>CM069451.1:50748606-51323383 GCA_035610835.1 Ophiura sarsii
AAAAATGATCATCGATGAGTGGAAAACGTTGCATTCAGCTCAAGTTTGTTGGCATTTCTAATAAAATCATTGTACGTGCGAAACTGTGTGTTGCTTTTCTATTTTGGTACAGCTGATGGACCGTACTATTTATGACTTCAAAGGTACGTTTTAGAAATTATCCATCGTAATCACTCTATATTACACCGCCAATTCCAATTAAATTATTCTAAAATAACCTTTATTGATAAATATATTTGTGTGTTTATCAATATTACGTTTTAATTGGGCAACGTGTTTGCATGAATTACAATGAATCAGTAAATTCATAAAAACTAACCACCCTTATTGGATAATGCACCGTTCCTTGTTTTGGCTTATTTAATGTTTACATTATAGCCATTTGTTTGGGTTTGCATGCAAATGAGCCAGTTATATGCTAACCAATGGAGGCACAGACTGGTGACATCACTTTGGTGTCGTGAGATTGGGTGTTTTGATCTCGAAAAAGGGCATTTCCCTGGATGGATCGTACCATGATAACCAACACCTGCGGAGTTCAATGTCAAGTTGTTTTTTATCTGTGCAGAGGGCAGAACAAAGTCTTGTGTATTTTGGTTTACATAGTAGTTTAGCTATAGTTGGAGAACGTGCAGCAGATTTGGTTTCTTTCTGATATAGATCTAAATATTACAATTTAAAAAAAAATAAGGACATGATTGTAGAAATTCAGTGTATTGCGGGAATGGGGAGAACTGCAAATTATATATGGAAGGCAACCGAGTTGCTGCCAGAAGAAATGATTTCTAGTTGCGAGTACAAATCCAATAATATAATATCTCCAAAATAAATATAAGAAAATATTTTGCAGGAAACAAAAAAGGGATACAAAAATGGGGCGTTAAGGATTTTTTTATTGTGTGTCAGGAAACCAATTCAATTCCCCAATATATAAGTTATAACTGTAACTCTTCAATAAAATATTTACACACATCTTGCCGGAATAAATAAAAACTAGTAATTTCATCTATAAATTGCTTACACATACATGCCAAAAAGGCTATACGTTTTTGTGCGGTTTTGTAAGATAATCAAAATGATATAAAATGATCGATTAAACTTATCTAATTAAATTAATTAAATTAATTAAACTTATCTATTTATTTGTTTGTTGTTGTTGTTTGTTGTTGTTGTTGTTGTTGTTGTTGTTGTTGTTGTTGTTGTTGTTGTTGTTGTTGTTGTTGTTGTTGTTGTTGTGTTTTTGTTTGTTTGTTTCCTTTGTTTGTTTATTTGTGTGTTGGGGTGGTTGTTGTATGTTTATTAATGTATAAATTTGTTAATCTTTTTATTTATTTTATTTTTTATTTTTTAAATTTTTTATTTATTCTTTTATTTATTTATTTATTTAATATCTAATCTTATATATTTATTTATTTGACATCTAATCTAATGTATTTATTTATTTATTCATGCATTTATTTATTTATTTATTTATTTATTTATTTATTTATTTATTTATTTATTTATTTATTTATTTATTTATTTATTTATTTATTTATTTATTTATTTATTTATTTAAAGTTTATTTATTTATTATTAAATATTTTTAATTCATTAAAGGTGTATGTTCTGATTGCTGGCCCGATTTTCAACTGGATGTTTTCTATTTTACATGTCACATTCCAAAGTTTGAGATGCATAACTCTTGGTTCTTATTTTAGAAGCACAAGGTCACAAGAAATTTGCCCATTGATTAGTACACAAACTGGCGGATGGTTAACCACCTTTGGTTGGCAATAATTCACCACATTTTAACCAATAATTTTTAAATGGAACATTTCTGGCCCCTAATATTTTACAGACATAGGCCCTATATGAGAAAAATATGGGGATTCTTCTGATATCAAAATATCTTGATGTGAATAAAAATCATAGCAAAAAAAGAAGGGATCGGAACATACACCTTTAATATATTCATCTATTTATTTACATATTCATTTGTCTCTTTATTTTTATTTTCAGTTATTGTTTTGTTCTTGGTATCATCATAGGAGCTAAAGCTAGAGTGGCACCAACTTATTAAAAATTGTGCATATAATGCAAATAATGCATACTGAGATCGTAAGGAGCGAATGAATATATTCTAAGTTACAGAGCGATACGATTCCTAATTACCTCAAAGTCATGTTTTTAGTGTGCATTTATAGTTAAAATAAATTGTTGGTGTCTGGTTTATTTTAACTCTAAAACCATGATTGTGAAGTAATTAGGAATCATTTGCTCTGTAACCTGGAATATATTAATGATTTATGATCCGAAATGTAAATCTGCAAGAAAATCTACTTTCTAAAAAATCATGAATCTAGCGTGCGCGCCCTGGAAAGATCACATTATTAATATGCCTTTATAAGCTTTTATTTTTAGCCAATTTTTACCTGGCTCAAGCATTTTTGATTCAGTGTCCTGCTTACAAATAACCAAATAAACAAACAAACCAACAGGGGTGTATAAACAAACAAACAATCAAACAAACAAACAAACATTTAGCTGTTTCTGAATGTGTGCATCAACATCGTATAGCTGTGAAAAGGCGAGCAAAGTGTGTTCGGTTGGGCTGCCAAGAGGGCGGTATGACAATTTTGCTTTCAAATCCATCAGACGCTGGTGTACATACATTGTACATAGAATGACCACACACCCCAATATTGTGAAATACTACCACTCCACTGAATATAGTCAAAACCATATATCACAACTTCAGTATAGCATTTCACTATACATGTATGTTGTACGGTTTTGGCTATCTTCAGGAGGTAGCCGTTCACTATATTTGGATGCATGGTTTTGGCTATCATCATATTTAGGTGGCATTTTGGGATGTATGATTTGGGCTATCTTCAGTAGATAGCATTTCAATACATTGAATGCATGGTGTTGGCTATCTTCAGTAGGTAGCTGTTCACTATATTGGGATGTATGGTTTTGGCCTCATCATTAGGTGGCATTTCATTATTTTGGGATGTATGATTTTGGCTATCTTCAGTAGATAGCATTTCAATACATTTGGTTGTATGGTTTGGGCTATCTTCATTAGGTGGCATTTCACTATATTGGAGTGTATGGTTTTGGCTATCTTCAGTAGGTAGAATTTCCCTATATTGAGATTTATGATTTTGGCTATCATTAATATACATTTATAGGTATCATTTCACTATATTGGGATGTATGGTTGTGTTATCTTCAATATGTAGCATTTCACTATATTGGAATGCATGGTTTTGGAAAACTACAAACATTACCGTTTGTAATTTTTCAAACTAAAGAAAACCTTGAAAGCTTACACGGATGAAATGTGGGTTCTTATACGGTATAGAAGAACAGTTTACAATTGTAAGGTTAACAAAAGAATATGGTTAGTCATCTGACCATTGAGATGTATGTGGGCAATTAAGACTTTACTTATTACATTAATGTACAATACCATAATCAACCGTAAGAGAGCAAAAACAATGAAATTCAAATCATATAGGCATATACCCAACGTACAATGTCACGTAGGACAACTTGCAATATGTGACGTCGCTATCAATCAAAGTCAATTCTTTCACAAGCCAATTTAGATCATCAAACTTTCAAATATCTGATAAGCAGGTCAGTAATAAACTTAGTTTCACACAGAAACCTTGAAACACATAGAAACAGTTATTTCACATAGAAACGTGTTTCACATAGAAACGTGTTTCACATAGAAACTTAAACACACAGTAACATTTGTTTCACATACAGGGTGAGGCAAAATAGTCAGGTCCCGATTTTACTGATTGTTTTAAACCCGTTAATATGCAAAAAAATAATATATTTATTGATATGCACAGTAAGACCGCATTGTTAGCTATAACTTAAATTTAATTCCATTCAAATTGGTAATTCCAAACGGGAGATATGTGCATTTTCACATATTCTGCGAAATTCAATCTATTCCAACTTCCAAGGTAACTCTATGAATGCAAAAGTTTAACGCACGCATTTTGAATATGTCAATCAATGGCGTGTTGTTACAATGCCTACAAATGGGGTATATTTGGAACACCTTAGATATCGCGCTTTTTCGTTAATATGTTGTAATTATGGCCTGGAAAAAGGTATTGTCTTGAGAATTTTACCAAGTATGAAGAAGTATTTCTACTCCTATGAACAATGAAGAAATTGGCCAATTTTGAAGAACAAGAAGCATTTTCCCTGGTTTTCTAAAAACGGAACCTGAATATTTTGACTCACCCTGTAGAAACTTATACACTCAGTAACATTTGTTTCACATATATAGACACTTATCCTTCACAGTATAGCACAATATCAGGGGCCCTCAGAAATAAAGCGCAGTAGCGTAGTAAGGTCTTCAGTTGGGGGGGGGGGGGGGGGGGGGGGGGGGGGGGGGGGGGGAGGGGGCACCAGCATTAGTGTGTATTTTTATACATCGAGTTTGTCATTTCATGGGGGGGGGGGCATGGGGGGATGACATTTGTAGATAATAGCATTAGCTGCTGGTTTAATGTTAGTAACATTTAACACACGAAACATTTGCAATCAAATATATACTTGATTTTGTGGACTGTTACAAACTCATGATAACATTAATGCATTTACCAACTCCATTGATTTGGGGATTATTTAATTTATTTGTATCTAGGAATGTGATATTTAGAATTTTTAGATGGGTATTCGCGATTTCCGTGTTAAAAGCAATATGAATTGGCAAATGTAGTCAAATCGTGTCCAGCGTCGTCTGTTTGTTATTTGATCATAAAATGAATATGCGCCCTCTGTCGCTTCTATCGATATCGGTTTTCTGAGTTTTGAACAATAAAATAAAGTCGGCGCTGTATAAACAAGAAGAGTGTTAAAACACAAACATCGCTGAAAGCAAGCAGAATAAAAAACCCTTTAAAGGGGAAGTGCTAGTACAAATGAAAGACTTTGATATTTTTTAGGAAAGCATTTGGTAGAATAATGACATGTAATTGGGTAATCAGAGATTGGCACAAGAGCAGGCAGTGGACGTATTGGCAAATTTGGGCATGATATCAAGTAATGAATATGAAGACAAATTTGCAGTAGTTGTCCGTATATATGTGAAAATCAGACACAATTAGGCAAGATATCAAAATTGAGCTTGCAATTGATTATTGTAGTAGAGATCTTCCGCTTAACAATGGTACTCTTTTTTTAAGCGGAGTTATATAATTTTTCAGTTAGTCTTTATGAAAACTCCAAACTGAGATATCATCATTTAAAGATGTAATAATGTACTAACGATGTACTTTTTTATTTTTTTTATTTTTTTTATTTTTTGGTTTGAATTTTTAATCTGAAACTTTCACATTAATGATATAAACACTCTGAAAATTAATTATTTACAAGAATCACCTCCAATTAGGGTTTGGGCTATTTCTCAGTTTGGAGCTCTGCCCAATTCGTGAATTAAAAAGAAATTTGGAAGAAATGAAACGGTCATTTGATCTTGTTGTGTATATTCATTGGCGGCGTAGCTACAGGTAACCCAGCACCAAGGGTCATTCGGGGGGGGGGGGGGGGGGGGGGGGGGGGGTGCAATTAACAATTCAGGGGAGTTAAAGGGTTTTATATACTTATCTCCAATTTCAGGGCGTTTCTCGTCGTGGGGGAATCAATACCAATTCTAATCACCTGCAGCAGAGGCTTTGTCCAGACCTACCGGGGCCCTTAGGTAAGGTGGGCCCTGGACCCCACGCCACTCTCGTGACAAGCCTCCTGGCTACGCCCGCATGTCGCAAACAGTCCATGAAATCAATTGACTTCAAAACTCATAAAACGAACGCCAATTTTGTATTTATTTAATTAAGCCTACCCAAAGAATGGAAATTAACTACCCAGTATGATTTGTTTGTGCAGTTATAAACGATATCTCCATCTTTGGCAAACACGAGAGTAAACATTTTAGAACCACCCTCTCCATAGGCTTTATTGGTATCAGTGTTGTAAAAATCAACACAGATTGTCAGAGGTATATTTGCTCAATAGTGAATTAAAAAAGTACAATAGTTTTTAAACGGCTTTCGTTGAATAACAGACATAAGGGACGCACCATTTGATTTTCAGGGGGGGGGGGGGGGGGGCATGGAAGTTGGGGTCGATCGGATTTTCTTTTGGCCATCGAAGTAGGCGAAATTAAAATTTAAAAAAAATCTTTTTTAGCAAAGGCGGCACAGTGTTTTTTTATTTTAGGTTTTACTGTTTTTCTTTACATTGAATTGGGTTATTTGGGTGAGTCATCTTTTTTTCTTTTCCTGGTTGGTGGGCAAAGTTGTTGTGTTTTCCTGGATAGTGGGCAAAGTGTTTTTTTAAACTTCCATGCAACGCCCCCCCCCCCCCCCCCCACCCCTGAGTATCTAATGGTGTGTTCCTAATGTACTTTTATAGACATTTGAGTCATAGTTCAATAATTACAGCACTCACAAAATTCCTAAAGTTACTTCCTTGAGCCCCCCCCCCCATTATTTTGAGAGTGTATTTATTACCTAGTAATCATACGTTAA
This sequence comes from Ophiura sarsii, assembly GCA_035610835.1. Classification (NCBI taxonomy): domain Eukaryota; kingdom Metazoa; phylum Echinodermata; class Ophiuroidea; order Amphilepidida; family Ophiuridae; genus Ophiura; species Ophiura sarsii. Next base: position 50,755,158 of record CM069451.1, read on the forward strand.
TTTTATGAGAACTGCATTATATATTTTGAAATTTGATGATTTATTCATCAGTTTGTTTGCTCCAAGCTCGATAGCAATCCTAACCTTAAATTTATGAGTGAGACTTGTATTTTAATACAGTGTGGACAACTAATTAATAATAATAATTAATAGGAATTCTTAATCATGTATTAAGTCAACCATTTTCTAGCCTTTCATTACACTTTCTATGCGGCTAGTTTTACCAGAGTGATATTACCTATTACACCTCCCTGGTTTTGCCATATAAAAAAGATTTTGCAAAAACCTTTTCTAAACTTTCAAAGTCTTATCTCAAGAATATTAAACTGACCTAATACTAGACGTGTTTGTACTTATGTTAATTAATTTCTCATGGTGATTCGAAATATATGATGATGAAAGCCAATAAATTAAATACGTTTGTGAAACATTTTGTGAATTGTATTTTGCGTGTGCATAACCGCGCGCATGGACAGCGTTAATCTATTCTATATTTGCCTAAAATTCTCAGTCCTTAATGTTTGCTCCCCCCTCCATTTCTTTAGAAATACTAACATTGCCACAAGCTAGTGGATATTTATCGCTTTGTTTACCTATCGGAGTAAATATACTTTCCACAGGCTAGGCAAACAACTGCGGACAACATCTCAAAATTTCACCCCGGGCGCTAAACAACTGAACACATCTCTCGTCCAATCAAAGCCATGGACACAGATGGATTTGGCGGCGCTTGTAAGTGACCCTGATGCAATACACAATAGCATCCAAGCGTCACACTTCTCGTTCAACCAATATACCCGTATGAGAGTGTCATTTGGCTGGACCCGTTTGATAATTATACCGATTTGGTCACGGTTTCCTGAACCAAGTGACTCGAAGTCCTTATAAATAACGCGTACTTGCTATATCGATTCTGAATTCCGGCTATGAGTGCCAGCTATCGTGATAGCATAGCTAGCACAAAAAAGGAAGAGTATCATAGTATCATAAGGAGAATTGTGTCATAACAAAACAAGCACTTTCAGTTTTCTTGAAATCAAGTTTCAAGATCTGTTTTTGGTTGGCGGGGCAACCGCCAACCTTATAGCATCAGATTGCATATTCTTGGACATTTAGGTCTTTCTACATATACATGGAGGCTGCCATTTTGTTTTTAGTATATGGAAAATTGTCTAAATTATTTTGCTGTCTTTGTAAATTACATGTACCTATGCAGTTTATTTTAACAGTCCTGCAGTCTGTGATGGAGTCAAAGCTATATTTGTTTAGCCTTGATGATTCAATCAGAGATGTTATTAGACTCCCAACAGAGAGACGTAATAGCTTATCTTGTTTGACTAAAGAGAAATCTCTCAACTGTCCAGATGTTATACACATTCCAGTGGCGGCTGGTGGGGGTCTGGTGGGGGTGGGGCTATTAAGGGGGTGTCTGAGGGGGGATGTTCCCCCCTCCGAAGGTGAACGCTTTTTGATTTGAAACATCGATTTAACGCAATTTGGTGGGTACTTTTAGGTGAATTTTAGATCAATTTCCAATTCAAACATTTGACTAATTCACTTAAAAAGTACAACATTTATACCATTATAACAATAATATAACCCTATAAGGTTAATTTCTCAAGACATATTAAAGAACCATACACATTGAATATGTCCATCCGGGATTTCCATACTCAAAAGGTTTAAAGTTAAACCACAAGTTGACCTATAAGATTACAATATTGTCCCATTCTCTGAGTGCGACCATGAAAGTGTGTGACACTCATCTCATGCATCTACATGTGTAAAGACTGTGTTTAATAATATCCATTGTACGCTCAAGGTTGTGATTTCAGCTCTAGAGACACTTTGTTTACAGTGGAAGTATTGGCCATATTCAGTTGGACATGAAAAATGTACCTATGCTGATGTCAAATAGGCACTTTGTTAAATACCCTACTGATAAACAAAAAGAATCCTCATACAATTAATACCAGAGGAATTCAAGGATAGGGTAATAACAAACTTAGCCAGATAAACCACCAGCAAGGGGCAGGAGCTGATGAAAGACAGCTGGTGTTAACATTATGACAGGTGATGTTTACAGTACCCTAGACCAACCCAGACCATGCTCAGACAATGTTCTGAATTCATGCTTGTCTTTAGTTATGTCATGTATTATGTGCTGTATAAGCTAACTGTCACTGCGGACAAGAACTAGACCTATCATTTTTGGTGGTGTCCTTGTGGACAGGTATGTCACAATATTTGAGTTATGGTGTTTAGAAACCATAACAAGTAATGAAATCATAACAACTTGGTGAGCCCACATTAATTAAGTTTGACACAGTGGGACTATTGGATGGGTAGGCGTACAAATAAATTGTTCCATTCGTGCCCTCACGGGCACTCATGGAACAACATTTACTAGGTCTAATTTCAACTAGCCCCTATTGGAAAGTATACAGCGCAGCTTGCCTGAGAGCTGGTCACTTACACAAACTACTGTGCATGATAGGTTTTTGTATTGGCTGGTTTAAGTGTAGCGTGTCGTTAACCATGTAACAGAGATTGGCTATGAGTAGGTCTGATTGCGATTAGAGTTAAACCCTACACTGTCTGTCAATTCACAGTCAATTGTATTTAACTGTGTATTGCAGCACTTTAGCTATGCAGGGGTGTGGGGGTGTGTACATTGTATGTATACTGACTAAGTTTTGTCATACCTGTTTTGTGTGTGTACTTGGGAGCTGCATGGGACTGAGTAGCATATAAATACAATAAAAAAGGGTTGTATTGGTTGTATTTTGTAGGTTTTTTTTTGCTGTCAACAAATTTCTTTTAGAACCTCATATTATTTTGGTTGGTATTTGGATCGCCCCCATTCCATTTCAATGGAATTTTTTCTATAATAAACAAATAAATTCTACTTCAACCATAGTTTTACTAACGAATATTGGCCATATTAAATTGAATCTTATTCTAATCAAATTAATTGAATATATATGACATATTTAAAACTTAAATTGAATGTAAAATTTATTCATTTGTATATTTCTATATTTACTTATTTACTTTTTATATTATTAATTATCTTTATAATTATTCATTTATCTATTTATTAATGTTTTCTCATGTTTATTTGTTTTAATTTCTTTATTTTATAAGTAATTTTTAATATTTTTATTTTTAATATGCGTGTATTTATGTATTGATTCATTAGTTTATTGATTCATTTATTTTCGATTAAAAATGTAATTTTCGATTTATATTATTATTTATTAACAAAATGATTCAACTATTTACAGTATTTAAAAGTTTTTAAGAAAAAAACCTCATTTATTTATTTCTACATTTATTTATGTATTGATCAAATAAATTGAATACATATGACATATGGGCGATTCCATGAAAATGTGACGGAGCAAAAAAACTAAAAAATGCTCCAAAAGATTTAATTTTACATTCATGTTGTGCAAAGCCTATGCAAACGTTCAGGAAAAAAATTTATTGCAACCATTGACCATTGTTAACTATGATTTTTTTAAACTTTTCTTACTTCCAAAACGGTAATTTCCTAATTGATTTGATTTTAATTGATGCCACTTATAATTTTAATCCTACTAGTTAGGCCCTATTTAAAAATAGTAAACAATTTGATAAATTCATAACCACCACTCCACTATAAGCCATCAAAATGTCGTAACGCGTGTTACCGAACTCATATTCAGTAAAACGTGCTAAAACCTTAATTTTTTAGAGTTAGTTATCACTATTTATGGTTTATATGTTAGTTCCATTGTTAAAGTCAAACTTAATTTTAATTTAGAAATTAAATAAATAATATAAAGCTACTGAATTATGGATGGACAAAATGTAACGCGTGTTACCGTAACACGTGTTACCGACTATTTTGCAATTTACACAAAAGTGAGAACTTAAATTCTTGTTATTATTCTAGTATTATAAACCTTGGGTAGGTACTTGTTCACAGTAGTGACCAATTGATTGCAGGTAGGTTAGTTTAAATACACAAGCAAAACAAAGTTGGGATTTTTTTTAGTGCGTCTTTTTTCGTAACGCGTGTTACCGATATTCAGAGCGGTCTTACATTAACATGAGCTGATATTTCATATTGGTGTTAGCATGAGGATTTAGCCTTAAGTCTTGGGTATTACAATACAAAAGATGTAAACTTCATTCAGATTACTTTTACAATTATAGAGGGGAGAATAAAGAATGGCGCCCTAAAATGTAACGCGTGTTACCGTGGAATCGCCCATATATTTAAAACTTAAATTGAATGTTAAAACCGTGTTTATCACTAAACTATGGCTGTAATTTATATTGCTTTCTAGTAATGCCATGCAAGAATCTTGCACAATTATCATCTATGCGCTTGCTTCTTCTGCCACATAATTTTAGCAACTAAAAGCCGTATTTACAAATGTTGCTATTTTTGCTCTTTCTATTTGCCTTATATCGCAATTTCCTTTTGACCGCCAACTTTCCATTTTAATGGAATTTTTATTATAACATAGAGTCTTAATTATATTGTACATGATAGTTGACATAAAGAAACTCCCCTGACCATGTGAGTTAAAGGTCCCAAATAGGAATATGTTGTATCTAATTCAGAATAGATTTATCACATCAAAGTCAACCAGGGTCAAAACCAACCAATTAAGTAATGGATAATTAATTAATGATTAATAAATAATTAATTAAGTATCAATAATTAAGTATCAATAATTAATTATCAATTGTTAATTAATAAATAATTAATCAAATAAGTTAATTAATAATATGATTAAATACATAATGTTCATGAATTTATGAATTAATTAATTCATACATTAATATGAGTTAATTTAAATAAATACTTATTTTATTAATTAATAAACTTAAAGATTAATACATTTATTATGTAATGAATTAATTTAATTTCTAATAATATGAATAAATAAATACATTACATGAATTTAAGAATGTATTTATTTATGATTTTATACAACTGGAAAACCCGCTGCAGTTCTGTACTGATGAATGTAATGGTTCCATGAAAATACATTTCATATTGCATTTTGTACACACCCAATATTTCACTGATAGCAGGCTACGGCCAATTTTGTTGTTGTTATGTTGTCCTCGACCGCCCGCTCGTAAGATTTAGGGCCGCTTAGATTTTCTTTTTTCAGAGATTTTTTTTCTTCCCAGTTTTTTTCAGATTTTGTTCAGATTTTTTTTAAAAACAGTTTAAATGGCATTGAATATTAAATTAAGTGTTTATAACATATATGTGCGACTCTAAACAAGCGTGAGAATTTTCAGTGTTTTTATGGTCCAAATTTCCGCACTTTCATTTAATTTCAGGCTGTTTTTGGCCTTTTTAGCTCGATTTCACACACATTTTCAGTTTTTTCAGTTTTTTTCAGTTTTTTTCAGTTTTTTTTCATGTTTTTTCATTCTCATGCCTGTCTTAAGAGTGATTTTAACTTCTTGTTGGCTGAACTTTGAGCTTCCGCTGGTAAAAGAAAATTTTAAATTTTTTAAAAAAATCCGCCCGCCCGCCCCTCCTCTCTGAAAGTTGTGGAGGACAACATAACAATTTTTTTGTGCCTAAGTGACCAAGCCATACGTATTATATCTTTCACTATAACCCTGATAACAGTTTGACCTAGTTAACCTCATTCTTCACTTGTCATCATTAACTCTCTGTGGTGGGATGTGTAGTATTCACTGAGCCAAAAAAATATGTTGTGTTGCCCTCAAGTGCCAAAAATTTAAAATCGGGTCGGTCGGTCGGAATTTGTTTCTTCCTTTTTTTTCACCTTTTTTTTTTTGGCTGAAAAATATATGGTTTAGGTGTCAAGACAAAATTGGTATAGGCCCATATACATACATACATACATACACACATACATACACACATACATACATACATCTAATTTCTTATAAGGCGCAATATCCACATACATGATCAAGGCGCAACACACAAAATTATAGCAATGATTGAGAATATCCATATAACAAAATACCAATACAATCAATACAAATATGATTTTTAATATGTCAATTTAATTATGATGTTTCTAGTTTGACATAAGTCTAAAAAACAATTTTTTGGGGGCTTACTTATTCATTTCAAGCAAGAAATAGTAACATTTAGACACCTTTAATCAAATTTAAATCTCTCTCAAAAAATAAATGCAACCCTTGTTTTTACGATTTTTGGGTCGGTCGCTGAGGGCAACACAACCTTCTTTTTTTAGCCTTGTTCTGATGTGTATAATATATTTACTGCAAAGAAAGAAATTTCTAATGCAAAGTGCTAAATAACATGGGCTACTATTAGTATCATTGATATGGTATAACCATTTTACTTGTAGGCGAAGGAGGAATAAGGACAGAATACACATGGTTTTAACCCGATCGATACACAGGTTACAATCCCAAAATTGAGAGATGATGATTGATGATGGCCTTGATGAGGTACTAATACAGAGTGAGTTATTTGCCTAGTGCAGTCTAGTATGCCTGCAAAACGTCACAACTGTGCATACATGTTTAATATAATACCAATATCAGTTATGTCTACTGCGGTGATTGGATGACAGGGTTGTGTTAAGAGTTCTTTGGCCTCTGTGAACCAACTGAAACCAAGTTTATGTGGACGTTTAGCTGGTTTAATCTCACACTATATTTCGATAGCGCAGTTCACATCATGGATAGAGTGACCTTGCTAGAAATTAAGTTGATATCTGCAACGAGCGTCATAAATATGTCAGGTTTGAGAAGTAATATCATAATCATACAGTCGCTTACGCGCTGAAAACCCCGTAAAAGTCGGACGTTATTTGTGACCAAAAAGAGACAAAAAGAAAAGCGACAAGGGCGAGTTTTGAACCCACGCCGCGAAAAGTCCAGTCCAATGCCTTATCTCGGCCACGCTGCCAGATGTGAAGACCAGTGGCGTAGAATTAAAAAACAAACCTACTTATTACATTGTTATTATTTCCCTAATACTTATAAAACCAGGGACAGTATATCGCAAGTGTTATACATTATTTGCTATGAGCCTATGACTGTCTCTTTTGTATCATTTCGCCTCAAAATTGAGGTGCATATGAGCAAGACACGTGAATAATGTATGCAACTCCATTGGTTTTGGGATTATCTAATTAAGTGGTAACTAGAAATGTGATATCTAGTATTCCGATGGGTATATGCAATTACGTGTTTTAATAATAGTGGTTGTAATAATAGTTTGAAACCCCCCTCTTTATATTTCCCATAACTTGAGTGCCCTATCTGGGGCTCAAGTTTTCCCAAGTTTCCCGCCACCCTATCTTATTTCCCACAACTTGAGCGCCCTGTCTGGCGCTCGAGTTTCTTGTGTCTTCCCCCCATCTTTTTATTCTTGCGAGTCTGCTCTCATTGCAGCAATTCTTCGTCATGATTTATTTTATTTTATTATTATTATTTATATTTTTTTCTCTTCATTTGCTTAGGCCTATATGATTTATTTATTTCCTCATTAATTTATGTAATTTTTTGATTAATTTTGGTTTTTTTTCTTCTATTTATTTATTATTAATTTATGTTATTTATGCCCCCACCCCTTCCACTCACTCAGTTCATTCATATTAGGCCTAGTTAATTTACTATTTCTGTCGCATATATTTATCTATTGTTTAGCAATTTCCTGTCTATTGTCTTCCTAACATCACTCATGCATATGCATGATGTGTTGTCTATTGATTTATTGTACATGTTTTGTCAGTTTGCCTAGCAACATGGATCTGTATTCTATAGTGAACTTGTAGTTTGGTTAGTGTTAACTTGGGTGTATAGTAGTCAACATCTATTACTGGCATTGTGCTATAATTATGGTGGTGGAATTGTCTAGTTCATTATCTTATTTAGAGTTCTTAACACTTTCATTTTTTATATTTTGTCCCTGATGAAGGGTGGTATATCCACTTGAAACGTCGGTCTTTATTGTTACCATATATCTTTTTCATTGCTTGTCCCAATGCATTTCCGCGTGTTATTGCTTTTTTGTTATTTATCTGTGTTATCGCGTTATTCTCCCTTGTTATTACCTGTTTCCCCACACCCTGTTGGTATATCTCGCTTTACTCTATAGCATTTTTATATTTTCGAGATATCCTCTTGTACACTCTCAGAACAAAGGTTAAAAATCTTTAACCATGTTGGTTAAAATTTTAACCAACGGGAGGTTACCAGGTGAACCACACAATTGGTTGGTTAAAACTGTAACCACAGCTGTTGGTTAAACTTTAACCTGTGGTTGGTTACAATTTTGAATCATTTGTTGGTTAAAATGTTTTAACCAACAGTAGTTGGTTAAAAAATGTTGGTTAAACTTTTATTTATTTTTGCTAAACTTTAACCCATACAACATTACAATATTGATGTTTCATTCGCCCGATAAGTTGGCTTTCAATATTAGCGCCAATCCGTGGCCAAGACCAACAAGGGACAGGACAAGGCACAAGATCCTAGCTACGAGGCCGGGAAGCGATAACCTGAAACAGCGACGCAATTTTTTGACCACGTCAGAATTTGTATATGAAATCAATCGTGTTATTTTCTGCCTCTGGTATAATGTGCCCATTATTGGAACAATATTGGTTGCCAACATAATACCAATTGAAGAGCGCCAATGTAAAACCAATATTGGTCCAATATTAACTGGCAACATGATGCCAAAAATGAAGAGCGCCAAGGTAAATACCAGGGGCGGGAAATAACACGATTGATTTCATATACAAATTTGACGTGGTCTAAATAATATGCGCAAAATATTTTCCTCGCCAATGAAATTCTTTGGCGGGAATCTTGTTATGACCTATTGTTGGTTAAAATTATGATGCCTTAACCAACGTTGAATAAACTAAAAATTAATTATATTTTTACTCTTTAACCAACGCAGTATTAAAAGTAATTTTTAACCAACGCTTCATTTTTAACCAATGTTGTATACTTTTTAACCAACATTCTTTTAACCCATGGTTATTTAATACCTGTTCTGAGAGTGTATCAGTTTTCTGAACCTTGGTGTTTTTGTTCCTGGTTCCGTTGGATTCATCTTTTTACATCTTATAATAATTTTGATTTGTCAATGACTTAGGTATTATTACAGCATGTGCATAATGTAATGAAGTCATGATTTATGCAAAAACTCAATTTCGCTAAAAAGTGAGTTAGGCAATTATCGAAGCAGGCTGACGATATGTAAACTTACGCGTCAAACAATAAAATGAGGGGTCCTATGACGCGATGACGCGTAAGAACGTGACACTTGCGATGTTTTAAGTGAAGAAGTAGAACTTATTGAATGATCCTCGTAGTTGCAATCTTTAATTTATAATGGAAATTCAGTATTTGTGTTAAGCCTGTTTAACAAAATGCAAATTTGGGCAAAACGTGGTCCCGTGTAGTCTGTGATGACGACAATGAATCCACTTGAAATATCGTCTGCAAGATTCAGCGATTCATGAAAACCATAATAAAGAGCGTTGATAGTAATAGTACCAGAGTTTGACAACCAATCATAATTACAATCTTTTCAGATATATGTAATTTATGCAAATTAACACACTCTCAATCGTACGTTGTTCAAATTTGACCGAGTAAAGTAGTCCAAACGTCATTGTTTGAGTTTGTTTAAGAAAGTGCATTTGAACCGTTTGAACTAACCACTATTGGCTTTTAGACGTCACTAATTAATCATCATTCGTCATTCTAAAGATGTAGGCTCTTAGTCTTACGTTATATTATTAAAATTAGAAATAAAATCAATATCAAATTAATTCGTTAAGCTATTACAATAGCTACCTGGTGCTCTTTCCAAGGAAAGAGGAAACACTTACGTAAGTGCTAAGAACAATATATTGCTAATTACGAGGGTTATTCAATAACTTGACCACGCACGGAGGACTCGAATTATACCGGTGTGGACAGTGGCGTAACAGCCGGGGGGGGGGGGGGGGCACAGTGCCCCCCCTGAAGGTGCTCAGCAGGAAATTCAAACCTACCCACCAGGAAAAATAGGGGGAAGGGAAAAGAGGAAAAGAAGGGGGAAAGGGAAAGAAAAGAGAGGAAAAAGAAAAAGGAAAATGAGAAAAAAAGGGGAAAGAAAAAAAAGAAGGAAGGGAAAGAAAGAAAAGAAGGAAGGGAAAGAGAGAAAGAAAGAAAATTTGACTGCTTTTTGTGACTGTGCGAAATTTTTTGTGCGAAATTTTGTGACCCCCCCCCCCCCCCCCCCCCCCCCCCCCCACTTACGAAAATTCCGGGACGGAATTATTCTAACCATGATTTTTATGGGCTGTGCCCCCCCCCCCCCCCCCCCCCCCCTGACAACCAACCTCTGTTACGCCACTGGGTGTGGAGGAATCTTGAATCCACACTACACTTCAGACTTCTGTGTGCTTTTCGTATTTGCCGCCCTCTGTCGTTCAATTCGAATTAGTGGACAGGGCATTGTGATTATGTAGGAACGCGAACGTTGTTCATTTTGTCAAGTTTAAAGCGTTAAACAATTTGGTTGTTGCTGTGCCGATTTTAAAAGTTAGATTTCTGATGTTATAATCCAAATAGGTTGAGCTATTTAAAGGTGGATGTTCCAATCAACCCATATTTTTCTCATTATTTCTGTAAAATGTTTAACTTGACGACCAATCTTTACAGAACACAACAGTACTAACTAACTTAGTGCATATACATCCATCCACCTGTTAGGTTATTTATAGTCATGTCTACGCTTGAGATATAGTTTTGGTATACTAGTCTTGCCAACGCAGTGTTTTAATCAAACAATAATCTTATTGTGACGTTATCTAGTACATAGTGACGTATAGTCAAAAGTTAAAACAAGATGCGTACTGACGATATGCTTAATTAAATAATAAAAAGGCTGATATTTCTGCACGCAATTAGGAATGTTTGTAGGCACAAAGAGGTCGAGTTTCTTGAGAATCACTGTGAAGTAATGTCTTTCATTAGCATTAATCCTTTCAGTACGGTACCGCCAACTCTTAGTCCACTTTAAACAAATCGCAATATTACTGGTACGCGAAATTTTTATTTTAATCAATATTTTCAATTATAAAACATAGGCCTCGTTAGTGCGCAGTTCACAAATATATTGTAACAAATTGGCTTAAATCGGATTGAAATTCCAATGTCAGCCAAATCCTCGTTTAGTGGTTGGGGGATAGCTCTCATAATCTCAAGATACCTGGTTCGAATCCGGTGTTGTAGAATTTGGATTGATATTTCTTTCAAAGTTGAAAAATGTGCTAGTCGAAGTTATTTGCATGATTGCATGGCAACATGTAATTGGTTTAAGATAATGTGTTACACCAGACCGAAAATCTCTAAATTTGGTGCATGTCTCTTCCAAAGTAAACGCGTTGTTCATCATGAAATATTCTACTATATATAGGCCTATTAGAAGAGTGTTTACTTCAAGCTTACCGTACTAAAATTGGTGATTTTAGACCGTAGAAGTCCTAATAGCAAGTGAAGGTAGGCCCACATGTAGGCCTACATGTAACCGTAAATAGCGTTTGTTGAATAATCACTTGCAAACGCAATCATTCAAGGGAAACGTAAAGTGTTCATACTTGCATTGGCATACCCAGGATTTGAAAGTCAGGGCCCGACAATTTGGTATTTGACGCTTATTCGACCATATTGAGGTACATTTTGTCTTTAAATCATTTTCCTCCTATTATTTTGTGCAAGACTTGTATAAAGATGAAATCGAATTCCATGACCATAATCAGTGTGTGGTCTCTTATTATGTTTACTTCATAGGCAATCAATCAATCTAGGATGGACAAAATGACATATTTTAAGCATCTTTGACCGGAACAGTTTGCTATACGATACCCATCGAGTGTCGAATAGCAAGGTGTTACGGTCACATATGATTTAATTTGTCATTTGTCCGATATCTGATTGATTGAGCCATTGATTATCACACTTGACAGGCGTAATACACAACACCTCTATTTTAAAAAATAATAGAAGCTCTACTGAAAACTGAATAGTTATTAGTATTAAACAGTTATGAAACGTGACCCGCGAGTAACAAAAAGACTTTTCGGGAGGAATTTGCGAACTATTTACCGGGGAACATTGATCATAGTGGCTGTGTTTTCGTTTTTGATATGGTAGCCATTTCTAAAAACAACTTCCGGTAATAATCATATGACAGAGCAGGCTGGTACGTATGCATAATATGGTCACGCGTTATGAACTCGCCTCCCAATAGGGTGGTGCTGTTACACTTTTTAGTTTCATGCTGTCATATTCCTTAAATATTTGTAAAACCACAAAATTTATCTCAACAAATTTGGTATCATTTTAAGCCCTAATAACGAGCTATCTGCCTGCAAAATGGCATTGGTATAGCTAATACAGAAAGGGAGATACAGCTGTTTGAAGTTTGGGGACCAGTGGTGGTGCCGTAAGGGGTGCCGCCGGAAGGGGTGCCACCTGTACAAACTCAATTGGGATAATCCCATGCTTTGTTCTTTTTACAATATCTATTCATCCCCTAATGTTACAAACACCATTCTGGTCGCATTTTAAAGGATATTTAGTAGTCTTTAAGTATGCCATGTGGTTTAACAGACTTGTCAACTATTTGTAACAACTTATTAATTATGGATAAGACCAGGATCATCAGCTTTCTTCCTATGCTACACAGTCAACATGAATAATCAGCCTCAATTTACCGGATTTATAAAAATGACTATAACAGAAAAATTTTCAACCTGTGAGAGCAAAAGTATACAATTTTGGAACTTGTAACTAGAGGAATTCAGAAATGCAGTTTAGATCAGGCTGAGACCATGGTCTCAGGATCAGGGAAGGGTACATCCTTAACAAATATTTCTGAAAATTCTAAAAATATATAAAATAAAAATTGGAGATATTTACTAGCCGGTATAATTACCTTACCGACGTAATCAACTTTGACAATTATATAATAATCATCTGATATGGGTAATTTCATGAGGAATTCAAATATGTAAAGTAAATAATGATAGGTGTAGGTATACAAAATATATGGATCTCAAATTAAAAAAAACTCGCTGATATTTTTCCGAACATTGTGAATCAAACCGTTTTAGTCCTTGATCGTACTATAATTTCAATGGCATATTTGGTTTCCTCATGCAATTCCCTTTCAGAAAATGTATACTTTTACTACCTCAGGGGGTATACAAGCAAATATAAATGTGTAAGGTTAAAATCATGTCTCGAAAGCCAAAATCCGTGTGTAACACGAAAGGAGGCGAGCTTCTAACACAAGACCATAATAGTGTTTCTTCATTTCCCTATGTAGGATATGACCAGTCACCTGTTGTGCACCCAAGATAACATTCCACCCACTCCAAGTGATTGTATTGTTATTCAGGTATGTCGGATCAATCAATAATCCGTCCCACCTGTTGTTGACATTGCGCTGTACATTCTATATATTCCGTCGCCAATTGTTAGCCTTAGCTGCCACAAAGTGGGGTTGCTTTATTTTGGCGAATCCAAATTGGCCAATCCGATGACCGAAATTATCGAGTACGTCGATTTGTAGTGTCACTTCTACGCGGGAGGGAGGTTACTTGTGCAAATATCGATACTTGTAAGCACGTGGACAGCTTACGAGCTAGTTTAAAGTCACACTCACTCAGATATTTAGTGCAGGGAAGCGCCTTAATTTTCCTATAAAACCTCAATTTGATGCTTTTTGTAATGAAAAAAGTACTGAATGTATCTTTAGGCGACAAAAAACAACCCCTGTTTTTTCGTCGCCTGCACATGTTCAGCCTGTCAAGCATTTGTTTGGTATTATACAAATACTACATGGTAGAGGGGAAATAGCGCAAACTATTTTCCCGAGGTACTGGCTACGGGCCTATCACCCCGAACCCGAAAGGTGAGGGGTGATAGGCCCGTAGCCAGTACCGAGGGAAAATAGTGTGCCCTATTTGTCCCGATCATACCATGTAGTATTTGTTTTATTACACCTAACTGTGACTCTGGGGATGAGGTTGTAGGGAAATAGTCAAAACTGTTTCCCTAGGGAAATAGTACTTGTGATAGGAATTGGCCAATGAATTGCCGTGATTAGTTCATGAATATTTATGAGGTGTAATAATTGTGAATATTGTATTCATCGGCAACTATGCACGGGGATGCGTTCATTTTTGACGATTATGTATACGTTTTCCGGGTACGTTTTCCATGATTGCAACTCCTGTGTTATAAATGATGAAAACAATGGACATTACAATGAAATAAAACATAGATCTAGATTGATGTGCATCAATAATATGGGCCTACTTTAATGAATTGACATTATTCCGTTCAATAGAGAAAACGAAACACTATGCAATGAAACATCTGAAAAAGCCGCATTTATATCTATTTTCAAGCCCGATGGCATCAATGTTAGCCAATGTGGTGTTAAGTAAATTAAAGAGTGTTTTAAAATTGATATGTCCTTAAAGTCCTTAAACCATAAGCTTTGTTTAAAAACTAGAACATCATTATTTGGCGTTTGAAGGACAAACGGAAATCGATATCATTGCAATGGATATTGCTTTTTACTCTTATGATATCTTTCGATATTGTCAATCATTGATGATTTTTAAATCACTTTAAATGCGACAATGTTTGGAAAAAGAACCGTTCGATTAAATGTTTCCAATGTGGTTACTCTTATGCACAAGTGGGACAATAATTCGCGGGATCAAAAGCATAACACATTATTATTCTATTAATCATTTAGACATAGCCATGTAATTTTGGTTGACTACTGATATTTAACATTCTATTCTTGAACATGTCGAAGAAGAGCCAAAACTTTTCCTCTAAAGTCCGATGTGCCTGTCTTCCTAATACAATAAGAATTTATACACTGCAAATCGACGGCACCACCTGAACCATATTGTCAATTGATATTTCCCACACTATCTATCTCCTGGCCAACTAATGAGGCAAAGCATAATATACTACAATCTATGAGCAGTTCGCCTAATATACTATAAGCTATGGGCAAGAGTTGCGACACAAGAAACGCGTGCCGTATTAAATCTAATTGCAAGCAAACGCATTTTCGCTGCCACCTAAATGTGTGCAAATCAAACGTAATTCGCTAAAATTGCGATTTCGTGAAGAATATTAACACACGACAACGTATATGACGTATTGACAGCTTTAACTGTATGGTATAAGAGATTCGTCATCAGTTTGATTTCATTCGTCACGCATGCTCAGTCGGAACGTTTTTTGTACCACGTGATCAAATGTGCTTTGATTTGGGTATAAAACACCAATTTGACTTGTGGTATAATGAAGTAAGTAAGACTCGCATAAGGATTACTTGAGAACACACACAAATACTGTTTAACGAGGACATTTTACGTTTATTGCTTTGGGCGACAAAATAAAGAGGAAAAAAAGAGAAAGCGGAAGCCTTTATTTTAAGAGGTAAGTTTTATGTATTATGTTCTTAATCCTTCTTTTTTGGAGGAATGTTACCGGCATGGATTTGATAAACGATTACGACGCAGTAGTAGCACCCTAGCACCAACCAAAAGTTTACTCAAATAATATACATTGCTGAGTTAAAAGGAATACTTTCTTCGCATAACTGCAACCGGTACAACGTTTCCCTAAAGACCCCATTCGTTAATTTAAGCATTGGTTTTAATTCGATTGAAATAATCGCGTCGTCGTTTACAAAAATGACAGAGTAATGTTTATACAGGGTGTTATTGTTTAATGAAATGTTTTCGTTTTAGAATTATTGTCAAAAAAGATTATGATATAATAGCCGGCCCTGTTGTGTGATTGTCATATAGGTAGACTTACTCCTGAAGGACCTGGTTTACACCTTTTTTCTATATTAAGTCTACCTTTTTGTTTACTCGTAATTTTCACCATTTCCAACCGCATAGAGTAAAAAAAGTAAAGACTCGCGCCGAGCAAACTCGCACGCGGAGTGCCCATCTCTCTTTCATTAGCGTTTGGGCCAGACTCCCCCATGTAATTTATGGCTGTTCGCCACTCACCCCGCACAGCGAGTCTGTTTTACTTCCCAACATGAATTAATGCGGTACCCAATTATACACCTATGGGTGAAGCGTAGCAAGTGCGGTAAAGTGCCTTGCTCAAGGACACAACACGCTGGCAGCAACGGGGCTCGAACCCACAACCTTTGTATTGTGGAGCAAGAGTGTATCCGTTGGACCACGCGTGCCCGTGCATAAAACCATACTTTAAATAAAACACCATTAGTAAATTATTCTTCAATTGTTAAGATACTGGCCTTTGGAATTCGTTAGAAAAGCACAAACGTTATTGACCTTTTGTAGGTTTTTTCTAGCTTTGGGACTCTTTGCGCTTGCGACGTGAATCAAACAGCTTTAACAGAATTAGAGGGCATCTCTGTCAATGCGCTGAAGCAAGCAACCACATAACCAATCACAGTTTAGTTTCTACTTTTAACATGTTTAAAGCTACATTAAAGCTACATTGGAATAGCATCCACTGATGTTCTAAACAGTATTTTCTTAATTACCTTAAAATATCGATATCAACCCTTTTATTTTCCATTTTTTTCATACTGACCTCGGAATTCTTTAGAAAAGCGCAAACGTTATTGACTTTTTGTAGGTTTTCTCTATCTCCGAGACTCTTTGCTACGTGAATCAATCCGCTTCAACAGAATTAAAGTTCATGACCAATGCGCTGACTCAAGCAATCCCATCACCAATCGCACTTTAGTTTCTACTTTTAAGGTGCATTGAAATAGACACCAATGATATTCTAAGCCAAATTTACTTCCTTTCTGTTAATTGATTTACAAAATCAAAACATGATATAGAAATGCTCGGGGAGGAGGAAGGGGGGGGGGGGGGGGGGGGGGGAGGTAACTGTCATCGTTATTTCTTCAATATCTAAACGCAAAAAGATGGAGTGTCTAACATAGGCTACATCATTCGTTACTTGAAGTAGTAACATGAGTTCAAAGAAAATGTTGGGGCTTTTTATTACATAGACAACGCTCGTGTAACTGTAAAAGTTACAGACAACCAACTTGTAACAAGACCGCGGGCACAGCTCGCAGTCGCACACAGGTATAAAACTGGTCATGCAACGGGCAAAATACTGAAATAACGTTTTTGACAAAATTTCGAAAAGAAGGCAATTACTTTTATTCTTTAAAATAGTCGAATTTGAACCTCTGGAAAGATAAACAAAGGACTTAAAGGAAAGAAAACAAACACAAAGGCGAACGTGAAAGAATCGGTTACATAAAAACAAAAACAAAAAGCCTGGGAAGGGATGCAAGAAGAAAGCAACACCGAGAGTTATTTAGGAAACCAACTAATGAAGAGAAGCCCACTGGTAGCACGGGGAAATGGAAATATGTTAAAGCTTGCGCGCCAGAAGACGTCTGAACATAACACAGCTGTTTGAATGACAGAAAGTGGATGAAATAACGTTCAATGTTTTGACTCGAAAGTATCGGATTTACCGCCGAGGATGTCGCGCAATCATTGGGGAGACGGAGGTTGTTAGTCTGACGAGTGCTTTGGTCACGGAAATCATTATTAATTTGGAAATTATCCGTTAAATGCTGGCGGGTGTGTGCATTCGTAGTGTAATTAAACCCGAAGAGTGCTGTTTGGAAAACCTTGATGTCGTTGATGGTTTTAAAACTTGGGTTTCTTGAAAAACAGTTGATTAGTGCTGGATCTTCATTAAAAGGTAGAAATGTAGCGAATGTTTCTTTAAAAAATATTTTGAAAAGTCATTAATTTGAATAAATTCATACTTTCGTCCAAAAAGATATCACGGTGTGCAAAGTGTAATATCATACGTGAATTTGGAAGACTTGTTTAATTTGCTTAAAAGATTCCGAATGATCTTGCTACCATCTTATGAATGTTGTGCGTGTATTGTCTACTATAAGAAATGTTGTGATATTTAAATACGTAGCCTATTTGAAAAAAACTCTAGTCTAACCTTTCAACAATGGTCTTAACTGATTAACAAAATTAGTTTATCTAATTAGCAAATAGAATCCTCTTTGATTAAGTTCCAACAACTTTGAATTTTTTTGTACGAGAACATAATTTGTATCAAAATATAAAAAAATGACAAAACCACTTTTGTTGATGATTAAATATCCATTTTTTTTACTGTAATTTGAATGTCGCGCTGAACGTTTTTGAAATACTCGTGCATTACATTTCACAAAAGATTTCCACATATTATATAATACTACATCTTGGCTATATTGTATATTATCCCAGTGATAAACCAACATCTTAGAGTAGACATGATGCTATCATGCTATCAAAATATAAATGTTAAATCTAATTGTAAGAAAATGCTGCAATGTGCCTTTTTTGCATTATCTAAGTGGAACAGAATTTTGATAAACTTAATTTCCATCCATCCATCTAAGTGTCAAATCATGTCTATGACGGCATGGCCAGGCGTAGAGAGCCAATCAATTGTCTATTTTAAAATTGAACAGCACCACCCTCGGGAAAAACAAACACTCTAAGAGCCCTTCTTATCGATTGTTCTGTTAGGCTAACTCAGAGCAAATCATATCAACAACAGTGTGGTCAAAAAGTCTAGGCAAGAATATGGAGATGATGATGCGCACTTGGTATCGTATAGTCCCACTCCCAAATGTCACGCAAAACTCTAAAGGAGCATATGAAAATTCGTAACTTTGCTAACCATTTAGTTTACACCGCCGGTTAACGTGGTAGTAGAAACAGCATACTTTATGTTACCATGAAAATTCATCAAGAACAATATCCAGACAAATGTTACAATGAACTTTTGATCCCAACACAAATTGATGACGCACCGGAAATTTTCAGTCGAACCTTTGACCCCGCCTTTGACTTTCGTCAACAGAGTGATAACTCAAGGTCACGTGTCCTAAAATAGCGGGTCATCACTGATGGCCGGAAGTCCAAAATAGCCTTCGACGAAATATTTCACGTCGTCAATCGGTGTTGAGATCAAAAGTTCTGTGTTAATTTTTCTTACTCGTAATACTCGAAACGGTCGCAAATAGGAGGAAACCCTTAAATCTGACAAAAAATAAATAAATTGGGTTTCGCGTTTTGTGCGTTTTGCGGTGTTTTGATTTGGTAGTTGACAATCTGGCTGTTATTGATTGAGTGAACAATGTTCGGGAGATCCGTTTGTTGTATATATTTGTTTTATAGGCCTATTCGGGTAACATCCTCAAAATCGACTCTGCTGATAGCTTGAAGTCCATATGCAGTTAGTACATTTGGTCGTCTAGGTTTGGATACCAAATGGTCTTCCTGCGTAAAAATGTTTTAGACGCGATTTGGAAATCTCTGAGCGTATCGCGTATAATAATACAAATCCGGATCCGGCTACAAGTTGATTACTTGTTAAAACATTAAACATTTGGGGTTTTCTTCAGAATGTAATTTAAGTAACTGAATCTACGACTGAAAACATTAAAAAGGCACTGAAGTTACTAGAAAAAATAGTGCCTCTTCATTTCAAATCAATGTTAGAGTGTGCTTTTTAGACCTCGTTGATTAGCTTATATTTATTGCCCCGTAGATGTGAAATTTTGCAAGTCATTAATGACAACATCCAACATTAAATGACTTTCCGCGCGGAAATTCGTTGTCCGTCGTGGTAGGTGCAACCTCCTGCCAAATTACTGAATATGCAGTTTAGGCGTGTTTTTAAACACGCCTAAGATTTGACAACAAAACGAACGATTTAAAAATCGTTCGTTTTGTTGTCAAATCTTAGCCCATGTTATATGCGTACTCGTCGTATAGTAAATTTAAACATAAGACGTCTCATTTAACACGTTAATTACGAGGGATCATCTTTGATATTGCTCGCGTGTATATGTAATCGACGAACTTAAAGTTGGAGGATGACCTTACGAATGAACCCTATCGAACTTCCGGGTGTTAAGTTTGGAAGCCCCTTCCGATATATGCACCCATATCTTGCTGTCGACTAATTTAATGACGACGGATAAAGCATAAAAACAATGTCTGTTTTGATACAAGATTTTGCCTAGTCTAAAAATGAAACCAATATTTAATGCTTATCGAGCTTAATTTGTCATTTGCATCGAAATTTGTAACAAACGCACGATTTTTATGAATGATTGAACTTAATTTATTGCTCATTTGAAATAAAGTCGTTGATATATACGATAATTATGCGTTGTTGACACGTTTGGGACTTTTGGGTATGCCACTTTATACTAGAAAATCTCATTAGAATTGAAATGATTTGTGACTGTTTTGATAACTCGCATACTAATTGCAATGGGTATCCATCAATATCAATATGACAATATTTAACTACAATTGAATGGTTGTCATTGGCAGTGCCAGTCACTTTACTCCGGCGGGGCAGGGGTGGGTGGAGAACAGGCGGGTGGGATATATTATTTGAACGGGCTTTGGGAATGTCTCCTCTTGACTCCACCGAGCGCTGCCAAAAGTGGTTTTAAAGTAAAAGAACCGTATAATCTGGGGCCCCAACATTTCCATTCGTCTTCTTTGTCAAATGGTAGTCTTGCTCAATCGGGTACAGATGCGTTTCGCATGTATCGAGTATTCTGCATTTCAGATCTCGAAATGTTTCCCGAAAACCGCCTCACTGATCAGATATTGACATATTTGTTTTCTACGTATGTTTTTTTTAAATTTCAGTTATAACTTTTAATGTTTCAATAAAGAGCCGACTTTCTATTTTATTTATTTCTTTTGAAGGTCTTCAAATGAAGGCCTATTTTTCATTTTTATTAACCCACGCCAATCGTCTTATGAAACAAGCTTTTAATAATGAGCCACGAAACATTGTAAACAACCTCGTCGCATTCCTTATTCTCATAGATTTATATAACCATGTTATCTAAACTATGCGCCTGGAATCTGTTTTTGAGCAAAACAAGGGTTCCTCATGCCCAATCACCCCGTCCCCATCGTACGCGTACCTCGTTTGACCTCACTCACCCCCACCCCACCGTCTATTTTAAGGGCATCATGCACTGTAAATCTAGCTAAATCGGTTGTGTAAGAAAATTACACAACACTGTTTAATATATGAGCAACTATTGTTTAAAATATACACAATTGTGTAAATGTTCACACAACTTCTTGAAAACTTTCACAATTAGGTTGTGCAACATTTTAAACAGGTTGTGTATTTTTTTAAACAACCGGTTGCTAGGTTCATATATTAAACAGTGCTATTTGTTTACATAATCGGATTAAAAGTGTATTAAATATAAATTCAATTATAGAAATCTTATTAAAGCGCCGATCTAACGTTTGGAAGTAGGCTATTTTAAATCAACAATGGTCCTGCAAAATTTAGGAGTAAAAGGGGTGGGGAAGTAATCGCACGTTTGGTTGTTTATCGAGAACGATAAAACGCTGAAAGCCGTGTCAGACTCGGGGTAGAGCTACACGATTTACAATCACATGTCACTTACATTATCGCTCTCACACACCCCCACTCCCACACACCCCTACCCATCCCTACTCCCACCCATCCCATATCCGTCTACACCCCACATCCTAACCCACATCCACACACCCCCCACAACCTTTTACCCACACCCGGTTAAGGTAACAAAAACCTTACAATGCATATATTTTAGTTTTCGACGCTCTGGTGGTATTTCTGCGTGTAACTTTATCTCCAATCCCCAGTTTAACGGAACACGAGAACGTGATGAGACGATGGCTTGAGTAAATAAAACGACGTAATTTGCCGTAGCTATCCCTTCATGAATATTATAATTGACGTTTGAATTTTGAGTTTTTTAATGGGCGTACATCACAGTAGGTTTGGCCTCGCGTAAAAGTATACGCGAGGTCAACCTATCTCTTTAAAATGGTCAAACGGACATCCGTGGTGCGCAACACGTAAGCTCGACCTACCGTTTTCAAGCATGCGCAATGAACTGATCGGAGTGCGCCCGCAGCGCCCGCGTGTGGGTGTTCTGATACGAGGCTGTACGCTATCTCAAATAAAAACTAAAGATATATACATCTGTTTCATATTATGTATTTTGATGTATTTTGATAGCACAATTGGTGCGGTGAACGGTCATGCACCAACTCAATTGAATGCAAGAAGCTATTTCGTCAACTGTCTGTATGTGTCTTTTTACTGTTACCTCTTAGAGAGAATTGGAGGAGTGGATCTTAACCAAATGTAATCTTAAATTCTATTGAATATAACATTGGATCCCCTTTGTTGTCCGATCCGTTAGAGACGTGGACAACCGATTAACCGATCTAACACCAAACTTTAAGTCAATTTTATCCACGTTCTAAAATACCGTTTAACACAGTTTAGATTGAGGAACTCATGAATTAAATAAGCCACGTACACGCGTCTCGTATGCTCTTTTGTTTGCCCGTGTTCGCGAATCAAATAGTTACCCAAATAATGGCGAATGACCATCGACCTAGAATACTGAACAATTGTCCCGTAACGTCAACTTGATTTCTGAAAATAAAAAAGCCATCTTAAGAAAGTACTCGACGTGCTCGTCTTCCCACGAGTGTTTCCCAGTGTTATGAAGAGTACTCGTGTCACTGCCATTTCCGTGCAGCAGAGACAACCACTCATATAGGACATATAGGAGGTTTAGTTTACCTTTTAAGAGGGTTTAATTCCCCGGATCCAGGTGGTTAAGTGGCTCGATTAGATGAAGAGTTTGACAAAGTGTTACGACCCAACAAGAGAGGGATTTATTAAAAAAACGAGCCCACACAATTGTATTTATATCATTTCTTTCCAGTAGTTAATTGTGTTTTGTACCGGCCCAGTGTACTGTTTTTTCCAGATACAGTACCTATCATCGTTAGTTTAGTAATGTTCGTTTATTCATAGGAGAATATTTCGAACACCGAGATTGACATAATCTACCCACATTTTAAATACAGATTTAATTGCGGGGCAGGCGTCCAGTTTACAGTCGACGGAAACACGTCTGATAAAAAGAAGAGGGGCGTAATTTAACTATTGATAATTCAACGTACAAGAAAGGTTACCGGTGTATTGTGACGTGTACTACTTCGACCTATAAAGAGACTTAATCAACAGCTTACAGGGCAAGCAAGAACGCCAGCAAGGCAGCCAGACGGACAGCCTACAAGCAAGCAAACAAGTAAACAAACAAGCAAGCAACTAACCAACCAACCAACCAACCAACCAGGCAAGCAACTAAGCAAGCAGGCAACCAACCAAGCAAGCAAGCAATCAAGCAAGCCAGACAAGAGATCAAGTAAACAATTAAGTAAGAGCCTAATAGCATAATTTACATCACATGGTGATTTCAAGTGTTTCACATACACTGATTTAAAGCATTTTAATTACTGCGTATAGTAACATGAATGTGTTCATTGTCTCACATGGGATAATTATCTTGAAGATTGCCTCACATATAGTAATACTTTGTATGCAAATCGTTTCACATAGTGATGAATATTGCTTCAAATTGTGATTTATAGTATGCAAATAGCTTGTTAATGACAATGACATTTAATGGCGTAATTTAGCATCTGAAATTCATGACAAAGATATATCAAGTTAATGAATTGTCACACACAGTGGTAATAAGCGAGCAAACTGTCCCATATATTGATAGGAAACGTGTATACTCCCCATATCTTGCCTCACATAGTGATATCAAACACGCAAACTGCTTTGCCATACATAGTAATATCTAAAATGTTTATCGCCTAAACATAGTAACATGAGGATCACATAGTGATATTAAGTGTGCAAATTGCTTCACAGAGTGATATATCACGCGAGCGCATACGCCAGTGCATGGGTGACGCAGGCTTTAGGCTTGACTTTTAATACGGTTGAACAGGCATTTGAGGTACGAATTTCGTGACGTATGCTCGATCTCCATTATGGCCGACGTCGGTCACCATACCAGCGAGCGCTGACAGGATCAGGAGCTGATTATGTGCAGTGTTATCGTTAAAGATTGAATATACGCGATGACGTCATTCTCGAGGTGACACGGAGTATACATTGCATTTACCCCCATTTCATTTCCAACGTGTCAGTGTGCATGCATATGGAAACTGTAATGTTAGCTTCTATAACTGCAGAGAACCTATCGTAATAACTTCAAGGAAGACAAAACGCCAAACAATCGGTCAAAAATTTGAAGTGGAAGTTGATTTTAGATAATGTTCTTATTGATTTATGTAACTTAATATCATTTATACGTGACTTTGTACAATTTGCATCGTCACGGAAATCAAATACCGTTATTATAATTCTGTGTATGCAAGAACTATAAGGCGACAAAAAAATATCTTGTTCTATGGTTGGTACGACCTCTAAGGAAAAGGGTCGGTCAGCTAGATTTTTCCTCTTCAGATCTTCTTGAAATGTTTACTAAATTTCATCTAAAAAATGAAATATTAAATTTCTTGTTTAATTTTCAAGAAACTTCCTATAAATATCCGAATTTTTTAAAACAATAACAATAATATCAATAATAATAAAAGCAATACTCTCAAATTCAAAAATTGTTCAGTCGTGCCCGTAAAACTGGATTATTCCCCATGGCCTAAGCTCTATAAATGTTCATATGTTTGGGATAATTTTTTGAATGTGGCGTCACGATTTGTTACGTGGACGTGCATAGTCGGAATAGGTTCTGATGGTGAAGTATCATGATGGAATGCTGGCCAATATGGTATGATGTTCGGATCCATTAATTTTACCATTGATTCAGATTGACTATTTTATTCTTTTAGTAAGAGAATTTGATATTTCCGTAATTATTTGACGAATAGCGGTATTTTGTATTCACGTCAGTAATGCATCTTTCTTTCGGGGGTAACATACGGATAAATATTTCTTTGATATAGAACACTTTCATGATTGATACCACTTTGTTTCTTCGTGAGCTCCATGGATGACGACGTGATTCTTCTTTTCTGACACAATACAAAGTGATGTACCGACAATAGTTGTACAATTTGCATGGGTTTTCGTAGATTATGAGCGCCGTACGTTATCTTTACTGTACCAAAACAACAACACTTACTCAATTGTTCAAGAATGCACACATTTCATTAACAAGTTACAAGTATTTTTGTACTGTGTTATGTACCAACCTAGTCACCATAATGGATTTTCAAGGACATCTGCCATTCTAATTAAATAAAGCTTGTGAGATGAGTGACATCATATTCGTATATAACTCAACTACCGCAATGTCATCGCAACATTTGGGGAGAACATCTTCTAAAATATGAGACCGAATTCAGATTTAAGTCTCTGGTATACCCTAGTAAAAGGCTGATATGACCGTAAGAAATGTTCCAACATTCTTGTCGATTATGTTGTCCTGATTAGCAAAATGAGATCTACCTTGAGCGGGTAAACAAATTGGTTAAGGTGGTATGAATATATTTTTAATTCCCATCCAGCTATCGATCCATCATAACCCTGATAGGTTCTTAAATGTCTATATATACCACATCTATCGTCAATTAAGCATCGTAAAATGATATGATCGTATTTTGACGTCATAATTATAACAATGTTTCTTCACAAGCAATAAATCGTCAGGGATTTGCTAGAAATCAATTTTTAAGCCACGAATCTGGTAACCATGAGTTATGCATACGTTATTATAGTCATTATATTCAGGATGCATGACGGGAGTATACATTAAACATTGTATTCATACGTCTATTTGTGGAGGCGTGTGCTTAATTATTGAACTAATTAGTAGAAAGTAGAACGTGGACGTACGTATAAGTGATCCGGTTAATTATGAAAGATTTTCTTTCACTTATGGGTTATACAGGCTGTCCCAAAATGATCCTATTGATATCCAATGTTAATCAATTAAATGATTTTCATCATCAAAACCAATTGGTTTAGGTCCGCTGTTTTTTCACCAACTTTGACATACTGTACCCTTTCATTAAAATTTTAGAACGTGAAAAAAGGATTTACCAAACTAAAGATACACTCCATTATGTAAGTGATTTCACTTTTCGACAAAGTGCAAAAGAAATGCGTGTGTTAAACAGCTTGCTTGAAAGAAACAAATAATGTTCTCTTAATCTCTTGTCTACTAATATAATATTTTCTTCCTCTCTATTTGAACTGTTATTGGCTATGGTTGTTCAAATCATTAATAATTCTCAATTTTAATTACATTTGAAGTGTATAAAAGAAGTTCGTCTCACTTGAGTGACCCCCATGCATTATTTTTTATTTGACAAGTGTTTAGGGACTTTTAAATAGCTAATAAAGTGGTATAGGGGGAAGTGGCTTAGATTTAATTTTCACATGGGAGGATGAATTTTGTGAGGTTAGAAAGTGATTGACTATTTCATTTTGACCTATTCTGCAAGAAACTCCACCTCAATCTGAAAAAGACGTCAAAATCACTGCTAATGTACCCATGACCCCGTCTTTACCTATTTAAATGTCCCTCAAGTTTAGCCTCACAACTAGCTCATTTAGAAACAAAGCGTGTGATCACTCATGTGTGACGATCCATTTTTACTCTTCAAATTGAATCAAAATGAAAGAATATTAATGATTTGAGTAACCATCACAAACAACAGTTTAAAATAGAAAGGAACAATAGCAGACAGGAGATTGAGATACTATCTTTTGTCTCTTTCAAACAAGTTTAACACATGCACATTTTTTTGCACTATGCCAAAAAGGTGAAATCCCCATATCGTGCACAATGTTGTGTAACCTCAGTGAAATAAGTCTGATATGCATGATGAAAAGGTACAGTATGCCAAAGATGATGAAAAAACAACGGACCTAAATCAGGGATTCTATTAATTTGGGGATTGGAAAGTGCTATACTGATGTACGTAGCGAAAACGGTCCCTTTTGCATATTTACATAAATTATGGTAATCGTCCGGAATGCGTCCGTGACCAGGGTTTAGCGCGTTTAACCTGGTTCAACGTCATTTTTGGTCGGCATAGGTTTGGTTATCATTTTGACAAATTCATCATAATTAGAAGAATTTTCATCGTTAACCGGGCGATGACTGTTAAAAATAATTCAAAATGGTGCACTCCCGCTGCCATATTGGGTCGTCTGAGAGACGCGTGGCCACCGTCGCGTCGTCTGCTACAATCACGCCTTATCGGTATAGCGCCACCAATTCTATGCCGACCAAATTTTAATTTAAAAGTGGCTTCCGATCGGCAAGCTGAGAGGCACACCCCTGCCTAAATCTCATTGATTTTGATTTTGAAAAAAATTAATGAACATTGGGCATCGATGGGCACTAATCATTTTGGGACAGCCTGTATAAATGGGTACCGAGGGAATGCGTGTAAGAGTTTGACCTTCAACTACTATGTTGGAACATAGCGGTCGTGAATTAAACGTATATTTTGCTTAGTAATTAAACGTTTAACAAAACTCATAATTAAGTCACGAGGTTGACGTCTCGTTACATGATCATTGATTGCACATGCTATCACGATCCAGTGTCACCGCTGGTGGGTACGACATAGTGTGCACTTTTAGTCTGTGTAAGAAATTGAAACAATTGTGACACATCGTATGGTCGTGACGTCAGATAGAGGGCGCTCTCTGGAAAAGATCACATAATATGCCTTTAACCTGACTGTATCAGTCAAATAAGATAAACTATTTACATCACTTTAAGTTTTAAATTATAGTGTGATTAGAATCATTTCTTTCCATTTAAAAGTCCAATATTGTACAGAAAGACGAAACTCTATCTTTAAGATATGTTTATCGGCCTTCTGTAGAGTATACCACACTGCAAAAACTGCAGAACGTGTTCAAATGTAACAGATATAGAACATGTTCTGAACATGTTCTGATGTGTTCTGAACACGTTCAGAACATATCCAAAACACGTTCAGAACATGTTCTAAATCTGTTACATTTTGAACATGTTCTGGAACACCTGGAGAACACACCGTGAACATGTTCTGAACGCGTCATGTGTTCCGCACTTTTTGCAGTGCACGAAGGATTGATTTTAGTACTTGCCAACGACAACCTTCTATGAAGCTTTCATTCACTGATCCTTACAACTGACATTGATCTGTCTATATAGCGTAGCGGTATAAATGCAATATTGTCTTCATACCCCCGGCCCACATATCTCATTTCATAAGTAGACAACATGAATAAAAGGTTGAATCAATTGCAAACTCTGCAGCTTTCAATGTTGCATGGTCTAGCTGTTTTTCAGGATTAAAATAACAACAATTTGTCTGTAGATATCATTTATAATATTGTTTTTCGTCAATGCGCTATCGGATGCACAGAACGCCTGAGCGTTCCGAACAAAAAATAAATAAATACTTAGATATAAAATACATTTTAAGAATTTGTCTGTATCTTAATAATGAAACAACTCATCAAGTTTGGTATCATTTTAAAGCTTGAAATATCCTTTATAAGTTTAAACAGAGAGCACAGACATTGAATAAAAGGTACAATTACGACCTATGACATGAGGAGAGAATCTCATAGGTCAACGGATAAAATTGAAACCCTACAATTGATTCGGATGCGTTAGGGTTAAAGACAGATTTTGCTTTCTTAAGGTCATGACATACTACACAATCGCGCGACGCGATATGCCGCTTACGCTCCTTATAAAGAGTGCTATTTACCAAATAAGGAGCGTAAGCGGCAAATCGCTCCGAGCGATTGGGTAGTATGTCATGATTTATATCGTCTTTGTCAACTTACGAGCTGTGGAAATTTGACATCAAATCGCGGGAAGTAGCGCGTGATCCCATTGGGGTTGAAAGCAATAAAAGGAGTAATTGATGAAAAGGGCATCTCGGATTAGATGTGAATGTCAACCATATACTAAGATATAAACACAAAAATAATGTACGGAATATTAAACAAAAATGAAACTAGTTCAATACCGAGGTTCAATATATATATACAAGTCGAAGCGGCTCAATAGTCCAACAGCGATTGGTAGGATAACCGATTTGCTACTGATTCGTAATCGATTGAAATTAATTGGCACCTAACTAGGGACTGGGTAACTGAGTGATACCTAATACATGTAGTAATAATAGACTAGTGGGTGCTTATAGCGTGAAGATTGGTTTGTTATGTCGTTGGAAGTAACTTGACGTAGGAGTCCAAAACACAACATAATGATCTTTGAAGATATTTGGAAGCCTCACAATTACAAATAATATGCTTTTATATGCGTCAAAACCATAGAATGTATTAAAGGCACATTAAGTGGTGTTGAAAATTTAAAATGTTTAAAAATTTACTTCAGAATTCAAGATGAACATTAAAAATGGCCATTTCTGTTGTTTCTACTGGCAAAAACACAGCAAAACTTGATTAAAACAATATCATCGCTATTTATTGAAAAACGCCCTCTATGCAAATATGGTTCACGTTATGTATCACGCGTAGGCCTACTGCAGGGGGATACTGTCGGACGTAAAATGCTCGTCCCGCGGGACGAGCATTTTTTTGAATCGACGTTTTCTTGTACATAGAGGGCTGATTTTTCTTAATACTTATAGGTAGGTGTAAGTTCATACATGTAATACAATTATAAAAATATACTAATCCCAGTTTTTATCATAATTGAGGGCGCATCCTCCAACACATCTCTTAATGCCCCTTTAAGAAATATCAATCTCTGTTACTTTCCCAACGAAAGTTGTGAACAAAATGTCCTTACAAATTGTCTTGAAAAATGTAAATACATTATATCACTGCTGGTAATGGAACAACAGAACAAGGCTGTGTGTATTGTGGAATCATAAAAGTCTAAACTAGACTAGTAACTTAGTAATTTCTTTTCAGAGCGAGTGGATATACAGGCCATGATGAAGAACATAGGCACACTAGTTTCTAATGAGCCCAGAGCCTACAATCGCGGCCATAATTAGTTGGAACATCCATGTAATAATTACGCTTTCATGCTTTCCTGTTTGCGCAAAATGTACACTATCAAAACATTGCTGTCTTTGACGGAATGCTTGAAGCCTTTCCTCAACATGAATAACTCCCCCGCCCTACTGGGCAATGTTGACCCCTCCCAGTATCCCGTAACTCAAAAATCACGTTTCAACATTGATCCAGGGGAGAGGGGGAATTTTTAAACACACATGTTAAAGTGTTCCAACAATATTGGCCGAGATTGTAGTTATTGTATAAGCATAATAAATAATTAATGTCGCGTCTCTGTACCAAATGACTGAATGAGAATGTGTCATTTATCAATAATATGTTCCGCCTTTTCTATTTTCCTTTGTAGATAAACTGCAATGGCATGCCTTTGTTGGGCGTTTCTACTTGTACTTTGGGTGCAAGGCTGTCTTTCGTGTCTTGTATCAGATTGTCCGGAAGGAGGGAAACGATCAGGGTATAGCAATTTAAGACAAGTAAGTTGAGTTTATAGTATGAAAGGTTATTAACACTTTCCACGCGGCAGGCTTCTGCAAACGACATTCTAAATGATTCAAAATTGTTAAAATTATTGAATTTAATTACCATATTTGGAATCACCATGAGAAAAACATTAAACTAATTACAAACATGTCTAGTATTGGTTCAGTAATCCTTTAAATAGACTTTGAAAGTTGTGAAAGGTTGCTGAAAAAATTGTTTTGTATATGGTAAAACTAATAGCCGCGTGAAAAGTGCTAAGCCAAGTAAACCATTTAGAATTGGGAATATCGGGTCCTAAATGTATTACAATGAACGTATCAATTTTAGGAACCTAGCTGATTGATGACCTTTGGTTTACAGAAAGCCTCCATTTGTAACGGGTTTAAAACAGGTGTTTTTTTGTGTGCTGTGATTTCCGTGCATTTCTGCGAAAGACGTGTTTATTATATGAATCAATACTTATAGACTTGTTGATTACTTTTTTTTTTCAAACTCTTTCCTTTTGAAAAATAGTAAATTGTTTTTGACCGTTAAATTGTATTGTACCCTCTTACTTTACACGATTTTATATATCGAAAACCGCTTTGTTCAAAAGGTAACAAGTAAAGTATTTCGTTAGCCGTGTTAATTAAATTGTTTTGAGCATCTTTACACATGTTTTAGACCTCAATTCATAATGGTTATCCACCATACTGATTCTCTGTTTTGATGTCAATGTGTCCATGTGTGGGGACATATTGTGCTCTCCATATCTGGTTTCTCAAGAACAGTACGATTTATTGTTATTACAATCCTGATATATTAAACAAACAAGCTTTTAACCTTTATTAAAACTTCCTCTACCAACCGTCTAACCTCATTTACCCAACAATACTGCATACCCCACCAACATTATGAACTCAGCAGTCTTGTTATAATTTCGATAACCGTCGACTTCCGATATCCAAACTATTCGCTGGCGTAGTGCACGTTAGAATAATAACTGTTGTCAGCAGGTCAACTGGCTCACGCTTACTTTGTTACAAACCACTGATCACAACACGACGCCTATGTCAGTATCATAATTCGAAACAGATGTATAGGCCCAGGCTTTAACCAATAACCATGAGTTACCAATAATATGCACTACGTCAATGAATACTCCATCAAAAGCTTGACCTCAGATACCCGATTCTACTCCCATCAGTCTTTTCACTTGCGATAACTTACTGGATCTCCTAGATCAACACTTGTTATGAAGTCTGCAAGTTTATGAAACGTCCCGGTTAATATAGCGACTCATTTGGAGCTAAATTAGACGAACTTTCATAATTATGAACAAGCCGTATACACACAAAAATGGTGTTGGGTTAGCTGACGGTTGTGTCTGCATCGCAATATCCTTAATTAGTCTCTCACATAGACAGGTGTTATCTAAAGGTGGTTCACAATTATTATCAGTTTACCTTGCTCCGTGATGTAACTGACACCTGAATTATAATTGTATTGATAGAAAGAGCAGACGACGAACCCCGCATTGATTTTAAAGGATCATTCAATTCAGTGATATCAAAATAGCATTATTTGTTATTCATTTATTTACAAACAAGAGTATACACACAATCTTTGTAATATTCACACACAAATGTCAAAAGAAGACCTCGGATCCTCTTTATACCACGGTTCACACAAATAATATTCTTAGAACCTACCACACAGGGACTAATAATCAATGGATACTCAGACGGTCACAACAATCAAGATGTTATTTTGATCAAATTATATCAAAGATTTATTAAATATTGAAAAGTAAACAAACAATTGTATACATATAACAAATACTGCAGTACAAGAAAATTAATGAACGCGAGCAGGCAATCGTAGTCGTGGGCAACCTGTGTTTCCCGTGAAATCAGGATATCAAAATGTTTATTGTTTAGCTCACGGACTTGTAGTTGTCTGGCGTCTTGTCTTGCGTCGATGCCTTGATTATATGGCCATTGTTGTTTCTCGTTGTTCTCAGTGTCGTGGAAAATACGTCGTCGCCGTCGATGTCAAAACTCGAAAATATAACTATCTCCAAAACTCCAAAACGGCTGTATAAATTACAAGACGGGAATATTCACAAATACCAGTTCGCTTGAACTAAATGTTCACATTTATATGCATTGGCATAATATAATCCACTGACGAATAGTCTGTATATCTACATTATTTACTGTCCATTGTAATGTTAATTTAACCATTTCGTTGATGTATCCACATGGCCTTTTATCATAAACGCATTGACAAACTTGAGTATTTCTCAACTCACAAGAGCTTAACCTAATGATGAACAATACCACAATCAGATTGAATAATGTATACCAAATGCTATCAAGTTGATGAACTCCAAAATGAATCGGTTTTGGATATGATGCCAAAATCTTACTAGTTTAAAATACATTATCAACACAACATTAAATTAACCAATACAAGAATGTTTCATCTCTTGCTTTAAATAACATCACTCTGCCGAAAATTAATAAATAATAATTTTCCAGAAACAAAATTTGGTGTATATAATATGATACTGAAATTGACTTAAATTTCACCAAATATTATCTAAAATAATATCTAATCATAACATTATTATACACTCAGAATAAAGATATTTACTTACACGAAAACTCAAATAAAACTGCACCATGTCGTAAGCTGTTAAGTCATCCTTTTGTCTTCCCTCTTTAATTACAGCACACAATTTACATCTCCATAGCACAACATTCTTGGCGGTTCCAATACAACAGCAAATAAGAAGTCCTGATTTGACTTCAACTGAAAAATGCCTAAAATCGCCCTGCGGAATGTATTTCTCTCATGGAAGAAGGTGTCATGTAGATAGACTGGACTTATAAACTATTTGACATAGTGTACGTTTGGTGGCGCATAAACTTAGCCACACAAACGGGCGGGTTAGGAACTACACTGTTTTCATACATGTGTATCCTACCAGGTCTTAGATTCATCTGCACAGAGAAACTCTCTATTCAGACAGAAGAGGTCCAGCTAATCTAAATATCAATATAGCTTTTCCTGCACCACTGAATCCTACCAACAATGACAGTGTTGTGTTGTGACATAACACTGATCATTGCCTGATCCATTAGAAAATCAATAAGGTTTACGGTCCTCATTGGTCAAAAGTATTTCTGGAGGGAAACACTTTTATTTTACTCATGACATTTTACTCCCCTCTAAGATGAATGTTATCCTAACATTTATTTCACCTCAAGAGTAAAATATGTCACACACACTGCACTCTGAATAAGCTCACACTTATGTACACACATTTGTGAATACTTACTCATTTGTTGACCTACACATATAATCAGCCCCAACGTTATCCTAACCCTTAATCGCTACCATCTGAAAACGGTAAGGTTGCAGTGATAATGACCAACGCATTATACGCCCATTCGCTACCTTTGATCGTTGCATACATAACAATGGCTGATGATCGGTCTCCAGCTGAAATTTTCGTCCGTAGAGATATGGTTCAAATTTCTGAATCGCCCAAATTATGGCGTAACATTCCTTTTCCATCACGGAATAGTTCCTTTGCGCAGCTAATAGCTTTCTACTTGCATATGCTACCGGGAACTTTTCTCCCTCAAACTCTTGCAACAATACGGCTCCAACCCCATCATCAGATGCATCAGTTCGTAGAATGAATGATCTGTTAATGTCTGGAAGATGCAGAATCGGAGACTGTGCCAACTTTGCTTTCAAAGTACGGAATGCTTTTTCCTGGCTTTCTCTCCATTCTATCTTGGTTGGTTCACCTTTCTTTGTTTTGTCTGTGAGTGGAACCGCTATAGCAGCAAAGTTTGGTATGAACTGTCTATAATATTTGGCCAGACCTAGAAAGGAGCGCAGTTGAGTCTTGGTTTGCGGTTGTGGTGCATTCTGAATTGCTTCAAAATTACTTGAGTTAGGTTGCAGTAGACCTTGACCTACAATGTGACCCAAGAATTCTACCTTTTCAAAACCCACATGACACTTGGTTGGTCTCGCACTCAGATTTGCCTTTCTCAACCTTTGTAGCAATTCTCTCAATTTTTCCATGTGTTCCTCCCATGATGACGTATGGACCAATATATGTAGTTGTCGACCCCTGTTAAACCCCTTAACAACTTCCTCATAATTCTTGAAAATGATGCCCCGCTATTTACTAGTCCAAACGGCATGCGGCAAAATTGGTATAACCCATCATGAGTGATGAAAGCTGTCAATGGTTTAGCATTTTCTGTCAACGGTATTTGCCAATATCCCTTGCTGAGATCGATCTTGGTGAAAATATGGTCATTTGCTAACTTTGCAAATATTTCACTTTGATCGGGAGTTGGTTCAGCATCGAACACAGTTACCTGATTTACTCTGCGCATGTCGCTGCAAACTCGATTGGTTCCATCAGGCTTCTTCACGATAACTAAAAGCGATGCGTAAGGGCTTTCAGATGGTTCTACTACACCCATAGATATCATTACCTTTATTTCCTCTTTGACTGTTTCACGAAGTGCGTGAGGGATAGGGTAAGGCTTCTGGCGAATAGGAGTTTTATCTGTAAGCTTGATGTCGTGATAACCTAAGTTAGTATTACCTGGAACATCAGTGAACACGTCTTGGTAATTACCTAGTAATCGTCTTACCTCATGTTGTTGTTCATCTGACAAGTTACTACACACATTCACATCAGACACAATTTTGTGTGTGTGCAAGTGCAGGGATCTGTAACAAATTCTCACTAGACTTAAAGTTACTCTGACCTTCGTTCAATTCAGAGTTGTCCTCATCTTCAATGACAGATGTACAGGCTACTTCTAGAAGTCCCGCAGTCACTTGTACCTGTGGCTGGTCTTCTGGTCTCCTGTAATACCGCTTCAAAAGATTGGCATGGAAAGTCTGTACTCTATGACCGAAATCAATTTTATAATCCATAGTACCTATTGATCACCATAAACGGACCTTTCCAATGCATGAGGAGCTTATTTCTGTCTGTTGGAAGTAATAGGAGAATCTCGTCACCTATTTCAAATTTCCTACACTTTGCTTTTCTGTCATAGTACACTTTGTACTTACCTTGAGATTTTTGCAATTCTCTCTTCGCTAAATCACAAGTCTTCTCCAATCTGTCTTGCAGGTCTAAGACATATTGATACGTACTCTTTGTTTCATCTTCTTTTATCTCACCTGTCCATAATTCCTTGCTTTCCTGTACAATGTAATTCGGCCTTCGGGTCGCGATTTTGTGCCAATAAAATCATATCATATCAAGTAATAAAAAGTAGGACATTTGAAAGAAGAAAAATAAAATTCTGTTAATATCGCAATTGTTGTTTTCTAAAATATTCAAGATTGTATTTGCCGTTTAAAGTTACCCATAAAAAATATTTCAGGCAGGGTCCGTCGATTGGTTGGAATTTTACGTTTTTCAATAATTTTGAAAACATTTACATGATTTTCAAAGATTTGTTAACATTTTCAAAGATTTGTTATCATTTTCAAACACATTTTAACTTTAATTCTGTTTCGTGTCAGGTATTTGACACCTGAATTATATATTTATTGATAATAAAGAGCAGACCAACGCAACGTACCTTGCATTGATTGAGAGAGCCGATTCTTATCTCATGACTTTAAAGGGGGAAAATATGAACAAAAGACAATGAGAAATAACGCTTTTGGAAACAACATCCTATATGATTTGTCACCCCGGTTTGTCACATCAACTTTATCCTGGTGTTGTGAAGAAGACAAAATGTTATTCATGAACGTTGACAGCTTGTAGAAGGAGATTTATGCAATACATTATTCTTTAAACCATTAAGTTTGACTTGGCACAAGTCTATCAAAAGAGCTTGTGCCAGGTCTATTCATACATTCCAAGCAGGCAGGCATGCATGCATGCACACAGGTGTGTGGATGCTGCTTGCTTGGATGTAGTTCTTTAGCCAATCATAGTAGTCTATTGTGTTATTGTATTTTGACCAATCAGTTCTTTGAATTCTGTTATTGTAAACTGTGGCTAGGCCAATCAGAGCAGAGCCCACTGGCCCGCCACATGTAAGCATGTGGCTTGTCCATGTGCTTACCAATCATATTATTTCTGGACTTCAAGCTGAGAAGTCATTATCATTTGGTGCTTCAACCGACACTCATCTTGTATTATGATTTTGAGTGAATAAAGACACATGGTGTAAATATACTTTCTGCGTCAACTTAGTTTCTTCAGTTCGTTGTATGTTTACGTAATAGGGCAAGAATAATCCCTGTTACAGTTTGGTGGCAGCGGTGTTCGTAACCTTGTAACACCAGTCATTTCGATGGCGTGGGTTCGAATCCCACATGCTCATATTTGAAAACCTTAAACTTTGTAAAATCTTCGATAAATAGGTCATACAAGATTTCGCTAAAACGCTTGCTTGCACACCCGAAATAATTATGTGCGCATCATTCTATAAAAGTTCAAAATTTAGCGACATTTCATCCAATGTTTCGTGTATTTGTCTACAGTCATATTATATAGACAGGTATAGACGAAATTTGAGTGGTTAAAAAAAGTTTTCACCATCAAAATGTTTTCTGTAACGGTTTGTTCCATCCACAAACACTCTGGACTATGATACCAGAATTGGTTA
The DNA here is from genome assembly GCA_035610835.1 of Ophiura sarsii. NCBI lineage: Eukaryota > Metazoa > Echinodermata > Ophiuroidea > Amphilepidida > Ophiuridae > Ophiura > Ophiura sarsii. The sequence continues at coordinate 50,792,342 of CM069451.1, forward strand.
AATTTAAGTATGATGAACATTATTGAACTGCTTGAGCTGAAATTCTTAAACACTGCATATCGTGTAGCAGAAACCCTGGAGGTTTATCATATCATTGTTAAAGTGCATTGAAGCTTTTATGGTACTTAAGTACAGCATGTTAAAGCACACTAACACAAGGTATTTTATTGAAAATTGCTATAAACATCTCTTGCACATTGCATCTAATAAACTTGATATTGGAAACATATAGATAATAATGAAGACTCTTACGAAGTCCATGATGCATTGCGCATGACTATACTTTCCCATTTCATGGGGCATCCAAAATTAAATAAACAGAGCTATTGTTGGCTTACTAACCTCTGTCGCCTTTTGCAGTATATAAATGTAGGTTGTTCTAGGGGTTTTGAAAAAATGTTTAAAAGCATATTTCAACAAAATAGCAAAGCAGAAGAATAAAGCTACAAGTATTCTGGTATTGTGGTTTTCTGGCATATTTCATAAAAATTACAAAGTATTATTAGAGCTCAACGTTCCCTAGTAATCTTATTCATCTTTGATAACTACCGTTCGTCACTAATATGTTTAATGGTATACGAATCATTCACCGTAAGGTTTAATTTCGTCTTCCAAACTGGTCAAGAAACCAACTAGAGACTAGAGACAACACTGGTCATGTGACGGGAATGTTGCATTATGGTTCCACTGAATATATCTTATCTGAGAACTTTTCCACACATTTTGCAGGATGATGTCTGAGATAGAGAGGTGTTTAAGGTTATTAACCTACGGAGCTCCGGTATCGATCTAACCATGAGATTGTTGACCTTAATGTACCTCACGAGGAATAGTCCTGAACAAACAGGCGAAAAAAAGAATTGAAATTGGCAGTCTCGTGAGGGTTACTGTTATTGACTAAAAGCCATGTGACTTGTTTGATGTTCAGATATGGGCGTTTTGACGCATAACGAATATGACGCATTTATACTCCAAATGCGAAATCACTCATTATAGACAAAGAGGCATTTGGCAATTTGATGTATGAATAAAGAATCCCCCCAAAGTTGATTATTTTTTTATTTAAAAAAATGTAAACCAATATTTTGTATTTAAAAAAATGTAAACCAATATTCTTTGTAAAGATTCACTGACCTTGGTGTGCGCAAAATGTATTTTTATATACTTGAACTTTAGATAATATTGATCTGGCCCACTGATTTGTGACCAAAAAAGAGCCGACCAATTGAACAATTGCTTTTTCAATCTGTATTTTCTTGGTTTGCTGATGATTTTGAAACTTTACAAGCAAAACTATGATTTGGTAATAAATCACCAGAATTTTACGACGTCAACACACGCGGATATTAACTTGGTAACGTAGATTTGCCGTTTCCAGAAACTCCTTGCAATTGCTAAACGCGTGTTTCATTTTAGTTCAACAACACTTAAAGAAACAGAACAACAGTTTTATAACTTTACTAAGGATGTATGACTGAAAAATCGATTCTTTTTGGTTAAAAGTAAGAACAAATGTAGGCCAAATATTACTCTGTGTAAAGATTCACAGACCTTCTTGTGCGCAAAATGTATTTTTATATACTTGAACTTTAGGTAATATTGATCTGGCTCACTGATTTGCGACTAAAAAGAGCCGACAAATTAAACAATTGCTTTTTCACTCTGTAATTTTATGGTTTGCTGATGATTTTGAAACTTTACAAGCAAAACAATAATTTGGTAATAAATCACCAGAATTTTACGACGTCAACACACACGGATTATTATTTGGAAACGTAGATTTTCCGTTTCCAGAAACTCCTTGCAATTGCTAAACGCGTGTTTCATTTTGGTTCAACATCACTAAAAGAAACAGAACAACAGTTTGATAACTTTACTAAGGATGTATGAATGAAAAATCGAAGAACAAATGTCGGCCAAATATTACTCTGTGTAAAGATTCACAGAACTTCTTGTGCGCAAAATGTATTTTTATATACTTTAACTTTATGTAATATTGATCTGGCTCAATGATTTTTGACAAAAAAAAGATTTGCTTTGTCAATCTGTATTTTCATGGTTTGCTGATGAATTTGAAACTTTACAAGCGAAAAATAATTTTGTTATAGATCCCCAGAATTTCATGTCAAATTTTTAAACGTCGATTTGCCATTTTCAGCAACTTCCGCAAATACCAAACGAGTGGTTTACAAGAACAGAACAACGGTTTGATAATTTCACTGAGGATACTTTAACTATGTACGTTTGGCTAGCAAACAATGGGGGTAGATCGTGCCGTAATTTCATGGCATCATTTTTGAAATTTAAACTTCATAAAAATCCCTCTTTAAATAATATATTGAGAATAAAGAGCTAATTTGAAGTGTGGAATATCTAGGCCTAATGTCTTATTAAATGAGGGCAAGTCTAGCGTTTGGTAAAAAAAACTAGAACATTATTTCGTTCTTCAGATGTTGAAGACATCAGCGTAAGCATGCGGTGACCAACCAAAATAATAGAATGTCCAGCCTAACTGGGTTGCTTGTCTAGTTTGATAAAAATAGCTACGCAGGTGTATTGTCCAAATATTCTTTTGGAGATTTGTAGGTTCGTAAACAGGACAGTAGTAATTATTATGTACAGATCGTTTTCGTGTTTACGTAATTTCAGCCATGTTTACTTCGATGTAACGTTATCCTGGGAATTTAATAGGAATGCCCGGGCGTAGGATTGCCATTCGATCCTGTCAATTGCTCCCAAGATAAGTTACGGTTCCTTCAATGGTTGGTGGTGATGTGAAATCTCGTAGTGTCCGTGACATGTTTTGATATTGATTGTTGATAACCACACATACTAGACATCTTTTCATTACGTGTCCATCATGACCCGACTAGACTTCGTTTACACCTGTTTCAAACTCGTACCCACGTGGGTTGATTTTATTTTAAGTCATTTGAAATTATCGCACCGCCGCGTGAATTTACTTACATTTTGTCTTGTTGTACACTGTACATGGGGTTAATGCTTATTTTTGCTTCGATTTACACGAAAGTAAACCAAATTCTGGTTAAAAAGATTCCGGGAATGTGATAGTGAAGTAGTATAACACAACTATGGACATCCGTCGGTTGTTTCCTATTTCACTCAGCCCTTTTCTTCATGATATGGAGTATACTCTACATTCTTAAACAGCTAAGAAAGTGTGAGCAATCTCATTGGTTCTCAGAGAAATCGGCGACATTTAGATGAGACAACTTAACACGGGGAGGTGGTGGCTTACGTTTTAACAGTGCGTCCGACCTTCACAATGCGTGGTTTGCTCCATAACGCGCACTTCTGCAGTGCGTCTTTGGCGCCGCGACGATTACGCATGGTGTACTCATCGCATGGGATTGGATGGAATGTTTGTGGGTTATTCGATCCTAGAAGGGGAAAAGTTGTCAAATGTGGACAATAAATTGCACTTATTTCTTTGATAAATGTCTTCAGTATGATTGTTTAAGAATGAGAATAAAGGTATTGTTTTAGACCGTACCCGTGTTATATTGTCTGACATAAATTTCTTTACTTTCTACAATATACGGACATAAAATCCAAAATATCTCGAGACACCGAAGTGTCTAGAACCAATTTGAAGATACCAATACGTTCCTCGACATCTCTTCATGTAGAAGGTGATGATAGGCGCCAAGTCGAGTCAATGGAACGTGAAAATCAATATTGAAGCTATTTCAGCGTATAACCTTAGGTTGTTGTCCCTAAAATTATCCATTTGATGCTAGATATAGAAATTATGTCTTTCACCATCGTGATTTATTGATCTTTTATTAAAAAATTCTTATATTTGGAGAGCCCACACACAAGTGAGCACTAAGGCTTTATACGAGCGTATCAACAACTGTTGAACGTATCTTTGAACACTAAACGGAAATTTCATGAGTGCATGCAGTTTTATTACATTTTAATTAATTTTGTTGATATGAAGTATATGAAGTAGGCCTAATCGGATGTGTATTTGTATATATAGACAATTTGCGTGGATAACATTAAGAGCTAGCGTCTGGGGGTGCCATTTGTGGCGTCTGTGGGTTTCATTTGGGGAGTATCGTGGGTAGCATGTGTGTGTCTTAGCGGTATAATGTGAGCAGAGAAGGGGAAGGACGTCTTAAGGATACCAGATGCCCCGAGTAATATAGATTAAAGTAAAACCGGTTTTAATATAAATATATTATAAAAAATTAGACTGTTTTAATAGTGCGTCATTAAATGTCGTCGAATGTGGTCCACATTAGTGTTTACGAGAATACTAACCGTCTGAACGCAAATATTTGTATAAAGCACAAACTTTGATGCTAAACCGAGTGCTAGAATAACCTTGAAGATAATAGCCACCACCATGACTCACTGAATATGTGAACTTAGCACAAGTGACTTTAATGATATTATATACATATTTATTACACTTTGAGATTTAAGTTTAGCAACTTGGGTAATTAAATGTAAACTGTAATAATAAGCCGACCTCAAGCGAGAAATCTTGTTCTATGGACCCAAAAGAATTTACAGAAACATAATTTGCGAATTATGAAAAATAAAAATAAAAAACCTTGAAGATTAGCACATTTATAATGGGACAAACTAATATGGTACTTCGTTGCGTCAGTGGTTAGGAATGGTACCCAAGCGGGTTTGCTGGGGGAGGGGGGGGGGGGGGGGGAGGGGTGGGGGTAGAACCATAACCATACTAATCCGTATAAGGTATTCCACTAGTATAGTGTTAAGCCACCTGACCCCGTAGGGAAGTGCGGGCTTTGTTATAAAATGGGTGGAAAATAAACGTAAATCACCTAATTTAAGGTTAAGCACAGTGCTTAGAACCAGCTTGAAACCACTACACTTCTTATACATTCTACAAAACAGATTAAAATGCTTCATTGCTGTATAAATGATATTGGGAGAACAATATTGTGAACGCCTTAAACGTCTCTTATTTAATTTGTACAGTGTTCACTCTAGCCACCTATCTTTATTTGTAAACAAAGTGATAGAGTGAGTGGAGGTAAAGGACGAATAGTTTCAGTTGTAGGGTTGTAAGAGGTTTCTGAGACAATTTTAGGAGCTAAATCTCTGCTCCCATTGGGGCTACCAATGCTCGGGTAGATCTATATGGTAAACACTCTATAAATATGGATTAATGTAATATGAACTACACCCTATTGCCACTTATCTAAGGGATTCTAACGACTTATGTCGGCCCGCTTGTATTTGTATAAACCAGATACCCATCACCTGTAGTCAATATGGATTTCTAAAAACAACCTGGCCTCTGGAGAATCCATAAGTGTTGCCTTACAAGTAGATTGAAAACTGGACAGTTTACTGATACTGTGCAAAATAGAAATTTTGAAAAGTGAAAAATACATTCATAAATTAGAAATATTAGAAACAATTATACAATTGAAAGTTAAAGATTGTGCTGAGGGAAAGATCTCAATTTTTTTCTCAATCTAATAGAGTGAAATTTCATCCGGTGTCCCTTTTGAAGAATTGCTCTGTAGTTCTCGTCAAGGATTGGTCCTCAATGGCAATAACTTATGGGTCGGTAGGGCCTATAGAACATTTTGTTACTTGGCTTTAGCACAAAGAAATAATTATTTGTTTTTGACTGATCTGACAATGAACACCCATTAGAAATGCATTTTGTCTTAAGTATCTTTTACAAATGTTTTCAGCAGTAGCTGAAGTAGAGGCTTTCACATTTAATTTTGGGAATGATCAGAAAAATGGATCTGATATGTCATACTGCATTTCTACGGAATGTAACTTACAAGGATATGCTTGAAACAAAGCTACAATAAAACAATCAGAATGATAATCTGATGATAACGACTGAGACTGGTGCACCTATAACACCTGTGACTGGTACACCCAAATCATGTGCGAGTGTATATTATGAAAGATTTGTATGCTGAAGCACACTATGAAATAAGACACAATCGACAATATCATGCACTGCACATTTAATTTGATCACCCCATTGGCGCAGACAAAAAGAAATATTTGAAAAAACAATATGAATTTAAGAACGTGGTATCATTCATGGCAAAGAGATTTGTTTTCTTCTAAAAATATTGTATTTTTCTGAATTTCGATACGAGCAAGGGATTTTCAACAAACTGGTATAAAAGCACCTAGTCACAGTAGTGCTGTAGACTATAATATTGACGGCACTATGTAGTCGTTGGGAAAATTCATCACCGATCATGCCACCGCTATCGTTCTAGCAATCTAGTTATATCAATATTTGCTCAAAATTGCGTAGCTAACTAAATTGTTTTCTTAGTGAAGTCAGGAAGTTGATCATAATTATTGATTGATGTTATCGTATAATCTTCGAAAATACTATGTTTGACCTGTTTTCATACGCCACTGGGAGTGTATATCATCGACAGCAAATATGAATGACGTCATCAGCGGATTGCGCTATTGCATGGGAATTTCGATTCCGTTCTATATCCGTTGTTAACATTTACTATAAAAACAACTTTCGTTTAATGTTATCTTACACGTGCCGATAGGCCTCCGGAATTACCACGTTTGACCGGGCAAAGAGCGGGTTACACCACTGGGACAGAACAGCAGAGTTTATGTGTGACGTCATCAGAAGTGTGCATCTGATATATGGAAATTGCAACCTCATCGCGTTACATTCAAACAGATTATAATTATGTGCAATATTTATCAAAAACAGCTATTGTATATTATTGACCCATGTCTGTCTAGAAGAGCATCATATCTTTCTAAAATGCACTGTGATTGAAAGAATGAATCTGTGCTCCCGTGACATGACAATAATACAAATATCTTTCCATTCCAACGAACAAAATTGCATCTCCAATTTACATATAAATTTGACCTCGGGCAGTGATCGCGCACCTGGGTGCAGAATGCATTCCTAATGGGTGTTCAATGTCAGATCGGGAAGAAAATAATAACTATAGCTTTGTGAATATAAAGGTGATACTTTAAGCCTGCCTGCTGATTATGTCTGAGTTGGGCTTCCCTGGTTACCGACATATGCACACTTACATCTTTAAATATCATAAAACGTTCTATATCTTCAGATTTTGAGGTATTTTCTTGTCCGTACAGTGGTGTTGGTTTAAATTTATATGTAGCTATTACTTGTTTAGGTTTAACAAAACCAGTCAATTGATTTATTGTGTGTTTGTAAGTTTGCAGTGGTGGTTCACGATATAAACTATCATATGCAGATAAATATTCAAATATAGATATAAAGCGAATTGCTTTTAAATGTTCACCCATATAACTGTCTACATTTAGTACATTGTTAAATGTTTAAAAAAAGAAAAAGTAAATTAACACTAGACATGTGTTACTTATCCCGTTGGGGTAAGTATTCCAATATGTTCCAACGGTTACAATACACAGTAAATGACAACACATATTATCTTTACAAACTTCCAAAAACCACTTATTTTAAGAAATTTCCCCAAAACTTGTTTCGGTATGTAAAAATTAAGGATATATGTCATGTTTCAAAATAAGTCAAAATTTGCAAATACCATTCCAAAAACCTTCATGAATGGGGCTTAAACGAAAAGTGCGTGATATTACAACGGTGTCAAATATTATATTTAGGTTGTATTGCGTTGACATATTACTTGAACATGCTGAATTGTTGGTAAAGGGATAACGCCATGTCTTTGTGTGAATAGGTCAAAGAAATTACTCTGAATGTTTCAAATGTTATTGGTGTGTATTTAGAGATCATGTTATGAGCCCTATTCAAACTTTCTATTGGTGATTGAACCTGAAGCATGAAATATAATGCAATTCGAATGAAACTAAACACTTCAAAAGAAGTAAGTTCCCCTTTGGGGGTTCCCTTATATTTCCAAAACAATACATTGGAATGAAATGGGGTTTTTAGTCAAATGATTATGGGTTTCATACCAATACTTGACCAAAATTCCAAATCAACAGGTTCTGTCATGCTCGAGTGAGCACGTATTGAATGACGGAATGTACCATTTCAAAAGTTGCTAAAATAACGTTTAATTTCAAAAGTTGCTAAAATAATGTTTAGTAACGGGTGTATCCACCACGTTGTTGTATGACTTGCCGACATCGACGTCTCATAGTGTTGATGAGGCGCGTCACTCGATGCTGTGGGATGGCATCCCACTCTTGTTGTACCAGAGACGTAAGTTAGCAAGATTAGTGTGATCATCCACTCTACTATCCACGACCCGCTTTAACTGATCCCACAGATGCTCGATTGGGTTGAGATCTGGTGAGTTCGCGGGCCAAACCAAACGCTCTATACCTTCATCTTCCAAGAACTGATTAGCAACTCGATGTCGTCAAATTCTGGTACAACAAGAGTTGGACTTCCATATCGAGTAGCGCGCCTCATCAACACTATGAGAAATCAATGTCGTCAATTGATAAACCAACGTGATGGATACACACACTACTAAACATTATTTTAACAACTTTTGAAATGGGACATTCTGTCATTCAATACAAGCTCACTCAAGCATGACAGAACCTGTTGATTTGAAATTTTGGTCAAGTATTGGTATGAACCTTATAACAACTTGACAGAAAACCCATTTTAACCCAATGTATATTTTTGAAAATAAAAGGGAAACCCTAAAGGGGAACTTACTTCTTTTGAAGTGTTTAGTATGACCCAATCATCGGTGAATAAAAAATGACAAAGGAATAGGATAATTATCGGTAGATTATTTATAACAAAAATGATAATGGACCCAAATGATGACTATATTTTGAAGCCCATATATATATACAACAACCCATTTTGAATGGTCCCATTATTATAATTCTCCGGGTTTTGGCTTAGAACATCTTGTACTTGTATCTGACGCGCGAGTGCTAGATCTTTCACTGGGATATACACAAACGTAACCGCACAAAGGAACATAACTATATAATAACAGTGTTACGAATCTGGTTTGGATCACCCTGGCGTGTAGATAAACTATTTAAGTAAATACCAGGAAATGGGATGTTTTGAGTAGTGTATGTAATCATGTTTACTTGACCAACATCATTAAAGTTGTTATTGTCTTCAGAAACCACATGGCAAGGCAGGTGGTTGTGTTTGCGCTTAGGCCTAAAATCTAGAGGTCTCTGCCGCCGGTTTTCCCACAATGCATCATTCCCTTTGTTCCCAAGTCACCCATCTTCTGAGTTGCTCAGTAGCGATCTTGGGCCTACATGTAGTGTTCTATACCAGTAATTTTGTGTAGCTATAGTCAGAGTTCTTCTAATGATTGAGATGTGTGGATGTATAATTAAAGCTGAGTGAAATAAAGATTGAGAAGTCGTCGTATAGTTTATAATTGCCAAGCGAGTTGCATCATTTACTTATATATTATAGTCTTCTAAACCCTCTCTCAACAACAGTGTAATTTTGCTCTTTTCTTAAACAAGTTGTCATGCGTGCGCACCTTTCACCGGAATACGCACTGACACCACTACACAGAAGCAGGTAGATGAGCTATAATAGCGTCGCCTCGCTGATTTATGCGATTTATATTCTTTTGCCCGCTCTAAAAGATATATCGATATCGTTTATTCATTTCCATAGCTTGGGAACCTCTATTACAACAACAGCCACACAGCTTTGTTTTCAAGAACAGAATCAGCCCCAAGTATCTTACGACTATACGTATTACTGCGTTGAGTGTGTATTCCCTTTAGATAAAGTGCACATCATATCGGAGCAAATATAGGATATGAGGCGGTCTGAGCTTGTAATACTTGTGTCAATTTGGCGACAATCACGCGGGATTGGTCGGGATTGATCGTCTGCGTAAACTAGCCTAGCAAAAGACGAACCTTTGTTTGATCAATTCGGAATAACAACTTCCTATGTACCGCTAGTCCATTTTTAATATAAATTGAAAGCAAAAGTTCAAATGTAAACTTAAATCAAACTGATACAATAAATATTGTTTTAGTTTTTGGTGGACGTAGGAAAATTAGATCACCAAATATTGTCTTATTTTTATCAATAATAAAGTAATAATCACCATATTTGAAAACCACCGTTGCTCTGTAATTTTAACCATGATCTTGAGTATATTCTTCCGTCTACACTTCCAAAATGTACTGACAAATTTTTCGTTTCGTAGTATCATCTATCTGTGAGGTCGTGATAAAATCAGGGGTGTGCGACTCAAATTGCCGATCGGAAGCTACTTCATCCGGGAGCTTTAACTTTTCTGTGATCATGTCTTGATGGCGCTGTAGCGCTGTTTGTCGTATGCTTAAAGGTAGATGACCCGATCACATTTTCGTAATACAGAATTATTTCAAACATACGGAGATTTTCATATCAAATGAAAGCTCGTATTTTTCTCATCATCATACTGAAATTTGACGGCCTAAATCGGTATAATTACGGAGAAATCGATGAAAGAACGTCGAATTACCGCGAATGGTGGTAACCACCGATATAGTTTGTGTACTACTCAATGGGTACAGTTCACAGCATCTTGTGCGTCTAAAATAAGAACCATTAGAGCTATGCAACTCAAACTTTGGAACACGACTTTTTTAAGGATGACCTTTCATGTAGAATAGAAAACATCAAGTTGTAAATTGGAATGTGATCGGGTCATCTACCTTTAAGCAGTGTTAGGTATAGACTTGCGTCAAGTCTGACACTGTCAGACACAAACAAAGAGTATGGTGTTTATTTAAAGGGAACTGACAAACTGAGCTACAAATGTATAAGCAAACAGTTAAACGGGTTAATCATATTCAGGGTGGTAAAACCCCTGCAGCACGTGATACGAGATTGTATGATGATTGTATGATAATTTTCGAAACTGCACAATTTTCAGGAAATTTTCCAACAATTCCTTGTAAAATTCAATTACGTCTATACCTAAGCAGACAAATAGCGCCATCAAAACTGTGCTCATTCAAAAGAGCTATAGCCTAAAAACGTGACATGCTATTGTACATTTATCCAATAATGACAAATGTAACCTTTGCAAGAACAGGGCTAAACTCCACCACATTCTTAACCATTGCAGATTTACATTGCGCCACAATCACATTCTACACAACATATCGAGGGCTCAGAACCACAAGGCCTCATCTCCATTTTTTCAAAAATGAGATTTTGGTATCAACATTTTCAGAAAGAAATTCTCTTTCCAGTAACACACAGCTGTATCTCCATAACACAACCCCTTTTAAAGTTATAGCCAGTATTACAAGGCCTCATCTCCATCTCCCCAATGTGTTTAAAAATCGTCAATAGTCTTTTTCTCAAAATGGTCAAAATGGAGATAAGGCCTTGTGTTTCTGAGCCCTCAAAAAAATGGGCTCCACCATTCCATCGGTTTGCACCATCACGAACCTAATTCCCGATCTTTGCGTGTTCTGGGAGAATTCACGTCACAGACACTGGTTGCCATCGAACTTACAGTGCCTTTTTGACAAAACAAACCCACAGAAAAAAAATTAGACAAATACGCCGCTATTTTTGCTGATATTCAAAGCAATGATTTTGAGTGTGAGTTGGTCGCTCTCGAAATTGGTAGCCACGATAACATATCCCCCACAATCTTGGTAGACATAAAGATAAACTCAAACTGTGCAATAACCCTACTACTTTAAAAACATTCTGGGACAACATCACCAAATTGCACGGCTACTTCTACAACAACCTTTCGCAACTTCGCAAACTATTTCATCACAAACCGATATTTACGCACATTACACTAGACAAGCACACAAACTTCACCTTTCTCTCCCAAAGACCACCGCTAAAAATCATCAGATCCTATACCACGGTGCTAAGCTTTGGAACGATATTCCCAACACACTCACAAATATCACAAATAAACAATCATTGAAAAGACAGCTCAAGCATCACTATATTTCCACTTATGTTAAACCTTCAACACACACACTTTCTCATGACAACACATAATTTTGTTCTCTAGCCTCCCTTTCTTTCTTTCTCCTCTATCTTTCATTTTCATTCCCTCCTCTTTCCCTCTTTAGTCTCTTCTACCTCTTGAAGTTCGCATAGTAAATGACCTGCTTTTCTTTGGCAACCATTTGTATTTTGACTCGTTCAATGTTCATGTCTCTTTGTTTTGTACTGGACTTGTTCTGTTTTGTTCTGTTTTTGTTATACGAGGGTCATTCAATAAGTTCCACCTCCTACCTCTTAACTTTGCTATTATACAAGCCAGTCGTATGAAATATTCCACAATTGAAGCTTTGAATCTCAGCTTGTTCTTGAATAGTAGATTGGTCTGAAAACTTATTGTACTTTTCTAGATATGCAGTAAAAACCAAGCTTCCATTTAGTGCGACGGAAACAGGTAAAAAACAGCCAAATGTCTCCTAAGTGCTATTCATTTGGCCAATTCTAACAGACAAAATATACCTATCGGTCAATTACAATCATTCCAAGTTACAATTATCTCTTGAACAGATTTTAAACAATACAAGTGACTGATTTCTTGGCATAAAATACCCCATATTATAAGCCCGCTGTCAGGGTTTCTTTTGGGGCTCCTAGCCTCCTTCTCACATTGTGTTTTTATTATATATTCTGTATACATATTGCTGAATAAATTGAATTGAATTGAATCATCGTCTATTCTATCATCTTTCTCAATTTGTCATGCTCACAAGGAACCCACATGGAACAATTATCCAACACTCAACGTGAAATCAGAATGTTTTACTGCAGGGATACGGATCTCTATTTTAAATGTTTTAATATGTCTGTTTTGTTTTTGTTTTTCATTGTTGTGTTCAGTATATTTCCCCCATAATCCCTGCGTTCGTCCACCTAAATGGAAAACTAATTTGGGATTTACATGTTTTCCTTAATTATGTATCGATATGCAGAGATGGAAATGCTCATACATCTCACGACTTCAGGTTATCAATCTTAATCTTAAACTATGAATTGGATATGATAATAAATTTAGAGCGCCCTCACCTTGACGGAATAAACCACAATAATTATTCCGTGTTAAAGCGGGATCAGATATATGCAACATAAGGTATTCAAATTGGATTTTTAACCTGAGGTTGATTTATTGATTTTTTTCTCAACCTCAGATTTATTTATTGCAGTATTCTATTTCAATAAAAGTGAATACAACCTGGGGTTAGGTAACCTGAGGTTAGGTAAACCTGAGGTTAGGTAAACCTGAGGTTAGGTAACCTGAGGTTAGGTAACCTGAGGTTAGGTAACCTGAGGTTAGGTAACCTGAGGTTAGGTAACCTGAGGTTAGGTAACCTGAGGTTAGGTAACCTGAGGTTAGGTAACCTGAGGTTAGGTAACCTGAGGTTAGGTAACCTGAGGTTAGGTAACCTGAGGTTAGGTAACCTGAGGTTAGGTTACCTAACCTGAGGCTAGGTAACCTGAGGTCGAAAGGTGTATGAGCATTTCCATCTCTGCGTATTGATATAGTGTTATGATGCTAATAAAGTGATAATAGGACTTCCCTATCACAAAATTGATGGAATCCCTGATAAAATGTCTGTAAAAAGGTGGTTATACAATGTAGATTAATAGTTAAAGGGTTACAATTTACTTGAATTGAACTTGATCTCTGTAAATTATTGAGTGTCCGACGTTGAGATATTTTACCTCTCTTTAAAGCGACTGATATTTTGATCACCTATTCTAAGTGTCTATTGTGACCCTAAAATAATCACACCCTTAACTTAATACTTGAACACCCTAACAGTATGATTTCATCATCGATAAGAATACTTTCGTTTACGCTATTCTTCAGACCTTCTTACTTTCAACGAAGGTAAAATAGATTTTATGCATTAACATTGAACAAACAGACAAATGACATTTTCCATACTTTAGTTTTTTCACAATGCACACAAGTTGTAATGCCTGATGCCTATTTCAACCAGCATGTTGCTTATATTCTAGGGAAATTATGATATTATTGAATCAACAATCTCACCTTTAGAATGAGTGTTTGTATTTAACTTGACCTACATGTAGTTTTCATGAAGCCAAATAACACGAAAACAAATAACACAATTTTTTATATTTAGACCGACTTTGCGCGATTGTTACAAAATGTTAACAAGGTATACTGATCAAGGTACACCAAATTTAATGCTCAAAAATATATTCTTACGTAGCCGATAGCCACTCGCTTGGTACCAAAATCCATGGTTGTTCTCACAAATCCATGGTGCAACGTATAATAAAAGTATACTCACATTACCGCGTAACTGTTTCATGCTGAACTAAGCACTTCATCAGACTTTTGACATCAGATCTCTACACTATCATTTCATAGTGATTACCGCGGGATGTAGAAGGCGGTATAGAGATCACATTGTCGTATATGTTGTTGAATTGGTAAGCCCTCGTCTTTGTTAAGATTAGTCTGTCACATGGGGTACGATAAATGCCAAAGGAAAGAGGGTTGATGGCTATTCGCGTGGACACCAAGTTCCAAAGGTGATTTTAGAGCATAGCGTAATTTACAAATGAAACACAATAAACAATTAAAGTGCCTGTGAAGCGCGAACATGTTGGGGATTACGAGTTTTCTAATACAGAATTTACTCATTGTTGTCCGGATAATGTTTTGATGTATTACGCACACTTACAACGACACAGATGTAAGATATGGACCGGAATATCTAAAGGGTTTGATTCAAAATATTTAGCGATTCTTCTATGACACAGGAATAATGCGTCTGAGCCAGATACAAATGTTAATAACGAAATGCCCATGACTAATGAGAAATCCGCCTATGCAATACCTTTACATCCGCCAGGTGGTCTTATTGAATGGCCACATGTTTGTACGCGGGTCGAACCAGGTGTTCATTACTACTGCGTTTAGAACAGGTAGACCAAAACAATCATGGTACCTTGTTTACGGTAAGCAGAACTGGGGTAATGGAATGTGCAATATGCTTTGTATAAAAACAAACAGGTGCGTTAAAAGCCTTCAAAGAAGAATCGATACCGTAGAGGCAATTCAAGTGGGAATTTAAGCTTAAAAGTCAATATGACTATACTATGAGTTTGCTGAGGCTTATTGTTTTCAAAACGACAGTCACTTCCAAGTGACGTGATTGCGCTATAATGTGTTAAGTCATGTGTGTACATAAAACTCACGTCCTAAACAACCGAGATGTATTGAGAACATAATCTCTAATGGCGCACTTTATAGCTCGCTTATCAAACCAGAACACGTTTCGTTAATCACATGACTGTCTGCAAGATATAAGCAGTATTGATTAAGTAAATGATCAATTAAAATGTCTATCAGCCACTTGCCTCAATAAAGTAATACATAACGCAATCGAATATTTCCTATGGGCTGAACTTGGACGTACAGTTTTTTAAAAAGGTAAATTCTGTATAATTTGGGTTTTCATTTTGAAAGGAAAAAAATCATTAAAACACGTTAAGAATTCCACTAGAGCCACTTTTAGGGATATTGCACTAATATTTCTATCTCGTGACGATTTATGTGTAACGACGGATTTAAGGTGAATTTGTATTATTGGAAAACAGATAGAACTAGACAATTCGTCAGTGGCATTATATAGTGACGTATGGTCGGTGGCATTGCATAATGACGCATGGTAAACTTTAGTCGATTTTGTGATAACTTATTGCTTTGAAATATCGTTCTCTTGTTTATTTTGACAAAGTCCAAAAACCAAAGATTGATTTGTTAATTAGTAATAAAAAATGATTTTGTGCTAATGAATATTGTTTTAACATAGTGACGTATACACTATACCACCAATTATTGATCAAATTTACACGTAACGACGATCATTGGTTGAGGATAAAGGCCATTCACGCGGATCTTGTCTCTCATGGTTAGCGCCAAACTCAACTCGGTTAAGTTAAAATTCCTATATTACACTTTAATTGATTTGAATTTTGATTGTTCAATTTAATCTATGCTTCGATTATAATTTCTTACGGTCAATTGAAAGGCTATATTGCCATTTTTAGGTAATCGAGCAAGACCCATAAATCCCGATGGGAGTATTTTAAAATCGCTGAATTTTAATTGAATTGTCAATGCTCACTTTTGAATAACATCCTTGACTATTGATAAGCACACTGACATTTTGAAAATCCGTTTAATCAAACAAAACACTTCTTTCAAAACGGGTTATGTCATTAAAATATGTTATCATTAGAAACCTCATAGGCTTTAGAGACTGAGTTAAAGCACGACCATACAATGACATCGACCTTTTGTCTGGCAAAGGAAAATGTTTTGCGAAACAAAATTAGAACAATGACTAAAGAAGCTTTCTGAGGGATATTTGTCGGTGTATGAATGTAGGGATGATGCCCCGAAATTCAAATGGTCTCTAAAACTAAATAACAAACATGACCAATGCAAATGTCTTATAAATGAACGGCATAGCCGGTGGGAGGCTGTGGGACGGCGTGGGGTGTGGGTGGAGGGACGTCTCCACCGAAGGGATTACAGGTGACAGTCGTTTTTAGTGATCACATTTGCCAATTTTAATTAATTGTGCGCATTCTCTACATTTTCGCCCCCTTAATTGCTCTTGCTTCCATACTGCCACTGATGAACGGAGGTCTTTAAGCCAACTATGTTCTTAACATTAGTCTAACATGACTTTCTTAAGTTGGCATTTTGATTTTAAACACGCAATGATTTTCTTACCCCTTGTCATAAGCCTAAATTTGACGATAAGTTGGACTTTATTTTATGCGCATACCTATCTAATTGATTGATCATCTCATTTCTAAAATGGCTCAAACTGATTTTGAGTGATGATAAAAGTCATAAGAGCGAAAATATCTTTGGTTAAAAACAACCAAATGTAATGTCAACATAGGACAGATGATTTATTTTTCTAATATATCCCATGAAAACGAGAAGAAAAAAACCCTCGGTATGTTTTAAAATATTTTTACATGATTGAATAGTGTTGTTTGATTTATTTTTTATAATGCATCATATGAAAACGGAAAAAAACCCACTCGTTATATTTTTCAATATGTTTACATGATTGAATAGTATTGCTTGATCAGGTTGTATATTGTTGGCACTGAGAGTTTTGCACGTTTTCAAGTTTTACTAAAAAACAGCTAAATTTACGAATTGTTTTTTGTTCAAAATGCAATCATTTGTTGTCTTTCATTTGTACGGGACAAATCTATTTTGTTAGTGGAATATTTGTATTACTCAAATTGTAACCATCAAAACTTTAAAGAGGCACAATATAGTTATATGAAGAAGAAAAAATGACTTATACTACGAGCTTCTTACAATATATTGAAGCTGTGCATGCCAGGCAATGTGGATTTAACGCACTAGCTGTGCTTTCAATGTGTGCCTGTAAATATGGACTCATGTACTTGTTCCTCTCAGGTCTTCGTGTTAAAGGCTAGATTGCTCTATCAATTCATGTCATGCCCTAATGTTTCTGTAAGGAAGCGAGCATCGGCTATGATTATTTCTGACAAGAATTATCAACAGGGCCGTGTCAAATGTCTACCAACCAGTCCCGTGTGACGGCGTTTAATCATACCGAAAGGCTAAACATGAACGCGAATTTCATGTTTAATAATACCGAAAGGTTTACATGAACGAACCACAATTCTCTGTTGCTTAGATTTTCATAAATTATTTATGAGAATTAGGATTTATATGTGCACAATTTATGTTGTTTTGTTGTTGTTTATTTCTTGAAGTTCATTGTGCAGAAAGTTTCATTCTAAAAACAATTCCACAAAAGGTCAGTGTGCGAAGGTTTCCAAAAACATTTTCAATAGAAACTCAGTTTGCGAAGGTATTTGAAAATTGATCAAATTTGTTTGACGATTGCTATATGGTTCAACGAATTTATCAAATACTGTCTATTTATTTGGCAAATAAATGAAAAGCAATTGCAGGATTCAAAATAATTGATCATCATTTGCTTTGATTTTAATCTATGAAATTTACTGTATTCAAGAAATAAAAACAGACGGTTTTAGATATTTTTAAAGTTTTCAAGATACATCGCATCGCCTAATACTGGAGAAAAAACAACATAGATGACAAATTGGATACATATTTACAAGCATTCAAATGGTGGTATGTTTTATACATAATCGAGGCTGATGACTCAGGAGATAATTCCTGAGGAAAGCTACTAAAAATGTAAACTTAAAATCGGGTGTTTCCATAACCTGACCACCATTCTCTATCTGACCACTTGTTTTGACCAACAATTAGGGTTAGGTTAGAATTGGTCAGGAAACAAGTGGTCAGATTAGGTTTAGGGTTAAGGTTAGGGTTAGGGTTAGGGTTAGCTTTAGGGTTAGAATTGGTCAGAAAACAAGTGGTCAGATAATGGTGGTCAGGTTATGAAAACACTCCTTAAAATCTCAACAGAAACGGTAAATACAATACGTTTGATATATTTTCATTTTTCTCTATTTTTGTCAAGTTGTGAGAAATTAGAAATGGTAAACGTAATATGTTTCATATATTTTCATCTTTCTCTTTTTTTGTTTGCAGTGTCAATCATGTGGTCCAGACGGGTCCGGTCAATGCGTGAGCACATCCATATGTTGTGGCGATACATTTGGCTGTTACATTGGTACACCTGAAACAGTTATCTGCGAGAAGGAAAACGAACTTTCATCACCGTGTGAACCTAAAGGGGATTCATGCATGTCTGTGTCAGAAGGAAAATGTGTAGCAAATAGTATCTGTTGTAACCAAAGTAAGTACGGCTTTCCCGCCACTTTTATTTTGAGCGCCCATGTTTCTTTTTGTGTTTTGGGGTTAGAGAGTCTGAGATTTTCCCCACCCATAAAACACTATCATTGATTTATACCATTTGAACATTTGTTGGTATTGGTAACGATAGAATGTCTTCATATTCGGGGATAACGTGCTTTTTCCAGATCCCGCGTAGCCTTGTATTACATTTTACCTACGTTTTTAACAATTTCATATATCACATAAACATGATCAGTGACTTATAAGTTCATTTAGATAAGTCCCTGATGACCGACTTGCAAAATCAAACAATGCCGGACAGGCCTACACGGTTGGGAAATTCTAACAATGAACTATGTTTCACAGGAATTAAAAAATAAAATGGCTTGGAAGCAAATTGTCATTGACATGTTCTTATAACAACTCCCCTCCAGAGTCTTTTCATCCATATAGGTCTGCTGTTAGTCAAGCAGTGCTATAATGTATTCTTACCTGTTATGCAGTTCTTGATGTCATGCGCACTGAACTCCCTTACGACCACCACCTTTTTACTATCTCCGATTGGTTCATAGCACGAAATAACATGGTGTACCCCTCTGTTTATGACCAATGAAAATCTACATTTCTCTGAATGCATTCTTATTAACCTTTTCCTAAAATCTTCCTCATTGGCTGGCTAACCCTACCAATAAACAATCAAATCTGATGGTAGCTGTCACGGGGTTAATTTAGTGTCTTCTCCTACTCTGCTACAAGCTTAGGCTGACCGCTCCATATCCTCTCACCTATTTTCGTGGTTAGACTCATGCCACAAAGAAATCACAAAGGGTAAATGATTAAGGAAAACAAGTTTACGTTTGGGTATGATGTGTCATTCATAGCAACATGCAGTGAATTATGATAAATTGGCGGCAAAGTAGTGTAGTCTGCTAAGGTAGATTTAGCCCTTATCATGGCATCTTTGTACAGCTTAACAAATTGGTATGAACAATATTCTGGGAATAACACACGCTTTCGTGAAAAAATCCAACATGCCGTTCGAATTTACACAGTTTTACTTAGGGTCTGTAATAAATTGTATCAAAACTTATAATTTCGTCATGAATAGTCTTATTAAAACGACCATTAACAATTATGCACGATTGTTATTCGCATACGATGAAATCCCAGACACTAAGGTCCATATGCATAACAATTTCGACCGGGTCTAAATGAAGAGTAGTTCTTCTGGAAGGCCCATTTGATTCTTTTATATCCATGTGCACTCCCTAACAAAGTCCAAAAGTACAATTGGAGTCACCTAATTAGGGTTATGCAACAGTAACAAGTATTGCCTCTTATACAAGGTCCATTAATAATGCAAATTGAGCTCATCGAAGGATAAAAGGATCCTTTTTGGGAGCACTATTCTTGATTAAGACCAGGTTTAAAATTGTTTTGTGAATACGGAACAAGAAATGTTGAAGGTGATCCCTGAAATTCAGAATTATATCTAAGAACTTTTTAACCTTGTAGTGTTTTAAACATTCTATCCACGAGGTTTTGAAACATTCGAGTCGAAGTACTTAGCACTAACTTATGCAATCGTTTGTTTGGTGATTGTCCGGAACCTTCTCCTGCCAGGTACCAAATGTATGTCAAGAGAGTTGTTGTGGTCATGGGTGGTTAGGAGTGTTTTCATTCATCACTTTATCAAAAAAATGAATCCCCTGTCCCGTTTCGAGCGGCTTCATTCGAATTCGAAAACAAGACAAAGTATAACATTTAACCCGTCTCATGCGTGACTGCAATATTTTAGTAACCTGTTTTACACCAAGCAACTTAAAGAAATGAAACTTAAAGTCTTCTCTCATGAAGACCAACCTGAACTAACCACCATCTTTGAACTTGAAAACACATCATAATCAAACCGAACGTCCGACGCACTTCATCTGTAAAATTGTTCGTCTGTTTTAAATTGTAGGTTTTTAAATTGTTTCGTATTGTAGCCCAAGTCTAAAACAGTGCTCAAAGTTGTTGTTAACTTTAACCGAAAGATGCCTAGGTAAAGCTCATAGATCATGCAGAATAGACCCCGGGATACACATCCCACGAGATACTTATGAGACCAGACAGCCAAAGTATAAGAGTGTCACTCATACTATTATGATAGACGGTACTACTAATATAGAATTGTAACAAAACAGTATTCTGAACAGCGTCTAGGTAGTTTCCAAAGAATATTTCAAGGTCTTCCCACAATGCATTGCGCGAACGCCAGCCAACTAAAGTTTTTTCACACGATGCATTTGTCGAGCTCTTAAGTTTTAGAAATAAGAAAAAGGAACACTGATAACTTATTTATTTATTGACGTAAACTAGAACCTAAGAGCTCCAACGATGAATGCGCTATGAAGCCATGATTATGTGCATATGTCTATGGGAACCGAGACAAATTGGAGACCAGAAATAGGGCAATGCATTGTGGTGGTGTCTTTAAAATATTCTTTGGACAGTTTCAGAACAATGTCTTGATTTAGTCCCGGTTCACCACAACATACCCTTAAAATAGAGGTTAGGTTTGACCAAAGTTTTCACAGCACGGACACCCACTCTTGATGACGCTCCCTGAGGCATCAATTGCAGGAGGCTCAGAATATTGTCTTTTTTTATAGATAGCCCTGTGCACACTTTGGGCGAATGACGTGTTCCGATTTATCCACTACAAAGGGACGATCGATGTTTATAAGGCGAAATTCATCATTTTGGTGTATGTCATGTATTATTTTCATTTCCAGTTCCCTTCATTTAGAAGCAAATATGACATAAAATATTGCAGTTCACATACAAAGTATGTATCAATGCTACAACACATTTGAAAACAAAAGTGTTAATTTACAGACGTGTTTCACACAAAAACTCATCAACCAAATTGAAGCAGGACAAAACAAAGCTGCAATGTGGAACAGAAACTTCAGGCCTCAAATTGAATAACTTAAGACTAGGAGCCCTTCAGTACGAAGTAAAATGAGCAGGCTCACAAACAGTCAACCAGAGCTTTATCAAAGAAATTAAATAGCATCACAAATATCGCCGAAAACAAGGACTCTTACTGTCTGACATAATCTTCCTAATAGAATCAGAAATGAATGATAAGAACAAGTTATTCAGATAGATTTCAAAGCACTGTAGCAACCAAAAGTAGCAGGCACAATATATGCACACCCTAACCTACCTATTTGACCAATACAAACGGGTCGTTGGGTAGTATCCAGAAAGACAAAACAAGATTTTGTGTGTGTGCAAGATTTTGTGTGTGCAATAAACCTTAATTAGACTTGGCTTTGCGGAAATACTAACCTAGATTACTGACTAGAATAATCCTTACTTATAGCAGTGATTCTCACGTACACCCCAAGAATAATAAACACACTCCTTCTTTACTCCTACACCCACACATATAGGAGGAGAAACAAACTAACTCACACATGAATTACACGAATGTCATACCGTACTACCAAAGTTTTAAACCATGAGAAGCCATACTATATATATATCCGAATAATAATAAACAACACTTACTTGAATAACCCGACACCCACATCGTATGACGGAGGGGAGACAACATAAATCACAATGGAATGGCACCAGCTTACACGTACATACCGTAAATATTTATTAACGAAGGGTAACAATTTACCGTACAGACGCTATATCCGAAATACAAAAAGACCCTGCTCAGGTACTTAAATCTGATAGCTAATTCAAAATCAATAATTGGTACCAACAATTTAAGATACTTTATCCATCAAGTAAGTTGATATCTCATTCATAAAAGAGATTTTAGCTAAAGAAATGACCTTTTAAATATTGTTATTGATTTTGAATCAACACGTCTGACCCTTGTATCTGTATGAAGAGGTGCTCGTTTTCCCTTACTCACGCTGTTTAAAGTAGTGCGTTAAGTAGAAAAGGTTCACAATCCCTTTTACGATCTGTTGTCTAGTAAACCGTGTCAAGACCATTAAAACATGTACTTTTTGTTTCTATTTAAAGGAAGCTGCGCTGAAGATCTAGATTGCGTGATTATTGGACTTCCGATGAGGACGTCATCTGCAGAAGATTTATCAACGTCAGGTCAACAATACAAGAAAACTATCCAAAATAGACTGAAGAGTAAACTCCTTGAAGTCTTACTTCGCCAACCTTGATAATGCCAAACAATATTCATCAATGTCTGTCGTGTCAGAAGCTTTTAATTCCACGCGAATTGATTGAAAATATTCAATTCATATGCAGTTTGAACATTTGTTGGTGTTGGTAACGATAGAATGTCTTCATATTCGGGGATAAAGTGCTTTTTCCAGATCCCGCGTAGCCTTGTATTACATTTTACCTAAGTTTTAACAAACAATGGATTATTTTAACAAAGTTTTTTCTCTTAAAAAACCTTTTTTGTAATACCTAACTAAATCCGATCATGATCCCATGAATTGATTTGTTTATTTACTCACCCAGTTATAATAATTATGTACGTCATTTGCCCTTTCGCAACATCATTTTCCATATCATCACGCCAGAGGCGGAATTACAACAGGTTTAGTGTCGTGTACCCGATCAATACTGTAATAATTACAGTCAACTTGTGGCACATAAATGAAGGCTGTAAATGTGAGCGAGGCATTATGCGTGCCATCTGGAAGGACATCAGTGGCATTTCGGCTGATATATGATACTTGGAAACATCACCAATCTCCTTTATGTCACTTAAGCCACAATTGGAAACACTTTATTTTACTTCTTATGTAGATCTTACGGTAGAACAAGGAACACGATCTCCTTGGCTTGCGGGTCAATATATATTTGTTATAAGATTGAAAGTTAAAAATCCGTATGGATTGTCTGCTTTGTCATTGACAAGAAAGTCCAGGTGGTCGCTTTAGATATAATGGTGCCAACATGGTTATATATAGATATATTTAAGTTATTTTGATGTAACTGTTGTTTAGAATTGTTTGGCTGTACGAGACAAGTTTTAAACAATATATTGCAGTTTTTTTGCCACGTTTTTTCTTTTCTTTTAATGACTAGACCATCAAAGCTGAATGTGAATCTTTTAAATCGAAACTAGAAGCATTATTAATCGAATGAAAGCTATAACTGTCGAAGGTTCTTGGAAATGATACAAGAAACTCACTAATATATCCATGTGATTTAGATAGTCCCCGAATTTTAGTACGCTTTCATCCACTGATGAATGTAAGAGCAAGGTCAAACTAACATTTACAGAATAACTCCAAATGCATTGTTTGAAGGGTCTGTTTGGTTTATGTCAGTTGCATGTAGTAAATGTGTTTAAGTAAGAAAACATAAGCGTCGATTTCTGATGATGGTGTGAGATATGACATGAAAAAATGAGATGAAATATGGTACTGTGATAAAGCGATTTATTTGAAATGGTACAGTAGTATTATACACGTATTTGTCATATTCTTTCTTACACGTTTTCAATACACTTCATTATACTAGACAATTAACAGCGTTCGTCAAGAGGTTCGGAAAGAGTCCTCTTTTATTCCCAACAAGCCTCACTTCAATAAAGTCGGATCCTGATCAAATTTATTTCACCACAGCATAAGTGTTACACAAATAAGCCACCCAGACCAGAGTGTTATCGTTATTTGGTTTTCCGAAAAAGCTATTCAACAATTTACATAATCAAATGAAGTACAGAAAAACACAGAGTACGTGTTTACCATCTTAATTCACCCACCTTTTCCTACCGAATATTACACTTATATCATCCATTGAAGTACGCTGAACAAGGTTTTATTCAAGTTTATTCTGTATACGAGCGGCACTTGAGTTGTTAATCACGTGCGAATATGATTTAATCTGGACACTTTTTTGCAACTTTTTAAATTTTCTTCTTTAAGATGAGATCGTCAAAACCCACTTATAAAACCCTTCTTGGGCGAAGAGTCGTATCATTTTCAACTCCATGATGACATTCATCATAGACATTTTGAAGTTTGAAGTGTTTGTATAAAGATGAATTTAGTTTACTAATGTTTGTACACATTTATCGTCTGTTTGAACAACTTTATATCGTTTTTTCCTCTTTTATGAATGTACATTGAATTCTGTTGGACTCTGTAATCTCATGCAAATATATATGAATTCAGTGTTTAATTAAACAGCATTAAAGTTGTAAGTCGAAATGTTCAGACTTGTTTGGTTGATTCCGAGATCGAGATCGAAACTCAAAGGTTGGGGTCTTTTAATTACAAGCACAGTATTTGGTCCTCTAATCATGCTAATCGGGTGAAAGGTCCTCTACGAGTCTGTCACACCTGCGTGAAAGACCTTTATGTTTTCGATGCGGATAAGGCAAACAAAAAATGTGGTGTTTTCCCTCAAGTGCTAAACATTTAAAATTGGGTCGGTCGGTCGGTCGGGTTTTTTGTTGGTTTTTTTGGCTGCAAAATATATGGTTCATGTCAAGACAAATTGGTATTAGGCCCATGTTAATTTAATTTAGTGTGATAATAGTCTAAAAACATTTAGTAAAGCCAACTTAATAATTTCAAGCAAGAAATAGTAACATTTAAGGACAAATTTTAATCTAAAAATGAAAAAAGAAGAAGAAAAAAACCGACCATAATTTTTGTGATTTTAGAGTCCTTTCTTGTGGCCTTATTCTGTCTTCAATTCAACCGCTACTATTAACTCTCGTTCAAATTAGCGTGGTTGGGAGCTTACGCTAGGGTTCGGCTAATATCAAGTTGATATTTGGATATATGGCAGTTGCGATTTTCGCTACTTTAATCGTTCACTGCATCTCATAATCATGTGAGCCTGAATGTTTAAGCAATTTACATCCTGCATTTAACGCTACCCAGATGACAGACAGTATAATATATACATTTGAGTTTAATATTGCACATCAGTTACGTTACTGAAGTGACCCAACGATCGATTGGTGTATTATGAGTTATAAATTGCATAGAGGTGTGAGAGCGATGTATGTTGGTATGTACGTGAGATGTTAATATTTGCAATTAGAGTGATGACATGATTTTAAAAGCTGCTTCGAAAGACCATTCCTCCTCTCGAAAACTAGTAAGACAATTCCAGAAGGGAGTGGTCTTTTGGAACACATTACATATGGAGCAATGAGCCGGATCATTATCAAATCATTCGCAATGTAATTCGTACGGTGTTTTGTTGCGTTTGTGTCTCTGCCCTGGTGTTATCGCTTGAAATCAAGCAAGAATGCAGTAGTTCAGATAATATAATTATAATGTGTGTTTGTAAAAATTAATAAAGCATAGTATTTTTGTAAAAGATCACAAGTGCTAGATTATCGTAGCGATTAGAGATTTGATTGTAGTTTTACTCGTATTCCTTATTCGCTTACCTAAAAACACTAGATTTTTTTTCAATAGCAAGAAAAAAATATAATCTTTTAATTTGTTATCAATCAAGAAACATCGTGTTTAAATACAAAAGTGTTTGCAACACGGTTTGGACACGCGCACTTAGCACAATCTGGTTAACACCCTACAAATGAATAGAACATTTACCCTTTTTGAAATGTTATAAGATGACTTCCAAATTTCATTACATGCATTTTTAATCAAGAGATACCCGAATACAGTTTAACAGTGTAGTGTTTCATTGAAAATGGCCGCTAATCCTTTAAGCATGGGATTTCTCTTTACAGTAGAGCCGTTTTATTCGTCAAAAGTAAATCTTACATACGGTTCTGTTACGGACATTGTATTACGTGTACAAGCGGTTTAGTAGAAGTGTTACGCACCGTATTAAAGATGCGCACCTGGGACCTAAAAATACTTGATCTCATTTGATTAAAAATCAAGGTGTTACCTATGGGTAAGATATTTAAGAACGGATTGAAGCTCATCTTCATTCAATTGATTATAAAACCTATTGAATTATGTTAGCTTTTCATTAATCATGAACATCTTATTCATAGTTAGAATCAAAATCAAAGATGGCAATTATATTGTAATGCTGATATTCCCAACAAATATTTTATTTTGTAGATATTTTGTAGCTCAGAAAGCAGCATGGCTATATCGATGATAACAATCAATAATGCAGTATAGTCAATATCTGCCGAGTCTTAATTTTGTTTGTGAAATATACATGGCTTTATAATATCACAAAGAATATGACTCGCAGGGGCTATTGTATATTATGGAGGTGTCACATTACTTTTAAGTAGCTGCCTTTTGTGACATTTTATGTTTTCTGTTTCTATTACGGGTTCTACATAGATTTTTAAAATGTACAATGTCTCAGCTATTTCATATCAGGGCTTTAGCACTTCAAAGCATCGACTTAAATCACAATATTAGAATAATGATATGTACATAAGTATGTTAGGTTAGTAATTAGATTAAGTATGTAAATGTATGATAACGATGTGTATCATATTTATTTCAGAAATGACATTTGACGAACTAAGTTTCTGTTGTATGTATATAAATAAATGAAAGTTATCAGAAAATACAGTGTTTCATTTGTTGAGTGCATTTGAGTGGGACTAGACATAATTAGACCTTAATATGATTGAAAACACCCGGTACCATTATAGTAATATTATGTGATCTTTTCAAATTTGTACTCTCTTATAATGAAGTTTGACTATCACGAAAGGTTTTCCAGGAATCATTAAACTACTTTTACGTATTTTCCGTAAGAACCTCATCACAGAACTTTACTAAATCATTATGGAAATCTGCTTCCAATTAATGGAATTTTTCAACATATTAGTTTCGATTTTCATCATAAAACATTCCGTAGGGGTGTGTTCTTGTGGTGTTAAGTTGCGATCGTATCCGGAAACACTGTAAACGGCGTTAACACGGTGTCAAACCATGGAATTCTATATATTTACGAACAAAAAAACACTCAGAAAATAAACGTCCCTGGTACCGACAACTTATTTCAAAACCTGACTTTGAAGTATTTAGGAAAAGTTGCTCTGTAACTTGTAAGATATTCTAGATCACATATTAGAGGGCGTTCGATGAAAAAGATCGCATAATATGCATTTAAATTGGGTCCAATTAAAGGGGATACTTTTTTCAATATCAAATATCATTATATCATGCCCGAACATTTAATCGCGTTAACCTGTCGAGGGAATACTTCACCTGATACGTTATCATTAAGTGTGCACGAATAAAAGAATTTGAACATCATTAAATCTACAATACCATGGGCATGGCCATGATTGACATTACGTGATTGTAAACTTATCAGTGTCCCAACATTTACCCCATGTTCTGTGTGCATGGAACGGACCCAGCAATTATTAATAAACCTGTACACAGTAAATAGAGTGTGTATATGAAGCCGCCAAGTTAAAAACATGATATTGACATAATGTTAGCACGCTCTATTTTACCAATAGAAGTCAAAAGTGCCGACAAACTCAAGATTTCTCACTTGTCCGTCGATAATCCCAATCAACATATGCTGTTTCACTGGTGAGGAGAAAATGAGTGTTCTCTTATTTAACATGAACCAAACACCTGCATGGTCTCCTGGAGTCATATATAGTCCGGCATGGTGGAGTTTGGCACATCGAAGAACTGATACATCTTTAATTTACGGTAATAGCAGCTCCCACTAAGACTTGGCAAATAAACATCAAGCGAATATTTTATACATGAACACGGACTGGTATGTAAAACAACTAAACTGTAAATAAAATGCTCCATTTGAATCTATTTGAATAATCTTAACGTAATGCATCGCAGCCTGTTGCATAGTACTTAAATACTTTTAAACTCCATTGAGATAACGCACCGTAACTCACGATCAATAACGTCTAGTGTGAACGGAGCTAACCAGGATTTGTATTTGATCGCGTAGGCGTGCCAAGGCCTGAGAATCACGGGCGCGATAAGTTATTAACAAGCTCTGAAGTCACTGCACAGTGGTAAATGAACAAAACACAGGGACATGTGCCATTATTCGAGCCAATCTCACCATACAAGAGCATCGTAGGCTTTCTTTTTGGTCCCAGTTATCAATATATACGTCATATTGTCAGGAGATCAAAATAAACATGACATATAAAGTGCTCAACAAAAGAAAGTCATACACTTTTTTTATGTCCCATAGAGTCACTTTCGATTATTCCTTGTCCAAACAGGCTAAATAGACACTTAGATGAATTTATTTGGAACAATTTGGTACCAAACATGCCACAAAACAATAAAGATAAGCCATGATTAGCAACCACTTAATTAAAATCCGTGCCGTTTCCAAATTCACATTTTCAACAAAATACGCGGGGAGAAACACCACACACTGAAAAATAATTTGGTGTCATTTTGACACTAAAACAAGCGTCAAAAAATGGGTCCTCAGTTGGCCACCTAAAGGTGTCAAATTGACACCATTATGGGTGTAAAATATGACACCTTAGGGTGTCATATTCATTTTGACACCTTTGGGTGGTTACCTGAGGACCCATTTTCGAAAATGCCATTACACCCCAAATGGGGTGTAATATTGACTCTCTTTAAGTGTCATATTGAGTTTGACACCCTAAAGGTGTCAAATTGACACCATTATGGGTGTCAAATTGACACCAATATGGGTGTCAAATTGACACCTTTGGGTGTCATATTCATTTTGACACCTTTGGGTGGTTACCTGAGGACCCATTTTCGAAAAATGTCATTACACCCCAATGGGGTGTAATATTGACTCTCTTAAGAGTCATATTGAGATAGCACATGTTTAGGAGCCGTTTTCTCGTCGCCATTTTGTTTGCATGTTACGAGCCGGTAAGACTGGTAAGTACCGATCTGCTCCATTTCCAGACATTTTTGATAATAATTATGATACAATTAGCGTAATGTAAGACGTCCGTATGAAAAAGATGACCACTGAGCCAGATAAATCGGGCTACATGTATGTAATGTTGCACATATCATCGTATGCATGCATGACGAACACACACATAGTACTAGTAGGTCCATGCACTGACACAGTCCAACAAAATGCTAGTCTCTGACTATGAAATTGTAATTCATTTCATCAGTTAGTTGGCGCAATATTAAACAACATGAACAAGGCTTACATTACGCTAATTGTATCATAATTATTATCAAAAATGTCTGGAAATGGAGCAGATCGGTACTTACCAGTCTTACCGGCTCGTTACATGCAAACAAAATGGCGACGAGAAAACGCATGCGTTGATATGTTGATAGACGCCCAAATTGGTGTCAGAATTACACCAATTTGGCGTCAGAATTACACCAATTGGTGTCAGAATTACACCCGTTGGTGTCAGAATTACACCAATTGGTGTCAAAATGACACCAATTGGTGTCATGCTGCTTCGACACCTCTAAAAACCGTGAGCTTTCCCGCCAACTATTGACGCCCTTAGAGTTATTTCAATTAATCTGACACCAGTTTTGGTGTAAATCACTAAATGATCACTGAAAGGTGTCCGTCGGACACTTAACGGTGTCAACGTAAATTATGTCCAAACCCATATCATTGACGATTACACCAATTTTGGAGTCAAAATAACGCCTTTGTAAGTGTCATTTACAGTTGACTCCAAGAAGGCGTCGCTGTGACACCAATTTATTTTTCAGTGCATGTTACCTGTTCAGAATCAAATAGCCGGTTCGCTCAGCCACGAACGCAGTTTCACTGTGCGATCAATTTCCCTTCATTCCTGGCCATTCAATTGCCACACACAGTATTTTTTCGCCGCTTGCGTGCGTTGAAAATGCGAATTTGGAAACGTCACGGAAGTGGTGTTAATAATGGTTTTAGTACCAAATTGTTCCAAAAAGATTCATCTAAATGTCTATCTAGCCTGTTTGGACAAGAAATAATCGGAAGAAACTCAATAGGACATAAACAAAGTGTATGAATTTCTTTTGTTAAGCACTTTATATATCGTCGTGAAGGAAAACGAAATAAAACACGTGGGTAGTACCTGAGAGTAAAATCACGTGACAAACATCTGTATACATGTTGCTTCATGGGGTCCAAATACACGTCAACCATACTGAAAAGTGACGTATACAAGGTGTCTCAAAAAAGTGTCCCATGTATATCAGGATTGTGTTTTTGCATTGATAAATGTCGGAATTGAATGCCAAATTGTAATATATCCATACAAAGCAATCTTTCATGATTCTTGATAACAAAAATCTGTGTGTTTTCGAGTTCTCGTTAAAAAGTTATAGAAAATACTGAGGCACGTCAAATTCAGATTTGGCCACTTTTAGTCATGGGCAAAGAATTGTAACTATCACCAAGCATGTTAATTGGGTAGTTAACAAATCAATGAAATCAATTTCTTTCTTCCACTATTAAATGTGAGTAGTTGACTGTTAAGTCAACAGGAGAACATATTTTCATCATAATCTCTTTATTTTCTATATAAAATATAAAAATATTAAATGTTTTTCAAACAATACATTTTATTTAGAACAATACATTTGATGAATAAATAATTATCGTTGGAATTTGATGGTACAGCGTCAGAATAAAATCATTGAAACGTTTTCCATTGTAACATGAGTTTTATGATGTTATTGAAAGCTGAGAAATATTGTAAAATATCAATAAAAATTTGATACACCTGCTTTATAATTCTTAAAAGGATCCTATCAATGAAATATAAATCAATACACAAACAAACAAAGAATTCACAGCGATACTTAACAAATGTTAATCCAAGTAGGAAAGTAACCAAAGTGCAGTTTACACTCTTGTTACTGAATAGGTCATAGCTCAGTAATTAGGTGGCCAAATTTAATGGAATAAAGTGTATTTGCTAAAGGACAAATAAGGCTTAATAAGGCTAACTGACAGTATATTTATTTTAATTAATCATGAAGCATTTTGTATGTACATGATAATTTTAGACCTAAAGTGTGTACTTGTATTTGGCACGTAATCTCCAATACCTTGACACGTTTCAATTCTAAATGCACCACGTTTCTCGTCAACGTGATAGATAAGATAAGGACAATACAGGGCGTTTCAAAAATAAGTAACTGATCTGGTAATAACGCTCATAACTCTGAAAATATCATATAAAAAATTTATGGAATAAGGCCAAAAAAAAGGTTGTCTCAAATGACCCGCGCGCATTCCCGAAACCGCCCGCGTTAGCTTTTTTGTTCGTGGGTTTTTTTTTAAATTTTTTTTTTAATGTTTTTCTTCTTTTTTTCCCACCTTTTTTCACTTTTTTTTTCTTTTTCAATTTTCTCAAAAAAATCATGCAAATTCCAACCTTTTGGCCAAACAAATGACGATCAGGTCTAAATTGAAAGAAGAAAAAATCCGCAGACCGCATTAGATTTTCAGTCTCTCATGTCATTTGAGACAAACTTTTTGTTGTTGCCTAATTACACTTTTTTAATTAGAGAAATTGTTCAATTATGAAAGCTACCCGAAAAGAATAAAACAAAGTGCAGTTTCCATATTCGCACTTGGATTTTCAATACGTAGGATAGTGTGCATGGGCTTCATTGATCAATTGAAGCAATACAAATATTCATCTTACTATCATCCGGTGAGTTGTGGCTACCAGTTTATACAAAATCTACCTATTTATTGCAGCACCGAGCCTACGTGAACCAAATTATTAAATAAAAAACGGGCTTTTCTTTCATTTTGGACACAGCGCTGTATAAATGTTCAGTTAATCTTTACGTATAATATCTTAAATTAAAGAGAATAAATTTCTTTACAAATTTAGAATTTAATATTTTTTTACATAGGAGCTATTTAAGAGTTACGAGCACATTTATTACCTGGTCAATTACTCATTAGAGGACTGTATATCAGAATAACCATCAACTGGTTATAGTTGTTTTACAATTTACATTTCGTAAAGTGTCTTCTTTTATAGGGATCCAGCAGTAAATACTCAATTTCCATTATGACAGTGACACACTTCAGCTGCGCACTCTTGTGGTGTTGCAGGGAGTTGCTGAAAATGGTAAATCGGTATTAAAGTGAAACTGCTTAGAATATTTTAACACCTTACCCCCAAACTTGAGACTTGATCCCACGAAACCATAAAAGTTTGAAAAATATCTTTGTTTTGTTTATTTTTCAATATGAATTGGTTGTTCTTGTGTGCTTGAAAAGGGAATATTCCACTTGAAATCTATTGTTTCCTATTGACTTTTGGTAACTCAATAGCCTGTAGGCATATCTCTAATACGTACTTTCCTGTTGACTTTGTCCGTGAGTTTTGTAAGAGCAGGACATATATCTATTAGCTCCTCAAATGTTTCTGTTAAGCATGTTAATTGACCTTTATGGTCGAGCCACCAGGAACAAGGTCAGCCAAACCAACTTTTTTTAATTTGTTTTTTTCTCCTGATTTTCATGAAAATTGTTATCTTTTCAGAACATTTTTCAAAGTTCCATTTTCTTCTTCAAAATTAGTCAAAAATAATTATGTCGACGTTCTTAAATAATAATAAAAATGGCCAAGCCCTATTTCATCGCTGAATAGGTCTAATTATTTCACAATAATTTGGATTTACTGTTGAGTATCTATACGTCATTGGCGCGCCCTAATGGGGTGGGT
This sequence comes from Ophiura sarsii, assembly GCA_035610835.1. Taxonomy (NCBI): domain Eukaryota; kingdom Metazoa; phylum Echinodermata; class Ophiuroidea; order Amphilepidida; family Ophiuridae; genus Ophiura; species Ophiura sarsii. The sequence goes on from CM069451.1 coordinate 50,825,723, forward strand.
TTAGGGTTTAGGATTTCTGAAAATATAAAACAGTGCCACATCTTTAAGGTATCTCCCAGCCATGTATTTCGCCAGATACCTGCATGATTTTTGAGATTTATTTCATTTTGTTGACGGCAATACACTCACGTTGATTTTAATCTACCTCAATCGAAGCGGTCTGTTAATTAGAGAATATAAAATAGAAATGGTGTGATAATAGTTGGGCAGGTCCATGGTGGATGTCGGTGCAGTATTCTCTTTCTTATCAATGTATTCTTTTATTTCATTCTAAATCCTTATTATTGTGCAATTAATTTTATTTATTAACTATCAACAACACGAAAACAAAATAATGGGATCGCGAGTAATTACATGTACCGACTATCACGCTGAGTAATAAGCAAGAAAGGGCATGAAGGCAGCGTTCAATCATGAGCCATATTTGTGATGATTTGCGTATTAACAAACTCTCCCTATGCATAAAAATGACAACAATGATACCATTTAGGGCCTTGCTATTGATTGCTATACGAATAAAGTGCACTCCATACAAAATTCTAGCTCGTGCAAAATGTATTTGTGTCGAAGTTATTGACAATTATCTAAATATAAATTAAATATAATGGGTGAATCAGACCCATATATATTTTTAAATCTGTAATTGCAATGGCTTTTCAAAATTGGTGACTTTTCGTAAAAAACATTACATCGTTAGGTCACAGCATTCACTGTATTGTTTGTTTGTTGTTGATGTCTAATGTTGATATTGTGTAAGCCTTATTTAAGTTCCACACCACAACAAAATTCCGATTGCCTACTGTGAAAAAGGACTACTAATAAAAATGAAATTGCCTCGCATGTAAAGCGACTGGTTACCCAATTTTATTTTTCATTTCGGAAGATTAAGATCATGGTCTCAGCATTTCTGCGAACAAGAAAAATGGTAAGGTAAAGCCAAAGGTTTCGAGATATGCGCCGTCAAAGATACGCATATCGATAGAGCGCCCAGGCCTAGCCCAGATTCTTATCAATTATTGAAATCGCTAAAATGGATTCAAATTAATACAAAATCGGTTAAATAAACTGCACTGATATTGTTTGTTTATCTTCATTAAATAATCATCTGATCAAAATGTCAGCCAAATCACTTTTGGAGCATTTTCGTATCGTTTATTTAGACCAGTGTTATCGCGCCAAATTTAACAGGCCTTTCATCGTCTGCTCCATCATTTATTTAGTGGTGTGGACTTATAAGTTGAATTCTATTTTATTTATTTTTATTTTTTTGAGGTGGGGGGGGGGGGGGGGGGGGATGCATCTACCTCTAGCTTAAAATATGCGATTTCAATGGTGCGAAATTATAGATTAAGATTAATTCATGCATTGTACTTTGTCATTGATGAATTTTAACTTTAAAATATCGACTAATTCACGATCCAAATCGGAACTGTGATATGTTGACTCAACCTGTATAATTGACGAAATGCAGTCATTATTCATTTACCTGATGGTTTCAACACTATTTTTAAACCACGTTTGTGTTATTTACCGAAAGTCGTGTGTTTTATTTACGAGGGAAAACAAAAAATCGGATCAAATAGGATACGAAATGTATCCAATTATATAAGATAAAACCTTCGAAGTTGTTCACACGCGGAGCACCCATCTTGTAGTAGTTCATCTATTACTAATTTATTGCTCAATAAGTGTTTTGACATTAATTCTTTCGAGGAGCAATTTGGAAAATTAAACTTTAGAATGTCTAAAATGCATCGTTCCCATTGACAGAATCTAACAAAACAAAGAAGTACTTTTAATATAATAAAATTACTGCAATAATAAGCCATTTTCTCATCTTCATCTTTAGTAGTTAGGTAAAATCCAGTAATTCCGTGACCGTGGAGGGCCTGAAGGTCCAATTCTGAGTAGATTTGGCCTCTAAAAGAGTTTATCAAAATAACTTAGTGGGGATATCCCTCACGAAAGTGTCGTAAGGTATTAGAAATAAAAAAGTGTTGACGTTTTTGCGATGTAATGTTCTCGAGCTATAAGCAAAAGGTCATATGTCACCACTTAGGCCAATTTTTAATCCTCCGATTTTAATCAGAATTATCTCAAATCAATTATATTTGAATTAGCTTTAATTATATAGTTTAGACTTTCTCGGATGATTTTGCATTTGAATCATTGTTTGACCTATTGACCTCTATCCCAGAGCAAGTTTTCCTTGTATGATTAATTTGAGCTACTTCCTATGAAATTCATATATAGCATAATTAAACTTCGACCTATGCGGTGATCTTTGAACATTTTGCTCATAACAGGAGGAAACAGGTCAAATCCTTATCTGCTTATTAAGCTACACAAGGGATAATGGTGTGTGTTTACCAAGATTTGAACAGTTTCGGAATTCAACCTTTGTAATAAATTCAAAATCTTCTCACAGCTTATGCCCATGTTTTCGTGAAAGAGACACCCCACTATTACATGTATTAAAAACCAATTAACCTTAGAAGACAAATCCAATTATGAGAAACCACTCTTCGGAGAAACTGACTTTCGCTCTCTAAGGTCACGGAATTCCGGGATATTACCCAGGCAAAGCGCTCAGCGCGGCAACTTCTGGTAGGTACACTTGACCTATGACCCTCTAGCGATTAGCAACAACAAAACAAACTGATGAAACGGGCTATATATAGATTCAATCATTATATATTAGCGCGACTCAAAACGGATAACAAATAACGAAATATGCTACTTTTACTCTAACGCGGACCTTACAAATGACCTCTGAGCTATAGCTTAATGAATTTACACCATAGAGGAAGACACTGCGGAAACATATTCCTCGAAAATGGAAAACAATTAAATTGACATGATATCAAATCTGACAAGACTCCTAAATCATTAACATGCGCTGGCAACAACCAAAAGTCAACTAACCTTACCCGCAATAGATATTGCATCAATATACATGTACATGAGGATCGATAAACACATGTACATAATCCTCTATCGATAGGCTATGCTATCGGTAATTGGTGTCGAAATTATCAAAAGAAGTGTACAACTATAGATAAATTTCCCTATCTATAAACGGAATCAATATGGAAATTGGTTACACAGCAAAAGAATAACGGTATATTTTCCTTTCGATATGCGGTGGCGATATGGATATTTATATTACCATACACAGCAAAAAATTAGTAACCAATTTTCCTATCGACATCAACTTTGTTCGGATAAAAAAAATCGATACATTCCCTAGTGACACCGCTAATCAACGGACAATCTTCTTCAGCTGGACATCTTGTGTCCTTAAGATGAATCAATATACGAGCATTATGACTCTTTGTTTCTAATTATAGCTGATTAACGACCAGCTCGGTAATATAAAAATAAAATGAGGCAATTTAACGTCAGATGGACTAAGTTAAGTGTTAATTTCCAAGAACAGAACTATTTTAAGGTTGGTGACTGCGCACGTCTATTTTAAGGTTTTTGTTTTAAATCTACGACTTTGTTTTGGTACCAAGGGATTGTCCCGAGGGGGCGGCACGCCCCCGAGGGGCAATCCCGAGGTACCAAAACAAAGTCGTAGATTTAAAACAAAAACCTTAAAATAGACGTGCAAGGTCACCAATCTTATTCATAACTGTCATTTTGTTCTCGATTACAATTCAAATTGTGAATATTGAGTTGTTCTAAGGTTTATTTTGAGTTCGGATTTCGTCTATTTTGTGATAGTTCACGAATTAAAAATGTACCACCCCCATTAAATAATAGGTCATTCCAAAGGAATTCCCAATACGTCATCATACGTCATAGCCAAATCTATTTTTACAGAATTGTTTTTCTGGATTGACCAATAGGAGAGAAGCTTTTACCATGTTTACGAGGATCGATTAACGAATAGGCCAATCGTAGTGTTGCAACTGTATTTTGTAACCCATGTTCTGGGGCCACAAATTAACTTGGGTCTGGGAAGTAGAAAAGTTCAGTGATAGCGGGAAATAAAAGTAAAATCCAGAAAAAGTTGAAAACACAACTGGGAAAACAACAGTACTTGGATTGTTTTCATCGTTCATTATTGTCGTTAAGAAGACTTCAAGGCAGCGAAAACAGCATGATTTGGAATATTACGATTGGAATAAATAATTAAGGGAAGTGTTCTTCACCCCGGGTTCTTCATTCATCGTCCGAGACTCAGACCGAGTAAGCTTTGAAATGATTTTTTTATTTATTCAAAAGTCATGCACACATAAACTGGATTCAGAATCATCTACAAATTATTATTTTTGGAAATCCGGACAAAATTGTACATTTATCATGTTTATGATCTCTGGAATAGGCGTTTAGGTGAGAAAACGATGAATTATTTTAGGCCTAAAGCCCGGCCTATTTATTATAATTAAAGTTCATTCCTGTTACATTTACTACATTTTACATACAGACGACTAACACACGTCTATCAATCATGACATCAATTAAGCCTAAGGCTGTTTTTATAAGGGAAGGTTATGACTTTTAGTGGGAAGGCTATGACTTTTAGCGTAACAGTGTTCATCATTTATTCAAAGAATTATTGTCCAAAATGGAAGTGAAGTGTGGCACCATGAAAGTCGCACACTCCAAATAATGGCTGCAACGCTGCAGCAGCTCTAGCCATTGCATCAGGGGGGCGTTCTGGTGCCATGATCATTGGTGTTGTTGACGGAGCATCTTCGTTGGTGCGTCTTGGTCGCATGGGCGCTCGTTCTGGTGCCATGATCATTGGTGCTGTTGATGGAGCATCTTCTTGGTTGGTGCCAAGGGCGCAGATCCCGGGGGGACGGAGGGGACACGTCCCCCCCACTTCCTGACACAATATCAAATGTCCCCCCCACTTTTTTTGGCGATCTAGTGAAAAAATGGCAATGTCCCCCCCACTTTCAAGATTGTCTAGTGAAAAAATGGCAATGTCCCCCCCACTTTCAAAATTGGATCTGCCCCCTTGGTTGGTGCACCTTGGTGTTGATGGTATGCCACGTCTCGGTTGCATTAGCGCCTTGGGTGGTGCGTTCCCGGGTGCGTTGTTGTTGGTGCTACGGTTTGGTCCCATAGGTGATGTTGAGGTGATGTTGCTACCGTTTGGTCGAGACATTTTGGCTGATCCCATTGAAGCTGCTGGTGATGGCTCATTAAAGTTAAGAGCATCAGTCATTCTTCTTTTTTTGTCCCGCTGATGCATCCTTACAGTAACTTTGTATGCTGGCTGTGTTGCGGTGGCCTGATAGCGAGCAAATAATCCGGTCCTCAAACCCTGCATCGTTCAAGTTAACGATTGTAGTTGCCCTGATTGAATGATTTGTGTAGGATCTACTCAATCCTGCGGCAATGGAGATGGACTTCATCATCGCACCAAGTGTGTTGTGACCAACAGCCATGTTGTCATACCATACATCATCTGATTGGTCGACCTTGCTTTTAGGGCGCTGATACAGCCATTGGCACATGGGATTTAGTTTTGCCAGATACAGTTTGAAGGCTGCTACTGGGCATGATGCACCACCAGTTGCATACAGGCGCTTCTCGCTCTGGAAGTTATTGCTGAGTGTTCCTGGGTGATTTTTGGAATGTTCGTTGTAGCTTAGTACAATGTACTCACGATCAACATCATCAGTATTCAGCTTGAAGGAATCTGTTGTTAATCCTCGGTTCCCTTCTCTCCCTCTCCTGCAGAAAAAATACTGGAAGTTAAAGAAGATCATACGTTGGAGACTCAGTGGATTATCTATGGATAGAACCCCGCTCGCTGCTAACTTATCCATGTCTCCTTTGGATATTGGTGGGTAGCTTGTGGTGGTGTCCTTCTTTTGACGCTTTTGGTTTTTCAGAAACCCATCCAGGACGTTGTTCGCTCTTTGGAAGGCCTCGTTTCTGATGATGTTAATGATTCGGTTGTGTGGTGGTGACGATATGTGCCTCTGTATGCCAGCACGGATGTTGCAGAGGCTCGATCGGCTGTAGTAATCACCATCTGTACGCCGTACTTCCCCGTAGAAACGCCTTAGGAGAAGGCACAATTCCTCAGATGGCAGATCTTCAAAATTCTCGTTCACGCCAGTATACCGACACCATTCTGTATAATAAAAAAGGAAGGAATAGTGACTTTATAAGTTTAAAAGTGCCTTTTTAACAGAACATTTGTTTGTTTTTAGTCTCTAGACTAGTATATTAAGCGCTGCTTTTCACTTTTTTTGAAATTGTTTTATATTATTTTTAACCAGCAAAAAAGCATACAATGATTTTGTTGGGTATTCCATTAGAGCATTAGGCCAAGTAAAAAATAATGTTGTTTCTTTCGAGGAATTCTGCAATGTTCTTTGTTTTCTTTTTTTTTGTCCATTACTTTTTTGTTAAAATATTCAATTAAGAAGCTCAGTAACATCCAAAAGGAGGGAAGATAAACTATTTATTATTTTTATTTTGCCTTATTCGATAAAAACACTGCCCGGAAACACTGTCCCATGCATAAATTGTACAATCTAGTATTTATAGTATTACCGTAACTTTAAAAGTGTAAACAACACGATTTTTTTTAAAATAGGGAATGGGGGATACCCCAGGAATGTGACCTTTAATGATATGCATGATTTATAAAAGTGTACGTGCAAATGTATACCATGTACTGTGCAAAGACTCACTTGCACTGTTAGCGTACATGTACATGTAACGCTACAGTCACGGCGGTGTGCGTAGTGGTTAATTTATTGTACAGATTGCTTGAGGTATTGCATGTACGGACGGGCGGGCCGTCCGTGGGAATTAAAAGTTTGTTTATCTCATCGGATATTCTTTGCGGGACTTTGACGCCTGAGTTTTTTTATTGGTAATGTTTGCAAAGTTACCTTTGATAAGACGCACAGCCCACGCTGTGCTGTCTATGGTCTTCTTTTCATGCCTATCTCCTTCTAATTTGTTGAGCTCTTCTTCATTCATTTGAGCAAATCGACGTTTGGGCTTGGTATCACCTCCGGCGGCAGATGACGGCGGTGGGATGATTGGTTTTTCGGCATTGTCATCGTTGATATTTTCCCACTCGGTTTCCATCTCAGCCAGTGCTTGGACTATATCTTCATCACTAATTTCATCTAACATGGTTCCAAATGAAATGTCACCTCAATCAAAGTTAATCGCGTTTTCGGGGTTTGGATCCATGATGAACTGTCGGTAGGCGAGTGCCGGTACAAACATTCGCATACGTATAAGAAAATCATCTCCATGGAAACCCAAAACCAAGATTTTCATGATTTCATAATGGGAATTTTTGTTATTTGTTATTCAACATCTGAATAGACCTATTATTGTTATAACTATGAATCAAGAAATGTGTTTTTTGTATTACATTGTGTCTTTTAATGTACTTTTGTGTATGTTTACTTGTCAGTGTCGTATTATTGTTTTTATTTTGACCGTCATTGTTTGAAAGTACCGCCGGTAAATTTACGGTCTGTGTAATCATGTTCAGGGCCCCACTCAATCAAAAATCTGCCTCTTGTTACCGTGCAACCAGGTGCAACGTCACACAAAACGCCCCGCCCCCAGGTCATTGTTGCGCGTACAAGTCAATGTTGAGGTCTTGGCAATATATCAATAACCTGCGCTGTGTGTGCGCGTTTCCATGTAACGATCAATTTGAGTGGAAGCGCGGTGGTACGCACATTTTCAAAAGTTATGAATAATGGTTTATTGAACAAGTAACCAGAATGTACTTCTTTTTCAGTTTGCTTAGACGGGCAGCAAAGAGTTATTTGTTTTTTCCCTCGATAAATCAAGGAAAATACTATATCTTCACTGGTAGCTGTATAAGCTCGGATAAAAATAAATCGATAAATTCTCTAGTGACACCGCTTATCAACGGACAATCTTCTTCAGCTGGACATCTTTTGTCTTTAAGATGAATCTATTTACGAGCATTATTACTCTTTGTTTCTAATTATAGATGCTAAACGACAGCTCTGTGATATACAAATAAAATGAGCAATTCAACATCAGATTGGATACAGTTGAGTTAAGTGTGAACTTCCAAGAACAGAACTATTAATGGTTACTGAACAAGTAATCAAATAAAGTGCATCACTTTATCAATGTACTTCTTTTTTCAAATTACTTGGGCCAGCAGCAAAGATTTTTTTTTTTTTTTCCTCAATAAATCAAGGAAAATACTATATCTTCACTGGTAGCTGTATAAGCTCGGATAAAAATAAATCGATAAATTCTCTAGTGACACCGCTTATCAACGGACAATCTTCTTCAGCTGGACATCTTTTGTCTTTAAGATGAATCTATTTACGAGCATTATTACTCTTTGTTTCTAATTATAGATGCTAAACGACAGCTCTGTGATATACAAATAAAATGAGCAATTTAACATCAGATTGGATACAGTTGAGTTAAGTGTGAACTTCCAAGAACAGAACTATTAATGGTTACTGAACAAGTAATCAAATAAAGTGCATCACTTTATCAATGTACTTCTTTTTTCAAATTACTTGGGCCAGCAGCAAAGAGGTTTTTTTTTTTCCCCTCAATAAATCAAGAAAAATACTATAACTTCACAGGTAGCTCTATCGCTCCTTTTTATTTTATTAACACAACTGCTTTCAAATACATCGCCAGTGAGATTTATTTTATATACTTATAGAGCAGTGGTTCTCAACCTTTTTGCCCCACGACCCCTTTTGACATTCCCGATCAGTACCGTGACCCCCAAAACAAAAATTGAATAAAAACACCAGCCGGATATAATAAATGAAACTGCTTAGTTTGGATGCGAGCGTAGCGAGCAATAAATTTTGCATATTTGAACGTTTCTTTTGAGTGTTTCTAAGCTTTTTTTAAAGCGAAATGTAACACAGTTCCCCCAAAACCTATATTTATGAGCCCTTCATGACCCCCAGGAAAACCCCAAACGACCCCCATGGGGATCACGACCCCCAGGTTGAGAACCCCTGTTATAGAGGTTATCCATGTAACGGATTAGCTGCCATCTCATCTTATAATAGAGCGTGTTTCTACTGGGCAACTTAATGGTAATTAACGTTAAGTTACCGAGTAGAAACAGCCAAATAACGCTAATTACCGATAATTACCGGTTTGTAAACCGTAATTAACGCTTCCTTGCCCAGTAGAAACAGAAACCCGATAAACCTTACTGCTAGTTATGACCCGGAAGTATACACAAAAGAGCGTGTTTCTAATGAGGCACTGGAAAGTTAACGCTATTTGACATAACGGTTATTACAGTTTTTAAATCCCATGTTTCTACTCGAAAAAAGTTACCGCTAAGTTTACAAGCGTGAAAAACCGCCGTAACCAGTCAGCTGTAGAACGGGCCCCGTTTCAATTGAGGGCGCTCTATTTAGTGACGCACTGCCGTCATTCATTCTTTACACGGCGATTCATCAAGTAATGGAACGATCAAAAAACACTTTTCAATAGAGGGCGGGCTTGGGAACGGGACTGCGATTCCAAGGGAACGGCCTCACGTCACAGTAATTTCAAATTCATAAAAAGCCGATTTTGCCGATTTTAAACAACGAAGAGATAACCGTTACAAAGGCATCACTTCTGAATACTATAGGGCTTATATTGAATGTAAAAATTATCAAACTTACCCTAAAAATTCTATAAAATGGTGTAATCTCGTCTAGAAAATGGTGGTCTCATTGCAGCAAACCGGTCAAGAAAGACATAATTTTAGCTTGTGTCGTGTGATGTTGGGGGCAAAGGTTAAATTAAATCATCGAACTGGATGTCGCAAGGAGTTCTGGTACCTCATGCTGCCCTCAACTCGATGGATAGTTACTTTTTATGCAGATAATTGGGGGTAAAAGGCGAAAATTCAATCATTGCGCAAATTGACGGGTGTACGTTACCTTGGTTATGTACACCCGTCGTTTTAGAGCGCCCTCAATTGAAACGGGGCCCTGTTCTATAGCTGACTGGTAACCTTGACTTTTAATGCTACATTTTAACAACATAAACACGATATTAAAATGAACATGAAATTCGTCGTAAACGCAGAGCCACGATACGTAGCATCCGGCGTGCACGTGTATCCTTCCGTGATATGTAATAAGCGGAATAGGAGCGTACTAGGAGCTATACCTTGTTTTAAATTCTCCCGCTCTAGCCAATGTACACTGCGTCCCCAATCGGTTCTTAGAGACCTTAATGCGTCTGATTTGCGCTTTGCTACTTTTTTCAGCGCAACGCAAGCGCAAGGCCTGATCGCCCTATTACACGTTTTGTTTATACTATAGCCACTCATGTTAATTTATCGTGTTTATGTTGTTACCACGCAATATTAAAAGACACGGAATTACGGCGGCCGTCTTTTTCAAGTGGGGCGGCATTTTTGGTTAACGAAAGATCAAATGTCGTGGACCATCGATTAGGACGCTTGTAAACTTAGCGGCAACTTGTCGCGAGTAGAAACGGGGGCGGGGGGGGGGGGGGGGGGGGGTTAAAAAGTGAACGGTAATTACCGTCAAGTTAACTTAGCGTTAAATTTCCAGTGCCTCAGTAGAAACATGCTCTCAGTTTGTATGTCGGAAACATCCCTTACTAAAGCGTGTTCAGGGTTTTTAGAAAATCGTGATTTAGAGGTTGTGCTACAAATTAAACTGAATGATGATAATCTATTCGCCATCAACTAAACAATGCCGTGTAAGATCTGGGTCGTTGCACATGAATGGTATGAATGGGCGCTTCTTATCCCTTTAAGTATATTTGTCTCAGGATTAAATGGGGTTATTTATAGCTCGTCACCCATCACATAACTTTGGAGCCAGGAATACTGTCAGTTGAATCTTGGACGAGGACCAAATCTCGAACTTAAGAAATTCGTGAAAATTGAGGGTATAACTCTCACAGAAATGAGTCCAGTTTATCATTCAACTCCCAGATATACATTGAAAACAATGATTTTTAAAATTGAACGGTAACGTGTTCTTGACAGAGCCAGAACCAAGTGTAAATTTATTAAGTATCATTCGAGTTTACGAAGCTAACATAAATTTGTTTAAAAGATTGACAGTTTAATTGAATTATGAATATCTACGAGTATTTCGAAAAATTAGGCGATTTGATTTTCGTCATCGATTCCCCTATCAGCACTTATTACGCTCTGTTTGCACATCAAGACAGGTAAAACGCTACCAACAACCACATGTTGTCAATATCGACGGTAGGAACGTTCCAATATAATAAAAAATAAATAAAAAACCCTATCTGGTCATTTCCCTCAATCATAAATGATGCCGTCGTAGGCAAATACATTGAAAATATTATATTAACTACTTGCTGAAAACTCTTTTTAAATATTTTCAACATAAAAACGCTTGTGCTAAACTATAATGGCGAATGATCTGTTTATAGGATGTGTTCAACGTGAGGTCAAATTAATATAAAGTTATCAGTGAAATTGAAAACAAGTAATAATGCATTACTTGTGTTCAAATAGAAACGAACCGTCAGAAATACTTTAAAAAGGGTTTTTGGTAAAACACTCAATAACATAATATAAATGGTTTCGTAAGTTTTAACTACAAAGGATTGTGAAATCTTGAAAGGTGTCTAAACTGTTATTTTAAATGCAAAAAAAAATGTAAAAAATGTTGACAAAAGGTAGATCCTGTGGTCATATGTAATTGCTGCTTTAGAGTTTCTGGTATCCTATGACACACTCAGTCATGTAAAATAAGCATATTAAACTAAAAATTGATATCCCAAACTATTAGTAGAAGAACCCGGATCTCATTCCCATTCCCAGGTCATTTTGACGATTGCAAATTCTGTATAATTTTGAATTATTTTATATCTGTTTCAAAATCTGCCAAATTGTTCAACAATTCTTTTTTTAATCCAAATTTTCGAGAGAAAAAAAATCAAAACCCTTATTAGTTTTTCTATATCTAAAAAGGTTTGATTTGTTTAATAAAATATGTTACATTTGTAAATGTGGACGGAAGCACGTGGGACCTTTTTCCTTGGCACGAGCAGTGTTTCTTATTTTCAGCAAGCAAAACATTTTACGTGACATTTGTGATTGTAACCAAACGCGAGAGTATTTAGGTATCTTCCTTTTAGAGACGTGAACTCATACAAAGCATTGAACATGTGTAAAGATAGTACGCTCATAACTCTAAAATATAGTTTCTACTTAAAAATATTAAATTACAAAATTATGGTTAAATTCCCTTCTTCAATCAGAGATATTGTTTGCGAAGATCGGTAACAATCAAGAACGCAGGATATTGAGTTAAATCTAGCTCTTTTCCTTGCTTTAAATCTACACAAAATTAGGCTTGCACGAAATATTGTAGTAAATGATTGGAAGGAATGTACGAGGGGCATTCAATAAATACCTGCAACCATTGAAAATCTCTGAACCGTGACATGTGTCAATAAAATAAACTCATGATACTTAAACTGTAAGTCTTACCCCTTTTTCACGGAAAATTTCAAACATGTGGGTCATTTTTATCATGTAATTTCAGTACTATATTAAACATCATGGTCTCTGGGCACTGACAATTGACAAGTATCAGCAATATAAATCAAGCGCCAATATTAACACTGTTAACGCATGTTTCTTAATGCATACCATAAACATGTCTTTCAAACTTTCTGCTATTGTAACATTTAATTCCCTAACCCGTGCCCTGATATCACGGTATTAACAGTGCTGAAATGAAATGATAAAAATGACCTACGTGTTCGAAAATGTCTGTGAGAAAAGAGTAAGATTTACATTTTAAGTATCATAGGTTTATTTTGCTGACACGTGTCACGGTTCAGAGCTTTTCAATGGTTGCAGGTATGTATTGAATGCCCTCGTATAGATCTTTTCCGTAATTAAAACTGTACATGAGTCTAAGAATAGGGCCAAAGAAAGTCACGGATCTTGACTTTGCAGATGACATAGCGTTACTATCTGACACTAAGGAGCAGGCACAGAAGCTGCTGAAATATGTTGAGGAAGCAGCACTCAAAACTGGGCTCCACATGAATGCCAAGAAAACCAAATGTATGGTATTTCACCAAACACAAGCAGTACAGCTAAAAACCTCTGACGGATGTAACCTAGACAACGTAGAGGACTTCAAATACCTGGGAGCTTGGGTTGGTAGTAGCCAGCATGACATAAAAATACGCAAAGCACTTGCTTGGAAGGCCTGCAATGCTCTGAACAAAGTGTGGAAATCCAGCCTCTGTCGAAAAATAAAAATCAGACTTTTCCAAGCTACTGTTCAAAGTGTTCTACTGTATGGAGCTGAAACATGGACCATCACCAACAGACTTAAGAAATCTCTAGATGGGTGCTACACTAGAATGCTGAGAACTGCACTCAACATTAGCTGGAAAGACAAGGTACCGAACAAAGACCTGTATGGAAAATTACAAAAGGTATCAGAAAACATCACAGACCGAAGGATGAAATTTGCCGGGCATTGCATGAGAAGAGAAAATGAAATAGTGTCTGACCTTCTGCTTTGGAGGCCCAAGCACGGACATATATCTGTCGGACGCCCAGCCTTAACATACTTGGACGTCTTGGCGAAAGACACAGGACTGAAGGTTGAGGAGATGAAAGCATGCATGAGGGACAGAGTAGTTTGGCGAGCCATCACGAGGACCGTTCGAGAACGACATAAGTAAGTAAGTAAGTATGAGTCTAACTCGTAAACATCTTAGACCAAAGCATGCGCCGAAATCTTCAACAATTATTGATTTTACCTTTGACAAAAACAAACCATAGGAATATTCCAACATCCTAATCCTTCATCTCTCAATAATAATATAATGATTATATCCTACCTCTAGCCGAGAAATGTTGTATCGCCTCAGGTATTGCTTCGTGTTTATCTGAAATGTCAAGGTGGTGATTTCAGATGGAGGAATCGGTGCATCGTCAGGTAACAGTAACAATGGGAGTATTGCACCGTTCTATAATGTCAAGGCGGTTTTTAAGGTATGGGAATAATTACCTCATCTAGTAGCAGGAAAGTGGGAGCATTGTGTATTTCGGATTAAAGGGTTAAAGGGACGGGAATCCTCTTAATTGAGTTCAGTGACAGTGACAATACCTAGAGCTAACGGTGCTTCAAAAAGCACGAGTATTGGCCGCCTTATCATTCATCCGTGATTGACCATATTTAACATTAGACCGTGTGTTTGGCACATGTATTATAAACGTTGGATCATAGGTTTATGTGATCAATTATATATGAAAGAAGCACTCTTTTCTTAATGAGATACAACGGGTTTAAAAGAAGTTTGACCGGCAGTTAACCCTGTTTTGTGAACAGGTATGATAGACAACGGCCACTGGTTCGAATGACCGAATGTGATAGAAATTCACCCTTTGGTTGATGTAACCCATATATACATGTATATATGATATTATCAAGTAATAGAAATCATAATAAATGATAGAAATTGGGCCCCTGGTATAAAGTTGAAAATAAGTCGTTATCGCAAGAGAAATATGAATACTATAATGAAGAGAGCGTAAACGTCAATTTTCATTTAAATTCATTTTATTGCAAACACGGAACACACAATTGACATTGTACACGTGTATGGAAATAACAACAATAATAACAATACGAGCATGATGAGAGTACATAAATACCACGCACATCTTCTTGACATGCAAGCGAGGTTTTGGCCTAGAGATAGGTGTTGAAAGGATTTTATACATGTACCTAAACTCAACATCATATTATTTAAACAATAATCTCAAAATTATAGCATAGTGAGATCAGCCAAAATACTACCGTCGTCGACGGATACAAATTGACATCGTTTTGGTTCGCGCAACGATCGTCGGCCGATGTCCAACGACGGGAGTATGAACCGTCACCAGAACAGTTAAAGGTTCAAGTGACCGAATGTGATGGAAATCGACCATTTGGTTGTTGAAATATAGCATATTAAAACGTTTGACCCCTAGTCAACCCCATTTGACATTTGATACATATATGATAAAGTCTGGGTCGATGACTCTAGTGTCCAAATATGATTGAAATCTATTATTAGGTTGAATTTTGAATTTTGAATTTAAATGGTATAGAAAGTATGAGTGCACGAATTGGCATGAATTGTAGTCACGAAAACGGCGAATAATCATATATGATATCATAATCACATTTGTTCCGAACTTAATTTAATACTAACTAACAACAAGTCTGAGTCCGATACAAAGTCCTTTAAAACCATGCTGGGTACCTTGGCTAGCACCACAGTATCCAGAATCAAATATTTAATGTCGGGAAAGGTCAATATTCATTACAGATCAGTTTGCCCTGAACTACCTAAATCGCCGCAAGTCAAGGCAGTATTCTTTGGTTCACACTTTACTACAACCAATTATACGCCACGACCAATTAATATGTACATTCTCTTTTACAAGAAATGCCTGTTTACCAACCTACTTTTTATAACGCGACATGTAAGGTGCTCTCTTACCCAGCGACACCCGCGATTGTCGGGAGAAATATTACACACGAGCTAAACAATTTTACATTGATCGTCTATTTTTTACTTATAATGTGTTGATATTAATCTATGCACCCTTCATCAAAATCTTGATCTGTAAGGACCCATGGCTGCCGGACTATTTGACGTTTGATTGACGTAGATTGGTCGATCAACCTCTACCCAGGATGTTCATCTTTTAGAATTTACCCTTTACACAAATATAGCCATGATAACCTAATTTGTGCAGATTTTTCGATATCTGTCCCCTATGGCCATCATATATATAATTTTAATGACGCAACGACTAGTGGCGAACACACAAAAAAATGTTATGTGTACATTTACAAATTACAATCACAAATAGATACACAATTTATTTTATTCATCCAATGCTTTACTCTACTGATATGAGCGTAATATATGAAGTGGCTGGAAACGGCAAAATGACGTTGTATTGAAACACAAACGCCGCGAGTGTCTACCTACGAATGGAATGTCAACAAAAATGCAAAGGTATTCACTACTAACTAGGTGAATCAATGTTGTCTGCTGTATGGTGTTGAAAAAGATGTTTTGTTTTTACACGCGGTACCTGTAGCATGCTTAATCAATATCAAATAAAACACATACGATTGACGATTAATAAACACAAACAAGCAATGTTAACGTCACTAAACAAGGATTTACAAGGTTTGGGATCAGTGGGTGACACGTTCTTGCGCTTTATAAAATCATCGAGCATCAGTTCGGGACTCACAAAAATGTTACAGACGTCCGTCGGCATAACTGAGTACCTACCCCTTTCCCCTTTCCTAGGAAAGTGGCCACCCCTCTAATTGTATTTGTCCCGTCTTGCCGATATCACAGGAAGTAGTGGAATTCTTATAGCAATCATTCCAAAAATATTGCACGTAGTGAGCGTAGTAAACTTATATACATATCTGTTACGATATCAAATGACAACTCTACACAAATATAATCTAATTTCTTATGTAATATTATTTCACCATAGCTAGTATAGCTTTTATGTGGATTATTTCAAAACAGACAGAGACAAACATGCGACGTAAGCACACACAAATCCTGTGATGGTTGGTCATACAGGGAAAGCCTAGAAATGGCAAGTCGACGTTATAATATACATGATTATTATGTCTTATCAGACATCGAAGTTTGCAAAGGTTGCAAAATTCCCGGGAATTTTCGGAGCGAATGTTTTCCACGGGATCATTTGGGGAATTTAGGGAAACTTTCGGGAACTTTGAAAACAATCTTAATTTAATATTGAAACAGGAACAAAAAGCCCTACTATTAAGATTAAAATACTATACACATGAGATAATCCAAAAGAATGCACAGAACAACTTTAGGCAAATTGTTCATCTGCTTTATTACAAGAAACAATACTGGCTGATCAAGCATTTTATTAATCATGTATCTTGTTTGGTAATTTTGCAAACCTGCCATGATATGCAATAGTTCACCTATTTAAACAATAACCACAGACTCGGTGGTAATTAAAACTTATAGCTTCAATAATTTACTAAAGACTACGCTACATCCAACTGTTGTGTTTACTAATTGGCCTTTTTGAAGAATGGACACAATAGGAGGGCAGTATTTGGAATGGGTATATACAGTAGGAGATGGCGTACTACCATGTGGGTAAAACAATGTGGGTAATACAATGGAAGGGCAGTCGGGTGTGCACATTTCACTATACTTCGTATTATATACTTTATATTGAACTTCAGTACTGGCTTATAAAATATATCCCATCAAATAAGCTACTTGCAAATGATCTGTTCACTTTAAGCAATAATTAGGCTATGCTATTAACAAATTAAATTGAACAGGCTTGAGCAAAATGAGCAATATTTTTACAAAACACGATTGGTTATCTAAACCAAAGGACGTATTGCATGAAGAAACAGGGGATAATTAATAATATGATATGATATGTTATCATTTTGTAGGCATGGATACAGCAAATACATTGGTTATTCGAATTTTGACATTTTTCGTATCACTCTGTTGAAGTCTAACTATATGATAAGACATTTCGTATCACATAGTGTTTTTCTCGTATCACTTAGCGCGTTTAGTATCACTCACGCTGCTTTGCAAGCATAAGCGCGCAGTATTATCGCTCGATTCATGTTGTTTATATCGGCTTTAAGATATTGTGAAATTAAAGTTTTTTAAGGTTTTCCACCTGTTTTCCGTGTTATTACTATGCATCTTGTCACTATATGTCTAGACCTACTGAATGTTCATGCAAGACGAAAAATAATAATTTATTTAATAATAGTTTTGGGTTCGTATCCCAAACCATTAATATAATTTCGTATTGCATGAACAAACACAGGTTCAACAACTCCCCCATACCTTAAGTACAGTAACAAAGCGTTGTTGATTTGAGATAAACCCACACTTGATATGCAAATTAATAGGATGGCAAACCTTATTTGGAAACCATGCATCGATGCAAAATTGTAAACAAACAACAAATGTTGGCAAAATGTGTTCATTTTTTCGCCCGTTTTTTCGGCGTATAAATGCATTTCGCCATGCGATCCTTAAAGTTAGCAAACAGCTTTATATACCAAAATGTAGCTATATCCCTGAGGAAAATATTTTTGGCGAGGGTCATATGTCACGGATCATTCCTAAAGCCACAATTTTAGCCAAGAGAATCGCCATTTTGTATCATCGCGCGGTGAAATGACAACCTTCAGATCTATTTGGACCGTACCACTATTGAAATGGAGGGGTGTGTCTAATTTGATACAAATATTCTGTAAACATATATCATCATGTGTTATGTAAATTAAACGCATTCTTGATTTAATTTTTCTCTGAATGTTAAAGGTGGTGTGTGAATAAAATACTATTTACAAAATATTTTAAATTCTACAATTACTTGCGCAATAATTTATCTTCTCTAATGTTTACCTTTTGTAACCCATCCCATTCAGAAGTTCCCTCGCCCATTTACAGGGAACGGACGATGTCCAAATAAGGGCCTAATTATAATAAAACGTCAACATTTTGTTCCGTTTTTTAAAGAGCAGCTATTTTGTTATGTCAAATTAAGCCTATTAAACCACGTTTTTTACTTGTTTTCATCAATTTTCCAAAACGCTATTCACATATGAATGATGTAAATATGTTTGGTCGTTGTTGAACGGGGTTCAACAAGGGGTTCAACAAGGTCTTCGTATAATAAAGCTGCCCTCGCAAAATAAACACGTCTTACCGTTGTCGATTCAAGATAAACAACTCCGAAACCTTATTGAACCCCTAATTCAACAACTCCCCCATACCTTAAGTACAGTAACAAAGCGTTGTTGATTTGAGATAAACCCACTCTTCATATGCAAATTATTAGGATGGCGAACCTTATTTGGAAACCATGCATCGATGCAAAATTGTAAACAAACAACAAATGTTCGCAAAATGTGTTCATTTTTTCGCCCGTTTTTTCGGCGTATAAATGCATTTCGCCATGCGATCCTTAAAGTTAGCAAACAGCTTTATATACCAAAATGTAGCTATATCCCTGAGGAAAATATTTTTGGCGAGGGTCATATGTCACGGATCATTCCTAAAGCCACAATTTTAGCCGAAACGGTCGCTACCCAGCACAAGATAATCGCCATTTTGTATCATCGCGCGGTGAAATGACATTCCTCAGATCTATTTGGACCGTACCACTATTGAAATGGAGGGGTGTGTTTAATTTGATACAAATATTCTGTAAACATATATCAAAATGTGTTATGTAAATAAAACGCATTCTTGATTTAATTTTTCTCTGAATGTTAAAGGTGATGTGTGAATAAAATGTTATTTACAAAATATTTTAAATTCCCCAATTACTTACGCAATAATTTGTATTCTCTAATGTTTACCTTTTGTAACCCATCCCATTCAGAAGTTCCCTCGCCCATTTACAGGGAACGGACGATGTCCAAATAAGGGCCTAATTATAATAAAGCGTAAACATTTTGTTCCGTTTTTTAAAGAGCAGCTATTTTTTTATGTCAAATTAAGCCTATAAACCACGTTTTTTACTTGTTTTCATCAATTTTCCAAAACGCTATTCACATGAATGATGTAAATATGTTTGGTCGTTGTTGAACCCGTTGAACGGGGTTCAACAAGGTCTTCGTCGTTGTTTATCTTGAATCAACAACGGTAAGACTGGTTTATTTTGCTCGGGCAGCCCTCGCAAAATAAACCCGTCTTACCGTTGTCGATTCAAGATAAACAACTCCGAAACCTTATTGAACCCCTAAATAACTAATAATCCGGGCAGCAGTCATCACGATTATTGCAATGGTTGTATGTTTTACACAATATTATCTGATGCAACTATCTCCATTGTGTTTCATGTCGTCATGGTAATGTAAGAACGTTGTTAGTTACATTTTGTCATTTCTCAGGGGAAGCATTTTGTTAACTAAATTATTGTTTTCACAAGTTTAATTATTTTATTAAAAATTGATTCATTCTAATTTCAAGACTGATAAAATGGCTTATAATATGTGGATTGTCTATTTGTCACAAATATCTAATAACTCAATTTGGCAGAATATGTCACTTATGACGTAATCGCATGATGATGTAGACCTCGATGGCAGTGAGAGGATAAGTAGTTCATATTTATCATTTTGTGGTTTTAACTTTAGGTTTGTATATATTTCCTAGAAACAATCAATGTGTTCAATATTGTTAATGAAAACAATTACATAGATACTATCAATCTTTATGAGAGGTATATTGGCGATGTTACAACAAAGTGTTAGTCTCGTCAATATGCCCTTTCAAGCATCTACACATAGCATTAGCACCTGTAAGTTGATGAATATATGCGATTCTTTAGACATGCAAAGTAGTTTTTTTGCTATTGACCAAAAAGCGATAGCTTTCCTTAAGTGGATTTATTAGTGGATTGTAGTGCAATACCTGAGATTGTTACATGCGTGATTTCATAAAGCTATCCATATACGACACTCGACTACCGGAAATCAAAGTCAAATAAAAGACAGTGCGGAAATGTTACAAATTAAAAAAAAAACTTTAACAAACTGCAGTTCGACCTTTTATTAAAGGTAGCTTTGAAAAGGTATATAAATCATATGAATTCAACTGAGGACATTTACATACCACTGTATTTCTTTTCTTATCAAATAATTAGAACCCCGCTTATTTATAATCATAACCACAAGTGGGATCTTTATGATACGTCATGTTTTCAAATAATTGTGTGAAGAATCTTTATGAGGATAAATATATTTATTACATATAATGATGTAATCCAAAATAAATCTTGTTTATTATTCCATTACACTACAGTACTGTTAATATAAGTAATAAGTACTATTAAATAAAATCAAACTTTAATCTATCCCCAACTTATGAAACCATCCCAACAACTAAATAATTTGATGCACACCTTATCAGTGAAATGTATAAACAACCGTTAAAGCTGATCAGGGCGGCACCGATATGTGGGCGCTGGCAAATTTGTTTAAAGCGTGACAAGTGAAAATGTCACCAGCTCTGCTCAACAATGCATTGTTGTTCGTTCATTCAACCGTGACAATGCGTTCATGGTCAGGGTGTCATTGGAAAGAGAACACCATGGTGTTTCTTAAGACCCATCGCACTTTATCTAAAACACCGCAGATTTCCGTTATTATATGATTCAATTTGGGTTTCCTTTATTTTACTCGGACACTTCGAGGGTTGAGCGCCAGAAGGCCGTAACTCAAGAAATGCTAGTTTGAGATAATCAACTTTCAAATATTTGGGACTGATTACAATACACTGTAGCACCCAACTGTGGTTCAGAAAGTTTAGGACATATGTATTATTTTTGTACCAAAATATAAATTTGCCCACAAATTGAGTTACGGCCTTCTGGCGCTCAACCCTCGACTTATACATTTCAGATCCTGCGCCAGGACCCGCTTACTACTCACTGCAGCAAGCTCATTAAAGGCATTCAAGAGTTGTTTTTGTAACTAAATGCCTCCGAATAGCAACCCGTGTAAATACTACAAGCGCAGGTATTGTTAGTGTCGGAGAGGTGCAAGTACAATGCTTCCTGGATATAATTTGTATTTGAATCCAAATAGTTATAACAAAGCATGTGAATTACATAACTAGCAAAGCAGGGAATTACAAATTTAATTGGTTAGGAGCAATTACGGTACAATCCTTTCTATGTTGGGTGGCGCGTCAACCTTACACTCGAATAGGCTAATCGGCATAACTGAAATAACCATAACTCACCCTATACACCTTGTGCAAAACATGAACTGTTTTCACTCTTTTTCTGAGATTCGTAGTATGTTAATTGTTAAAGATCCTTTATTGGGCCAGACACTCCGTAATTTCTTTTAATAGCGTGATGATCGTATTTGTCTCTGATGTATTTTCACGATTGATGATATCTATATGTTGTCACAAAAACAAAGTAATGTTCTGGTACGGGCGCAAACGGATACATTCATATATATAATACCAAATAGACGTATGCCAATAAAATAACGTTAGTAATTCATTTTATTCTACGCATTAGGGCCATTTAAAGTCATGAACGAGAGCAAAGTATTAGAATATATCACTGGCCAACTCCGGTCGTCAAAAACGTTTTACCGATTTAGCCTGCCAGGTCATTTATCTTATGACAGAAAATATCGAGAACGTAATTAAAATATATATATGAACGTTTTTGTACATTAAGTAGCCTGTCCCATTTCAGGAAGCCTGCTTTAGAACAAAAATGTATACAGTAAAAATTCGTATCGAAGCATATATGCCTATTGACGAAGCCGATTTGTAAGGGTTCAGAACAACTTATCAACTCAAAAGAGGGCGCTTGTAGATTTTTAAGGATGTGTCCAGACGTTGGCGGCCACAAAAAAAAATCATATTGGCAAGACCCCTGGTCACGTGCTGGTATCTTAAAGGAATGGTCCCGCAAGCACAACATTGAGCATTATTTGTTAGAAACATAATTATCGAGCCGAAGTTACGTAATTATATAGAACAAAACACCGTACTAGTCACAAAAATGAATAAAAACTGCCATCACTCAACATGCACTTTTTAAAATTCGCGGCGATTGAAAGTCCCGGTGTCGATGACGTCATGGGTATCGGTGCTCAAATTTGCGCATGTGTATTGTACATCTATGACATCATCGACACTGGGACTTTTGATCGCCGCGAATTTTAAAAAGGGCATGTTGAGAGATTGCGGTTTTTATTTGTTTTTGTCATAAGTGTGGTGTTTTCTTCTATATCATTACAAAAGTTCAGCTAGATAGTTATATTTCTAACATATAATGCACACTTTTATGCTTGCGGGACACCTCCTTTAAGAACACACCGGCAACACGATAAAAAATGCGTCGGGATCCGCCGCCGTGTTTCTTGAAAAAACCGTATATTCTCTTATAAATTATATTGCAATTTTATTCCAAATGTCATATTTCAGAGAGAGAAAACAATATTTGTATAGTATAAATCAAAATTGGAACGTTTAACTGATAAAACAACGTAATTTGTCACAACAATAGAGACAAGAGAACAAGTGACACCAGTGAGAATCGAACTCACGCGTCGAAAAATAGTTGATTAATAATCAAACGCCTTAACCACTCGACTATCGAGGTAGTTAACTGTATTCGCGGCGAAGAACTATGAGATGTGTTGAATTGAAGGCTGCACCTCTCAATTAGGATAAAAACGTTATTTCTACATTTTATAATTGTATTACATACACAAACCTCAGGATTTTCAATATATATCGCCCTCCAAGATCCACTGAGAACAAGTTTACTCCTACCATGTTCTCTGATGAATTTGAGACATTATTAGAGACGATCGTGCCATCCCCTGAGCAGATATTTATTGCTGGAGATTTCAACTGGCATGTGGATGAAATAAACGATAGATCTACAATCAAGTTCCTTCTACTTCTTGGGACTGTGGGTTTTCAACAATATGTGCATACAACAACGCACGACTCTGGCCACACACTAGATCTTGTAATCTCACGTCAGGACTCGACGCTCGTCTCGGTTGTTAAAGTTGTTGACGGGCTACCATCAGATCACAAGGCATTTACGTGTCTACTGAATCTACAACCACCTGTTGCTCTCAAGAAAACATTGACATATCGCAAATTTCGCGAAATGAACATTGAAGATCTGAAAGCTGACATCAAACAATCTTCCCTTTATCGCGATCCTGCTAACAGCCTAAACGATCTTGCTGTTCAAGTTGACACTGTGTTACTTGAGCTACTTGACAGTTAGCTTTAGTTTACTTGTAACAAAACTGTTACTGTGCGATCAAGTGCCCCTGGTATACTGATGAGCTGCGGCAAGAAAAACAGGAAAAACGCAGAGCTGAACGGAGATGCATCAAAACACATCTGGAGGTAGATAAACAGATCTACAAAGATCACTGCAAATCTTATAAGAAACTGCTCGACAACGCAAATACTGACTATCATAAGTCACACATCCTTGACAGCAGTACCAAAGATCTTTTCAGGACGGTAAAGCAGCTCAGCAATCCTAACTCAGAATGCACTCTTCCATCTCATAAATCTGAATAGGAACTTGCTGAACTGCTGTATACAAAAAAAACCTTAAACATCTATTATTTAAATAGTCATAAAACTGTAATATAAGGCCAGAATATATACTATTAGTATTATATACTATTGCCTATGACTATTACTTTTCGACCATTTCGCTTCAAAATTGAGGTGAATAATATGAAATTTCGAGTTAAAACATGACTAATTTAAAATTACCGGCCATGTTCAAGAACTGTTATTTAAATTGCAAAAATGTAATGAAAGAATACTTAGACTCGAGTTGGTTATCCAACTCCATTTATTTTGAAATTATTTAATTTAGTTGTACCTAGGAATTTGATATTTAGAATTTGTCGAAGGGTATTTGCGATTACGTATTAAACTAAATACGAATTGGACATTTAGGCAAATCGTGTCCAGTATCGTCTGGTGTATCACCGAAAGTGGCGCAGGTAATATGCACAGAGCGTTCTGAATTATACGTTTTTCCTCGAAATTCTTAAACATAAACGTAATGCTTCATGCTAAAATATATGATTAAACGATGACTGTTATTTGTGACTACGCTCACGCGGGTTCTGGTGTCGCAGATGGCAGACCCGAACTAGTGCTAATGATAATGGCAAATTAAATGTGACAATATTCGTACAAAATGTTGCATTCTCGGTCTGTAACCATTGTTAACAATTGACGTTGGTATTCAGATTGCCATTGCATTTGTCTTCTTGGTATCCGGAGATTAATTGCTTATTTTAACATTTGATGCGATGATATTTGTCATTTTAACATACTGCGTTTAAATTTCATTGGAATGGTGAAAGAGGGTCGGCTTACAAAACCTTGTCACGTTTTACTTATTGTTCAGTCGATTTCTTTTAGTTTTTCAAAAGATGAAGTAAATTAGATACGCTGGATTAAACAACACTATTTTCATGGTTCAATGCATACATCAAGGGCAAGGGCAGTTACAACTTATGCAAACTTTTTGTATTTACCCGGTAGAATGGCAAAATCCACTTCAGTATAACTATCACCTTTTCGTTAATAGGAAAACACTTGATAGCGAATTAAGAGTGGCATAATCATGAACCTACACGTATTAAAAGTTAAGATGCCTTTTAATATTCTAAAAGCATCTTGACAAGACTAACCACTTTGTGGTCACTTCGCAAATATACATTCTAAACAGTTATTGTATTAATGTATTTAAAGATTGTATAAGATTGATAAAGGCGTTATAAGCATTTCATTCAAATCTGAAGTTAATTAGCATGATAGCAAGTTGTATAAATTAAGTAAAGTGCTCTAAACTGTCGTTTATATAAAACACCTACTCTTATGTTGGCATAAAATCAAAACAAAATATCTTGACTAACATCAATATTCCATTTTCTTTTCTTTTGAATGTTAACAGCAAAGTACATAGGGCAAGGCAATAATAGCGGTTATCGATTATGATACTGCTGTTGGATTCGGCGCCAGCGATGGTATTGCTACATCATATGGTTCTGTCACTCGGGCACTATGAAACAAATACAATGGTTATATTGATAAGATCCGTAAAGAGCTTGTTTGTTTGTGTGCGAGAAAAGCTTGTTCGCCATGAGGGTAATTTTGGACATATTAGTGCTTTTATTACGCGATCTTAAAAAAATGATAAACAGCAATCATTGACATGATTACAGAAATCTTTATCGCTGAGTAAAATCTTCAGATGAAGACGGCATGTTTTAAGTCTTAATCCTAAAACAACAATCTTAGTGTAAAAATAGAAGGTTGTTTGAGATATTGCGTTACGTATTTGCAGCGTATGGTAATGAAAATAACTGGTGTCGAAATGGTGTTACTGCCGATGTTGATGCGATAGCTCAACCTTAAATATTCTTTTAATATTCATTCATCTGCCACTTTGTCCACCCACTATGTTACATTATCTCTTGTCATTTCCTGCCCATTGTTCCCCTGTCTATATATATATATATATATGTTGTGTATATTGTATTCAGTCATTTTACCTTCGATAACGATTCTGTTAGAATCGAAACGTCAGGTCCTCTTATATTTATTACATTCTTTTAAAAGTTTACTTTTTCAATTAATTTGGAATGTCTAATACATAGTAATGGAGACTTTTTTTACTATTCAACCATGATGTAAATCCTAAACGAATGATTTAATGAATGAATAAAAACACACATTTTTCTTTACCCCTTGATTATGCTTAAATTGAGATGTTATTTTAACGTTGATTTGCCTTTCCTAGGCACTACATGTAAGACCAAGATTCACAATGGTTATAATACATGGGACTTATTAAGCGCCGTACGATGTAAACAGCCTTAAGGCGCTGCACAGAAAACTCTTAAAAACTACAGAAAATCTTAAAAACTACAACAGGACATATGCTGAAATATATACAATCAATGTAACCATTTCATATATACTAAAATGAAAATTGGGTTATACCTGTGAGTAAGATATTCAGGAAATCACCAATATCAAACCTATTGAAAAGCTAACATAACTCAATAGATGTTATAATCAGTTGAATGGTGATGAGCTTTAATCCGTTCATAAATATCTCCGGGGAATATACTACAACGACATTTGTGTTCACGTCAGATTTCTATCTCTTAGCGTTTTGAAAATAAAACATACATATATTAGATTAGATTACAAAGTGTATTACAGAGTTGAGAGGTCTAACTCCATAAATTGAGATATCAGTTAAACGTTGATTTGCAGTTATTAGTCACTCCATGTAAGACAAACATCCTATTTTGAAGATAAAACAAACAGAGGTATCATTAAAATTAGAATAGATTGGAAATTTGATTTTAGAGCTTATTATGTGTGCTTATACAGTTACAGTTATATGCGCGTTTGGTGGTACATTTACCACACGTGCAATAATATTGCAATGATTGTAATGAAAATTCCACCACATCCGTTGAACTTGGAAGACGTGACTGACAGTGTGACGTTTTCTTTGAATAAAGAGGGGTCGGCAACATTTTGTGACCATTCCTATTTGACGCTCGATAACTGTACGACCTTAGCAATTTAATCCCCGATGGCTGGCACGCGAGTTTGGTCTCGTAACCTCCCCTAATTTTAACCCTCACCCATAACCCTAATCCTTATCCTAAATCTAATCATGACCCTATACTCTAAGACATGTTATAATTTCTCGCTACGTTTGAGGGGAAATATCTTTATTTCATATTTAGATGCCTTGGCGTGGTTGTTTAAGCCCCGTTGGCAAACTTTTACAATTTTAATGGTAAAATAATAAAATTCTCTCACATGCTATTATCCAATTAATCAAAACACTTTTCGGGACAAACGAATGAATATAGTGAAGGTGGCTGTTCTGATCACTTTAGCTATTTTTGCCCATCAACCTATTTTGATATCAGAAGTACCCCAGTATTTTTCCTCATTATTTCTGTTAAATGTTAGGCGCAACATATGTTCCATTTAGACATTAAAGTCCAAAATGCAGTGAATTACTGCTAAAGGTGGTTAACCACCCGACCACTTTGTGTACTACTCAATGAGAAAATTTCATGCCACCTTGTGCTTCTAAAATAAGAACCATTTGGAGTAATGCAACTTAAACTTAAACTGGAATACGACTATTTTAAGGATGTAGAACAGAAAACATCAAGTTGAACATCGGACCAGGAATCGGAACGCCTATCTTTAATGTATTTTATGATATTTGATAGGGAGCTAATGTAGTTCACGGAGAATAGGAGTTATGTGGGCGTGTTTGCGAGAAAGGGTAAATCTAACTGCGGAGATTTGAATTCTTTGAGGTTCAATTTGTTTTGAGACTGGTAGACCATAAAAAGAATGTAACGTTTCTCCAAACGACATGTAAGACATGTAATAGAGATTGCATTTCAGTAGATTTACTGTCAAAAATGTTCTTATCTGTCCCATTCGGTAAAGAGCAAATAAAGCAGAATGGCAAATCGTCAGCCTGCTTCGATAATTGCCTAACTCGCTTTTCAGCGAAATTGAGTTTTTTTGCATAAATCATGACTTCATTACATTATGCACATGCTGTAATAATAATATCTAAGTCATTGAGAAATCAAAAGTGTTAATAAATGCACAATTGCAATTCTGCCTACGTCAGCATTGTGAGTTAGGCAGATTGTAATAATTATGTAAAATGTTTAAAATGGGTCATATTAACTCGTATTAGGCCTATAACAAGCCACATTTCACTTAATGGTATATCCCAACCTAATTCCATTCAACAGGTTCTGCTCTTGTTGGAATTCACCTGTACTATTCAACATATCGATAAATTCCTAACTCACTTTTCCTATTTTGTTGTTTTCTCAAATCTAGAAAACATGGGAACGAACATAACCGTGTAGAAGAGGTATACCTACAAAACCATAAAGAGCATTGTTTCCAAAAATTGTTCCGTTTCTAAATTACGTCACAGAGTCCTCGGATTGGCTTCCTGGTTACCATGGCAACGAATTAAAACACAATTGCAGAAACATGTAACTTTGAAAGTCAATCAGAGGCAAGTACTGATGTTTGAGAGAATTTTCATAATTGACACTAATAGACTCTTCACCCACAAAACCAAAACTTTCACATTCTTCTGTTAAGTGACATTAATACCGCCTGGTTTTGATATTCGATTATCAAATTTGTATTCTAATCGATATCGATTAAGTATGCTCTAGGTACCCAGTGTAAAAACAAAACATCTTTTTCAAGAACACCATAGAGCATAAATCATCGATTCATCTAGTTGGAAGTGAATAATTTGGCATGTTTGTTGACATTATTTTCATGTGTGAACGCTCGCGGCGTTTACAATACACTTCTGCGTCGATTTGTCGTTTCCAGCCACTTGATATGCTTACGCTTATATCATCAGAGCGGAAGCACAGGATGAATAATGAAAAAATGTATCTATTCGCATTTTTTTCACATTATTATACTTTTTTTACATTTACCAAAATTCGTTATTGAAAACACATCGTCGTGGAATTATATATGTGTGATGCCCACAGATGAGAGATATCGAAAATCTTCACAAAATAGGTTATTGTGTCTGTAACTGTGTGCAGGGTAAATACCAAAAGATGAATAACCTCGGTAAGGGTTGATCGACGAAACCACGTCAATCAAACGTCAAATAGTCCGTCAGCCACGGGCCCTCATATATCAAGTTTTTTAAGT
This sequence comes from Ophiura sarsii, assembly GCA_035610835.1. Lineage (NCBI taxonomy): Eukaryota > Metazoa > Echinodermata > Ophiuroidea > Amphilepidida > Ophiuridae > Ophiura > Ophiura sarsii. The sequence goes on from CM069451.1 coordinate 50,855,078, forward strand.
GGTTTGAACATTTATGTTGAATCCAAAAATCAAACAATAAGCCTACTGATAAAAATGTATAACTGAGTACCCAGGGAAAGAGCATCTAACACGTTAGGTTATAAAAGGTTGGCGAGAATATCTTAGGTATTTTTGAACAATACATACTTTAACTTGTTGGCCTTGGCATTTTAGTAGTCTGAGTCGAGTACATAAAAACCGGCACACACCAACTAAAATGCTGCTGGTTATTGACAAATCGAACGTCGATTCGATGTCGCTCAGTAATTTGAATGAAGTGAACTGCGGCGATTTAGGTAGTGTGGGGCAATGCTATCTGCAGTGATCCCAAATTCTCTGCAAGTCGCTGACGATGACTCGGAAATTATTGAGTGTGCGGTTTGTAAGAATGACGTAAAATGTATTACTATAAACGATGTCACCTATAACGTCATAGCAGCAAGGCGTGCGGCGCGCGAATTGCCTACCAAACAAACGATTGCCTGCCGGTATGCGCGCGCATTCGAAAGGGGTGTCCATAATAAACCATACACTAAACCAAATCAGTCATCTGTAACATCAGCAATCTATGCAACAGGCAATGTTTCCCGATGCATGGAATGGAACCGGGCACTTAACATTGTTGATCAACAAGAATTGACATGGTCCAACCTGGACTGATTATAGTAGCCTGAAGTGAATGTAGCTAGCACCTCTCAAAAGTGACGGGAATGTTCTTTTATAGCGCAAATTCCAAAATGGCCGCCATACAGGGGCCCGAAAATTCAAATGGCTTTAATTAAGTTGAAAAGCACACCAAATTGGCTGAGCACAAGGATTCCGAAAAAGTATAGTTAGCCCTACTTCCGATGTTTGGTTAACGAGTTATCGGGTAAAACGTAAAAAGGTCGTTGACCTTTGCATATGGGGTAAAAATTTAAACTTGCTCCGATTTTGAAAAACAATATCACATATTGTTCGTATGATCACAAGGATTCCAGAAATAGGTGTTTTTTTTACCACCGGGAATATTTTGTGTAGGTCAAAAGATCAAGGTACACTGCCCTATATAGAATCTGACCTTTTGATCCCTTTATAAGGTACAACAGACACTCTAGGTGGTAAAAACTATCAGAAGTACAGAAAACGAAATCGCCGTCTTAGAATTAACTTTCGTCAATCGGGGGCCCGGTCGATTCGTGTATTTCAAACGGGTCGCGGAATGCGGATCGCTTGACTCGTGAAAAATGGGGTGTGACATCATCAAAAAAGACTATGCCCAGGCATAGTTGTTTTTAATGACGTCATCTTAAAATTGAAGGCATAGCTTGATTATCCCCTCACCTTTAACCAATCAAATGACAGGAATCTATGTATGAGGTATTTAATATCTCAACATAAATCTGTATACATTCCCTGAAATACCGTGAATGGAACAATATATTTGTCAAATATCACCTTGCGATCTTCATTATATGATTGAAAACATGTGTCTAATTAAGGACAAATTGTGACTTGTGTATATCCGTTATTAATGGCTTATGAAGAGAAACCTTAAAAGCAAACGGACGTGTAATGTGATGAATCCCTAAGTATTTCAATACTGGAGTAGTGAAATACTGCCCTCTATAGTTTTAGACAGTCCAATGTATAACAGGCTGCCTGCCGGGGAGACAGGTTCTTTCTAGCAGGAACAAGATGGCTGACTCCATGAACAAGACGCACATAGTTTTGGTATATGAACACATCAGCAGATTTCGTCGATAAAGCGGCTTTTCTTTTCCTCAAACACTTTATTTACATCGAACAATTGATGAACGGTAAAACGCAGTATATAATACTACCGCACAGGCCTGCAACGCAGTTAAGCTTAAGCTCAACATGAAACTCTCAGTCTCAAAGTCAAAGACAGTCATAAAAAGCATGCATGCAAACGCTAGCTCGCGTCCGGATATTAATTGATTGATATAATATGATTGCATAATAATGACTATTATTTGTATCTTAGTTGAATAAATCGTACTCCATGTTTTGATGCCATAAGAAGCTAAAACACGTTTGTTGTGGTTGTTTACATTTAATTATACGTGAGTGAACTCGTTAGGTATTTCGACCTTGGTCATTTGCTATGCCAGTCATGGCTAACAAGCTTAAATGTAGCGGTGATCGTAACAGAATTGGGGGCTCGTCCGGGAAACAAACGTGTCACGCTTTGATGGTCAAAACAAGGATAATAAGCTTATATACCAAAAAATAAGGTCATGAGCGTCAGGTCTTATAATAATAAGAGACCATCATACATGCATGTATAACATTATTATCAGGTCAATTTGTAGGCCATTATACATGTATTCAAATATCGTCATGCCCATAGGTCATGATTATCAGGTCTTAAAAAAGACCAAATAAGTTTCGTCTTATCATCATGCCCATAGGTCATGATTATCAAGTCTTAAGATAGACTTTCATAAGTTTCGTCTTATCATCATGCCCATAGGTCATGATTATCAAGTCTTAAAATAGACTTTCATAAGTTTCGTCTTATCATCATGCCCATAGGTCATGATTATCAAGTCTTAAGATAGACTTTCATAAGTTTCGTCTTATCATCATGCCCATAGGTCATGATTATCAGGTCTTAAGATAGACTCATATAAGTATCGTCTTATCATCATGCCCATAGGTCATGATTATCAGGTCTTAAAATAGACTCATATAAGTATTGTCTTATCATCATGCCCATAGCTAGGTCATGATTATCAGGTCTTAAAATAGACTATCATAAATATCGTCATGCCCATCGGTTATGATTATCAAGTCTTAAAATAGACTTTCATATAAGTTTCGTCTTATCATCATGCCCACATAGGTCATGATTATCAGGTCTTAAAATAGACTTTCATAAGTTTCGTCTTATCATCATGCCCATAGGTCATGATTATCAAGTCTTAAAATAGACTTTCATAAGTATCTTCTTATCATCATACCCATAGGTCATGATTATCAGGTCTTAAAATAGACTATCACATAAGTATCGTCTTATCGTCAGACCCATAAGAGGTCATGATTATCAGGTATAAATATAGACCGCCATGCATGTATGAAAATATTGTTGAAAATACATGCCCATAGAGGTCATGATTATCTGGTCTTAGTATATTTAGGCTATCATACATGTATTTTGGTGTCAATTCAAAGAACGATATGACATTTTTAACATCTAAAGTTAAAATTAAGTCAGAACAAGCCAAAGCCTCTGAGTCTGCACTTTTAAGTCAGAACAAGCCGAAGCCTCTGAGTCTGCACCTTTAGGTAGTTGGAACAAGCCGAAGCCTCTGAGTCTGTACTTTTAGGTCAGAACAAGCCAACGCCTCTGAGTCTGTACCTAGTATTATACATGCAATTGTTGCAGTTACCAGGGCCACACTATATATTAGAGTGTTGGACCCTGAATTTGAAAACATTTTAGGGAAAGTGGTAAAAAACACTAAACCCAACTAATTTAAAATGTTCTTCATTCTGGTCAAACATTTTAGGGAAAGTGGTAAAAAACACTTAGCCCAACTAATTTAAAATGTTCTTCATTCTGGAAAACATTTTAGGGAAAGTGGTAAAAAACACTTAGCCCAACTAATTTAAAATGTTCTTCATTCTGGTAAAACATTTCAGGGAAATTGGTAAAAAACAATAAGCCCAACTAATTGAAATGTACAAATATTCTGAAAACATTTTAGGGAAAGTGGTAAAAAACACTAAACCCAACTAATTTAAAATGTTCTTCATTCTGGTAAAACATTTTAGGGAAAGTGGTAAAAAACCCCACTAAGCCCAACTAAATTAAAATGTTCGTTATTCTGGAAAAAATAATAAGTGTGTCATATTATGTTGTACAAAAATGTTGATATAAATTAAATATGTACTCATGAATAACATGTCATAATAAATTAGACAATTGACTCAGGACATGATGCACGTCAATTGGTCTGCATGGAGTATAGACTCTAAAGTAAACATGATGAATATCGCTGAATATGTAGTCGCTGATTTCGACTGGGATCAATGATAAAAGAACAATAGATTCTTCATCAGCCGGATAAAAGAACAATGGATTCTTCATCAGCCGGATAAAAGAACAATGGATTCTTCATCAGCCGGATAAAAGAACAATGGTTTCAACTTTGTGAAAGAACAATGCATGCATAGCTATGGTCTCCGCAACAGCTGAATAAAAGAATAATGGTTTCTTTGTCAGCCATACGCATGTAACACTAATAGACACTTTTTGAAGTCACTCTTAAACTGCAAGTTGGCAGTTAAGACCGATGATAGAAACATTATACATCGCAGTTAACACTGATAAACACTTTTTGAAGTAACAGCTTCACTCTTAAACTGCAAGTTGGCAGTTAAGATCCATAGAAACATTTAAAAGTGATAGTTCCTTCATTCTAAACTGCAAGTTGGCAGTTGTTACGCGGATAGAAAGTCGCACCTCATTCAGATTATGAGAACACTTCCAGCACCTGTCAGTGATGGATACTATTAACTGTTCAACGGTATCATCTTAAATGATAATGCAACGGGCGAGTACATTGTTTATTGTACTGTGCAGTGCTTCAATGATATTATTTCGAGTGAAATTGCAATGGACATTATTACCAGATCGGTATTTCATTGATATCATCATGAGTATTAGACAACGAAAGTTTTGTTACATTACAACTTTCTTTCTTTTAAAGGGGGAGATGTGATGAATCCCATAGTATTTCAATACTGGAGTAGTGAAATACTGCCCTCTATAGTTTTAGACAGTCCAATGTATAACAGGGGGCTCGTCCGGGAAACAAACGTGTCACGCTTTGATGGTCAAAACAAGGATAATAAGCTTATATACCAAAAAATAAGGTCATGAGCGTCAGGTCTTATAATAATAAGAGACCATCATACATGCATGTATAACATTATTATCAGGTCAATTTGTAGGCCATTATACATGTATTCAAATATCGTCATGCCCATAGGTCATGATTATCAGGTCTTAAAAAAGACCAAATAAGTTTCGTCTTATCATCATGCCCATAGGTCATGATTATCAAGTCTTAAGATAGACTTTCATAAGTTTCGTCTTATCATCATGCCCATAGGTCATGATTATCAAGTCTTAAAATAGACTTTCATAAGTTTCGTCTTATCATCATGCCCATAGGTCATGATTATCAAGTCTTAAGATAGACTTTCATAAGTTTCGTCTTATCATCATGCCCATAGGTCATGATTATCAGGTCTTAAGATAGACTCATATAAGTATCGTCTTATCATCATGCCCATAGGTCATGATTATCAGGTCTTAAAATAGACTCATATAAGTATTGTCTTATCATCATGCCCATAGCTAGGTCATGATTATCAGGTCTTAAAATAGACTATCATAAATATCGTCATGCCCATCGGTTATGATTATCAAGTCTTAAAATAGACTTTCATATAAGTTTCGTCTTATCATCATGCCCACATAGGTCATGATTATCAGGTCTTAAAATAGACTTTCATAAGTTTCGTCTTATCATCATGCCCATAGGTCATGATTATCAAGTCTTAAAATAGACTTTCATAAGTATCTTCTTATCATCATACCCATAGGTCATGATTATCAGGTCTTAAAATAGACTATCACATAAGTATCGTCTTATCGTCAGACCCATAAGAGGTCATGATTATCAGGTATAAATATAGACCGCCATGCATGTATGAAAATATTGTTGAAAATACATGCCCATAGAGGTCATGATTATCTGGTCTTAGTATATTTAGGCTATCATACATGTATTTTGGTGTCAATTCAAAGAACGATATGACATTTTTAACATCTAAAGTTAAAATTAAGTCAGAACAAGCCAAAGCCTCTGAGTCTGCACTTTTAAGTCAGAACAAGCCGAAGCCTCTGAGTCTGCACCTTTAGGTAGTTGGAACAAGCCGAAGCCTCTGAGTCTGTACTTTTAGGTCAGAACAAGCCAACGCCTCTGAGTCTGTACCTAGTATTATACATGCAATTGTTGCAGTTACCAGGGCCACACTATATATTAGAGTGTTGGACCCTGAATTTGAAAACATTTTAGGGAAAGTGGTAAAAAACACTAAACCCAACTAATTTAAAATGTTCTTCATTCTGGTCAAACATTTTAGGGAAAGTGGTAAAAAACACTTAGCCCAACTAATTTAAAATGTTCTTCATTCTGGAAAACATTTTAGGGAAAGTGGTAAAAAACACTTAGCCCAACTAATTTAAAATGTTCTTCATTCTGGTAAAACATTTCAGGGAAATTGGTAAAAAACAATAAGCCCAACTAATTGAAATGTACAAATATTCTGAAAACATTTTAGGGAAAGTGGTAAAAAACACTAAACCCAACTAATTTAAAATGTTCTTCATTCTGGTAAAACATTTTAGGGAAAGTGGTAAAAAACCCCACTAAGCCCAACTAAATTAAAATGTTCGTTATTCTGGAAAAAATAATAAGTGTGTCATATTATGTTGTACAAAAATGTTGATATAAATTAAATATGTACTCATGAATAACATGTCATAATAAATTAGACAATTGACTCAGGACATGATGCACGTCAATTGGTCTGCATGGAGTATAGACTCTAAAGTAAACATGATGAATATCGCTGAATATGTAGTCGCTGATTTCGACTGGGATCAATGATAAAAGAACAATAGATTCTTCATCAGCCGGATAAAAGAACAATGGATTCTTCATCAGCCGGATAAAAGAACAATGGATTCTTCATCAGCCGGATAAAAGAACAATGGTTTCAACTTTGTGAAAGAACAATGCATGCATAGCTATGGTCTCCGCAACAGCTGAATAAAAGAATAATGGTTTCTTTGTCAGCCATACGCATGTAACACTAATAGACACTTTTTGAAGTCACTCTTAAACTGCAAGTTGGCAGTTAAGACCGATGATAGAAACATTATACATCGCAGTTAACACTGATAAACACTTTTTGAAGTAACAGCTTCACTCTTAAACTGCAAGTTGGCAGTTAAGATCCATAGAAACATTTAAAAGTGATAGTTCCTTCATTCTAAACTGCAAGTTGGCAGTTGTTACGCGGATAGAAAGTCGCACCTCATTCAGATTATGAGAACACTTCCAGCACCTGTCAGTGATGGATACTATTAACTGTTCAACGGTATCATCTTAAATGATAATGCAACGGGCGAGTACATTGTTTATTGTACTGTGCAGTGCTTCAATGATATTATTTCGAGTGAAATTGCAATGGACATTATTACCAGATCGGTATTTCATTGATATCATCATGAGTATTAGACAACGAAAGTTTTGTTACATTACAACTTTCTTTCTTTTAAAGGGGGAGATGTGATGAATCCCATAGTATTTCAATACTGGAGTAGTGAAATACTGCCCTCTATAGTTTTAGACAGTCCAATGTATAACAGGCTGCCTGCCGGGGAGACAGGTTCTTTCTAGCAGGAACAAGATGGCTGACTCCATGAACAAGACGCACATGGTATATGAACACATCAGCAGATTTCGTCGATAAAGCGGCTTTTCTTTTCCTCAAACACTTTATTTACATCGAACAATTGATGAACGGTAAAACGCAGTATATAATACTACCGCACAGGCCTGCAACGCAGTTAAGCTTAAGCTCAACATGAAACTCTCAGTCTCAAAGTCAAAGACAGTCATAAAAAGCATGCATGCAAACGCTAGCTCGCGTCCGGATATTAATTGATTGATATAATATGATTGCATAATAATGACTATTATTTGTATCTTAGTTGAATAAATCGTACTCCATGTTTTGATGCCATAAGAAGCTAAAACACGTTTGTTGTGGTTGTTTACATTTAATTATACGTGAGTGAACTCGTTAGGTATTTCGACCTTGGTCATTTGCTATGCCAGTCATGGCTAACAAGCTTAAATGTAGCGGTGATCGTAACAGTAACCCATACTAGAAACAGCAAGTAAACCTTCCATTAAGTTGCATTATATGGCATTACTTGATGACCAATTCTGTATTACTTACGGTGTAGAATAGTGCATAAGTCATGGTCTGCATCAATGAGAGACCAGGTACTAAACCTGCTTGCCCGGCAGTATGCGAACGCACCATAATGGCAGGTGCTTTTAAAATTGGTGCTCAGTGATGAGTATTTTGCTTTTGAATAGTACGTATGCAGTAGTCATGGACTAGTACCTTTAGCATTTCTTCAGACCAGGCGCTAATCAATTTGTAAATCCTACTGATGTAAACAACGGTCACATCATTTATACAGGGTGTCTCAAAAAAATTACAACGCACCATTAGGCGATCATAACTTCCTAATTAAGTATCTGAATTTTACAATTCAAATGGTAAAATGAGGCCAAATTAGTTTTCTACATTTGGAAGGAAACAGCGTTTAATTTTGTTAAGTAATTATGGAGATATCTGTGATTACGTAAGAGTAGTCGCGGAACACTTCCATCCAAGTTTGCATATTTTGACAGATTTTCACTTGCGCGGCTGGTTACTTAACTCATTAATGTTCAATTAGCCAGCACTGTTTAATATACATGATTTCAGCCTTCAAGTTGCAAATGTGAAGACTAGAAGCTTGATAAGTTGTATGCGCGATGTTATTAGATCTTGAACTTGGTTTAATAACGACTATGTTCATATTTACTAAAATTACTATAATTTTGTTTCCAATTGTTATAAAAAGATTAAACTTATCCTACAAATATTAAAGTATAAAATGTGATGAAAATAATCTAGACAGCTTTTATTTTATAATTTGTTCTCACCTGGCATATTATTTTGTGTAAAATAAAATCTAGAACCATAAAAACACGTTAATCCATGTCATTTTGTAGAGAAGTATTGATTTCATGTATGTGCTGTCTGAATCACTCAATATGAGCAAACTTGGATGGAAGTGTTCCCAGACTAATGTTACGTAATTGCTCATTTCTCTGGAATTACTGAACCGAATCACATCCGGTTTCCTTTAAAGTATAGCAAACTATTTTGCCTTTTGTTGTTTGAGTTGTTCTATTCTGACACTTATTCAGAAAGTTACAATCCTCTAAAGGTGCGTTGTAATTTTTTCTGAGACAGTCAAACAAATGGTAAGCGTTGTACAGGGTGTATAAAAAAAACCGCAACACTTTTTGTCGCGAGCTTTCCGATTACGGCAAATTACAAATCACTCTGAATATTCTGTTAGGTGTACTTATTGGCTATCACATAGTCAAATTACAGCGATATCGATTATTGATTCGCTGAGATATCAACGGTACACGTAGACAAGTGCAAAACACGTTTTACATCGTTTATCCTGTATGCCTGATTTTCTTGTCAGGTGAATATTAGCAAGACACTTTAATAACTCATTGTACTTAAATAATTGGAATCAAACTCATCATTCTGAGAAGAAAATGTCATGTTAAAGGTATCAAATGTCTGGCTATTACAGTATCATATCAATATTAATTAAATCTGGCAATAAATTAGTTGATAGTTAATGACACAACTTGAAAATCCAGATTACAAAGTCTGTTTGCAAATCCTCTCTCTTTTTCTCTCGTTAATGTCATAAATAAAACAGTATGGCACATTATTCAAAAGATAAACAAATGGAATAGTCCATTGAAGGTAGTAATTATCTTGTATGAATCAGTCATTGTTATTCTGTTGTGAATGGTTATGGTGCTGCTCGACCCTCAAAATGCTGTCCTTGTTTTAAGATGCATCGATTATGAACTTTAATTTATGAAAGAACGTACCATAGACATTATGTGGCGATAGCAATCGGTGGTTCAGAACTTAAAAAGGGTAATTGACGTATTCAAATGGTCGAATGATTATCAGATTACACGATTCAATGATTTTATGTACCACCTTACTCAAACAAAGGAAATTAAGATAAACCATTCCAGACATTAAGGTTACATAGTTATTAAAATGTTAACACATATCGGACAGGAAAATCCAAGTTTTTAGAACGAACGATGTAAAACGTGTTTTGCACTTCTCTACTTATACCTTAAATATCTCAGCGAATGAATAATCGATATCATTGTAATTTGACTATGTGATAGCCAATAAGTAGACCTAACAGAATATTGAAGTTCTAGAGTGATTTGTCTTTTACTGTGACCGTACAGCTCTCGACAAAAAGTGTTGCGTTCTTTTTGATACACGCTGTATATCAGCCGCCGGGAAGCGTTATACGGAATAAACCATACTCCACTGTGTATGGAGTATACGGTTTATTCCGTTGAACCGACTCCCAGCGGCTGAAATACAACACTTAACCAAACAAATAATCAAATAATATGAATCATAAGTCCATGTCAAACCACATTTCACGAAGACTTATAATTATAACTTGTCACCTTTAAGTTATAACTGCTGTCACACTATTTTGTGTGTCTATGTTTTAACTTCAATGACATCCGGAACTAGCATCATATTAGTAATGTGTCCGGCTAACCTGTACATTATCCCACGCAGTTACAGAAGACTGATAACGAATCAGAAACTGGTTGACATTAACGTCTATTGGTAAATGAACTAGTTTTCCACGCTAAATTGTCCTGTCTACAAATCTTTCCTATAGTTGTGATTCATTCATCAATCAGTCTGCCCAATCAGCACTAAGAAAAGAGCCAAGTAGATTTCGTGAGCGATTTCAGTATGCTTTGCACTTTTACTACACCCACCCTTGTGACTACCAATGTGATATCCACTCTCTTAATTCCAAAGACTTACTTTTAAGTCCAAAAGACTTATATTTTAAATCCAACGCGGATTGTAGTGACAAAACTCGTGGATTTAAAAACAAAACTATTCTTAGACTTAAAACTTTAAGTCTGTAGAAGTTTTAAAATTTAAATCGTTTGAACTTGATTTTAAGTCTTTCAGGGTTTATTTTTAGAGACCTTGAGGATTTATTTCAGTTTAATCTTTCTATAGATTTAAATGTAAATTGTAAAGAACCACGGAAAAACAAATCTTTTTCGGGTTGTTTTTAACTCCTTCTTGGAATTAAAAACACATTACAAGCAAGACTGCATAATTTTGCACCGATGATTGCGCGAGTTTTATCCTCCTTTTTTCATTACAGGTCTCCCATATCACACTCAGTGACATTCAATATGTTCTTGAGTATCCATACTCCATAGTAACACGTGTCCACTTTTCAAAAGCTATATCACCTTCCCATCTCCATCAATTCCTGCAAAATACTCGTCCGAACTACTAACCGAAAAAAGATGGCCGTCGTGCACTCGTGCTTTGCGCTACTCTGAATTGTCAGACTGTGACGTCGTTATCTACTGACAATTCTAATTGGCGCAATCAGTAAGTCCTTGGAAAGAATAGTCGGAAAGAGGATTCTTTTAAAACTTTTAATCGAAACAACGCAATACGTAATGTTAAAGACTTAAACGACCGAGTGCACATGGCGAGTTGCTGAATAATAGCCCTACCTCGCTAGTAACTGAAGCGTAACCTAAACATTTGAGAGCACCAAACCGGGGTAAGCTACTAGGCTAGTAACTTGCGAGTAATTTGCGCTAAATCTTATACCTCACCGGACCCAAGAGTAAGTTGGAGCATAACATTATGCTGCTGCAACTATCGATGCTAAAAGTTTTGCAATATGTAAGCTGACATAGTAATGTCGAGGAAATAGGTGACTTTAATCAAAACATTTTGCTTGGATTAACTGAACACTCAAGTCAAATCAATTATTTATCAAGCAATATTATACATAATTATAGAAGTTAAATAAAGCAATCAAGAGATAAATGATGGAAAAATAAATAAAATATAAAAATATAAACGGGTGGACCTTCATTATGGATAAACAATTGACATGAAAATGATGTTATGATAATCCACCGTCAAGTTTAAAAAACTAAAAATTCAAAGAATAATAAGGAATACAAGGGGATCGAACCCGTGTTTCTCGATTGCCAGTGACAGAGGCAACATACGCACGCCACAGAGATGGACGAGTGTATCTGTAATAGTTTTAAAATCTTTGAAATTAATAGAGTCCAAGCGATACCCATGGTAATCCCCGAATGGTAATCATGGTAATACAGGGTGTCCCTAAAAAGGGTGCACGTGTTTACCCAAAGTGTTGACCATGATGTCCTAACATCTGGTGTAAGAGGTTTACACATATTGAAAGACTAAACACATGGCTTTCAGATGCTGCTTATTTCATCGGATTCGGATTTGTCAATCCTGAGATATGGAAAATTAACTAGAGCTACCCAAAATCGATGCTGATTTACTCCTAAGATACAACTTCCTCTTGTACGATTGCCCTTCACCAGTGTTATGCAAAATAACATTTTTGCATTGAGATTGAATAGGTTTAAATGATAGAATGAGTGCCTGTGTATCCAAGCAGAACTGAATATAAAGATGTTTGTTACATGATTCGAACAAGTACTTTTGACGAGGTTTCACAAAATGTTTATTGGGCCTACATTTTCAAAACAAGACAGACGTTCATATGGCGGGAGTGCGGCCTCAATTTTCATTAGAAGAAAGGGTGTTCATGGTATTAAAATATCACCAAACGAGAAGTCCAGCGGAAGTCACAAAAGAGTTTGCCATTAATTTCCCAAACACTCACGTACCATCTAGGAATACATCTACAAATGAGTATTGGAAATACTTGGTAAATGGTACATGCATCAATATGTATAAAGAACATTCTGAAAGACTAAAACATAAACAGTGATAGGAAACAGTCACATAACGAGCGGCGTGCACTTCAGAGGGATCCCACAATAACTGCTCGTCGTAGAAATCCCTTACCACATATTTTAAGGACAACATTTTTTTTGATAGTATCGTCTTGACGCTCATAATCATTCTTTCTGTAAAAGTGGCACAACTTCGGTTTTGTGTAGATTTGATAAACTGGGTATATCTCAGGATTGACAAATCCAAATTATATAAAATAAACAGCATATTACACCACACTTTAGGACTTCATGGTAAACAAGTAGTGCAAACATGTGCACCATCTTTTATGGACACCCTGTATACTGATACTGATGTAACGTCCATGACCACCAATGGTAATGAAATGAACTGAGGGTCAAAGACGTGTTTTTCGTTGCAACTCCAGTATGCATTGCAACACCAGAGCACCCACTCATGTGACTACCATGTGATGCCCATGACATCATGTTCATGCCAGTCATGAGATATCGTTTGTAGTTACCAGAAGGTTAAAGACGATTTCGTAAGACGATTCAACATGGTTTGCAACAATGCTGTAGTGCTACCACATTTTGGTCATTTGCATTACCGGTGAAACAATGCTCTTAATTAGGTATAGTAATCACACTACCAGTGTATTATCCATAGTTTTTGCATAGGGTAACTCTGAACAATAACAGAGAGCATGTTGAAGTAATATCAATTGCAAAGGTATCAAAAACAAAACTTGACTCTTGATTGACAACGTTATAAAATATTTACTATAAGGAAATGCTAAGGAGAACCGGGAAACATTATACTCTTGCGACTGAAAACATTTTTTGTTAATAAAAGTGAGGCATTGGGCCTAATTAACTTAACTTACGCCCAGGATTCGTCTTTGATGTAGTAGTTAATCGTTGAGTCCATCAAATGCCCTTCCTTGAACTGAAGTAGCATATTTGTACCAATGCGAGTATGAGTAATGCACGTGACATGTTAACGTGAATGTTAAAGCCGTACCTTACAATTCCCATGAATTAACAGAAATAATGATAACAAGTTACCAGAAAATTGACATTATGCCTGCTTAACCGATGCTACAAGCAGACGTGTCCTCTTTTTGTAAACCATAAGCCAACCAGCATCCATCATTATTATTCCGGGTTCGTAAAAATGGTCTCTATCTATTTACGAGTAATTTTACTGAGGGCGTAGACGGTGTCTGAGAAAATGTTTTATGTGAGTCGTGTTCTTACACATAAAATAAAACTTAAGTATTGCTGGTCTAACAAAATGTACCGTCAGCACTCAGTTGCTGATTTGAAATGAAATGAAAAACGTACGTCATCAAACACATATCATCACGTGACGTAACATCACCGGAAATGCAACACTTCCTGGTAGTGACGCAACTGGTATACTTAGAGCTACAAACTTGTCCGTAGTCAACTTTTGCTTCAGGTGTCAACATTTAACCGGACACACGCCTCGTTCTTCAGCTTTATTTCTTTTTCACAATGCACATGTGAAGTACAGAAAGAAGTTTACCCCGGGTAATAAACAATTAAAGAAAACAACTCCCATGTTAATTAAGTTGTAATACGTCGTATGATCACAACTGAAAAAGAATGAGTATATATCAGGATTGATTGAAACACCATGCACCAATTTACTGAATGATTATGATAAGTCCGTTCATTGTCGTTAATTTGATCAAAACGCGAAACGTGGCCGTCCTACAGAAAGCGAAATAGTTCGCTAAAAGTCATTGTTTTTTCTTCGAAGCCGTTGCGATGATTGTAGCCTTGATTTCAAGGCTTCCACAGTTTCTTCTTGACCGATGATGCTATTTCCGTTCCGTTATTTATTATCGCCCCTACTCAGAAGTCAATCCACCAATCATTTAATAGGTTTGAATGGTGTTTTTATTGAAAAAGCCATGTTCATTTGACGTGATTCGAACGGGTAACCATCGTAATACCTGTCTGTATATTAATTGACGCTTTTACCAATTGAGGTAAATAAACGTCAGATAAATGGCGAGTGAGATTACTTCATGAAGCTAGAAATTGTCTTTCCTATGAACTTTCATTGTTGATTATTTTGTTCTCCCATGGGGTTATAGAACAAAGTCAGCTTGGTAGCCAATATTCTTCTATTGGGAAACTCTGGTAATTTGCATAAATCCAAAATGGCTGAATGCCATACAGGGGATCAAAAATTGAAATAGCTTTAATTAAGCTGAAAGAGCATACCATCTTGTTTGTTTGAGCAGGGGTATGCAACTAAACTTGCCGATCTGAAGCTACTATAAGTTTAACTTGGCTGTATCTCATATGTTAGGTGGCGCTGTTTGTGTCGTCTGCTTTAGGTTAGGTATAGACTTATTGAAGTTTACACGGAATTGTTGGGAAAATTCCAAAAATATTGTGCGGTTTTGAAAGTTATGATAAAACGTACGCGCTGGGCGGTTTTTACAAACCTGAAAACTGATACTTCACGTTTCATTGTTTATTTCATGTATTTGGATCAATGTTCTCACTTTACAGTTTACACTATACCGTCATTGTTGTATTGTGTCCTAAGCTACCTCCCTAGTAGTTATGCTCTAACTGTAGCGTAACTTACTAACGATGTAATTCTTAGAGCATAACTGGCGAGTAACACCAGAATAGCAACTAGCGAGGTAAATATCCACATTAATCAGCATCGTCCCCTTACCAAATTAATTGGCGCATATGCCAAGTGTTAACCTATAGTTTACTGTAAAATTCTGACGTGAATAGTCCTCCGTAATATTAAAAACGTGTCGTCACTAGCTAGGTCATAGGTGATTGTAAATCAAGAATCACGTGGAGTCGGCCTGCGATCCGGAAAAAATGATGCCATTTGATGGCCAACAATTTCGAAGTTTGTTTACCGCTTTTTCAAAAATAAGGACTATCATGACATTACAAACATATTTTGGGCGAGGGGCACATACAAACATTGCACCAAAAAGCACAATTTTAATGACAAACACAAGCACCCGATGGAAACAATTATATACAATTATAACACATCTCTTAACACAAATACTTCCGTGGCGTGGATACCTTGTCCTTCGCTTGTTGACCGCTAAAAACAATAATAAGTTTATTTATTTAGTCATTATTTAAGATCCTTGGACAATTAGTACATTTTGGTCTAAATATGACCCAAAGTCGGTGCGATTAGTGTTTGAATGGGCAAATGGAGTTGATCTAAATTTTGACTAAAAAAATCACCAAATTGCATGAATGGATTTTCAAACATATAACATTTTCAGCTTATGAGGGGTCACATTCCACTTCAAATAGACACTTCCTGAGCATGCAAGCGCAATTTGTCCTTCAGCATCAGCGAATCATCCCCTCCAATGTTCACAACAAATTTACGCTACTGCTAGAATCGACTGACTTGTGGCATAACACGTTATGCCCCAACTTACTCTTGGGTCCGGTCAGGTATAACATTTAGCGTAAATTACCCGCCAGTTACTAGCCTAGTAGCTTACGCGCTCTCAACATTTTGGGTTACGCCTCAGTCACTAGCGAGGTAGCGCTATCCTTCAGCTACCCGTCATTGGTGCACTCGGCCGATTAAGTCCTTTCATTCCTGCGGTAATCATAAAATGTCACGGACCTGTGCACTGAAAACATAACTTTTAGTCATTTGACAAAAACAAATCTTATATGACAAATTAAATATTTGTCTTTCCAACTAAATAATTTGTCATGCATCATGAAATGACAAACTATAATTTGTCATGAAAAGGTGTCTTATTCGACAAATTAAAAAATAAATTGTAATGCAAAAAAATTAATTTGTATTGCAACAAAATTAATTTGTATTGCAACAAAATTAATTTGTATTGCAACAAAATTAATTTGTATTTGTATTGCAACAAAATGTATATTGTCATGCTAGCAGTGTAATTTGTCATTATGACAAACATTAATTTGTCATGCTAGCAGTGTAATTTGTCATATGACAAATATTGATTTGTCATGCTAGCAGTGTAATATGTCATGTGACAAACATTAATTTGTCACATTATTTACATCGTATTTTACATCGTACTGATAATTGTAATTTGTCTTGTATGTAAAATAGGGTGCATGAAAGATTAATGATTCAGAACGCCCGGCCGAGATGTTTTATGTTACATGGCTGTATGTGTGCTGTGCTGTACCTAGTCTGCTGAGATAGTCTGCCAGGATATAACTACAACTTCAAGCATCCCGGTAAGCTATGTAACACCTCCCTGCTTATACATTTCAGCAGAAAAGGTAAACAGCACACCACAACATACAACCATGTAACATAAATCATCTCGGCCGGGCGCCCTGAATGATTCATCTTTCATGCACTATATTTTACATACCACAAGAAAAATTACAATAATCAGTTATAAAACCTTAAAATACGATGTAAATAATGTGACTTTCGCCTGCTGGCCGCCGGCTAACAATTACAATGGCGGCCGCGAGGAAAGAAACGCGAATCCTGCAATATTGCAGGAAATCCCGCAAACCGTGGTTGTATTGCAAACTTGTATCGTTTATTGCATTTTAAGGGGGGTGTGGACTCTCAGGTACAGTCTCCGTAAAACTGCCGTAACTTCTTCAATATTCATTTATACAGTTTTTTGCAGAAAAGGGTTCAATGAATCCAACCATGATTATGAAATTGACCATTTTGGGAAAAATTATAAAAAACACGTTTTTTGACCCATTTTAGGTTTGGAAAAGATAACTCAAAATATATTTTGTTAAATTTTGTCATACTAGTTTTATGATAATCCTGATAACATTCCCCAGTAGCGTTTTTTGTTTTGTTTTGAATAATCGATTATTTTTTTAGTTATAGACCAACAAGTGCCCAAAAAGGTGATTTTTCCCAAAAATGTGATTTTCATGATTTTGGCGGTAAAAAAATCACGTTTTTTGGCACTTTTTGGTCTGTAACTCAAAAAATAATCGATTATTCAAAAAAACAAAAAAACCGCTCCTGGGGAATGTTATCAGGATTATCATAAAACTAGTATGACAACATTTAACAGCATATATTTTGAGTTATCTTTTCCAAACCTAAAATGGGTCAAAAAACGTGTTTTTTATAATTTTTTCCAAAATGGTCAATTTCATTATCATGGTTGGATTCATTGAACCCTTTTCTGCAAAAAACTGTATACATTTATAAAGATTAAATGAATATTGAAGAAGTTACGGCAGTTTTACGGAGACTGTACCTGAGAGTCCACACCCCCCTTAATTCGTACTGCTCAAATTAAGTTGTCATGCAATTTGTAATGCAAACAATACCTCGGCCCTTCAACTGGCTTTGATTTTAATGAGTAATACCCCAAACAGTGTCTGTGTATAGGGTTCAAATCCTGGTCAAGGAAATGATTTTTGTCATAACAACGAAGGATATAGTTATTATTATTGACTAGGAAAGCTTGATAATCCTTGACAAGTAGAAACGTTTAAACAAGTTTGCCGTCGATTGCCTTACTTGATCGAGCTTTCGTCAGAAGTGACTCTAACTTCATCAGGACAACCTTGAAGCATTTGTTTGTGATAGAACACCTGGCAGATCAGTCTTGTGCAACTGTTTCCCATGAATCAGTAAAGGTATGGTGTTAACCATTACAAAGATGTATGCTCGGGTACGGTCAGATGAACAAGATTTTTGGCCTAATAAGAGGTAGGATTACTCAATCACTCTCTCAAATCATTTCGTGTTGTGCTTGGAAGACGTGCTGGTATGTACATTACTATAAAAAATGTGTCGAAAAGTGATTCAAATATCATCGTTATATGGGAAATGCTAAAATGTTAAATTGTCTTTTGAATGCAGTTTATGGTAGTAGAAACAATCGTGAATATAAACAATACCCTAGAATTCGTCTTTCCAATGCACTTTGGTTCCAGCTTAAACAGACGCTTCCCTCCATTTTAACTAATAATTTCGGAAAAGAAAAAGAGAAATATCTTAGTTACTTTAAAGGTTATTATTGTTTAATTACACACACCATTTCCGAATGTTCTGAAATGAATAAAATATGATTGAAGTTTATTTGATGTAATTGGAATTTAAAAATAGAATTAGGTGTTTAATGTTTCAAACATAATTGGAATCTGCTATCACAAGATCTGTTTTTAGAAATTTTGTAGTCAAATTTCAAATTTTTCGGAAAATAATGATAATGTTATCATGAACTGAAATTCAATACAAAGTGTAAATGTCAAACCAGCAGAGAAAACATAAACATCATACAGCAAATCGACAACCATCATTGAGGGAATATATAGCAATTCATTGCACCGATCTGTAAGTTAGTTATTGTATATGGCTCTTTATGATTTGTAATGTTCCCATACCTAGATATATCTTGTTTAGATAGGTATAACTTTAGCACAGCTATCAGTAGCACAGCTATCATAATCCTATTTACATGTTTAACTTGATATAATACTAAAGAATCATTTAAAGGGATATTTTACTGTTACTCACGGAATAACGAAATCAGCCTTATGCCCAGCATATTTTTTTGTTTGTTTATAGCTAGGGAGCACACATGGTTTTGAAACACATTGAAACACATTGACCTTCTACCCTAAATCCAGGTTAATATCAATTAACCACCCATGTTTGCAGGGATTTTCCACTTGTAATTCTACTAACTTCAAAGAACATTTTGGTATATAACTCTGTGTCAGCCTAGACCAGAACCGGAAAACCCCTAAAATGGACCCATGCTTCCCAACTATAGTGTGAAATTCTTGTCTTAGCCGTAGACCAGAAAATTTGAATCGACGTTTTTTTGTACAAAGAGGTCTGATTTTTCTGAATCCTTACAAGTGTAAGTTCGTTCATGCAATACAATTGTAAAATGTACAAATCCCAGTTTTATCAAAATTGAGGGCGCAGCCTCCAACAGCTTACTGAATGTCCCTTTAAGATTAACTTATTGTTGATAAAAGAATAATTACCAAAAATCAAAGACAAGCATGCTCGACATGACCTCAACAAAGTTCAATAATTCCTAATATGATTAGGCTTTTCTCTTGTTACCTTGGATGAATCCGTTTACCTCGATTTGATTGCGAATGAATTTGAGGTAAAACCGATTCAAAAATGTGTCATTTCTACACAAAACAACCTACGTAATATCGTTCGACCCAACCATTTTCTTTACTCTAGTCCTATTTCAAGTAAATCCCACTGAGACCCAACGGCTAAATAGTACGAGTTTCCTTTTTTCCTCTTCCAAAGATGATTCGCAAATCAGTCCCAAAACGTGACGTGTCAACTTTCGGTTTTCCAATTTAACTTTGATAAAAGCGACACATTTGTTGTTTATCGGAAGTAGCCTACGTGTTTGGCTCTGTAGTTGCTCAACGTTTTGGCCGTGTATCAACAAAAGCCGACAGAGATCAGATATTAGGGCGTACGTGTGTAATTAAAGAAACATTCCGCGCGTTAAATAGATCCTGAATGTTAAACCATTTGGTTGGTCGCTGTTTAAGATGCCAGATGATTGCAATTATTGTTAAATTCTCCATCCAAACGGTCCAATTCTACATGTATTAGCAACAGTGGGGTTGTATAAGGCTATTCTAAATAATGTGTTTCCCTGACAATACTGTGTTTTGCATTTACCGATTTGAAGAAATTATTCTTATTATTGCATAAGCCACAACTTTTTTTCTTCGATTTATGTTAGAATTTATATTGGACCAGAAGGAAGAAAGCAATTTAAAAACGGCCTCCAAATGGTAAGTTGTAATCAATATCCATGGTTCGTGTTCGTGTGAAACATGAGATTATTTTAAAAATTGTTGATGTGAGGGATATTAAAACATCGTTTAATTTATAATTTGTTATTATGTCACAGTGGCCTATATAGGGGAGAGGGAGGCCAGCAAGCCATGCCCCCATTGACAAAAGAGTGTTAACAAAAAAGAAGAGAAGGAGGAAGAGGAGGAGGAGGAGGAGGGGTAAGGAGCATAGGCAGCGCAAATGGGTGGTGGGGGAGGTTTTGGGGTCACAATATCCCCAATAATTTTCATGTGTGGGACGACGCTCCTAAAAATAAAATAATTTTTTTTAGTGTTAAAGATGCCAACCACCGGGGCCCTAAGGCGGGCCCCTGGACCCCATCCGCTGGTGTGGATGTTGTTTAAGTCAGAATATGAGTGTGCACACTTTGTGTTTGGATTTTACTCATTTTACTTTATAGTAATACCTATGTAGGGTCATTGGTTTTTTTAAATTTAGTAGGCTACAGGCATGTGAGAAAACGACAAAAGAGTTTTAACAAAAAAGAAGAGAAGGAGGAAGAGGAGGAGAAGGAGGAGGGGTAAGGAGCATAGGCAGCGCAAATGGGTGGTGGGGGAGGTTTTGGGGTCACAATATCCCCAATAATTTTCATGTGTGGGACGACGCTCCTAAAAAAACACAAACACATTTTTAGTGTTAAAGATGCCAACCACCGGGGCCCTAAGGCGGGCCCCTGGACCCCACCCGCTGTTGTGGATGTTGTTTAAGTTAGAATTTGAATGAGCATACTTTGTGTTTGGATTTTACTCGGTTTACCATGTTTACCTAATATTAATACCTACATGTAGGGTCATTGTCTTTCAGTTAGTAAGGCATGTAAGAAAATGCCACTACTTCTTCAGAATGCTTAATCTTTGCCTTTAAAATGCCGAAAACCCAGGGGCACCCGCTATTGTGGATGTTGTTTAAAGTTAGAATTTGAATGTGCACATTTGTGTTTGGATTTACTCATTTTACCTAATAGTAATACCTATAATGTATAGGGGTCATTATTTTTTAGTTAGTAGGCAATAAGCATGACGGTGAGAAATTGCTAAAATTTACTGCTTCAGAATGTTGAATCTTTGCCTTCAAAATGCCTAAAACCCAGAGGCTTCACCCCTGTCCCGCACCAGGGGCCCTGAGGCGGCCCCGGACACCACCCACTGGTCGCTCCACTCGCCTCGCTCGCTCCGCTCACAGGGATACAAAATGTGTCTCCCCCATCAGAACAGTCCTGGAAACGCCACTGATGTAACATGTAATGTATGACTTCGTTTAGAAAGGAAAGGGAAACAAAGTCCTTGTTTTCTTTATTAGGTAACGTTAGTTATTACTACAATGCAATCGACACAAATATATTTATAGACAAAGGTGTCCCTGAGTTGAAGACCTACAATTTAATTTGACGGAGCTATATTTTTACTTTTTCACCATAGATTGCAACATATTTACGCATTCTAGAAAACTTAGACTCTCCCCAATTTTGTGAAAAAATCAACAAGATTGCGTAATCGTTATCATGGTTATGGTAGTTACGCCAAAGTAAAGATAGGTATGCCGAAAACCAGTTCAACCGATTTCTTGGACGCAAAATAGCGAAGTTGCCCATTAAGATATTAGTGTAGCGATGCTGCATTCCATACCATATCGAGTGGATTAGCAGCTGCACATCAACTGGGGCACCGCTTATTCCGTCAAATCGGTTGAACGGGTTTCCGACATAGCCTACTTCTCTTTGGTTTAATTCTTGGTCATTATTTCAAAGGTAAAACCGAGATTTTATTAGCATGTTTACATACAAGTAGCGTAAAAGTGAAACTACGAATATCCATGAATAACCGACCGGGCCGTATCAACATTTGATTACCATATTGTTGGTTGATACTTCAACAAAAGAATCACATTTTACAAGATAAATGAAATCAAAGCCTGCTTAGCATGACCCCGAAAGCTAGTCCCGCGATATCTCGGATGAATCAGTTCACCTCGATATTATTGCGAACGACTTAACAACTCTCCTAGGTAAACCCTATTCAAAGATTTGTCATTTCTCCAAAAAACGTAATAACGCACGGCCCAACTGTTTCTTTACTCTAGACCCATTTCAAGTAAGTCCCACTGAGACCCAACGGCTAAACAGTACGATTTTTTCATCTTCCAAAAATGATTCGCAAATCAGTCCCAAAACGTGACGTGTCAACTTTCGGTTTTCCAATTTGACTTTGATAAAAGCGACAAATCGGAAATAGCCTACGTGCTCGTCTCTGCGGATGCTCAACGTTTTGGCTGTGTATCAACAAAAGCCGACAGAGATCAGATATTGGGACGTACATTTGTAATTAAAGAAACCTTCCGCGCGTTAAATAGAGTCATGGGTGTTAAACCATGAGGTTGATCGCTGTTAGATTGTGAAACAATTGCAAATTATTGTAAATGTTTCTTCCGAATCGTTCCGGTTGTACATGTATTGATAACGGTAGCGTGTGTGTGTCAAATCTAACGGATTTGCAGACGTTCTCTTTATTATTGAAAACACAAAATATTCCTTTTCAGTTTTAACACTTTTGAATGAGTCACAGATTTCGTCAGTTATCGTACCACGGAAGGTTGGGAAAACGGAATTGACTGGCACTTTAAAGCACGGCTCCAATCAAATCTAGAAAAATGAATAGCGTAGTAATCAATACTTATAACCGGTTTGAAATAAAATTACCCTTTGTTGTTAATAAAAATCCAGGATATTTAAATATTCTCGATATTGGACCTTAGAGTAACACAGAATGTTTGAAATGTCACATGAAAGGAAAGGAAACTAAAAATAATAATTTAATATTATTACAATACAATAGAAACCAACAAAGCCAAGCTAATTATGAATCCTTTTCAGTAAGGTCCAGGCCTTACAAAATGACGACTGTGCTCAAGTTTATCCCTTGAGCCGGTTGATGTGGTTGGTTAATCATATGGTTATATGTTTAAACTGACAAATAAGAGACATGGTAAGTCAAGCTCACAGAGATGGTTATCTAGAGAGGAGTATATCACGTTATATCTTATCGTGTGCTAAACGGAGATAGCATAATAAAGGTTAACTATAAAGTAGTTCTCCCCTAATGAGGTTAAGCTCTCCTTCTTAAAGATGCGCGGGCTAACGGTTTCATAATTTGTATTCCCTTATATTATTATCGACTAAATTGCTACCGTTATATAATAATGCTTTGAAAAAAAATAAGGTGATAAATCATGTTGTTAATTTGTCTTCTGCGTGCAACCTATTTATTGCGTGATGCTCTAGCTAATATTAATCAGCTGCAACAAGGTAGTGTTCATAATCAATCTAGCCAGTGGTACGTAGAACCTTGTATGCCCACATATCATATAATAATGAATAATAATGAACATTCACGTACTCATCTACCACAGATGAATGATGTTTCCTTTCAAAATTTTCAATTTTGACACACAGTTTTTTACTGGTGTCAAAATAGGCTGCAGAGAATCCTTGGGTGAAGTTTTGATCACACTCATCTGTAGTGGTCCGAAAACCTGACTTTCATGATTTCCAGGTACTAAGACGGGTAACGCTTTCTAAAATCGTAATTATTGAAAAACTGAGACTGTCGATCACATATGAACAAAGCTTTGTTGAAGAGAAAATGAAGAGAAAGATTCTGCAACAAGAGTGAATACGCCAGTTAGGGAGGGGGGGGGGGAGAAGCGATTGAAGACCTGATCTATAAGAAGCATTAATTTCAACGGCCGTTCTTATGATGGTGTATACCACAAAACGGAAAATATTGCAGATAGATAATATTTCACACCCTCTCGTCTAATAGACCTTGATTATATACAACATCAATTTCTCAAAAGCTCACGTGTCGAACACATCAAGCTTAATGAAATATGTGATGTAGAATGCGCGGAAAGCTTGAAAATATTGCAATATCGTGTTTGGTGCTGGCTCTGTAACAGTTACACGCATGCGTAAAACTATACGGAATGAGATGAAGAAGGTCAAGGGATGCACACCAACACAAGCTTTCGCGGGAGAGAGTGCAGGGGTGCTAAGTCCTTGAGAAATCTCGGATTGTAACTTGAAATGTTTTCGCTCGGGTTTTTGTATACTATGTCATAGTTTTTTGTTTTACCATATTTTTAAATATTCAAGTTTGTAATCGGAAATCAAAAAAGTTGCAGAGTATCCTTGGGCGAAGTTTGATCACACACATGTGAAGCGTTTTCCAGGTACTATGACGGGTAACGCTTTCTAAAATCGTAATTATTGAAAAACTGAGACTGTCGATCACATATGAACAAAAGATATGATGAAGAGAAAATGAAGAAAAAGATTCTGCGACAAGAATGAATACGTCAGTTAGGGAGGGAGAGTGAGGAGAAACGATTGAAGACCCGATCTACGACTATAAGAAGCTGCATTAATTTCAACGGGCGTTCTCATGCAGGTGTATACCAAATAACGGTAAATATTACAGATAGTCAATGTTTCACTACTGGTGTCATATGTACAATCAGTAACTATTTTACGGGTGTCAATTGTACCTATATCATTAACTAATTTACTGGTGTCAATTGTACTCAGTTACTATTTTACCTGGTGTCAATTGTACACTCAGTAACTATTATGCTTGTGTCAATTTTACAATCAGTAACTATTTACGAATGAAATCCTGTCGACTCGTACTAGTCAGTATCCTAATCAAATCATATAAAATATATAAAGGCTTCAACTAAAGAAAGTCGTACACTTTGTTTAGGTCCTATGGAACAAACTCCGATTATATTTTGACCACACAAGATACATAATCTCTTTGCCACAATTTGGTATAATATTTGCCACCAAACAAAACAAAGATAAGTTATGATTAGTAACATTTAATGAAAATCCGTGACGTTTAAAAATTCGCATTTTCAACACACGGGATATTGAAGATTTGAAGGAAATACTCGGAAGCACTCCGGAAGCTGCGCTAAATGTAATTAAATTGACTTTAACAAAGTTGTATTGCGTATACTCTTGGATTAATATAATAGCCTTTAACTATAGCCTTTAATAACTACATTGTTGATCAGTGTTCTGCACAGCTGGCATTGATTCGATCGGAATCAAGTGGGATGCTATACTTCGTAGCTAGACATATTCATTGGTAATTCAAGACCCCAGATGCTATTAAGTTTCATTTATTTACCAAGTGAATGTTGAAAAACAAATGGACATAGGATTTCAAGATTTCAAAGAACGAGTACAGTTTAACAGATTACGAATAAACCGTCTCTCACATAAACCCGATACCTTCATCTGGGAAGCGTATACAAAAAGAATTATTATATCATAATCAGGAGTGGACTTTTAAAAACGTAGTTTCGAAGTTTCATCATCGGAAGCCGAGTTCTAACGAAATTCAGTCCCACAATGCAAAGTCGACGTTATAATATACATGATCGTTATGTTTTATCAGACATGGAAGTAGGGTTGCAAAATTCCCGGGCATTTTCGGAGCGAAAGCTTTGCACGGGAACTTTTGGGGAATTTGGGGGAACTTTCGAGAACTTTCAAAACAATCTTAATTTAAAATTGAAACAGGAATAAAAGGCCCTACTATTTAGATTAAAGTACTATACACATGAAATAATTCAAAAGAACGTTCAGTACAACACATTGTTGAATTTTATAACACTAGGAAAATGATTCTTCTTCTTTATTACAAGAAACAATATTGGCTGCTGATCAACCATTTAATTAACCATGTATTTTTCTGGTAATTTTGCAAATCATTCGCCATGATATGCACTGGTTCACCAAACAATAACCACAGGTTCGGTGGTAATTAAAACTCATTTATTCAATTATTTAATAAAGACTACGCTACTTCCAACTGTTGCGTTTACTAATTGGCCTTTTTAAAGAATGGACACAATGGGAGGGCAGTATTTGGAATGGGTGTATTCAGTAGGAGAGGGCGTACTTCCGTGTGGGTAAAACCCGGAAAATACAATGGAAGGGCAGTCGAGTGTGTAAAGTTCACCAGAGTACTTCGTATTACTTCATATTGAACTTCAGTACTGGTTTATACAATGTATTCCATCAAATAAGCTACTTGCAAATAATCTGTTCACTTTAAGCAATAATTAGGCTATGCTATTAACAAATTGAATTGGACAGGCTTGCCCTTCCCAATCATTTGTACTGATATGAGCAATGAGCAAAATGAGCAATATTTTTGCTAAAAAGGATTGGTTATCCAAAGTTCGTATTGCATGAAGAAACAGGGGATAACTAATAATATGATATGATATTATCGGCCAAGTGCACCAATGGCGATTAGCTGAAGAATAGTAACTGAGGCGTAACCCAACATTTTGAGAGCACCAAACCGGGGTAAGCTACTAGGCTAGTAACTGGCGAGTAATTTACGCTAAATCTTATACCTCACCGGACCCAAGAGTAAGTTGGAGCATAACAGTTTATGCTGTAACTAAACGACAATTTCTTATTTGCCCGATCGACGATTATATAGATATGACGATCAGTGGGAGAATTTTATCATGCAATTTATTATCAACTTGTGTATAATAATTATACTCAATGATACATTTAAGACCAATTTATTATAAAATATTTTAAAACTATCCACAATCATGCATACACAGTTGTAAAAATTAGTTCAAACAATCAAGCATCCAATCAATCAATCAACCAATAATTATTTAATTAATTAATAAATTAATTAATTAAATAACATGAAATCAAATTAATAAACGAATTCATAAATAAATATGCCTATCGAATGAATATTATAAATAAAGTAAATAAAAAATGAATACAAAATAATAATACATATGCCTACACATTTAATAAAGCGATTGATTAATGTCAATACCACACTGTAGTTCATAGAAATTGACATAAAAAGTCACCATCATTTGTTGAAGAAAAAAAAAGAGAGAGAAAAAATGGGAATAACGGGAATCGAACCCGTGATTTACGTTTATAAAAGCAAGGATCACAGTAGCACGGCACAGAGATTTGACGCTAGAATTGAGATAGTTTTATTATTTAACCATTGATCCATTTATTTAAAACGAACGGATTTTGATCGTGAAATGTTTGCCATTTTATACCATTTTGTACATTACTCTCGCACAAAATGTGTTTACAATGTAATTATGGTCCTTATTTTTGAAAGAATAGTAATACACTTTCTGACTTCAAAATTTGACTGTTGCATTATTCATGTTATTTAAATCAACGCTTGACGCAGCGACTGACGACACATTTTTATAATTCTACGGAACACCATTCGTGTCAATATGATTGCTGTTTGATACATGTACACACATTTGACGCATGTGACAATTAATTTTGTAAGGGGACGATGCTGATTAATGTGGATATTTAACTCGCTAGTTACATGTACTATGCTGGTGTTACTCGCCAGTTATGCTCTAAGATTACATCGTTAGTAAGTTACGCTACAGTTAGAGCATATCTAATGAGGAGGTAGCTTACCTCCCTATTAAGTTACGCTAGTTCGGTGCACTCGGCCGGTTATCATTCAGTACGCATGGATACAGCAAATACATTGGTTATTAGAATTTTGATATATTTCGTATCACTCTGTTGAAGTCTAACTATACGATAAGAAATTTCGTATCACATAATGCTTATCTCGTATCACTCAGCGCGTTTGGTACGTGGTCATTTAATGCAACCGCAACGTCTCCAGATCGCTCACGCTGCTTTGAAAGCATAAGCGCGCAGTTATATTAACGCTCGATTCATGTTGTTTATATCGGCTTAAACAAGTTTAATTATGTTATTAAAAATTGATTAATTCCAATTTCAAGACTGGTAAAATGGCTTATAATATGTGGATTGCCTATTTGTCACAAATATCTAATAACTCAATTTGGCAGAATATGTCACTTATGACGTAATCGCATGATGATGTAGACCTCGATGGCAGTGAGAGGATAAGTAGTTCATATTTATCATTTTGTGGTTTTAACTTTAGGTTTGTATATATCTCCTAGAAACAATCAATGTGTTCAATATTGTTAATGAAAACAATTACATAGATACTATCCAATCTTTATGAGAGGTATATTGGCGATGTTACAACAAAGTGTTAGTATCGGCAGTATGCTCTTTCAAGCATCTACACGTAGCATTAGCACCTGTAAGTTGATGAATATATGCGATTCTTTAGACATGCAAAGTGTGTTTTATTATTACCCAAAAATCGATAGCTTTCCTGAAGTGGATTTATTAGTGCATTGTAGTGCAATACCTGAGATTCTTTTGGCGCATAGCGGCCACTTCATGCGTGATTTCATAAGGCTATTCATATACGACACTTGAATACCGGAAATCAAAGTCAAATAAAAGATAGTGCGGAAATGTTACAAATGAAGAAAAATGTATCTTTAAAAAGATGCAGTTAGGCTTTTTATTAAAGGTAGCTTTGAAAAGGTATATAAACTATAATATATATATATAATTTTAAATGAGGACATTTACATACCACTGTATCTCTTTTCTTATCAAATAATAAGAACCCTGCTTATTTATAATCATAACCACAAGTGGGATTTTTATGATACATCATTTTTTTAAATGATTGTGTGAAGAATCTATATGAGGATAAATATATTTATTACATATAATCCAAATTAAATCTTGTTTATTCCATTATAAAGTAATAAGTACGATTAAATAAAATCAAACTTTAAACTATCCCCAACTTATGAAACCATCTTTACAACTAAATGTTATGATGCACACCGTGAACTGGTTAGATACTAGTTAGGGCGGCACCGATACGCGGGCGATGGCCAATTTGTTTAAAGCGTGACAAGTGAAAATGTCAACAGCTGCTCAACAATGCATTGTTGTTCGTTCATTCAACCGTGACAATGCGTTCATGGTCATTGGAAAGAGAATAACATGGTCTTTCTTAAGATCCATCGCACTGTATCTAAAACACCGCAGATTTCCTTTATTTTATGATTGAATTTGGGTTTCCTTTATTTTTACTCGGACACTTATACATTTCTCGACCCGCTTACTACCCACTGCAACAAGCTCATTAAAGGCATTCAAGAGTTATTTTTGAAACTAAATGCCTCCGAATAGCAACCCGGCCGTGTACAAGTGCAGGTATTGTTAGTGTCGGACAGGTGCAAGTACAATGCTCCCTGGATATCATTTGTATTTGAATCCAAAGAGTTATAACAAAGCATGTGAATTACATGATGAGCAAAGCAGGGAATTACAAATTTAATTGGTTAGGAGCAATTACGGTACAATCCTTTCTATGTTGGGTTGGGTGGCGCGTCAATCTTACACTCAAATAAGCCACTAATCAGCTAAAGGGTTCTTGCCCAAACACAAGTAGTGAAAGCTCGGGAAAGTGCGATCCTTTTTTTATATTGTTAAAAGGAGTGACAAAGGATCAGTGATTAACACCTCACTGAATGGGTACTTGACTAATTGTTTTTGGGCAAGAGCCCTAACTGAAATTAACTATAAATCACCATATACACCTTGCGCAATATATAAACTGTTGTTACTCTTTTTCTGAGATTCGTAGTCTGTTAATTGTTAAAGACCTTTATTGGGGCAGACACTCCGTAATTTCTTTTACTGATGATCGTATTTGTCTCTCGTGTTTTTCACGAGTGATGATATCTATAATGTTGTCACAAAAACAAAGTAATGTTCTAATACGGGCGCAAATGGATACATTCATATATAGTACCAAATAGACGTATGCCAATAAAATAACATTTGTAATTCATTTCATACTACGCATTTGGGCCATTTAAAGTCATGAACGAGAGCAAAATATTAGAATATATCACTGGCCAACTCTGGTCTTCAAAAACGTTTTACCGATTTAGCAGCACGCAAACCGTAAAGCAAGTGATTAAGCGGATTATTTTGCTCTTTCATTTTAATCTGCCAGGTCATTTATCTCATAACAGAAAATATCGAGAACGTAATTTATATATATAGGAACGGTTTTTGTACATTTAGTAGCCTGTTCCATTTCCAAAAGCCTAGTTTTGAACAAAAAGGTATACGGTAAAAACTCGTATCGAAGCATATGCCTATTGACGAAGCCGATTTGTGAGGTTCAGAACAACTCATCAACTCAAAAACTCAAAAGAGGGCGCTTGTAGATTTTTAAGGATGTGCCCAGACGATGGCGCCCACAAAAATATGTCAAAGTAGCAAGACCCCTGGTCACGTGCTGTTATCGTAAGAACGCACCGGCAACACGATAAAAAATGCGTCGGGATCCGCCGCCGTGTTTCTTGAAAAAGCCGTATATTCTCTTATATATTATATTGCAATTTTATTTCAAATGTCTTATTTCAGAGAGAAAAAAATAAATATATAAATCAAAATGTCTATGTTTAACTGATAAAACAACGTATTTGTTTACAACAATAGATACAAAAGAACAAGTGACCCCAGTGAGAATCGAACTCACGCGTCAAAAAAAATTGATTAATAATCAAACGCCTTAACCACTCGGTCATCGAGGTAGTTAACTGTATTCGCGGCGAAGAATTAACAAAATACCTAATACTTATTTAATTTGTCGTTTAAATATTCATAAACTATAATATAAGGCCAGAATATCGTTAAGTATTAAATATTATTGCCTATGACTATCCCTTTTCTACCATTTCGCTTCAAAATTGAGGTGTATAATATGAAATTTCGAGCTAAACACATGACTAATTTAAAATTACCGGCCATGTTCAAGAACTGTTATTTAAATTCAAAAAATGAAATGAAAGAATACTTAGACTCGAGTTGGTTATCCAACTCCATTTATTTTGAAATTATTTAATTTAGTTGTACCTAGGAATTTGATATTTAGAATTTGTCGAAGGGTATTCGCGATTACGTAGTAAACCAATACAAATTGGGAATTTAGGCATATCGTGTCCGCCATTGTCTGGTGTATCACCGAAAGTGGCGCAGGTAAACATGCACGGAGCGTTTGTTAAAAAACACAAAGGTAAGGCTACCGGATTGATTTTCACCCAAGTAATTTCACATTATCTTCAAGAACTAGGTGAGTACTAGAGTACTAAATATGAAAATAAATTGTACGTGAAAAACAGAATTTGGACAAAGTTGAGGGCTTCCGCCTTTTTGGTATGGTTCCACCTTACACAGGGAAAAGTACCCATATCATGATATGGGTAGGCTACTGTACGGACTAATATTACCGGGATTTTCATACATGCTAGTCATACAGGTGTGAGCGAAATAGCTTCTTATATATAGTTTTGGTGAACAATGTACATTAGTCCTCCATGATTCCAAAGAACTACGTCATTTGCAGGGTCTCTACAGAGACAATAATCCCCCTTTGAATCGATGGATCAGGACGAATCTGTCATCCCACACACAAAAATAAAAATAAAAATAATTCAATTAAAGAAAGGAAAGGTAGATAAAAAACTAAACAAAGATAAATCCCGTTCAATGACAAATTATATACAAAAGTATGTTTACAAAAAGAACACAAAAAGTTCATTTGATAAGAGTCGAACCGGCAATTTTATGTACCACAGTCAACTGCTCAAACAATCGAGCTAACCCTCCAGACGTGAGCTTGTCATCAAAATAGTTTTTTATGATTGAGAAGAAAACATATGTTAATAACGTGACAACCACTATTCTGTATATTGCTAGCTGTGTTGATCTTTCCCTAAAAAGCATTCAAAACTCACAAGAGGGCGTACATTATGATCTCCGGCTCTTACAAATTGGCTTCGATAAGAGGCATATGTGCGTCTTGTTGAGAACCTTTTGGGTCATCCCTTGGATGGATTTTTAATATTAAAAGTGGTGTACTTGGTTAAACATTTTCCAAAATTTTTCGTTTCTTAGCATTTTTAAATTATGCGTTTTTCCTCGAAATTCTAAAAACATAAACATAATTCATAATTTATCTAACTAAAATCTATGATAAAATAATCAATGACTGTTTACTACGCTGGCGTTCTGGTTTCGCAGATGGCAGAACCGAAGTATTGCTAATGATAATGGCAAATTAAATGTGACAATATTCGTACAAAATGTTGCATTCTCGGTCTGTAACCATTGTTAACAATTGACGTTGGTATTCAGATTTGCCATTTGCCTTCTTGGTATCCGGAGATTCATTGCTTATTTTAACATTTGATGCGATGATAATGGTCATTTCAACAAACAAAATTCTACTGTGTTTAAATTCCATTGGAATGGTGACAGAAGGGTCGGCGTACAAAACCTTGTCACGTTTTACTTGCTGTTCAGTCGATTTCGTTTATTTTTTCAAAAGATGAAGTAAATTAGATACGCTGGATAAAAACAACACTATTTTTTTCAATGCAAACATGAAGGGCAAGGGCAGTTACAACTTATGCAAACTTTTTGTATTTACCCGGTAGAATGGCAACAAACCACTTCAGTATAACTATCACCTTTTCGTTAATAGAAAAACACTTGATAGTGAATTAAGAGTGGCATAATTATGAACCTACACGTATTAAAAGTTTAGATTCCTTTTAATATTCTAAAAGCATATTCATAAGACTAACCACTTTGTGGTCATGTCGCAAATATACATTCTAAACAGTCATTGTATCAATGTATTTAAAGTTTGTATTAGATTGATAAAGGCGTTATAAGCATTTCATTCAAATCTGAAGTTAATTAGCATGATAGCAAGTTGTATAAATTAAGTAAAGTGCATTAAACTGTCGTTTTATGTGAAACACCTACTTAGGTTAGCATAAAATCAAAACAAATATATCTTGACTAACATCAATATTCCATTTTCTGCAGCCAAAGTACCTAGGGCAAGGCAATAATAGCGGCTATCGATTATGATACTGCTGTTGGATTCGGCGCCAGCGATGGTATTGCTATTGGTACGCATGATGGCACAATTGTAGTAGTGCGCATCTGTGTAAGAGAGTGTATGTCACATCATATGGTTCTGTCACTCGGGGACTATGAAACAAATACAATGGTTATATTGATAAGATCCGTAAAGAGCTTGTTTGTTTGTGTGCGAGAAAAGCTTGTTCGCCATGAGGGTAATTTTGGACATATTAGTGCTTTTATTACGCGATCTTAAAAAAATGATAAACAGCAATCATTGACATGATTACAGAAATCTTTATCGCTGAGTAAAATCTTCAGATGAAGACGGCATGTTTTAAGTCTTAATCCTAAAACAACAATCTTAGTGTAAAAATAGAAGGTTGTTTGAGATATTGCGGTACGTATTTGCAGCGTATGGTAATGAAAATAACTGGTGTCGAAATGGTGTTACTGCCGATGTTGATGCGATAGCTCAACCTTAAATATTCTTTTAAAAGAATATTCTTTTAATATTCATTCATCTGCCACTTTGTCCACCCACTGTGTTACATTATCTCTTGTCATTTCCTGCCCATTGTTTCCCTGTCTATATATATATATATGTTGTGTATATTGTATTCAGTCATTTTACCTTCGATAACGATTCTGTTAGAATCGAAACGTCAGGTCCTCTTATATTTATTACATTCTTTTAAAAGTTTACTTTTTCAATTAATTTGGAATGTCTAATACATAGTAATGGAGACTTTTTTACTATTCAACCATGATGTAAATCCTAAACGAATGATTTAATGAATGAATAAAAACACACATTTTTCTTTACCCCTTGATTATGCTTAAATTGAGATGTTATTTTAACGTTGATTTGCCTTTCCTAGGCACTACATGTAAGACCAAGATTCACAATGGTTATAATACATAGGACTTATTAAGCGCCGTACGATGTAAACAGCCTTAAGGCGCTGCACAGAAAACTCTTAAAACTACAGAAAATCTTAAAAACTACAACAGGACATATGCTGAAATATATACAATCAATGTAACTATTTCATATATACTAAAATGAAAATTGGGTTATACCTGTGAGTAAGATATTCAGGAAATCACCAATATCAAACCTATTGAAAAGCTAACATAACTCAATAGATGTTATAATCAGTTGAATGGTGATGAGCTTTAATCCGTTCATAAATATCTCCGAGGAATATATACTACACCGACATTTGTGTTCACGTCAGTCGTCTGTCTCTTAGTGTTTTGAAAATGAAACAAACAGAAATTAGATTAGATTACAAAGTGTATTACAGAGTTGAGAGGTCTAACTCCATAAATTGAGATATCAGTTAAACGTTGATTTGCAGTTATTAGTCACTCCATGTAAGACAAACATCCTATTTTGAAGATAAAACAAACAGAGGTATCATTAAAATTAGAATAGATTGGAAATTTGATTTTAGAGCTTATATATTATGTGTGCTTATACAGTTACAGTTATATGCGCGTTTGGTGGTACATTTACCACGTGCAATAATGTTGCAATGATTGTAATGAAAATTCCACCACTTCCGTTGAACTTGGAAGACGTGACTGACAGTGTGACGTTTTCTTTGAATAAAGAGGGGTCGGCAACATTTTGTGACCATCCCTATTTGACGCTCGATAACTGTACGACCTTAGCAATTTAATCTCCGATGGCTGGCACGCGAGTTTGGTCTCGTAACCTCCCCTAATTTTAACCCTCACCCATAACCCTAATCCTTATCCTAAATCTAATCATGACCCTATACTCTAACACATGTTATAATTTCTCGCTACGTTTGAGGGGAAATATCTTTATTTCATATTTAGATGCCTTGGCGTGGTTGTTTAAGCCCCGTTGGCAAACTTTTACAATTTTAATGGTAAAATAATAAAATTCTCTCACATGCTATTATCCAATTCATCCAAACACTTTTCGGGACAAACGAATGAATATAGTGAAGGTGGCTGTTCTGATCACTTTAGCTTATTTTTGCCCATCAACCTATTTTGATATCAGAAGTACCCCAGTATTTTTCCTCATTATTTCTGTTAAATGTTAGGCGCAACATATGTTCCATTTAGACATTAAAGTCCAAAATGCAGTGAATTACTGCTAAAGGTGGTTAACCACCCGACCATTTTGTGTACTACTCAATGTGAAAATGTCATGCCACCTTGTGCTTCTAAAATAAGAACCATTTGGAGTAATGCAACTTAAACTTAAACTGGAATACGACTATTTTAAGGATGACCCTTCATGTAGAACAGTAAACATCAAGTTGAACATCGGACCAGGAATCGGAACGCCTATGTGGGCGTGTTTGCGAGAAAGGGTAAATCTAACTGCGGAGATTTGAATTATTTGAGGTTCAATTTGTTTTGAGACTGGTAGACCATAAAAAGAATGTAACGTTTCTCCAAACGACATGTAAGACATGTAATAGAGATTGCATTTCAGTAGATTTACTGTCAAAAATGCTCTTATCTGTCCCATTCGGTAAAGAGCAAATAAAGCAGAATGGCAAATCGTCAGCCTGCTTCGATAATTGCCTAACTCACTTTTCAGAGAAATTGAGTTTTTTTGCATAAACCATGACTTCATTACATTATGCACATGCTGTAATAATATCTAAGTCATTGACAAATCAAAAGTGTTGATAAATGCACAATTGCACTTCTGCCTAAGTCATCATTATGAGTTAGGCAGATTGTAATAATTATGTAAAATGTTTAAAATGGGTCATATTAACTCGTATTAGGCCTATAACAAGCCACATTTCACTTAAAGGTATATCCCCAACCTAATTCTATCCAGCAGGTTCTGCTCTTGTTGGAATTCACCTGTACTATTCATGGTGCTATTCAACATATCGTCAGCCTGCTTCGATAACTGCCTAACTCACTTTTCCTATTTTTGTTGTTTTCTCAAAACTAGAAAAAAGAGTTAGGCAATTATCGAAGCAGGCTGACGAAATTCTATTGAATATCAAACATGGGAACGAACATAACCGTGTAGAAGAGGTATACCTACAAAACCATAAAGAGCATCGTTTCCAAAAATCGTTCCGTTTCTAAATTACGTCACAGAGTCCTCGGATTGGCTTCCTGTCCTGGTTACCAAGGCAACGAATTAAAACACAATTGCAGAAACATGTAACTTTGAATGTTCTGTGCGCTTTTGAGTTACATTTGTTCCAGCGTTTAGTCAAAATCAGAGGCCTAGTTATGGCAACCAGAGCGCCACGGCAACTGTTTTCCAACACTAAGTGTACTGATGTTTGAGAGAATTTTCAAAATTGACACTAACAGACTCTTCACCCACAAAACCAAAACTTTCACATTTTTCTGTTAAGTGACATTAACACCTCCTGGTTTTGATATTCGATTATCAAATTTGTATTCTAATCGATATCGATTAAGTATGCTCTAGGTACCCAGTGTAAAAACAAAACATCTTTTTCAAGAACACCATAGAGCAGAAATCATCGATTCATCTTGTTGGAAGTGAATAATTTGGCATGTTTGTTGACATTATTTTCATGTGTGAACGCTCGCGGCGTTTACAATACACTTATGCGTCGATTTGTTGTTTCCAGCCACTTGATATGCTTACGCTTATATCATCAGAGCGGAAGTACAGGATGAATAATGAAAAAATGTATCTATTCGCATTTTTTCACATTATTATATTTTTTTTACATTTACCAAAATTCGATCGTCGTGGAATTATATATGCGTGATGCCCACAGATGAGAGATATCGAAAATCTTCACAAAATAGGTTATTGTGTCTGTAACTGTGTGCAGGGTAAATACCAAAAGATGAATAACCTCGGTAAGGGTTGATCGACGAAACCACGTCAATCAAACGTCAAATAGTCCGTCAGCCACGGGCCCTCATATATCAAGTTTTTTAAGCGGTTTGAACATTTATGTTGAATCCAAAAATCAAACAATAAGCCTACTGATAAAAATGTATAACTGAGTACCCAGGGAAAGAGCATCTAACACGTTAGGTTATAAAACGTTGGCGAGTATATCTTAGGTATTTTTGAACAATACATACTTTAACTTGTTGGCCTTGGCATTTTAGTAGTCTGAGTCGAGTACATAAAAACCGGCACACACCAACTAAAATGCTGCTGGTTATTGACAAATCGAACGTCGATGTCGCTCAGGAATTTGAAAGAAGTGAACTGCGGCGATTTAGGTAGTGTGGGGCAATGTTATCTGCAGTGATCCCAAATTCTCTGCAAGTCGCTGACGATGACTCGGAAATCATTGAGTGTGCGGTTTGTAAGAATGACGTAAAATGTATTACTATAAACGATGTCACCTATAACGTCACAGCAGCCAAGCAAACAAAATCTTGCCTGCCAATGTGCGCGCGAAGTGCCTACCAAACAAACGATTGCCTGCCGGTATGCGCGCGCATTCGAAAGGGTTGTCTATTATAAACCATACACTAAACCAAATCAGTCATCTGTAACATCAGCAATCAATGCAACAGTCAATGCATGTTCCCCCATGCATGGAATGGAACCGGGTACTTAACATTGTTGATCAACAAGAGGTGACATGGTGTATACCTGGACTGATTATAGTAGCCTGAAGTGAATGAAGCTAGGATGTTAATGCGGCAAGGTTTATTAAACATTTTCTGGGTAGAAAGGTAGATAGGGAATTTTAAAAATCGCACTAAATGTTTACATCCCTATCTTTCACGTTTTGTTTTACAGCACTTGTGCAATAATACTCTTATTATTAGTAGCGGCCAGTGTGGATTTTCGTATTTTTGTCAAAGTCGGTGACGCCTTTGACATTTGAATTCGGATTCAGGTTTTGTGGTGGCGTCTATAAATTGCTTTTATGTATTTTAAATCAGTATTTGTACCCAGATGTTTGTACCCAACCTTCAAATGCCGCAATTTGGGCTGCTCCTTTATGTGTAACTACCAACTAAGGATGGGCAATATGCCATCCACTATATTGTTCTTTTAACGTGATGACGATTTGTCAACATGCTTTCAACGATGTGGGGTGGGGGGGGGGGGGGGGGGGGGGGAATCAAAATGTTGGAAGGCCCTAATATTCACAATTAACCCGCAATATCATCTTGAATTGGTGGTACACCAAATCAGTGAAAATATATAACATCCAAAAATATCTTTATACTTTGACCTAGATTTGCGTCTTTTTTCTTGTCATGAGGGTAATTACTTTTCAGCATGTCCAATAAGGGTTTTGGATGTGTATATACTTTGGAGGTCAAAATGTAAACTTGTTTACTTTATTAAAAACTGTTGACATTTGGGTTCTTGGGTATTTTGGAAGTTGTGAGGGAAATTTGGTAATTATCGCCATATGGCGATATCGTGATATTTGTATTGCCACGATGTGCCATTGCAATGCAATGGTGGTGATGCCCAAGCCTACTACCAACCATTTTGCATAAACCAACAAACCACTGAGCATGCTAGGTGCCAAGTAGCATGAAGAACCGTAGTGATCTCTTACATAATTATTTCATTTATTATTCAATTATGATTACAAGTCTTTCCCTGCTCGCATAATAACAATTCCATTAAAATGAAATGGGGCGGTCTAAGAGAAAGAGGCATGTTTTGTAACCATTTTCAGGAATGGGAAGTAATTTAAATGATCTGTTTCATGATAGAATACCAGGAAGTCCTATACTATTAAAAATTGGACTCCGAGGTCGTCGTTATCCATTGTCGAAATGTCTTAAATCAACCCAGACTTATGTTTATTTAATATTTATATCCTAAAAACATTCTTAGTTTTTTATTTTTTGACCAAAAAATGATTGATTTTTACCACAAAAATGATGTTGGTGCAATTTCGCAATTTTTTACCAAAAAATGATTATGTTAAGTTGTCACAGTGTCTAAATATCGCATGACTCTTATTTGTGTCCTCTGTTAATTTATTTCTCCGACTTAGACCATTTTTTTTAAATATCTGTTTTGTTTATTAAAAGCAAAGTTGGACTTGATGCCATATCTTTATGGTATAAGGGTTCAGACAATTTAGGGTTGTATTTTTTCGTCTCGTGTTAAGGGGGTTTCACGCTCAATTCAAAATGGCTGCCATTATACAAGGGTCAAAAATAAAAATTGTTTTAATTGAGCTGAAATGCATATCACCTTGTTCGTGTGAGGTCAAGGATTTAAAAAAAATGTATGGTTCGCCCTATATCCGATGTTTCGCTAACGATTTATCGGGCAAAACGTAAGAAGGACGTTTACCTTTAGTATATGTGGTCAGAATTTCAACTAATAATGTATCAAATTGTTCGTATGATCACAGTGATTCCAGAAATGAAGGAGGCATAACATATACGGCCGAGTGCACCAATGACGCTAAATGTTATACCTGACCGGACCCAAGAGTAAGTTGGGGCATAACGTTTTATGCCACAAGTCAGTCGATTCTAGCAGTAGCGTAAATTAGTTGTGAACATTGGAGGGGATGATTCGCTGATGCTGAAGGACCAATTGCGCTTGCATGCCCAGGAGATGTTTATTTGAAGTGAAATGTGACCCCTCATAAGCTGAAATATTTTATATTTTTGAAAATCCATTCATGTAATTTGGGGATTTTTTTAGTCAAAATTTGGATCAACTCCTTTTGCCCATTCAAACACTAATCGCACCGACTTTGGGTCATATTTTGACCAAAATGTACTAATTGTCCATGGATCTTAAATAATGACTAAACAAATAAACGTATTATTGTTTTATTAATTAAAAACTGATAAAGCTAAGTTCCAACATGATTGTGAGTGTAAGGGTAGAACTAGAAGAACGAAAAAGAAGAAAAAAGCATATCGTGCCGTGCGTGGTCTGGGGATCGAACCGGGGTTCTGCGGATAACAAGCGAGGGACAAGGTATCCACGCCACGGAAGTATTTGTGTTAAAAGATGTGTTATAGTTGTATATAAGTGTTTCCATCGGGTGCTTGTGTTTTTCATTAAAATTGTGCTTTTTGGTGCAATGTTTGTATGTGCCCCTCGCCCAAAATATGTTTGTAATGTCATGATAGTCATTATTTTTGAAAAAGCGGTAAACAAACTTCGAAATTTTGGCCATAAAATGGCATCATTTTTTTCCGGATCGCAGGCCGACTCCACGTGATTCTTGATTTACACTCACCTATGACCTAGCGAGTGACGACACGTTTTTAATATTACGGAGGACCATTCACATCAGAATTTTACAGTAAACTATAGGTAAACACTTGGCATATGCGCCAATTATTTTTGTAAGGGGACGATGCTGATTAATGTGGATATTTACCTCGCTAGTTGCTATTCTGGTGTTACTCGCCAGTTGTGCTCTAAGAATTACATCTTTAGTAAGTTATGCTACAGTTAGAGCATAACTACTAGGGAGGTAGCTTACCTCCCTATTAAGTTACCCGTCATTGGTGCACTCGGCCGATAGAGGCATAACATAAAATGGGACATAACCTCTATATCTATAGGTATGAACTGTTAAAATTGAAATTTTGTATCCTTTTGACCAGACGAACAATTTGAGGATTTGAGGTATTTGTTGTTGAAATCGGAACAAATTAAATTTTTGACCCCACATACAAAAGGTTAGCAACCTTTTTACGTTTTACCTACATTTTCTGAATTCTTATGCTCAGACGTTGGTATGCTTTTTATCCACAATCTGCAGGTAGACATCGTGCGTAAAGTGCACGAGGTCTGGCTGTACACC
The DNA here is from genome assembly GCA_035610835.1 of Ophiura sarsii. Classification (NCBI taxonomy): domain Eukaryota; kingdom Metazoa; phylum Echinodermata; class Ophiuroidea; order Amphilepidida; family Ophiuridae; genus Ophiura; species Ophiura sarsii. Next base: position 50,896,352 of record CM069451.1, read on the forward strand.
CTGTAAACATTCTTTTGCGCCGTTTTTATGCAGTGGCGGCACGCAGTGGCGGCACCAGCATCAACATGGGGGGGGGGGGGGGGGTGGGGGGTGGGGGGCATATGGGGGAAAGAAAAAAATCTGGAGGGGGGGCAAGAAAAAAAGTTGGGGTAAGATTCGCACGAAATGTTTTGGCTTTTATTGTAAAAATATATTAATTTGTTCTAAATTATACATTTCTATCAGCTTAAAAGCTCATTTTAGTGATTTTGACAATAAAGTTCAAAATTGTCGATTGTTTATCGCCCCGTAGTGCCGCCACTGTTGTTAGGGCCCGTGGTGTAACATTCTGAGCCATCACTAGACAGAACAGCGCTGCGTACCATACAATTGACCATGATTGCTGCCTCCTGAGACCAAGGCATCCTTGCTTCGCTCATCCCGGCTTCATTCAACATGCACTACTTATTACTATTTGAAACCAAAGACAGATGACATCCAGGGAGCATTGTACTTATCTAACACTGCCAATACCTGCACTTGTAGTATTTACACGGGGTGGCGTGCGGAAACACTGGCTACAGAAATAACTCTTGAACGCCTCTAAAGGACCTGTTAAATAAGAAGGGGCGTAGACGGATCAAGGCACAGCTTCAGAAGCATTAGACTCACTACGATGTTGTATAACATGCTTTCCAATTTACTTAATGTTTATTAGACCAGTGAAATAGTATGACACTGATTTGCTGCAATTTCCTCTTTCGCGATTCACTGACAAGGCGCGAACCGCGAAGCAATCCCATTGTGATCCTGAGATAATTAGTAATTGTTCGATATTTTCACCTGGTTCGAAGCATTTGGGGTCATTCGATATTGTAGGTATTGACCGCCAGTGTAGGGGCCGAGCCACCGGTCAATTCCCTGTCAGCTATTAAATGTATACGACAAATACAGTGTTGAAATTATTCTTTCTGCGTGCATTACCTTCAAATATTAGAGCCCTTTTCCGAATCCAGCGTCGTACAATACATTGATATCTAAATATCTTTTACTACAGTTTGTGGTACCCTATACGAGAAAGGTTGTGTACATCGAATGTATGAGTAGGAAGCAAACACAAGGCCTCTGTGAATATTGAAACATGTGTCCACTTGGTATTATTGAAAATTCTTTTTACACAAAAATTGACAGATGTACCTGTACATATCGAGGGATTTTACCCCGGGGTTTCACTGTACATAGAAAGGATTCTCTACGGAGTAGAGCTTCATATTATTAGCATATCATGATTTCGCTAATAATATTTTAGTGGAACAAGATCCGGTTATAGTGCTTCGTCTATTCGTTACAGAATTATCTGTAAACGAATTTAAATAAATAAATAAATAGGCGTAAGCCTCTCTTGAAACGTTATTTGGGTTTAAAAAGACCGACAAGGATTGCTTTCCTGAAACTCAGAGGTAAAATGCCCCCACATGGATGGGCGTCCATATGTCAAATATTCTTATCATATCATATAATATCTCAACAAAAGTCTATATACATTCCCTGAAAAAAATGGAACAATATATTTGTCAAATATCACCTTACTATCTTCATTATATGATTGAAAACATGTGTCTAATTAAGGGCAAATTGTGACTTGTGTATCCGTTATTAATGGCTTATGAAGAGTTACCTTAAAAAGCAAACGGACGTGTAACCCATAAAAAACAGCAAATAAACCTTCCATTAAGCTGTATTATATGGCATTACTTGATGACCAATTATTTATCGAAACGCATCATTTTGTTATTGTTTTGTTGTTTTCATGCTATAAGTTTAATTTAAATTATTGTTTTAATTAATTCATCGATATTCTTATTCTGTATAGATGATGGGAACCTATGACGTAGTGCCCGGCGGTATGCGTGCGCACCTACTGGGAATGGGCTTTGTAAATTAAATTCACACTTGATTGAGCATTACTAATCTGGTTGCCCGGCAGTATGGGTACGCACCATAAGGGCAGGTGCTTTTAAAATTGGCGCTCAGTGATGAGTATTTTGCTTTTGAATAGTACGTATGCAGTCATGGACTAGAACCTCTAGCATGTCTTCAGACCAGGCGCTAATCAATTTGTAAACACTACTGATGTTAACAACGGTAAAATCATCTATAGTCAAACAAATAATCAAATAATATGAATCATAAGTCCATGTCAAACCACAAGTGTCACGAAGACTTATTATAACTTATCACCTTTAGGTTATAACTGGTGTCACACTATTTTTTGTGTCTATGTTTTAACTTCAATGACATCCGGAAGTAGCATCATAAATGTTCATTGATCCCTCAGTCGGAAAAGGGTCTATGCTTTTATCGCTATTCTTAAATATTAGTAATGTGTCCGGCTAACCTGTACATTATCCCACGCAGTTACAGGAAGACTGATAACGATTCAGAAACTGGTTGACATTAAAGTCTATTGGTAAATGAACTAGTTTTCCACGCTAAATTGTCCTGTCTACAAATCTTTCCTATAGTTGCGATTCATTCATCAATCAGTCTGCCGAATCAGCATTAAGAAAATAGCTAAGTAGATTTCGTGAGCGATTCCAACATGCTTTGCACTTTTACTACGCCCACCCATGTGACTACCAATGTGATACCCACTCTCTTAATTCCAAAGACTTACTTTAAGCCCAAAAGACTTATATATTTTAAAATCCAACGCGGACTGACAAAACTCTTGGATTTAAAAACAAAACTATCCTTAGACTTAAAACTTTAAGTCTGTAGAAGTTTTAAAATTTAAATCGTTTGGACTTGAAATTTAGGGTTTATTATTAAATACCTTAATGAGGACTTATTTCAGTTCAAGTATTTCTTAAGATTTAAATGTGAATTGTAGAGAACGGACGATCTAAAATTTAAGGTTCTGGAATTAAGAGAGTCCAAGCGATACCCATGGTAATCCCCGGGTGGTAATCATGGTAATATACTGATGTAACGTCATGACCACCAATGGTAGTGAACTGAGGGTCAAAGACGTGTGTTTTGTAGCAACTCCAGTATGCATTGCAACACCAGAGTGCCCACTCATGTGACTACCATGTGATGTCATGCTCGTGACATTCATGAGATCTCGTGTGTAGTTACCAGAAGGTTAAAGACGATTTCGTAACACGATTCAACATGGTTTGCAACAATCACCTGCATAAGAACGCCCGTTGAAATTAATGCTTCTTATAGTCGTAGATCGGGTCTTCAATCGCTTCTCCTCACTCTCCCTCCCTAACTGACGTATTCATTCTTGTCGCAGAATCTTCTTCTTCATTTTCTCTTCATCATATCTTTTGTTCATATGTGATCGACAGTCTCAGTTTTTCAATAATTACGATTTTAGAAAGCGTTACCCGTCATAGTACCTGGAAACCGCTTCACATGTGTGTGATCAAAACTTCGCCCAAGGATTCTCTGCAACTTTTTTGATTTCCGATTACAAACTTGAATGTTTAAAAATTTGGTAAAACAAAAAACTATGACATATACAAAAACCCGAGCGAAAACATTTCAAGTTACAATCCGAGATTTCTCAAGGATTTAGCACCCCTGCACTATCTCCCGCGAAAGCTTGTGTTGGTGTGCATCCCTTGACCTTCGTCATCTCATTCCGTATAGTTTTACGCATGCGTGTAACTGTTGCAGAGCCAGCACCAAACACGATATTGCAATATTTTCAAGCTTTCCGCGCATCACATATTTCATTAAGCTTCATGTGTTGGACACGTGAGCTTTTGAGAAATTGATGTTGTATATAATCAAGGTCTATAGACGAGAGGGTGTGAAATATTATCTATCTGCAATATTTTCCGTTTTGTGGTATACACCATCATAAGAACGGCCGTTGAAATTAATGCTTCTTATAGATCAAATCTTCAATCGCTTCTCCCCCTCCCTAACTGGCGTATTCATTCTTGTTGCAGAATCTTTCTCTTCATTTTCTCTTCAACAAATCTTTTGTTCATATGTGATCGACAGTCTCAGTTTTTCAATAATTACGATTTTAGAAAGCGTTACCCGTCTAAGTACCTGGAAATCATGAAAGTCAGGTTTTCGGACCACTACAGATGAGTATGATCAAAACTTCACCCAAGGATTCTCTGCAGCCTATTTTGACACCAGTAAAACGCTGTGTGTCAAAATTGAAAATTTGAAAGGAAACATCATTCATCTTTGGAAGATCAGTACGTGAATGTTCACATATTATTATATGATATGTGGACATACAAGGTTCTACGTACCACCTTGGCTAGATTGATTATGAACACTTCCTTGTTGCAGCTGATTAATATTAGCTAGAGCATCACGCAATAAATAGGTCGCACGCAGAAGACAAATTAACAACATGATTTATCACCTTATTTTTTTTCAAAGCATTATTATATAACGGTAGCAATTTAGTCGATAATAATATAAGGGAATACAAATTATGAAACCGTTAGCCCGCGCATATTTAAGAAGGAGAGCTTAACCCCATTAGGGGAGAACTACTTTATAGTTAACCTTTATTATGCTATCTCCGTTTAGCACACGATAAGATATAACGTGATATACTCCTCTCTAGATAACCATCTCTGTCTTTACTGAGCTTGACTTACCATGTCTCTTATTTGTCAGTTATATCATATAACCATATGATTAACCAACCACATCAACCGGCTCAAGGGATAAACTTGAGCACAGTCGTCATTTTGTAAGGCCTGGACCTTACTGAAAAGGATGCATAATTAGCTTGGCTTTGTTGATTTCTATTGTATTGTAATAATATTAAATTATTATTTTTAGTTTCCTTTCCTTTCATGTGACATTTCAAACATTCTGTGTTACTCTAAGATCCAATATCGAGAATATTTAAATATCCTGGATTTTTATTAACGACAAAGGGTAATTTTATTTCAAACCGGTCATAAGTATTGATTACTACGCTATTCATTTTTCTAGATTTGATTGGAGCCGTGCTTTAAAGTGCCAGTCAATTCCGTGTTCCCAACCTTCCGTGGTACGATGAAATCTGTGACTCATTCAAAAGTGTTAAAATTGAAAAGGAATATTTTGTGTTTTCAATAATAAAGAGAACGTCTGCAAATCCGTTAGATTTGACACACACACGCTACCGTTATCAATACATGTACAACCGGAACGATTCGGAAGAAAAATTAACAGTCATTTGCAATCGTTTGACATTCTAACAGCGATCAACCTCATGGTTTAACACTTATGACTCTATTTAACGCGCGGAAGGTTTCTTTAATTACAAATGTACGTCCCAATATCTGATCTCTGTCGGCTTTTGTTGATACACAGCCAAAACGTTGAGCATCCGCAGAGACGAGCACGTAGGCTATTTCCGATTTGTCGCTTTTATCAAAGTCAAATTGGAAAACCGAAAGTTGACACGTCACGTTTTGGGACTGATTTGCGAATCATTTTTGGAAGAGGAAAAAGGGAAAACTCGTACTGTTTAGCCGTTGGGTCTCAGTGGGGCTTACTTGAAATGGGTCTAGAGTAAAGAAACAGTTGGGCCGTGCGTTATTACGTTTTTTGTAGAAATGACAAATCTTTGAATAGGGTTTACCTAGGAGAGTTGTTAAGTCGTTCGCAATAATATCGAGGTGAACTGATTCATCCGAGATATCGCGGGACTAGCTTATGCTAAGCAGGCTTTGATTTTATTTATCTTGTAAAATGTGATTCTTTTGTTGAAGTATCAACCAACAATATGGTAATCAAATGTTGATACGGTCGGTTATTCATGGATATTCGTAGTTTCACTTTTACGCTACGTGTTGTATGTAAACATGCTAATAAAATCTCTGTTTTACCTTTGAAATAATGACCAAGAATTAAACCAAAGAGAAGAAGGCTATGTCGGAAACCCGTTCAACCGATTTGATGGAATAAGCGGTGCCCCCAGTTGATGTGCAGCCGCTAAGGCCAAAAAAAAAAATGGTTATATTGGCGTAACCCGCCCGACCCTAAAAATACGCCCGACCCTACACTTTTTTTTTTTTTTTCAGTGAAAAAAAAAAAAAAAAACCAACCGACCGACCCTAAAAAATAAAAAAAATGAAAAAAAAAATGTTTTTTCTCGAACGAAGTACGACGGTACTTCTAACAAACAATAGGGAATGTTTAAACTCGGTTAACATTGTTCAAAAACAGCTGCTAAAAAAAAAAAAAAAAAAAAAAAAAAAAAAAAAATCCCTACCTACCTACCCTATTTTTGTTCAGCCCGTTACGCCAATATAACAATTTTTTTTTTTTGGCCTAATCCACTCGATATGGTATGGAATGCAGCATCGCTCCACTAATATATATCTTAATGGGCAACCTCGTTATTTTGCGTCCAATCAATCGGTTGAACTGGTTTTCGGCATACCACCTTTACTTTGGCGTAACTACCATAACGATTACGCAATCTTGTTGATTATTTCACAAAATTGGGGAGAGTCTAAGTTTTCTAGAATGCTTAAATATGTTGCAATCTATGGTGAAAAAGTAAACATATAGCTCCGTCAAATTAAATTGTAGGTCTTCAGCTCAGGGACACCTTTGTGTATAAATATATTTGTGTCTATTGCATTGTAGTAATAACTAACGTTACCTAATAAAGAAACAAGGACTTTGTTTCCATTTCCTTTCTAAACGAAGTCATACATTACATGTTACATCAGTGGCGTTTCCAGGACTGTTCTGATGGGGGAGACACATTTTGTATCCCTGTGAGCGGAGCGAGCGAGGCGAGTGGAGCGACCAGTGGGTGGTGTCCGGGGCGCGATCTTTATTACCGTAAATAACATTTGATACCTGACGGAGTAAAGTGCATAGCACATGTACATTGTACAGCAATACATTTATACAGTGAGTGAGTACGGTTAATAAATTCGCGTCCGGGGCCGCCTCAGGGCCCCTGGTGCGGGACAGGGGTGAAGCCTCTGGGTTTTAGGCATTTTGAAGGCAAAGGTTCAACATTCTGAAGCAGTGAATTTTAGCAATTTCTCACCGTCATGCCTATTGCCTACTAACTAAAAAATAATGACCCCTATACATTATAGGTATTACTATTAGTATTAGGTAAAATGAGTAAATCCAAACACATATGTGCACATTCAAATTCTAACTTTAAACAACATCCACACTAGCGGGTGCTTGGGTTTTCGGCATTTTAAAGGCAAAGATTCAGCATTCTGAAGAAGTAGTGGCATTTTCTTACATGCCTATTGCCTACTAAGTGAAAGACAATGACCCCTACATGTAGGTATTAACATTAGGTAAACATGGTAAACCGAGTAAAATCCAAACACAAAGTATGCTCATTCAAATTCTAACTTAAACAACATCCACAACAGCGGGTGGGCTCCAGCCCCTAACCCCCCCCCCCCCCCCCCCCCCCCCCTCGCCCCTGGAAGCTCCTGGGTTTTAGGCATTTTGAAGGCGAAGATTCAGCATTCTGAAGCTGTAATTTTGGCGTTTTCTCACATGCCTGTAGCCTACTAAATAAAAAATAATGACCCTACATATAGGTATTACTATTAGGTAAAATGAGTAAAATCCAAACACAAAGTGTGCACATTCATATTCTGACTTAAACAACATCCACACCAGCGGGTGGGGTCCAGGGGCTCGCCTTATGGTCCTGTGGTTGCCATCTTTAACACTAAAAAGGATTTTTTTTTTAGGAGCGTCGTCCCACACATGAAAATTATGGGGGATGTTGTGACCCCAAAACCTCCCCACCACCCATTTGCGCCGCCTATGCTCCTTACCCCTCCTCCTCCTCCTCCTCCTCCTCCTCCTCTTCCTCCTTCTCTTCTTTTTTTAAAAAACTCTTTTGTCCTCCCCTATATAGGCCACTGTGACATAATAACAAATTATAAATTCATCCTTCAAAATTAAAAAACGATGTTTTAATATCCCTCACATCAACAATTTTAAAAATAATCTCATGTTTCACACGAACACGAACCATGGATATTGATTACAACTTACCATTTGGAAGCCGTTTTTAAATTGCTTTCTTCCTTCTGGTAAAATATAAATTATAACATAAATCGAAAAGAAATGTTGTGGCTTATGCAATAATAAAAATAATTTCTTCAAATCGGTAAATGCAAAACACAGTATTGTCAGGGAAACACATTATTTAGAATAGCCTTATACAACCCCACTGTTGCTAATACATGTAGAATCGGACCGTTTGGATGGAGAATTTAACAATAATTGCAATCATCTGGCATCTTAAACAGCGACCAACCCAATGGTTTAACATTCAGGATCTATTTAACGCGCGGAATGTTTCTTTAATTACACACGTACGCCCCAATATCTGATCTCTGTCGGCTTTTGTTGATACACGGCCAAAACGTTGAGCAACTACAGAGCCAAACACGTAGGCTACTTCCGATTAACAATAAATGTGTCGCTTTTATCAAAGTTAAATTGGAAAACCGAAAGTTGACACGTCACGTTTTGGGACTGATTTGCGAATCATTTTTGGAAGAGGAAAAAAGGAAACTCGTACTATTTAGCCGTTGGGTCTCAGTGGGATTTACTTGAAATAGGACTAGAGTAAAGAAAATGGTTGGGTCGAACGATATTACGTGGGTTGTTTTGTGTATAAATGACACATTTTTGAATCGGTTTTACCTCTAAAATTCGTTCGCAATCAAATCGAGGTAAACAGATTCATCCAAGGTAACAAGAGAAAAGCCTAATCATATTAGGAATTATTGAACTTTGTTGAGGTCATGTCGAGCAGGCTTGTCTTTGATTTTGTTTTTTTGGTAATTGTGTGGTGGTATGGGAAAACCCGTCGGAAATCGCTAATGTTAATATTGAGATATCTGGCTCATACCAAAATATTCCTAACAAATGAGTTCCAAGTCAATTTTCCAACTTTGGTCCCAAGATAGAGATTATACCTTGAACTTTAGTCTCCAGGAGTTGTTATGCAAAATCCCAGATGTTAAGTTTATTTTAGTACTTTTCTGAACCTTGCTTATCAAATTTTATGTGTAAAATGCTATGTTTACGTAAAATGACATTGTTACCATGGTAACCACTTGTGAATTCCGACAATGCATTGTAAAGATTTTGAAAGTGAAGAACTTACAATTGTTAATAATATCGCAAAACACTAGGTTCATATCAAAAGCTATTCTGTGTGATATAACAATGTAGTTTTATTATTATTAGAGCATTTAAAAGATTTTGTGTACACCTTTGAATTGTCAGGTTAAACTTGCCGACTTTAAAATACTATAACTGTAGTTCTAGATGGAATTTCTGAAAATGTAAACAGTCCTACACTCAGTAGTGTTTGAAGCTCTCTGCCAAAGAAAAAAACAAAGTTGCTAGAAAATGACCATGTGAAGGGTATTCCCATGCCACTACACAATTATTCTTTTATCAACAATAAGTTAATCTTAAAGGGACATTCAGTGAGCTGTTGGAGGCTGCGCCCTCAATTTTGATAAAAACTGGGATTTGTACATTTTACAATTGTATTGCATGAACAAACTTACACTTCGGATTCAGAAAAATCAGCCCTCTTTGTACAAAAAAACGTCGATTCAAATATTCTGGTCTACGGCTAAGACAAGAATTTCACACTATAGTTGGGGAACATGGGTCCATTTTAGGGGTTTTCCGGTTCTGGTCTAGGCTGACACAGAGAGTTATATACCAAAATGTTCTTTGAAGTTAGTAGAATTACAAGTGGAAAATCCCTGCAAACATGGGTGGTTAATTGATATTGACCTGGATTTAGGGTAGAAGGTCAATGTGTTTCAATGTGTTTCAAAACCATGTGTGCTCCCTAGCTATAAACAGACACAATAGAAATATGCTGGGCATAAGGCTGATTTCGTTATTCCGTGAGTAACAGTAAAATATCCCTTTAAATGATTCTTTAGTATTATATCAAGTTAAACATGTAAATAGGATTATGATAGCTGTGCTACTGATAGCTGTGCTAAAGTTATTCCTTTCTAAACAAGATATATCTGGGTATGGGGAACATTACAAATCATAAAGAGCCATATACAATAACTAACTTACAGATCGGTGCAATAAATTGCTATATATTCCCTCAATGATGGTTGTCGATTTGCTGTATGATGTTTATGTTTTCTCTGCTGGTTTGACATTTACACTTTGTATTGAATTTCAGTTCATAATTATTTCCCGAACCATTTGAAATTTGACTACAAAATTTCCAAAAAATATCTTGTGATAGCAGATTCCAATTAGGTTTGAAACATTAAACACCTAATTCTATTTTTAAATTCCAATTACATCAAATAAACTTCAATCATATTTTATTCATTTCAGAACATTCGGAAATGGTGTGTATAATTATTAGAGTAATTAAACAATAATAACCTTTAAAGTAACTTAGATATTTCTCTTTTTCTTTTCCGAAATTATTAGTTAAAATGGAGGGAAGCGTCTGTTTAAGCTGGAACCAAAGTGCATTGGAAAGACGAATTCTAGGGTATTGTTTATATTCACGATTGTTTCTACTACCATAAACTGCATTCAAAAGACAATTTAACATTTTAGCATTTCCCATATAATGATGATATTTGAATCACTTTTCGACACATATTTATAGTAATGTACAGCACGTCCTCCAAGCACAACACGAAATGATTTGAGAGAATGATTGAGTAATCCTACCTCTTGTTAGGCCAATACATATGAGCGGTGAACAATATCTTGTTCATCTGACCGGACCCGAGCAAACATCTTTGTAATGGTTAACACCATACCTTTACTGATTCATGGAAAACAGTTGCACAAGACTGATCTGCCAGGTGTTCTATCACAAACAAATGCTTCAAGGTTGTCCTGATGAAGTTAGAGTCACTTCTGACTAAAGCTCGATCAAGTAAGTCATCCGACGGCAAACTTGTTTAAACGTTTCTGCTTGTTAAGGATTATCAAGCTTTCCTAGTTAATAATAATTAATATATTCCTCGTTGTTATGACAAAAATCATTTCCTTGACCAGGATTTGAACCCGGGATCTGGTTCAAAAAGATCAACTGTGATCTTTCGAACCCTATACACAGACAAAGCTGTAGCAAATAAAAACTGATTTTCAGAATCAATGTGTTCTGACGAACAGTTTGGGGTATTACTCATTAAAATCGAAGCAAGTTGAAATTTTGACCCATATGCAAGTTCAACGACCTTTTTACGTTTTGCCCCATAACTCCGTAACGAAACATCCAATATTAGGCAAACGATACATTTTTGGGATCAAACCAGGGATTCTATTAATTTTGGGATAGGAAAGTCCTATACTGACGTACGTAGATACACACTGAAAATATTATTTCGTCATTTGTTGAAGAAAATTCGTCAAACGGATAAATAAAAATCTGACGCTTATTTACCTCAATTGGTAAAAGCGTCAATTAATATACCCACTGGTATTACGATGGTTACCCGTTCGAATCACGTCAAATGAACATGGCTTTTTCAATTAAAACACCATTCAAACCTATTAAATGATTGGTGGATTAACTTCTCAGTAGGGGTGGTGATAAATAACGGAACGGAAACAGCATCATCGGTCAAGAAGAAACTGTGGAAGCCTTGAAATCAAGGCTATACTACTTACAATCATCGCAACGGCTTCGAAGAAAAAACAATGACTTTTAGCGAACTATTTCGCTTTCTGTAGGACGGCCACGTTTCGCGTTTTGATCAAATTAACGACAATGGACGGACTTATCATAATCATTCAGTAAATTGGTGCATGGTGTTTCAATCAATCCTGATATATACTTATTCTTTTTCAGTTGTGATCATACGACGTATTACAACTTAATTAACATGGGAGTTGTTTTCTTTAATTGTTTATTACCCGAGGTAAACTTCTCTCTGTACTTCACATGTCACATGTGCATTGTTAAAAAAATAAAGCTAAAGAACGAGGCGTGTGTCCAGTTAAATGTTGACACCTGATGCAAAAGTTGACTACGGACAAGATTGTAGCTCTGAGTATACCAGTTGCGTCACTACCAGGAAGTGTTGCATTTCCGGTGATGTTACGTCACGTGATGATATGTGTTTGATGACGTACGTTTGTCATTTCATTTCAAATCATTAACTGAGTGCTGACGGTACATTTTGTTAGACCAGCAATATTTAAGTTTTATTTTATGTGTAAGAACACGACTCACATAAAACATTTTCTCGGATACGCCCTCAGAAAAAATATGGTATTTTAAAACTACTCGGAAATAGATAGAGATCATTTAAGACCCGCAATAATAATGATGGATGCTGGTTGGCTTAGGTTTACGAAAAGAGGACACGTCAACTTGTGTTATCGGTTCAGCATACATAATGTCAATTTGCTGGTAACATGTTATCATTCTTTCTGTTCATTCATGGAAATTGTAAGTTATGGCTTTAACATTCACGTTAACATCACATTACTCATACTCACATTGGTACAAATAGGCTACTTCAGTACAAGGAAGGGCTTTTGATGGATCCAACGATTAACTACTACACCAAAGACGATTCTTGAGCGTGAGTTAAGTTAAGTAGGCCCAATGACTCACTTATATTAACAAAAATGTTTTCAGTCGCAAGAGTATAATCTTCTCCGGTTCTCCTTAGCATTTCCTTATAGTTAATATTTTATAACGTTGTCAATCAAGAGTCAAGTTTTGTTTTTGATACCTTTGCAATTGATATTACTTCAACATGCTCTCTGTTATTGTTCAGAGTTACCCTATGCAAATACTATGGATAAGAAAGTGGTAGTGTGATTACCTTACCTGATTAAGAGCATTGTGTAACCGGTAATGCAAATGACCAAAATGTGACAGCACTACAGCATTATACCAAATAACGGTAAATATTGCAGATAGTCAATGTTTCACTACTGGTGTCAAATGTACAATCAGTAACTATTTTACGGGTGTCAATTGTACATATATCATTAACTAATTTACTGGTGTCAATTGTACAATAATAATAATAACGGTGCAATCAGTTACTATTTTACCTGGTGTCAATTGTACACTCAGTAACTATTTTGCTTGTGTCAATTTTACAATCAGTAACTATTTACAAAATGAAATCCTGTCGACTCGTAGTCAGTATCCTAATCAAATCATATACAAAAATAAAGGCATCAACTAAAGAAAGTCGTACACTTTGTCTAGGTCCTATGGAACAAACTCCGATTATATTTTGACCACACAAGCTGCATGATCTCTTTGCCACAATTTGGTCTATATTTGCCACCAAACAAAACAAAGATAAGTTATGATTAGTAATATTTAATGAAAATCCGTGACGTTTAAAAATTCGCATTTTCAACACACTACGCGGGATATTAAAGATTTGAAGGAAATACTCGGAAGCGCTCCGGAAGCTGCGCTAAATGTAATTAAATTGACTTTAACAAAGTTGTATTGCGTATACTCTTGGATTAATATATAGCCTATAACTATAGCCTTTAATAACTACATTGTTGATCAGTGTTCTGCACAGCTGGCATTGATTCGATCGGAATCAAGTGGGATGCTATCCTTCGTAGCTAGACATATTCATCGGTAATTCAAGACCCCAGATGCTATTAAGTTTCATTTATTTACCAAGTGAATGTTGAAAAACAAATGGACATAGATTTCAAGATTTCAAAGAACGAGTACAGTTTAACAGATTACGAATAAACCGTCTTTCACATAAACCCGATACCTTCATCTGGGAAGCGTATACAAAAAGAATTGTTATTTCATAATCAGGAGTGGACTTTTAAAAACGTAGTTTCGAAGTTTCATCATCGGAAGCCGAGTTCTAACGAAATTCAGTCCCACAATGCAAAGATGTTTTGTTTTTACACGCGGTACCTGTAGCATGCTTAATCAATATCAAATAAAACACAAACGATTTTTGGGATCAGTGGGTGACACGTTCTTTCGATTCATAGTTAGATTCACAAAAATGTTACGTCCGTCGGCATAACTGTACCTGCCCCTCTCTCCTTTCCTAGGAAAGTGCCCACCCCTCTAATTGTATTTATCCTGTCCCGCCGATTTCACAGGAAGTAGTTGAATTCTTATAGCAATCGTTGCAAACATATTGCACGTAGTGAGCATAGTAAACTTATATACATATCTGTTACGATATCAAGTGACAACTCTACAAAAAATATAATCTAATTTCTTACGTAATCTTATTTCACCATAGCTTTTATGTGGATTATTTCAAAACAGGAAGAGACAAACATGTGACGTAAGCACACACAAAACCCGTGATGGTTGGTCATACAGGGAAAGCCTAGAAATGGTAAGTCGACGTTATAATATATAATAATAGTAGGGTTGCAAAATTCCAGGCATTTTCGGAGCGAAAGTTTTCCACGGGAACTTTTGGGGAATTTGGGGGAACTTTCGAGAACTTTCAAAACAATCTTAATTTAAAATTGAAACAGGAACAAAAGTCCCTACTATATATACATGAAATAATTCAAAAGAACGTACAGTACAACACATTGTTGAATTTTATAACACTAGGAAAATGATTCTTCTTTTTTTATTACAAGAAACAATATTGGCTGCTGATCAAGCATTTAATTAACCATGTATTTTGTTTGGTAATTTTGCAAATCACCCGCCATGATATGCACGGGTTCACAACAATAACCACAGACTCGGTGATAATTAAAACTTTTAAAACCCTTTTAAAGAATGGACACAATGGGAGGGCAGTATTTGGAATGGGTGTATTCAAGAGTAGAGGGCGTACTTCCGTGTGGGTAAAACCCGGGAAATGCAATGAAAGGGCAGTCGGGCGTGCAAAGTTCCCCATAGTACTTCGTATTACTTCATATTGAACTTTAGTACTGGCTTATAAAATATATCCCATCAAATAAGCTACTTACGAATGATCTGTTCCCTTTAATCAATAATTAGGCTATGCTATTAACAAATTTAATTGGACAGGCTTGCCCTTCCCAATCATTTGTACTGATATGAACAATGAGCAAAATGAGTAATATTTTTACAAGACACGATTGGTTATCCAAACCAAAGGACGTATTGCATGAAGAAACAGGGGATAATTAATAATATGACATAATATGTTATCATTTAGTAGGCATGAATACAGCAATTACATTGGTTATTAGAATTTGATATATTTCGTATCACTCTGTTGAAGTCTAACTATATGATAAGAAATTTCGTATCACATAATGCTTATCTCGTATAACTCAGCGTGTTTAGTACGTGGTCGTTTAACACAACCGCTACGTCTCCAGATCGCTCACGCTGCTTTGCAATCATAAGCGCGCAGTATTAACGCTCGATTCATGTTATTTATATCGGCTTTAAGATATTGTAAAATGAAAGTTTTGTAAGGTTTTCACCCTGTTTTCCGTGTTATTACTAAGCATCTTGTCACTTTATGTCTAGGTCTGCTGAATGTTCATGCAAGACGAAATATAATAATCGTTTTGGGTTCGTATCCCAAACCATTAATATATTTTCGTATTGCATGAACAAACAGGGGATAACATGGTATGTTATAAAGAACTTTTGTTTCACACATTACAATATGATGCAACTATCTCCATGTGTTCCATGTCGTCATGGTAATGTGAGAACGTTGTTGGTGACATTTTGGTCATTTCACAGGGGAAGCATTTTGCTAACTAAATTATTGTTTTAACAAGCTCAATTATTTTATTGAAAAATTGATTCATTCCAATTTCAAGACTGGTAAAATGGCTTATAATATGTGGATTGCCTATTTGTCACAAATATCTAATAACTCAATTTGGCAGAATATGTCACTTATGACGTAATCCCATGATGATGTAGACATTGATAGGATACGTAGTTCATAGTTATCATTTTGTGGTTTTATCTTTAGATTTGCATATATCTCCTTGAATCAATGTGTTCAATTTTGTTAATGAAAACAATTACATGGATACCATCAATCTCTATGAGAGGTATATTGGCGATGTTACAACAAAGTGTTAGTATCGGCAGTATGCTCTTTCAAGCATCTACACATAGCATTAGCACCTGTAAATTGATGAATATATGCGATTCTTTAGACATGCAAAGTGTTTTTTGTTATTACCCAAAAAGCGATAGCTTTCCTGAAGTGGATTTATTAGTGCATTGTAGTGCAATACCTGAGATTCTTTTGGCGAATAGCGGCCACTTCATGCGTGATTTCATAAGGCTATTCATATACGACACTTGAATACCGGAAATCAAAGTCAAATAAAAGATAGTGCGGAAATGTTACAAATGAAGAAAAATGTATCTTTAAAAAGATGCAGTTAGGCTTTTTATTAAAGGTAGCTTTGAAAAGGTATATAAACTATATAATTTTAAATGAGGACATTTACACACCACTGTATCTCTTTTCTTATCAAATAATAAGAACCCCCGCTTATTTATAATCATAACCACGAGTGGGATTTTTATGATACATCATTTTTTTAAATGATTGTGTGAAGAATCTATATGAGGATAAATATATTTATTACATATAATCCAAATTAAATCTTGTTTATTCCATTATAAAGTAATAAGTACGATTAAATAAAATCAAACTTTAAACTATCCCCAACTTATGAAACCATCTTTACAACTAAATGATATGATGCACACCATGAACTGGTTAGATACTAGTTAGGGCGGCACCGATACGCGGGCGATGGCCAATTTGTTTAAAGCGTGACAAGTGAAAATGTCAACAGCTGCTCAACAATGCATTGTTGTTCGTTCATTCAACCGTGACAATTCGTTCATGGTCAGAGTGGATGGTCTTTCTTAAGACCCATCGCACTTTATCTAAAACACCGCAGATTTCCTTTATTTTATGATTGAATTTGGGTTTCCTTTATTTTTACTCGGACACTTATACATTTCTCGACCCGCTTACTACCCACTGCAACAAGCTCATTAAAGGCATTCAAGAGTTATTTTTGAAACTAAATGCCTCCGAATAGCAACCCGGCCGTGTACAAGTGCAGGTATTGTTAGTGTCGGACAGGTGCAAGTACAATGCTTCCTGGATATCATTTGTATTTGAATCCAAATAGTTATAACAAAGCATGTGAATTACATAACGAGCAAAGCAGGGAATTACAAATTTAATTGGTTAGGAGCAATTACGGTACAATCCTTTCTATGTTGGGTGGCGCGTCAATCTTACACTTAAATAAGCTACTAATCAGCTTTAAGGGCTCTTGCCCAAACACAAGTAGAGAAAGCTCGAGGAAAGAGCGGGGAAAGCGCATTCCTTTTTTCTATATTATTAAAAGGAGTGACAAAGGATCAGTGATTAACACCTCACTGAATGGGTACTTGACTAATTGTTTTTGGGCAAGAGCCCTAACTGAAATAACTATAAATCACCATATACACCTTGCGCAATATATAAACTGTTGTTACTCTTTTTCTGAGATTCGTAGTCTGTTAATTGTTAAAGACCTTTATTGGGGCAGACATTCCGTAATTTCTTTTAATAGAGTGATGATCGTATTTGTCTCTCGTGTGTTTTCACTATTGATGATATCTATATGTTGTCACAAAAACAAAGTAATGTTCTAATACGGGCGCAAATGGATACATTCATATATATAATACCAAATAGACGTATGCCAATAAAATAACATTTGTAATTCATTTCATACTACGCATTCGGGCCATTTAAAGTCATGAACGAGAGCAAAATATTAGAATATATCACTGGCCAACTCCGGTCTTCAAAAACGTTTTACCGATTTAGCAGCACGCAAACCGTAAAGCAAGTGACCTGGCATTTTAACCTGCCAGGTCATTTATCTCATAACAGAAAATATCGAGAACGTAATTTATATATATAGGAAAGGTTTTTGTACATTTAGTAGCCTGTTCCATTTCCAAAAGCCTAGTTTTGAACAAAAAGGTATACGGTAAAAATATCGTATCGAAGCATATGCCTATTGACAAAGCCGATTGTGAGGGGGTTCAGAACAACTCATCAACTCAAAAACCTCAATAGAGGGCGCTTGTAGATTTTTAAGGATGTGCCCAGACGATGGCGGCCACAAAAAAAATTCATAGTGGCAAGACCCCTGGTCACGTGCTGTTATCGTAAGAACGCACCGGCAACACGATAAAAAATGCGTCGGGATCCGCCGCCGTGTTTCTTGAAAAAGCCGTATATTCTCTTATATATTATATTGCAATTTTATTTCAAATGTCTTATTTCAGAGAGAAAAAAAATATATATAAATCAAAATGTCTATGTTTAACTGATAAAACAACGTATTTGTTTACAACAATAGATACAAAAGAACAAATGACCCCAGTGAGAATCGAACTCACGCGTCAAAAAAAAGAAGATTAATAATCGAACGCCTTAACCACTCGGTCATCGAGGTAGTTAACTGTATTCGCGGCGAAGAATTAAAAAATACCTAATACTTATTTAATTTGTCGATTAAATATTCATAAACTATAATATAAGGCCAGAATATCGTTAAGTATTAAATATTATTGCCTATGACTATCCCTTTTCTACCATTTCGCTTCAAAATTGAGGTGTATAATATGAAATTTCGAGATAAACACATGACTAATTTAAAATTACCGGCCATGTTCAAGAACTGTTATTTAAATTCAAAAATGAAATCAAAGAATACTTAGACTCGAGTTGGTTATCCAACTCCATTTATTTTGAAATTATTTAATTTAGTTGTACCTAGGAATTTGATATTTAGAATTTGTCGAAGGGTATTCGCGATTACGTATTAAACCAATACAAATTGGACATTTAGGCATATCGTGTCCGCCATTGTCTGGTGTATCACCGAAAGTGGCGCAGGTAAACAGGCACGGAGCGGTTGTTAAAAAACACAAAGGTAAGGCTACCGGATTGATTTTCACCCAAGTATATAATTTCACATTATCTTCAAGAACTAGGTGAGTACTAAATATGAAAATAAATTGTACGTGAAAAACAGAATTTGGACAAAGTTGAGGGCTTCCGCCGCGCCTTTTTGGTATGGTTCCCCCTTACACTATGGGAGGGAAAAGTACCCATATCATGATATGGGTAGGCTACTGTACGGACTAATATTACCGGGATTTTCATACATGCTAGTCATACAGGTGTGAGCGAAATAGCTTCTTATATATAGTTTTGGTGAACAATGTACATTAGTCCTCCATGATTCCAAAGAACTACGTCATTTGCAGGGTCTCTTCAGAGACAATAATCCCCCTTTGAATCGATGGATCAGGACGAATCTGTCATCCCACACACAAAAATAAAAATAAAAATAATTCAATTAAAGAAAGGAAAGGTAGATAAAAAACTAAACAAAGATAAATCCCGTTCAATGACAAATTATATACAAAAGTATGTTTACAAAAAGAACACAAAAAGTTCATTTGATAAGAGTCGAACCGGCAATTTTATGTACCACAGTCAACTGCTCAAACGATCGAGCTAACCCTCCAGACGTGAGCTTGTCATCAAAATAGTTTTTTATGATTGAGAAGAAAACATATGTTAATAACGTGACAACCACTATTCTGTATATTGCTAGCTGTGTTGATCTTTCCCTAAAAAGCATTCAAAACTCACAAGAGGGCGTACATTATGATCTCCGGCTCTTACAAATTGGCTTCGATAAGAGGCATATATGCGTTTTGTTGAGAACCTTTTGGGTCATCCCTTGGATGGATTTTTAATATTAAAAGTGGTGTACTTGGTTAAACATTTTCCAAAATTGTTCGTTTCTTAGCATTTTTAAATTATGCGTTTTTCCTCGAAATTCTAAAAACATAAACAGAATTCATAATTTATCTAACTAAAATCTATGATAAAATAATCAATGACTGTTATTTTTTACTACGCTCGCGTTCTGGTTTCGCAGATGGCAGAACCGAAGTATTGCTAATGATAATGGCAAATTAAATGTGACAATATTCGTACAAAATGTTGCATTCTCGGTCTGTAACCATTGTTAACAATTGACGTTGGTATTCAGATTTGCCATTTGCCTTCTTGGTATCCGGAGATTCATTGCTTATTTTAACATTTGATGCGATGATAATGGTCATTTTAACAAACGAAATTCTACTGTGTTTAAATTCCATTGGAATGGTGACAGAAGGGTCGGCTTACAAAACCTTGTCACGTTTTACTTAGGGAGCAAATCAAAACTCGACCGCGCGGCAACCGGCGGTTCCGCCCGGTTGGACCGCATATCACTGTTTAAAACAATAGAAACCGGCTGCAACCTCACGGAACTGCACGGAACCGGCGGTTGCCGGGCGGTCGAGTTTTGATGTGCTCCCTTACTGTTTAGTCGATTTCGTTTAGTTTTTTAAAAGATGAAGTAAATTAGATACACTTTATAAAAACAACAATATTCTCATGGTTCTATGCATACGTCAAGGTCAAGGGCAGTTACACAACTTATGCACAATTTTTGTATTCACACCCGGTAGAATGTTAACAAACAACTTCAGTATAACTATCACCTTTTTGTTAACATAAAAAACACTTGATAGCGAATTGAGAGTGGCATATTCATGAACCTATAAAAAGTTTTGATTACTTGATATTGGTCATTTTAATATATTGTATTTAAATTTCATTGGAATGGTGAAAGAGGGTCGGCTTACAATACCTTGTCACGTTTTACTTATTGTTCAGTCGATTTCTTTTAGTTTTATAAAAGATGAAGTAAATTAGATACGCTGGATAAAAACAACACTATTTTCATTCAATGCAAACATCAAGGGCAAGGGCAGTTACAACTTATGCAAACATTTTGTATTTACAAAATATCTTGACTCACATCAATATTCAATTTTCCTTTCTTTTGGATGCTAGCAGCCAAAGTACCTAGGGCAAGGCAATAATAGCGGTTATCGATTATACTGCTGTTCGATTCGGCGCCAGCGATGGTTTTGCTATTGGTACGCATGATGGCACGATTGTAGTAGTGCGCATCTGTGTAAGAGAGTGTATGTCACGAGATATGGTTATCCCACTCGGGGCCTATGAAAAAAATACAATAGTTATATGGAAAAGATATGTAAAAAGAGCTTGTTTGTATGCGAGAAAACTGTTTTGTCACGAGGGTAATTTTCGGACATATTAGTGCTTTTATTACGCTATCTTTAAAGATGGTTAACAGCAATCACAGAAATCATTACAGAATATTTATCGCTGAGTAAAATCTTCAGGTGCATACGGCATGTATTAAGTATTAATCCTAAAAAAATTAGAAGGTTGTTTGAGATATATTGCGGCACGTGTTTGCCGCGTATGGCAGTGAAAATAACGGCTGTCGAAATGGTGTTACAGCTGATTTCGATGCGATAGTTCCACCTTAAATATTATTTTTAAAGGTTTTTTTCAATTAATTTGGAATATCTAATACATATTAATGCAAACTTGTTTCTTTTTTATTTAGTTCTAATAATGTTTTACAATTATTTTCAATAGTAAATCCTTTAACGAATGAATAAAAACACAAATCGCCTGTACCACTTAGATTATTAATTTTAATTACTATTCAATCATGATATAAATCTTAAACGAAGGATTGAATGAATGAATAAAAACACACATTTGTCTCTACCCCTTGATTATACTTATGTTATTTTAACGTTGATTTGCCTTTCCTAGGCACTACATGTAAGACCAAGATTCACAGTGGTTATAATATATGGGACTTATTAAGTAAACAGCTTCAAGGCGCTTCATAGAAAACTCTTAAAAACTACAGAAAATCTTAAAAACAGGACATATGCTGAAATATATACAATCAATATAACCATTTTATACATACTAAAATGAAAATTGGGTTCTACCTGTTAGTAAGATATTCAGGAAATCACCAAAACCTATTGAAAAGCTAACATAACTCAATAGGTGTCATAATCAGTTCAATGGTGGTGAGCTTTAATCCGTTCATGAATATCTTCGGGGAATATCTTACTACACCGAAATTTGTGTTCACGTCAGTCGTCTGTCTCTTAGTGTTTTGAAAGAAAAACAAACAGATAACAGATTATATTACAAATCATATTACAGAGAGGTAGTAGATAAGATTACAAATTATATAGTTGAGAGGTAGTGTCGCGAATCCTTTCTAGTCCGTTCCGCTTGGCTATGTGGATTACTTCTAAAAATTGAGATATCAGTTAAACATTGATTTGCCGTTATTAGGCACTCCATGTAAGACAAACATCCTAATTTGAAGATAAAATAAACATCATTAAAATTCGATTAGATTAGAAATGGAAAATGAAAGTTCCGCTAATTCCGTTGAACTTGGAAGACGTGACTGACAGGGTGGAATTTTCTTTGAATAAAGAGGGGTGGTCCTAAAAATGATGAAAGACGTCGGCAACATTTTGTGACTATCCGTATTTGACGCTCGATAACTGTACGACCTCAGCAATTTGATGGCCGATGGCTGGCACGCGAGTTTTGTCTCGTAACCTAGCGAGGGACCCCCTAGTGTTAACCCTAACCCTAAACCCTAATCCTAATCCTAAACCTGAACCCGAACACGTGTTACAATTTCTCGTTAGGTTTGAAAAAGGTATCGCGTTTTTAACTAAAACGCATATCCATTACGCCTACAAATCCTTATAGATCTATCCCCAATTTACCGGCCTTTTAATCTATATCAGCGGTAATAAAAATCACAGGTGGTCAGCAACTGCCAGGACTGGTCTGGATGTTGCCCAAAAATCTGATCACATACGTTCCATTGTCCTGTATAGCTTGAGCCCATTGGGCTACATGTTAAACTAAAATCTGCTATATAATCGTAATTTCTTTTGAAATTTGAACTTTATATTTGACAAAATCTTAAATCGCACTGGTTTTTAAACAAATTCAAGTTCAAACATTGAATTTCTTAACGCAAGAACTTTGAAAAGTCGCGTGTTGTGCTAAAAAAGTCCACCCAAGAATTGTTTAATTCAACACATTGACCGCATGCTGGGGTGACCCTGAGGCAGTCTGTCTACAATCTAGCCACATGAATTGACACACGCGGTGACACACGCGGTGAATCATCCACATTGGGCTAGTTTTAAAACTAAAATCTGATCCAGGGATAATATTTTTTCGAATTTTAAACTTTTGATTTGAATAAATTTTAAATAGTACTAATTTCAATGACAAATTAAAGTTAAAGTGTGAATTTCTTAACACAACAACTATCAAAAGTAAGACTTTGGGCTTCTTTCCACCCAGAAAATTATCTAATTTAATTGAATCTAAATAAAGCTGTGTATTGGTAAACTTTTAACATTTTCTGTCAGAATACTTTTAGCTAATGTCGTTAATATCCTATGGATTTAACTCGTTCGACCAGCAAACAATATGAACATTATTCATTTATGAACATTTACACAAGAAAATCAGCAAAAACTGTAAAAATTACGTTTCTAAAGTCCCCACTATAGTACCATGCTAGTACCAAGTTCTTCCTACCATGGACAAAACTAGGATACCACATGGCGCGCAAGGGCCTTGAGCAGTGCTTGGCCAGTGAGCCGGGCTAGAAAATACACAGGATGCACCATGCCCTGGGGCAAAAAAGGGGATATTTCTATAAGGGCACCTTGTTCGTGTGAGCTCAAGAATTAAAGGGGAAAAAAGGTTTAGTTCGCTTTATATTCGAAGTTTCGTTAACGATCTATCGGGCAAAATGTTAAAAGAAATCGTTTAGCTTTATTTAATGCAGTGGGAGTGGTTTAATATTTAAATCATCTAAACTCCGACATTTGATACGACGCTTCGATTTTTTTGCTGCCTTATTCCAGGCCCTAATGGATGGGAATTCCGACATCAGGCGCGAACGCGTGTTTTCAGCGTTCTGCATTCACTTCACAGCGCCGCACCTAGGCCGCGCCGTGCGTATCTGGTTGGCGCAGTCAATACCCGCGCTCGAAAGGACCGTACCGCGAAGAACAGAAGTCTGGATTCGTTTATTTTAAAGATGGGTAAGATTGCTGTCACTTTACATGAAAAAATAATTTAGGAATGTGATATAATTATGATACTATGCTTAAGAAAGAGAATAAAAGATGGATATCTGTCCATATTTTCATCGTAGTGGATGCCGGCTGCGCCGACATCCACTACTCAAAATATAGACAAACCCATCCATTGTCACACAATAGTCCGGCAACCAAAACAAAATGTCCATCTTTTATTCTCTTAGTATGTGTGGTCAGAATGTCAACAAATAATGTATCAAATTGTTTGTATGGTCGCAGTGATTCAAGAAATGATATTTTTTAAATTTCAGTTAGTACTTGTTTTGCCTCACACATGGGTCAAAAGGTCAAATGTCAATAGACCTCTATAGAGGCACAACATAAAATGGAACATAACCCGAGTTTTGTCTTGTAACCTAGTGAGGGACCCCCTAATGTTAACCCTAACCCTAACCCCTAATTCTACTCCTAAGCCTAAACCATGAAGACTCGTTCATCAATTCAACTGCGTCGTTAAGTGATTGAAACGACAGCTTATCAATCGAAGCGAATTCGTTTAAGGCGGATCCATAAGGGCGGCTACAATCATGAGTTATGCGGATTTCATCCTTACCCGGCTTAGGAATAGCCCAAATGGCAATTATTATGGTAGGGGAATTATGACAAATCACATAATTGCCGTGTTCAATTTCTGTCTTTATTTGAGCCTCCACCTGGCTGTGCATCTCGCGTGAAGTAGCCGATTTGTAATTATTAACACATGTAGGTTTAAACTCGGAATCAATGTCGGTAATACAAAACCCATGTCGTATGCCATGTAATATAAAACTTGCATCCACATCATCACACAATTCCTCCTCCCATACAGTACACGGAAGGGGAGAAACAAAATCAAAATCACAACAGTCTAAAACAGGCGAAGAAGGGGTATAAACCTGGTCAATATTCACTGGGGGTTGGCATTTTTTGATTGTGTTGTAAAATTAATATTGTGTAGAAACACGGGATGATCCTTACCACAACCTGGCATACCACATGTATGCGCTCCCAGCCGACAAAGACCATCGCTAAACAGCCGACAAATTGGCAGACCATCATGGGTGAAAGGCCCTTTGGTTTTTCCTGGACGTTGAGAAGGCTTTGTTCTACCTTTGTTCTGAGGTCGGAGAAACAATTGCGGGTCCTGGTCTATAGATCCATATGTAGGCTATGGAATTGTAGGTGCATTGCCTGAGCGCGAGATATTACAATCCATCATCAGCAGTTTGGCCAGTACATCTACGTCCGGTGCCGAATTCAAGGTGTTGTTTACGTACATCCGCTGGCATATCCCGCGATGGTTTTGACGCCGTCAGATGTAGCTGATCCTGTAGTTCTGCTATCTTCCGCCTCTCCAACTCAATTTCCAGATGTTCTCGTTGTAGTTTCAGCACTGCGAGAGAGGTAGAACTCGTCACGGTCATCTTCTGGTATTTGAGTGGCACGGCGTGATCAGGAACTGGTACTGAGTCCCGCGATTCCATGTGAGACAAGTTTGCCTTAGATTCACCAGCGAGCGATGGTGTGCCGCTGGTATTTTCATTTGGGACTTCTCCAACTGCTTCTACTGGCATAGGCCCCCGACAATTTGCCGACGGCTCTCCCATCAATGTTTTGTTTTTGCAGCAGGGAGATGGCACCCTGTGCAAGATTAAGATCGCCGATTCCTAGGCATGGTGGTAATGTTTTCACTTGCACCGATACATTTGAGAGCAATGCGCTCGACAGCAATACGAAAACGAAACTGACCTCCCCAGTGAGCTTGACAAAGCACGTTACATTACCCCGAACCTACTTGACTTAACGCAGCATGAACTACGTAAGTGGGTATAGAAAAGTCGGACCCCGTTAATCCAATAGATAGGTCTGCAAACGCTTAAACGTTTGCAGACCTATCTTGTTTTTTAACACTCCTCAAAGAATTGCATTCATTGAGGAAACACACAACTTCTCACTAGGTTCTTTTAGAAATACTATATTATAGTATTTCTTAAAGAATATAACACAACCTTCCTTGCGCCTTTGATCTGTCTGCTTCACTAATGCAGCCATCGAGAGTACTACAATAGTTATATTGTTAACGCCAAATAAGTAGAGAGGTTTCTAGTTAATCACCGATCTTTTCCCGATGCTTTTAACAATAGAACGAAATACCGTTGGAATATCGTTGTAAAATCGCTAGAAAAATGCTTTAAAATCACTGTAGAGTTTGGATATCGCCCCTAAGGTGGTGAAAAAATTACAAATGAGAACGAAATGAAATTCGTCCTCAATATCGTTATCATCACAAAGAATACAAAGACGATTTTCTCGATCAATATTCTGCCACCTACCCGCTTCAATCATTAATGAATGACTCGAACATCTCAGCCGGCTTGGAGCTTTTCTGTGAGATGTTATTTCCACAGTTAATAAATATCTTTCAGGGTTGAGAAGAGTTTTAAATTCTCTGTAGGTACTTCATTTATCGAGTGTACATTCCGATGTACAGGGTTTTGAACAATCGTTCCGTTTCTAAATTACGTCACAGAGTCCCCTGATTTGCTTCCTTGTTACCATGGCAACGAATCAAAAACCAATTACAGAAACATGTCACTTTGAATGTTCTGGGTCATTTTGCTTTTGAATTACATTCGTTCCAGTGTTTAGTCAATAAGTGCAACGTCATGATGACTGATGTTTGAGAGCATTGTTAAAATTGATGTCAAAGTTGATAACCTCTTATTGTCCCCCCCCCCCCCCCCCCCCACCCCCCACAAAGTAGTCTCGCTTTGTTAAGTGGGGTAAAAATCCAACGTGACACATTACAACTACAGACTCCTCACCCACAAAACCAAAACCTTTAAAATTGTTCTGTTAAGTGTGACATCAACACCGCTTGGTTTTGATATTCGATTATCAAATTTGTATTATAATCGATATCGATTAAGTATGCTTCAGGTACCCGTGTAAAAATAAAACATCTTTTTCGAGAACACCATAGAGCAGAAATCATCGATTCATCTTGTTGGAAGTGAATAATTTGGCATGTTTGTTGACATTATTTTCATGTGTGAACGCTCGCGGCGTTTACAATACACTTCTGCGTCGATTTGTCGTTTCCAGCCACTTGATATGCTTACGCTTATATCATCAGAGCGGAAGCACAGGATGAATAATGAAAAAATGTATCTATTCGCATTTTTTCACATAATTATATTTCTTTACATTTACCAAAAATTCGTTATTGAAAACACTTCGTCATGGAATTATATAAATGTGTGATGGCAACAGCTAGGCGACAGATCGAAAATCTTCACAAAATAGGTTATTGTGTCTGTAACTGTGTAAAGGGTAAAGGGTCAATACCAAAAGATCAAAAACCTCGGTAAAGGTTGATGGATGAAACCCCGTCAATCAAACGTCAAATAGTCCGTCAGCCACGGGTCCTCACATATCAAGCTTTTTAAGCGGTTTGAACATTTATGTTGAATCCAAAAATCAAACAATAAGCCTTCGAATAAAAATGTATAACTGAGTACCAAGGGAAAGAGCATCTAACACGTTATAAAACGTTGGTGAGTATATCTTAGGTATTTTTGAAAAATACATACTTAAACTTGTTGGCCTTGGCATTTTAGTAGTCTGAGTCGAGTATAAAAAACGCACACCAACTAAAATGCTGCTGGTTATTGACAAATCGAATGTCGATTCGATGTCGTTCAGGAATTTGAATGAAGTAAAACTGCAGCGATTTAGGTAGTGTGGGGCAATGCTATGTAGTGATCCGGAATTCTCCGCAAGTCACTGACGGTGACTCGGAAATCATTGAGTGTGTGGTTTGTAAGAATAACGGGAAATTTATTACTATAGACGATGTCACCTATAACGTCATAGCAGCCTAGCAAACAAAATCTTGCCTGCCGATGTGCGTGCGAATTGCCTACCAAACAAGCAATTGCCTGCCGGAACGCGTAAGCATTCGAAAGGGTTGTCAATTATAAACCATAAACTAAACCAAATCAGTCATCTGTAACATCAGCAATCAATGTAACAGTCAATACATGTTCCCCCATGCATGGAATGGAACCGGGCACTTAAGGGGGTTGTGCACCTTCAGGTATAGCCTCCGTAAAACTGCCGTAACTTTTTCTTTATTCAATTAATCTATATAAAAGTATACATGTTTTTGCAGAAAAGAGTTCAATGAATCCAACCATGATTATGAAATTGACCATTTTGGAGAAAATTATAAAAACACGTTTTTTTACCCATTTTCGGTTCTGCAAAGATAACTCCAAATATATTTTGTCAAATTTTGTCATACTAGTTTTATTATATTCCTAATGCAATGCGATAATTCAAAAAATAATAAAGTTTAAAAAAAAGAGCTTCCTAGGGAATTGTATTAGGAATATAATATAACTAGTATGACAAAATTGTTAATCAATAAGATGTGACATGGTCTATAGATGGGGTGACAGGTGACGTCTCACCGGGCATTTGGTCGGCAGTTGCCGTTGTTTTTTGCCCGGCGTTTTGCGCGCGCATCCTGTTTTGTTTAGAACCCGTGCTTTTAAAAACTCGCGGCAAAGCATTATAAAGGGTAGCCTTTCAGCAAGGCGTTGTTGCGGTAAAACAGTGTGAGCGCTCTCTATAAAATTTGTGGAATACAAAGCCTTTCAGCAAACATTCTCTGTGTTATGTTTCGTATTGTTTTACGGACGATTTTAGCCGGGAAAATTGCGCTTGCTTATTGGTTGATAATCATGTCATGCTATATCGGGAGACGTCATCGGTACCAAGTGCTACCTTTATATGTGGTCGTCAATATAACTAGGTGGAGCTATCGTGTGTTACAATGACTACGGTGTTTGATTGACACATACTGCTTACACGGTAGAATAGCTATTTGCGTGTTTATTAAACACTTTCTGGGTAGAAAAGTGGGGCATTTTAAGAAATCTCACTAAATGTTTACATCCCTGTCTTTCACGTTTTGTTTTACAGCACTAATACAATCATACTCATATAAGTAGCGGCCAGTGTGGATTTTCGTGTTTTTTGTTTGTTAAAAGCAAAGTTTGACTTTATGGTATAAGGGTTCAGAAAATTTAGGATTGCATTTTCTCGTCTAGTGTTTAGGGGGTTCAAGCTCAATTCAAAATGACTGCCATTATACAAGGGTCAAGATAGAATTGGTTTCAAATTGAACTATAATGCATATCATCTGGTTCGTGTGAGCTCAAAGATTTTAAAAATAAAGTATAGTATATCCGATGTTTCGTTAACGATTTATCGGGCAAAACGTAAAAAGGTCGTTGACCTTTAGTATATATATGTGGTCAAAATTTCAACAAATAATGTATCAAATTGTTCGTATGATCACAGTGATTCCAGAAATGACATTATTTTAAATTTAATTTATTACTAGTACTTGTTTTGCCTCACACAGGGTCAAAAGGTCAAAGCTTTTTAAGCCGTTTGAACATTTATGTTGAATCCAAAAATCAAACAATAAGCCTTCGAATAAAAATGTATAACTGAGTACCCAGGGCAACAGCATCTAACACGTTATAAAACGTTGGTGAGTATATCTTAGGTATTTTTGAAAAATATATATATACATACTTTAACTTGTTGGCCTTGGCATTTTAGTAGTCTGATGTAGAGTATAAAAACGCACACCAACTAAAATGCTGCTGGTTCCCGTGCTGGTTATTGACAAATCGAACGTCGATTCGATGTCGCTCAGGAATTTGAATGAAGTAACTGCAGCGATTTAGGTAGTGTGGGGCAATGCTATGTAGTGATCAGTCTAGTGTTTAGGGGGTTCAAGCTCAATTCAAAATAACTGCCATTATACAAGGGTCAAGATAGAATTGGTTTCAAATTGAACTGAAATGCATATCATCTGGTTCGTGTGAGCTCAAAGATTTTTAAAAAAAAGTATAGTATATCCGATGTTTCGTTAAAACGTAAAAAGGTCGTTGACCTTTAGTATATATATGTGGTCAAAATTTCAACAAATAATGTATCAAATTACACATTATTTTAAATTTAATTTATTACTAATACTTGTTTTGCCTCACACAGGGTCAAAAGGTCAAATGTCAATAGACCTCTATAGAGGCATAACATGAAATGGGACATAAACCATATGGGCACGAACTGTTAAAATTGACATTTTTGTATCCTTTTAAACAGACAAACAATTTGAGGTATTTGTTGTTGAAATCGGACCAAATTTAATTTTTGCAAAAGGTTAGCAATCTTTTACGTTTTACCTGCTAAGTCTGCAACAAAACATCGGATACAGGGCAAACTATACATTTTCTGAATTCTTTAGCTCAGACGAACAAGTTGGTATGCTTCTTATCCACAATCTCCCGGTAGACATCGTGTGTAAAGTGGACGAGGTCTGGCTGTACAACCAGTAAGTATTATTCTGCGCCGTTGTTGGGCCCGTGTTGTAACATTTTGAGCCATGACTAAACAGTACAGCGCTGCGTAACATACAATTGACCATGATTGCTGCCTCCTGAGACCGCTTCGCTCATCCCGGCTTCATTCAACATGCACTACTTATTACTATTTGAAATCAAAGACAGATGACATCCAGGGAGCATTGTACTTATATAACACTGACAATACCTGCACTTGTATATAGTATTTACATGGGGTGGCGTGCGGAAACACTGGCTACAGAAATAACTCTTGAACGCCTGTAAAGGGCCTGTATACAAGAAGGGGCGTGGGCGAATCCAGGTACAGCTTCAGAAGTATTAGACTCACTACAATGTTGTATAACATGCTTTCCAATTTACACTAAGAGATGTGTTGGAGGCTGCGCCCTCAATTATGATAAAAACTGGGATTGGTATATTTCTACAATTGTATTACATGTATGAACTTACACCTATAAGGATGAAGAAAAATCAGCCCTATTTGTACAACTAAACGTCGATTTAAAAGCGCTGATCTAGCCGAGATCAGCCATTTACGTCAGACAGTGTCCCCCTACAGCACGCGTGATAAATAAATAGCGATGGTGTTGTATTGTATCAAGTTTTGCTGTGTTTTTGTGAGTAGAAACAACAATAATGGTAATTTTTAATGTTCATCATGAATTCTGAAGTAAATTAATTTAAAAAAAAATCTTCAACACTACTTTGTGTCTCTTTAATGTTTAAGACTAGTAAAATAGTATGACCCTGATTAGCTGCAATTTCCTCTTTCGCGGTTCACTGACAAGACGCGAACCGCGAAGCAATCCCATTGTGATCCTGAGATAATAAAATAACTGTTCAATATTTTCACCTGGTTCGAAGCATTCGGGGTCCCTCGATATTGTGGGTATTGACCGCCAGTGTAGGGTCGAGCTGCCACCGGTCGATTCCCTGTCAGCTATTAAATGTATACGAAAAATACAATGTTGAAATTATTATTTCTGCGTGCATTTCCTTCAAAATTAGAGCGCTTTTCCGAATCAACCGTCGTACAATACATTGATATTATCAAAATAGCTTTTACTACAGTTTGTGGTACCCCAGTGGCGTAGCTACCGGGGGGGGGGGGGGGGGGGGGGGGGGGCAGGGGGACCTGACAGAAAAATGCTTAAAAACCCCCTTAAAACGCCCTTTGTGCCCCCGCCCCGTTCTCCGGATGTAGTGTGTATAGGAATTATGACAACTTACATGGACCATTTTACGAGCGCGTTTTGTGTAAAACATGCGCTGACCCCCCCCCCCCCCCCCTCCCCCCCTCCCCCCCCCCCCCCCCCCCCCCGCTCTCAAATTTTCTGAGCTGATTGCCAAAAATTTGGGGCAACCTTTTACGAAAATTTCGGACATCTTGACCCCCCCCCCCCTGAAAAAAATTCCTAGCTACGTCACTGCTATACGAGAAAGGTTGTGTAAATCGAATGTATGAGTATAGGAAGCAAACACTAGACCTCTGTGAATATTGAAACATGTGTCCACTTGGTGTTATTGAAAATTCTTTTTAAACAAAATTTGAAAGATGTCATTGTACATAGGGAGGGATTTCACTCCGGGGTTTCACTGTACATAGAAAGGATTCTCTACGGAGTAGCTTCATATTATTAGCATATCATGATATCGCGTGTTGCAGACCTGGATGTCACGCCACCGAATCGAATCAAATCATGCGCATTTAATAAAAGTATACAGCTTATAATATTTTAGGGAAACAAGATCCTGTTATAAGGCTTCGTCTATTTGTTACAGAATTATCTGTAAACGAATTTAAATAAATACATAAATAGGCGTAAGCCTGTCTTGAAACGTTATTTGGGTTTGAAAAGAACGACAAGGATTGCTTTCCTAAAACGCAGAGGTAAAATGCCCCCACATGGATGGGCGTCCATATGTCAAATAGTCTTATCATATCATATTATACAAATATTGACTGCAACGAGGGGCATGGTTCAAATTATAGGCCCAACATGCCCAAGGTGATCTCGAAAACCAGACTATGCCCCTCGGCTAACGCCTCGGGGCATAGTCTGGTTTCGAGATCACCGCGGGCCTATCATTTGAACTGTGACCCGAACGAAAGCAGTCGATATTTGATTTATATACCAAATATTGTTTGATTGGTCAAAAGAACATTTCCTACAGACTTATTCACCTTAGGCCTACCAAAGTTCCAAGAAATGAAGGTGCACTAGACCAAACGTTCATTGTTTTGTTGCCTAGGGAAAAAGCAGAATCGGACAAAAATATCGATTTCCGAATTCGGAAAGTTTGACACTGTATATTCTTACCGCTAACGGCCGCAGTGCTAGAGGTAGCGATTCTAACAGCGTATTGCATAGGACATTTTGCATTTAGGCTAGCTGAATCCATGATAACTTTGATACCTTCTTCGTCAGCAAGCGCAACCAGAGCTATTTGCTTTTTAGTCATTTCTTAAAACAGTACAACAACACGAAACTGATCATGTAAAATTGTAAACAAAACTTTACGCAGCAGACGAATAAACAGTCCCGGGGCTGGACACTGGACAGTCCCGGGACTGAGTCCTTAAGAGTGTTTTGACATATAATTTATAATCACTATAATTCCCATGGTGTTGTCTAGTCCACCCAGGGTTGGTTCGTCAATCGGGGCCCGGTAGATTTGGGTGTTTCAAACGGGTCGCGGAATGCGGATCGCTTGACTCATGAAAAATGGGGTGTGACGTCATCAAAAAAGACTATGCCTGGGCATAGTTGTTTTTCATGACGTCATATTAAAATTAAAGGCATAGCTTGATTATCCTCTCACTTTTAACCAATCAAATGACAGGAATCTATGTATAAAGTATATAATATTTCAACACAAATCTGTATACATTCCCTTAAATACCCTGAATGGAACAATATATTTGTCAAATATCACCTTGCGATCTTCATTATATGATTGAAAACATGTGTCTAATTAAGGACAAATTGTGACTTGTATATATCCGTTATTAATGGCTTATGAAGAGCAACCTTAAAAAACAAACGGACGTGTAACTCATAAAAGAAACAGCAAATAAACCTTCCATTAAGCTTCATTATATGGCATTACTTGATGACCAAATCTGTATCGAAACGCATCATTTTGTTATTGTTTTGTTGTTTTCATGTTATAAGTTTAATTTAAATTATTGTTTTTAATGAATTCATCGATATTCTTATTCTGTATAGTTGATGTGACCTGTGACGTGGTGTCCAGCGGTGTGCGTGCGCACCTACAGGGAATGTGCTTTGTTAATTAAACTCACACTTGATTGAGCATTACTTACGGTGTAGAATAGTGCATAAGTCATGGTCTGCATCAATGAGAGACCAGGTACTAAACCTGGTTGCCCGGCAGTATGCGTACGCACCATAATGGCAGGTGCTTTTAAAATTGGTGCTCAGTGATGAGTATTTTGCTTTTGAATAGTACATATGCAGTAGTCATAGACTAGTACCTTTAGCATGTCTTCAGACCAGGCGCTAATCAATTTGTAAATAGGCCTACTACTGATGTAAACAACGGTCACATCATCTATAGTCAAACAAATAAATAATCAAATAATATGAATTATAAGTCCATGTCAAACCACAAGTTTCACGAAGACTTATTATAACTTGTCAACTTTAAGTTATAACTGCTGTCACACTATTTTGTGTGTCTATGTTTTAACTTCAATGACATCCGGAACTAACATCATATTAGTAATTTGTCCGGCTAACCTGTACATTATCCCACGCAGTTACAGGAAGACTGATAACGATTCAGAAACTGGTTGACATTAAAGTCTATTGGTAAATGAACTAGATTTCCACGCTAAATTGTCCTGTCTACAAACCTTTCCTATAGTTGTGATTCATTCATCAATCAGTCTGCCGAATCAGCATTAAGAAAAGAGCTAAGTAGATTTCGTGAGCGATTTCAGTAGGCCTATGCTTTGCACTTTTACTACGCCCACCCTTGTGACTACCAATGTGATACCCACTCTCTTAATTCCAAAGACTTATTTTTAAGTCCAAAATACTTATATTTTAAATCCAACGCGGACTGATATTAGTGACAAAACTCGTGGATTTAAAAAACAAAACTATTCTTAGACTTAAAACTTTAAGTCTGTAGAAGTTTTAAAATTTAAATCGTTTGGACTTGAAATTTAAGTCTTTCAGGGTTCATTTTTAGATACCTTGAGGATTCATTTCAGTTTAAGTCTTTCTACAGATTTAAATGTGAATTGTAAAGAACCACGGGAAAAAAAATATTTTTCGGGTTCTTTTAAAAACACATTACAAGCAAGACTGCATAATTTTGCACTGATGATTGCGCGAGTTTTAACCTCTGTTTTCTTCACTACCGATCTCCCATATCACACTCAGTGACATTCAATATGTTCTCGAGTATCCCTAGTAACACGTGTCGACTTTTCAAAAGCTGTATCACCTTCCCATCTCCATCAATCCCTGCAAAATACTCGTCCGAACTACAAACCGAAAAAAGATGGGCGTCGTGCACTCGTGCTTTGCGCTAATCTAAATTATCAGACTGTGACGTCGTTATATCTACTGACAATTCTAATTGGCGCGATCAGTAAGTCCTTGGAAAGAATAGTCGGAAAGAGGATTCTTTTAAAACTTTCAATCGAAACAACGCAATATTAAATGTTAAAGACTTAAATGACCGAGTGCACCAATTGCGAGTAGCTGAATAATAGCGCTACCTCGCTGGTAACTGAGGCGTAACCAAAATATTTGAGAGCACCTAACATTCATTCATTCATTCATAAAAGGTTTATTAACAATTGTTATAGCAGAATAACATCTGAATTGCAACAATTTTACAATATAAAAACATGTATAAATATCAAAATACAATTGCACAAGCCCATCAATAATTATTTAAAATATAATATCAAGAACAGTATTTAACCAAATAAATGAACCACACATCACATACACACCTCACAAACCAATCCACCCCCACCTGGCATACCTTCTACACACACCTACATACAACCCCCCCCCCCCCTCCCCCACCCCCCTCCACCACCCCCACACCCCAACACACAGACAGAAACACCTTACGCCCAACACTTACCCACCACGTCCACATACATTCAAAGCAAACTTACAACTCACATTAAATAATTTATTTTAAATGATCACGATATTATACACAGCTAAAAGGACGAAATGTATGCACAGGATAAAAGTTGAATACCAACAAGTGACCAGTTCATTGCACTAAAAGAGCAGTATTGAAAACACTAATGAGTCTTATTCCAGAGATCGGCCATATGCAAAAGAGGACTCTTTCTACATCGTATTGTGTTTACCCTTGGGATACTTAATCTGTCGGAGTTTCTAAGATTTCTTTGATGCACAGAGCTTCTGGTAGGTGGGACCCAGGAACAAAATTGCTCAGACTTCATGAGAGAATTCAAGAAGTTTAGACTTAGTTGCTCTCTTCTTTCTCTCAGAGAATCTAAACCACACTCTTGGAGAGCATTATCATAAGATATGTAATGCTTGCCCATGATGATCTTGCACGCTCTTCTTTGGATTCTTTCCAAGGCAACAGAGTCATGGATCGTGAGACCAGGGTGCCAGATGGGGGCAGGGGTAAGCTACCGGGGTAAGCTACTAGGCTAGTAACTTGCGAGTAATTTGCGCTAATTCTTATACCTCATCGGACCCAAGAGTAAGTTGGAGCATAACCTTATGCTGCTGCAACTATCGATGCTAAAAGGTTTGCAAGATGTACGCTGACATAGTATTGTCGAGGAAATAGGTGACTTTAATCAAAACATTTTGCTTGGATTAACTGAACACTCAAGTCCAGCGGAAGTCACGAAATAGTTTGCCATTAATTTCCCAAACACTCACGTACCATCTAGGAATACATCTACAAAGGAGTATTGGAAATACTTGGTAAATGGTACATGCATTAATATGTATAAAGAACATTCTGAAAGACTAAAACATGAATAGTGGCAGGAAACAGTCACATAACGAGCGGCGTGCACTTCAGAGGGATCCCACAATAACTGCTCGTCGTAGAAATCCCTTACCACATATTTCAAGGACAACATTTTTTTGATAGTATCGTCTTGACGCTCATAATCATTCTTTCTGTAAAAGTGGCACAACTTCGGTTTTGGGTAGATTTGATAAACTGGGTATATCTCAGGATTGACAAATCCAAATTATATAAAATAAACAGCATCTGAAAGCTTGGTGCTTTCCCTTTCCGTGTGTATAAACATATTACTCCAAACTTTAGGACTTCATGGTAAACAAGTAGTGCAAACATGTGCACCATTTTGTATGGACACCCTGTATACTGATACTGATGTAACGTCCATGACCACCAATGGTAATGAAATGAACTGAGGGCCGTGTTTTTCGTTGCAACTCCAGTATGCATTGCAACACCAGAGCGCCCACTCATGTGACTACCATGTGATGCCCATGACATCATGTTCATGCCATTCATGGGATATCGTTTGTAGTTACCAGAAGGTTAAAGACGATTTCGTAAGACGATTAAACATGGTTTGCAACAATGCTGTAGTGCTACCACATTTTGGTCATTTGCATTACCGGTTAAACAATGCTCTTAATTAGGTATAGTAATCACACTACAAGTGTCTTATCCATAGTTTTTGCATAGGGTAACTCTGAACAATAACAGAGAGCATGTTGAAGTAATATCGATTGCAAAGGTATCAAAAACAAAACTTGACTCTTGATTGACAACGTTATAAAATAAGGAAATGCTAAGGAGAACCGGGAAACATTATACTCTTGCAACTGAAAACATTTTTTGTTAATAAAAGTGAGGCATTGGGCATAATTAACTTAACTTATGCCCAATAATCGTCTTTGATGTAGTAGTTAATCGTTGAGTCCATCAAATGCCCTTCCTTGAACTGAAGTAGCATATTTGTACCAATGCGAGTATGAGTAATGCACGTGACATGTTAACGTGAATGTTAAAGCCATACCTTACAATTTCCATGAATTAACAGAAAGAATGATAACATGTTACCAGAAAATTGACATTATGCCTGCTTAACCGATGCTACAAGCAGACGTGTCCTCTTTTTGTTAACCATAAGCCAACCAGCATCCATCATTATTATTGCGGGTTCGTAAATGGTCTCTATCTATTTACGAGTAGTTTTACTGAGGGCGTATCTGGTCTCTGAGAAAATGTTTTATGTGAGTCGTGTTCTTACACATAAAGTAAAACTTAAGTATTGCTGGTCTAACAAAATGTACCGTCAGCACTCAGTTACTGATTTGAAATGAAATGAAAAACGTACGTCATCAAACACATATCATCACGTGACGTAACATCACCGGAAATGCAACACTTCCTGGAAGTGACGCAACTGGTATACTCAGAGCTACAATCTTGTCCGAAGTCAACTTTTGCCATCAGGTGTCAACATTTAACTGGACACACGCCTCGTTCTATAATAGCTTTTTTCTTTTTAACCATGCACATGTGAAGTACAGAAAGAAGTTTACCCCGGGTAATAAACAATTTAAAAAAAAACCTCCCACGTTAATTAAGGTGTTATACGTCGTATGATCACAACTGAAAAAGAATGAGTATATATATCAGGATTGATTGAAACACCACCAATTTATTGAATGATTATGACAAGTCCGTCCAG
This sequence comes from Ophiura sarsii, assembly GCA_035610835.1. Classification (NCBI taxonomy): domain Eukaryota; kingdom Metazoa; phylum Echinodermata; class Ophiuroidea; order Amphilepidida; family Ophiuridae; genus Ophiura; species Ophiura sarsii. The sequence continues at coordinate 50,934,600 of CM069451.1, forward strand.
TGTCGTTAATATCAAAATGCGAAACGTGACCGTCCTACAGAAAGCGGAATAGTTCGCTGAAAGTCATTTTTCTTCGAAGCCGTTGCGATGATTGTAAGTAGTATAGCCTTGATTTCAAGGCTTCCACAGATTCTTTTTGACCGATGATGCTATTTCCGTTCCGTTATTTATCATCACCCCTACTAATAGTAGTCAATCTACCAATCATTTTATAGGTTTAAATGGCGTTTTAATTGAAAAAGCCATGTTCATTTGACTTTAACGTGATTCGAACGGGTAACCTTCGTAATACCAGTGGGTATATTAAATCGACGCTTTTACCAATTGAGATAAATAAGCGTCAGATAAATGACGAGGTAGATTACTTCATGAAGCTAGAAATTATCTTTCCTATGAACTTTTCATTGTTGATTTGTTCTCCCATGGGTTCATAGAACAAAGTCAAATTGGTAGCCAATATTCTTCAATTGGGAAACTCTGGTAATTTACATAAATCCAAAATGGCTGCATGCCATACAGGGATCAAAAATTGAAACAGCTTTAATTAAGCTTAGTGCTTAGTGCTTAATGCTTGTTAACTCCCTATAGCAGCCTATCCGGCTAAACTGGAAGCCCTCTGAAACCTAGAGGTTGTGATTTTTGTACAGGTAACAGACCCGGGATGATCCCCTACTCTTTAACGATAAGGTCTGTAACTTTTTTAACGTGTTCAGGGTGAAGCGTCTGAATACACGGGACCAACGGCTTAACGTGAATCTCCAAATCACGGCGAACTGACACTCACTGTATAGACCTGCACGTTGTACACAGTGAATGGGGTAGAGGAGAAATTCTACAATTAAATCTGATTATCAGCTTAAACCACGGAAAGAGACTCCGATAACTAACCCTCACTGAATTAAGATTTGATTGTAGAATTTCCGACCTAGATAGGAACTTTTTGGGGTGAACAAAGAATCCTGGTTTCAAGGCGACTTGAACCCACGATTGATAGAAAACTCCCGACCGACGATCAGCGCGCTAGACCGCTCGAAAGAGCATACCATCTTGTTCGTTAGATCAGGGGTATGCGACTCCACTTGTCAATCTGAAGCTACTTTAAGTTTAACTTGGCTGTATCTCATATGCTAGGTGGCGCTGTATGTGCCGTCTGCTTTAGGTATAGACTTTTTGAAGTTCACACATAATTGTTGGGAAAATTCTAAAAAAATTGTGCGGTTTTGAAAGTTATGGTAAAACGTACGCGCTGTCTGATACTTCACGTTTCATTGTTTATTTTATGTATTTGAATTTATTTTCTCACTTTACACCATACCGTCATTGTTTAATTGTGTCATACGGACTTGATGCAAGTCTATAATTTTCTTTCATTCCTGCGGTGATCATAAAATTAATGGCGCTGTTGCAAAAAGATTTTAAATTATGCAAACGGGACCTGTGTATCTACGTACGTCGATCAGTATAAGACTTTCCAAAATTAATAAAATCCCTGGTTTGATCCCAAAAATGTATCGTTTGCCCAATGTTGGACGTTTCGTTACGGAGTTATGGGGCAAAACGTAAAAAGGTCGTTGAACTTTGCATATGGGTCAACATTTCAACTTGCTCATATTTAAATGAGTAATAGCCCAAACTGTTCGTCTGAACACATTGATTCTGAAAATCAGTTTTTACCTGTTACAGCTGTGTCTGTGTATAGGGTTCGAAAGATCACAGTCGATCTTCTTGAACCAGATCCCGGGTTCAAATCCTGGTCAAGGAAATGATTTTTGTCATAACAACGAGGGATATATTAATTATTATCAACTAGGAAAGCTTGATAATCCTTAACAAGCAGAAACGTTTAAACAAGTTTGCCGTCGGATGATTTACTTGATCGAGCTTTCGCCAGAAGTGACTCTAACTTCATCAGGACAATCTTGAAGCCTTTGTTTGTGATAGAACACTGGCAGATCAGTCTTTGCAACTGTTTCGGTGTTTCCCATGATTCAGTAAAGGTGTGGTGTTAAAGAATACAATGATGTCTGCTCGGGTCCGGCCAGATGATCAGAACATGATTTGTTTTCACCGCTCATATGCATTGTTCTAACAAGAGGTAGGATAACTCAATTACTCTCTCAAATCATTTCGTGTTAGGCCTATGCTGCTTGGAGGACGTGTTGATCTGTGCATTACTAAAATATTTTGTCGAAAAGTGATTCAAATATCATCATTACGGGAAATGCTAAAATGTTTATTTGTCTTTTGAATGCAGTTTATGGTAGTAGAAACAATCATGAATATAAACAATATCCTAGAATTCGTCTTTCCAATGCACTTTGGTTCCAGCTTAAACAGACGCTTCCCTCCATTTTAACTAATAATTTCGGAAAAGAAAAAGAGAAATATCTAAGTTAATTTAAAGGTTATTATTGTTTAATTACTCTAATAATTATACACACCATTTCCGAATGTTCTGAAATGAATAAAATATGATTGAAGTTTATTTAATGTAATTGGAATTTAAAAATAGAATTAGGTGTTTAATGTTTCAAACCTAATTGGAATCTGTTATCACAAGATATGTTTTGGAAATTTTGTAGGCAAATTTCAAATGGTTCGGGAAATTATTATGAACTGAAATTCAATACAAAGTGTAAATGTCAAACCAGCAGAAAAAACATAAACATCATACAGCAAATCGACAATCATCATTGAGGGAATATATAGCAATTTATTGCACCGATCTGTAAGTTAGTTATTGTATATGGCTCTTTATGATTTGTAATGTTCCCCATACCCAGATATATCTTGTTAAAGGCTGGCTCACACTATGACGGAGAGTGGTCAACGGCAAGCTACGGTAAGCTGCGGATTGCAATTTTGAATTTCCCGCCAATCGTCGTGTGTTGCCGTCAGTTGTCGTTGATGAATCCGCTAGCCACCGCAGACGGCCGAAATTATCAGTCGCGTCCGTCGGCACATTTTCAGCATGTTGAAAATGTTGTGGCGGCAAAAAAATCGTTGTGATTCCGTTCAGATTTCGTTGGAGACCACAACCCTCATTTCCTTTACGTTTTACTTGCCGTGCGAGGCCGTATCTAGTCGTTTGAGGTCGTCACAATTTCGTTGGTAGTCGTTGTCAACGACCATTGATGGCTAAACAACGGCAAGTGACGTCACATCTCGAACCCTGACGACACATTGCGGCAAGTAACGAAATTGTAACGACCTTGGTGCGACGATGGATTGCGAATTTTGGCCGGAGGGTGACGGGTGATGACTGTTGATGGCGGGTCGTTTGCGAGTACCTGCGGCATTGCAACGGTGATCTGCGATGGGTTACGATTTTATAACGATGGTCCACGATTTTAAACTTTTAGTTAGTAGATTCTTCTCCAGCCCAGCACAGCGTATGTCTGAGTGGATGACCAGAACGTTGTGATGAGTGGGAACGCCAAACTCGACTATGTATACGACCCGCCCACACACATCGTCATCGTCGCCGCAACCCACCGTCAGCAGCCGTTCCTTGCCGCCAGCCGATCCGCTGCCAGGCGTCTGAACTCGTTCCTTGTTACCGGGCTCCGTCGAGACATCATCACTCGCCGCTCAGACAACGTCCGATTTTGGTCGCTAGACTCCGTTCCCTGCCGCAGCCATTCGTCCCTTGCCGTCGTGTTGTCGCTGAAGGTCGTTCCCATCCGTCAGCGACTCTAGCTTTTCCCCTTTTGCCGTCGTTTTGCCGCCAACATTTTGTGATTTTCACGTCCGTCGCCCTCCGTTGGTTATCTACCGCTACAATGTGAGCCAGCCTTAAGATAGGTATAGCTATCAGTAGCACAGCTATCATAATCCTATTTACATGTTTAACTTGATATAATACTAAAGAATCATTTAAAGGGATATTTTACTGTTACTCACGGAATAACGAAATCAGCCATATGCCCAGCATATTTTTATTGTGTCTGTTTATAGCTAGGGAGCACACATGGTTTTGAGGTCAATATCAATTAACCACCCATGTTTGCAGTGATTTTCCACTTGTAATTCTACTAATAACTTCAAAGAACATTTTGGTATATAACTCTCTGTGTCAGCCTAGACCAGAACCGGAAAACCCCTAAAATGAACCCATGCTCCCCAACTATAGTGTGAAATTCTTGTCTTAGCCGTAGACCAGAATATTTGAATTGTAAAATGTACAAATCCCAGTTTTTATCAAAATTGAGGGCGCAGCCTCCAACAGCTCACTGAATGTCCCTTTAAGATTAACTTATTGTTGATAAATGAATAATTACCAAAAAAAACAAAATCAAAGACAAGCCTGCTCGACATGACCTCAACAAAGTTCAATAATTCCTAATATGATTAGGCTTTTCTTTTGTTACCTTGGATGAATCCGTTTACCTCGATTTGATTGCGAATGAATTTTAGGTAAAACCGATTCAAAAATGTGTCATTTCTACACAAAACAACCCACGTAATATCGTTCGACCCGACCATTTTCTTTACTCTAATCCTATTTCAAGTAAATCCCACTGAGACCCAACGGCTAAATAGTACGAGTTTCCTTTTTTCCTCTTCCAAAATGATTCGCAAATCAGTCCCAAAACGTGACGTGTCAACTTTCGGTTTTCCAATTTAACTTTGATAAAAGCGACACATTTGTTGTTAATCGGAAGTAGCCTACGTGTTTGGCTCTGTAGTTGCTCAACGTTTTGGCCGTGTATCAACAAAAGCCGACAGAGATCAGATATTGGGGCGTACGTGTGTAATTAAAGAAACATTCCGCGCGTTAAATAGATCCTGAATGTTAAACCATTTGGTTGGTCACTGTTTAAGATGCCAGATGATTGCAATTTTTTGTTAATTAAATTCTCCATCCAAACGGTCCGATTCTACATGTATTAGCAACAGTGGGGTTGTATAAGGCTATTCTAAATAATGTGTTTCCCTGACAATACTGTGTTTTGCATTTACCGATTTGAAGAAATTATTTTTATTATTGCATCAGCCACAACATTTCTTTTCGATTTATGTTATAATATATATTTTACCAGAAGGAAGAAAGCAATTTAAAAACGGCCTCCAAATGGTAAGTTGTAATCAATATCCATGGTTCGTGTTCGTGTGAAACATGAGATTATTTTTAAAATTGTTGATGTGAGGGATATTAAAACATCGTTTACTTTTTTTTAATTTTGAAGGATGAATTTATAATTTGTTATTATGTCACAGTGGCCTATATAGGGGAGGGGGAGGCCAGCAAGCCATGCCCCCCATTGACAAAAGAGTTTAAAATAGGAAGAGGAGGAGGAGAAGGAGGGGTAAGGAGCATAGGCGGCGCAAATGGGTGGTGGGGGAGGTTTTGGGGTCACAACATCCCCCAGAATTTTCATGTGTGGAACGACACTCCTAAAAAAAAAAAAATCCTTTTTAGTGTTAAAGATGCCAACCACCGGGGCCCTAAGGCGAGCCCTGGACCCCACCCGCTAGTGTGGATGTTGTTTAAGTTAGAATATGAATGTGCACACTTTGTGTTTGGATTTTACTCATTTTACTTAATAGTAATACCTATGTAGGGTCATTGTTTTTTATTTAGTAGGCTACAGGCATGTGAGAAAACGCCAAAATTACAGCTTCAGAATGCTGAATCTTCGCCTTCAAAATGCCTAAAACCCAGGAGCTTCCAGGGGCGAGGGGGGGGGGGGGGGGGGGGGGGGCTGGACCCCACCCGCTGTTGTGGATGTTGTTTAAATTTGAATTTGAATGAGCATACTTTGTGTTTGGATTTTACTCGGTTTACCATGTTTACCTAATATTAATACCTACATGTAGGGGTCATTGTCTTTCAGTTAGTAGGCAATAGGCATGTAAGAAAATGCCACTACTTCTTCAGAATGCTGAATCTTCGCCTTTAAAATGCCGAAAACCCAGGGTCACCCGCTAGTGTGGATGTTGTTTAAAGTTAGAATTTGAATGTGCACATATGTGTTTGGATTTACTCATTTTACCTAATAGTAATACCTATAATGTATAGGGGTCATTATATTTTAGTTAGTAGGCAATAGGCATGACGGTGAGAAATTGCTAAAATTTACTGCTTCAGAATGTTGAATCTTTGCCTTCAAAATGCCTAAAACCCAGAGGCTTCACCCCTCTCCCGCACCAGGGGCCCTGAGGCGGCCCCCGGACACCACCCAATGGTCGCTCCACTCGCCTCGCTCGCTCCGCTCACAGGGATACAAAATGTGTCTCCCCCATCAGAACAGTCCTGGAAACGCCACTGATGTAACATGTAATGTATGACTTCGTTTAGAAAGGAAAGGGAAACAAAGTCCTTGTTTTCTTTATTAGGTAACGTTAGATATTACTACAATGCAATAGACACAAATATATTTATAGACAAAGGTGTCCCTGAGTTGAAGACCCACAATTTAATTTGACGGAGCTATATTTTTACTTTTTCACCATAGATATGCAACATATTTACGCATTCTAGAAAACTTAGACTCTCCCCAATTTTGTGAAATAATCAACAAAATTGCGTAATTGTTATGGTAGTTACGCCAAAGTAAAGATAGGTATGCCGAAAACCAGCTCAACCGATTGATTGGACGCAAAACAACGAAGTTGCCCATTAAGATATTAGTGGAGCGATGCTGCATTCCATACCATATCGAGTGGATTAGCGGCTGCACATCAACTGGGGGCACCGCTTATTCCGTCAAATCGGTTGAACGGGTTTCCGACATTGCCTACTTCTCTTTGGTTTAATTCTTGGTCATTATTTCAAAGGTAAAACCGAGATTTTATTAGCATGTTTACATACAAGTAGCGTAAAAGTGAAACTACGAATATCCATGAATAACCGACCGGGCCGTATCAACATTTGATTACCATATTGTTGGTTGATACTTCAACAAAATAATCACATTTTACAAGATAAATGAAATCTAAGCCTGCTTAGCATGACCCCGAAAGCTAGTCCCGCGATATCTCGGATGAATGAGTTCACCTCGATATTATTGCGAACGACTTAACAACTCTCCTAGGTAAACCCTATTCAAAGATTTGTCATTTCTACAAAAAACGTAATAACGCACGGCCCAACTGTTTCTTTACTCTAGACCCATTTCAAGTAAGTCCCACTGAGACCCAACGGCTAAACAGTACGAGTTTTTCCCTTTTTCCTCTTCCAAAAATGATTCGCAAATCAGTCCCAAAACGTGACGTGTCAACTTTCGGTCTTCCAATTTGACTTTGATAAAAGCGACAAATCGGAAATAGCCTACGTGCTCGTCTCTGCGGATGCTCAACGTTTTGGCTGTGTATCAACAAAAGCCGACAGAGATCAGATATTGGGACGTACATTTGTAATTAAAGAAACCTTCCGCGCGTTAAATAGAGTCATGAGTGTTAAACCATGAGGTTGATCGCTGTTAGATTGTGAAACGATTGCAAATTATTGTAAATGTTTCTTCCGAATCGTTCCGGTTGTACATGTATTGATAACGGTAGCGTGTGTGTGTCAAATCTAACGGATTTGCAGACGTTCTCTTTATTATTGAAAACACAAAATATTCCTTTTCAGTTTTAACACTTTTGAATGAGTCACAGATTTCATCAGATATCGTACCACGGAAGGTTGGGAAAACGGAATTGACTGGCACTTTAAAGCACGGCTCCAATCAAATCTAGAAAAATGAATAGCGTAGTAATCAATACTTATAACCGGTTTGAAATAAAATTACCCTTTGTTGTTAATAAAAATCCAGGATATTTAAATATTCTCGATATTGGACCTTAGAGTAACACAGAATGTTTGAAATGTCACATGAAAGGAAAGGAAACTAAAAATAATAATTTAATATTATTACAATACAATAGAAACCAACAAAGCCAAGCTAATTATGCATCCTTTTCAGTAAGGTCCAGGCCTTACAAAATGACGATTGTGCTCAAGTTTATCCCTTGAGCCGGTTGATGTGGTTGGTTAATCATATGGTTATATGATTAAACTGACAAATAAGAGACATGGTAAGTCAAGCTCAGTAAAGACAGAGATGGTTATCTAGAGAGGAGTATATCACGTTATATCTTATCGTGTGCTAAACGGAGATAGCATAATAAAGGTTAACTATAAAGTAGTTCTCCCCTAATGGGGTTAAGCTCTCCTTCTTAAAGATGCGCGGGCTAACGGTTTCATAATTTGTATTCCCTTATATATATTATTATCGACTAAATTGCTACCGTTATATAATAATGCTTTGAAAAAAAATAAGGTGATAAATCATGTTGTTAATTTGTCTTCTGTAGAACCTTGTATGCCCACATATCATATATATAATAATGAATAATAATGAACATTCACGTACTGATCTACCAGAGATGAATGATGTTTCCTTTCAAAATTTTCAATTTTGACACACAGTTTTTTACTGGTGTCAAAATAGACTGCAGAGAATCCTTGGGTGAAGTTTTGATCACACTCATCTGTAGTGGTCCGAAAACCTGACTTTCATGATTTCCAGGTACTAAGACGGGTAACGCTTTCTAAAATCGTAATTATTGAAAAACTGAGACTGTCGATCACATATGAACAGAAGCTTTGTTGAAGAGAAAATGAAGAGAAAGATTCTGCAACAAGAATGAATACGGCAGTTAGGGAGGGGGGGGGGGGGGGAAGAAGCGATTGAAGACCTGATCTATAAGAAGCATTAATTTCAACGGCCGTTCTTATGATGGTGTATACCACAAAACGGAAAATATTGCAGATAGATAATATTTCACACCCTCTCGTCTAATAGACCTTGATTATATACAACATCAATTTCTCAAAAGCTCACGTGTCCAACACATCAAGCTTAATGAAATATGTGATGTAGAATGCGCGGAAAGCTTGAAAATATTGCAATATCGTGTTTGGTGCTGGCTCTGTAACAGTTACACGCATGCGTAAAACTATACGGAATGAGATGAAGAAGGTCAAGGGATGCACACCAACACAAGCTTTCGCGGGAGAGAGTGCAGGGGTGCTAAGTCCTTGAGAAATCTCGGATGGTAACTTGAAATGTTTTCGCTCGGGTTTTTGTATACTATGTCATAGTTTTTTGTTTTACCAAATTTTTAAATATTCAAGTTTGTAATCGGAAATCAAAAAAGTTGCAGAGTATCCTTGGGCGAAGTTTTGATCACACACATGTGAAGCGGTTTCCAGGTACTATGACGGGTAACGCTTTCTAAAATCGTAATTATTGAAAAACTGAGACTGTCGATCACATATGAACAAAAGATATGATGAAGAGAAAATGAAGAAAAAGATTCTGCGACAAGAATGAATACGTCAGTTAGGGAGGGAGAGTGAGGAGAAACGATTGAAGACCCGATCTACGACTATAAGAAGCATTAATTTCAACGGGCGTTCTCATGCAGGTGTATACCAAATAACGGTAAATATTGCAGATAGTCAATGTTTCACTACTGGTGTCATATGTTCAATCAGTAACTATTTTACGGGTGTCAATTGTACCTATATCATTAACTAATTTACTGGTGTCAATTGTACAATCAGTTACTATTTTACCTGGTGTCAATTGTACACTCAGTAACTATTATGCTTGTGTCAATTTTACAATCAGTAACTATTTACGAATGAAATCCTGTCGACTCGTACTAGTCAGTATCCTAATCAAATCATATAAAATATATAAAGGCTTCAACTAAAGAAAGTCGTACACTTTGTTTAGGTCCTATGGAACAAACTCCGATTATATTTTGACCGCACAAGATACATAATCTCTTTGCCACAATTTGGTCTAATATTTGCCACCAAACAAAACAAAGATAAGTTATGATTAGTAACATTTAATGAAAATCCGTGACGTTTAAAAATTCGCATTTTCAACACACGGGATATTGAAGAATTGAAGGAAATACTCGGAAGCGCTCCGGAAGCTGCGCTAAATGTAATTAAATTGACTTTAACAAAGTTGTATTGCGTATACTCTTGGATTAATATAATAGCCTTTAACTATAGCCTTTAATAACTACATTGTTGATCAGTGTTCTGCACAGCTGGCATTGATTCGATCGGAATCAAGTGGGATGCTATCCTTCGTAGCTAGACATATTCATTGGTAATTCAAGACCCCAGATGCTATTAAGTTTCATTTATTTACCAAGTGAATGTTGAAAAACAAATGGACATAGGATTTCAAGATTTCAAAGAACGAGTACAGTTTAACAGATTACGAATAAACCGTCTCTCACATAAACCCGATACCTTCATCTGGAAGCGTATACAAAAAGAATTATTATATCATAATCAGGAGTGGACTTTTAAAAACGTAGTTTCGAAGTTTCATCATCGGAAGCCGAGTTCTAACGAAATTCAGTCCCACAATGCAAAGATGTTTTGTTTTTACACGCGGTACCTGTAGCAGCATGCTTAAAGGCATATTATGTGATCATTTCCAGAGAGCGCCCTCTATTCATTATTTTTTTTAGAAAGTAGATTTTCTTGCAGATTTACATTTCTGATCATAAATCATACATACATTCCAAGTTACAGAGCGATACGATTCCTAATTACCTTAAAATCATGGTTTTAGAGTGAATTTAGAGTGAAAATATAAACTGTCGGAGTTATCCGACAGTTTATTTTCACTCTAAAATCATGATTTTGAAGTAATTAAGAATCGTATCGCCCTGTAACTTGGAATGTATGTACGATTTATGATCAGAAATGTAAATCTGCAAGAAAATCTTCTTTCAATTTATTTTTCGATGTTGAGGGCGTTCCCTGGAAAGATCACATAATATACCTAAATCAATATCAAATAAAACACAAACGATTTTTGGGATCAGTGGGTGACACGTTCTTTCGATTAATAGTTAGATTCACAAAAATGATACGTCCGTCGGCATAACTGTACCTGCCCCTCTCCCCTTTCCTAGGAAAGTGGCCACCCCTCTAATTGTATTTGTCGTGTCCCGCCGATTTCACAGGAAGTAGTGGAATTCTTATAGCAATCGTTGCAAACATATTGCACGTAGTGAGCATAGCCCGGGAGCATAGTAAACTTATATACATATCTGTTACGATATCAAGTGACAACTCTTCACAACTCTAATCTAATTTCTTACGTAATCTTATTTCATCATAGCTTTTATGTGGATTATTTCAAACAGGAAGAGACAAACATGTGACGTAATCACACGCAAAACCCATGATGGTTGGTCATACAGGGAAGGCCTAGATATGGCAAGTCGACGTTATAATATACATGATCGTTATGTTTTATTAGACATGGAAGTAGGGTTGCAAAATTCCCGGGCATTTTCGGAGCGAAAGCTTTGCACGGGAACTTTTGGGGAATTTGGGGGAACTTTCGAGAACTTTCAAAACAATCTTAATTTAAAATTGAAACAGGAATAAAAGGCCCTACTATTTAGATTAAAGTACTATACACATGAAATAATTCAAAAGAACGTACAGTACAACACATTGTTGAATTTTATAACACTAGGAAAATGATTCTTCTTTTTTATTACAAGAAACAATATTGGCTGCTAATCAAGCATTTAATTAACCATGTATTTTTTTGGTAATTTTGCAAATCATTCGCCATGATATGCACTGGTTCACCAAACAATAACCACAGACTCGGTGGTAATTAAAACTCATATATTCAATTATTTAATAAAGACTACGCTACTTCCAACTGTTGCGTTTACTAATTGGCCTTTTTAAAGAATGGACACAATAGGAGGGCAGTATTTGGAATGGGTGTATTCAGTAGGAGAGGGCGTACTTCAAGGGCAGTCGAGTGTGTAAAGTTCACCAGAGTACTTCGTATTACTTCATATTGAACTTCAGTACTGGCTTATACAATGTATTCCATCAAATAAGCTACTTGCAAATAATCTGTTCACTTTAAGCAATAATTAGGCTATGCTATTAACAAATTGAATTGGACAGGCTTGCCCTTCCCAATCATTTGTACTGATATGAGCAATGAGCAAAATGAGCAATATTTTTGCTAAAAAGGATTGGTTATCCAAAGTTCGTATTGCATGAAGAAACAGGGGATAACTAATAATATGATATGATATTATCGGCCAAGTGCACCAATGGCGATTAGCTGAAGAATAGTAACTGAGGCGTAAACCAACATTTTGAGAGCACCAAACCGGGGTAAGCTACTAGGCTAGTAACTGGCGAGTAATTTACGCTAAATCTTATACCTCACCGGACCCAAGAGTAAGTTGGAGCATAACAGTTTATGCTGTAACTAAACGACAATTTCTTATTTGCCCGATCGACGATTATATAGATATGACGATCAGTGGGAGAATTTTATCATGCAATTTATTATCAACTTGTGTATAATAATTATACTCAATGATACATTTAAGACCAATTTATTATAAAATATTTTAAAACTATCCACAATCATGCATACACAGTTGTAAAAATTAGTTCAAACAATCAAGCATCCAATCAATCAATCAACCAATAATTATTTAATTAATTAATAAATTAATTAATTAAATAACATGAAATCAAATTAATAAACGAATTCATAAATAAATATGCCTATCGAATGAATATTATAAATAAAGTAAATAAAAAAATGAATACAAAATAATAATACATATGCCTACACATTTAATAAATCGATTGATTAATGTCAATACCACACTGTAGTTCATAGAAATTGACATAAAAAGTCACCATCATTTGTTGAAGAAGAAAAAAAGAGAGAGAAAAAATGGGAATAACGGGAATCGAACCCGTGATTTACGTTTATAAAAGCAAGGATCACAGTAGCACGGCACAGAGATTTGACGCTAGAATTGAGATAGTTTTATTATTTAACCATTGATCCATTTATTTAAAACGAACGGATTTTGATCGTGAAATGTTTGCCATTTTATACCATTTTGTACATTACTCTCGCACAAAATGTGTTTACAATGTAATTATGGTCCTTATTTTTGAAAGAATAGTAATACACTTTCTGACTTCAAAATTTGACTGTTGCATTATTCATGTTATTTAAATCAACGCTTGACGCAGCGACTGACGACACATTTTTATAATTCTACGGAACACCATTCGTGTCAATATGATTGCTGTTTGATACATGTACACACATTTGACGCATGCGACAATTAATTTTGTAAGGGGACGATGCTGATTAATGTGGATATTTAACTCGCTAGTTACATGTACTATGCTGGTGTTACTCGCCAGTTATGCTCTAAGATTACATCGTTAGTAAGTTACGCTACAGTTAGAGCATATCTAATGAGGAGGTAGCTTACCTCCCTATTAAGTTACGCTAGTTTGGTGCACTCGGCCGGTTATCATTCAGTACGCATGGATACAGCAAATACATTGGTTATTAGAATTTTGATATATTTCGTATCACTCTGTTGAAGTCTAACTATACGATAAGAAATTTCGTATCACATAATGCTTATCTCGTATCACTCAGCGCGTTTGGTACGTGGTCATTTAATGCAACCGCAACGTCTCCAGATCGCTCACGCTGCTTTGAAAGCATAAGCGCGCAGTTATATTAACGCTCGATTCATGTTGTTTATATCGGCTTAAACAAGTTTAATTATGTTATTAAAAATTGATTAATTCCAATTTCAAGACTGGTAAAATGGCTTATAATATGTGGATTGCCTATTTGTCACAAATATCTAATACCTCAATTTGTCATTGAATATGTCACTTATGACGTATTCCCATGATGATGTAGACCTGGACGGTAGTGAGAGGATACGTAGTTTATATAAATCATAGTGTAGTTTTAACTTTAGATTTGCAACTCCTTGAATCAATGTGTTCAATTTTGTTAATGAAATCCATTACATGGATACCATCAATCTTTATGAGAGGTATATTGATGATGTTACAACAAAGTGTTAGTATCGGCAGTATGCTCTTTCAAGCATCTACACGTAGCATTAGCACCTGTAAGTTGATGAATATATGCGATTCTTTAGACATGCAAAGTGTGTTTTATTATTACCCAAAAATCGATAGCTTTCCTGAAGTGGATTTATTAGTGCATTGTAGTGCAATACCTGAGATTCTTTTGGCGAATAGCGGCCACTTCATGCGTGATTTCATAAGGCTGTTCATATACGACACTTGAATACCGGAAATCAAAGTCAAATAAAAAGATAGTGCGGAAATATTACAAAAGAAGAAAAATGTATCTTTAAAAAGATGCAGTTATAGGCCTTTTATTAATGGTAGCTTTGAAAAGGTATATAAACCATATAATTTCAACTGAGGACATTTACATACCACTGTTTCTCTTTTCTTATCAAATAATATCAAATAATAAGAACCCCGCTTATTTATAATCATAACCACAAGTGGGATGTTTATGAAACATCATGTTTTCAAATGATTGTGTGAATAATCCATTAGAGGATAAATATATTTATTACATATAATCTAAATTAAATCTTGTTTATTCCATTACACTACAGTACTATAAATAAAGTAATAAGTACGATTAAATAAAATCAAACTTTAAACTATCCCCAACTTATGAAACCATCTCTACAACTTAATGATATGATGCACACCGTATCAGTGAACTGGGATAGACAACCGTTAAAGCTAGTTAGGGCGGCACCAATACGCGGGCGCTGGCCATTTTGTTTAAAGCGTGACAAGTGCAAATTTCAACAGCTGCTCAACATTGCATTGTTGTTCGTTCATTCAACAGTGACAATGCGTTCATGGTCAGAGTGTCATTGGAAAGAGAACAACATGGTCTTTCTTAAGACCCATCGCACTTTATCTAAAACACCGCAGATTTCCTTATTTTATGATTAAATTTGGGTTTCCTTTATTTTTACTCGGACACTTATACATTTCAGATCCTGCGCCTGGACCCGCTTACTACCCACTGCAGCAAGCTCATTAAAGGCATTCAAGAGTTATTTTTTAAACCAAATGCCTCCGAATAGCAACCCGGCCGTGTACAAGTGCAGGTATTGTTAGTGTCGGAAAGGTGCAAGTACAATGCTCCCTGGATATCATTTGTATTTGAATCCAAAAAAACAACAAAGCATGTAAATTACATGATGAGCAAAGCAGGGAATTACAAATTGAATTGGTTAGGAGCAATTACGGTACAATCCTTTCTATGTTGGGTGGTGCGTCAATCTTACACTCAAATAATCTACTAATCAGCTTTAAGGGCTCTTGCCCAAACACAAGTAGAGAAAGCTCGAGGAAAGAGCGGGGAAAGCGCATTCCTTTTTTCTATATTATTAAAAGGAGTGACAAAGGATCAGTGATTAACACCTCACTGAATGGGTACTTGACTAATTGTTTTTGGGCAAGAGCCCTAACTGAAATAACTATAAATCACCATATACACCTTGCGCAATATATAAACTGTTGTTACTCTTTTTCTGAGATTCGTAGTCTGTTAATTGTTAAAGACCTTTATTGGGGCAGACATTCCGTAATTTCTTTTAATAGCGTGATGATCGTATTTGTCTCTCGTGTTTTTTCACTATTGATGATATCTATATGTTGTCACAAAAACAAAGTAATGTTCTAATACGGGCGCAAATGGATACATTCATATATATAATACCAAATAGACGTATGCCAATAAAATAACATTTGTAATTCATTTCATACTACGCATTCGGGCCATTTAAAGTCATGAACGAGAGCAAAATATTAGAATATATCACTGGCCAACTCCGGTCTTCAAAAACGTTTTACCGATTTAGAAGCACGCAAACCGTAAAGCAAGTGATTAAGCGGATTATTTTGCTATTTCATTTTAACCTGCCAGGTCATTTATCTCATAACAGAAAATATCGAGAACGTAATTTATATATATAGGAAAGGTTTTTGTACATTTAGTAGCCTGTTCCATTTCCAAAAGCCTAGTTTTGAACAAAAAGGTATACGGTAAAAATATCGTATCGAAGCATATGCCTATTCATATTTAACAAACAGACGTCAATCTGTTAGCATTGACAACAATTTATCAACTCCGGTAAACCTCCCATTTGGAGTACCACAAGGCTCTGTGTTGGGCCCTCTATTTTTCACCATTTATGCTTCTCCAGTTGTTAATATTGCTCGTAAACATAATTTAGATGTACATACATACGCCGATGATACTCAACTATATTTGTCGTTTAATGTAAATGATGCTGCTGAGGAAAGTTTAGCCCGTCAGCGTATTGAACTGTGTATTTCTGATATTGGATTATGGATGTCAAAAAACAAACTGAAATTGAATGATAGCAAAACGGAACTGCTTATTATATCTTCAAAAAAGGCTCAGAATAAGATCCAGCATAAGAATATTCAGATTGGTTCTTCAACTATTTCTGCCTCTACCAATGTTCGCAATTTGGGAATATATCTTGATTCTACGTTATCAATGGAGAACCATGTCAAAAAGGTGTGTCAATCAGCATATTTCCAAATTAGAAACCTCAGTTTCATTAGAAAACTTCTCTCTAAGGATACAGCAGAAATACTATTGCATGCTTTTGTAACATCGCGCCTAGACAATGGAAATGCTTTACTTAATGGAATAACTGAACAACAACTTAAGAAACTGCAACGTATACAGAACTCGGCTGCTCGCGTTTTAACAAAGACTCGCAAATTTGATCATATCACACCTACTCTGCGGAGTCTTCACTGGTTGCCTGTTCGAGAACGGATCCAATATAAAACTCTACTTCTGACATGGAAAGGTTTAAACAATATGGCACCTTCTTATATAACCGACCTTCTCTCTCCATATACTCCCACTCGCAGTCTAAGGTCATCAGAAAAGTGTTTATTATCAGTTCCACGAACAACATCCTCTTTCGGTGATCGTGCTTTTTCAACCGTTGCTCCAATACTTTGGAACTCTTTACCCATAGATGTTCGTCAGTCAAATTCTCTCCATCGGTTTAAATCAGGACTCAAAACATTCTTATTCAATTCTGCTTATGACTGCTAATATCAACTGTTTTGATTTTTACATTTTGTTTGCCATGCTATTGTTATTGTTTTTAATATTCAATTTGTAATTTAATTTGTTTTTAGTCATATTTTTAGCATGGAACAATCTTTTGTTTTGGATTTTGTTCAGCGCAAGTTTGTTACATATCATATTTTTTCTGTGATTTCCACTGTACTGTATTGTTTTTCTTGTTTGTTCATTGCGCCTTGGATTAGAACTTGTTTCTAGATAAATGGCGCATTATAAATGCTTATTTATTATTATTATTATTATTATTGACAAAGCCGATTGTGAGGGTTCAGAACAACTCATCAACTCAAAAACCTCAATAGAGGGCGCTTGTAGATTTTTAAGGATGTGCCCAGACGATGGCGGCCACAAAAAAAATTCATAGTGGCAAGACCCCTGGTCACGTGCTGTTATCGTAAGAACGCACCGGCAACACGATAAAAAATGCGTCGGGATCAGCCGCCGTGTTTCTTGAAAAAGCCGTATATTCTCTTATATATTATATTGCAATTTTATTTCAAATGTCTTATTTCAGAGAGAAAAAATATATATATAAATCAAAATGTCTATGTTTAACTGATAAAACAACGTATTTGTTTACAACAATAGATACAAAAGAACAAATGACCCCAGTGAGAATCGAACTCACGCGTCAAAAAAAAGAAGATTAATAATCGAACGCCTTAACCACTCGGTCATCGAGGTAGTTAACTGTATTCGCGGCGAAGAATTAAAAAATACCTAATACTTATTTAATTTGTCGATTAAATATTCATAAACTATAATATAAGGCCAGAATATCGTTAAGTATTAAATATTATTGCCTATGACTATCCCTTTTCTACCATTTCGCTTCAAAATTGAGGTGTATAATATGAAATTTCGAGATAAACACATGACTAATTTAAAATTACCGGCCATGTTCAAGAACTGTTATTTAAATTCAAAAATGAAATGAAAGAATACTTAGACTCGAGTTGGTTATCCAACTCCATTTATTTTGAAATTATTTAATTTAGTTGTACCTAGGAATTTGATATTTAGAATTTGTCGAAGGGTATTCGCGATTACGTATTAAACCAATACAAATTGGACATTTAGGCATATCGTGTCCGCCATTGTCTGGTGTATCACCGAAAGTGGCGCAGGTAAACAGGCACGGAGCGGTTGTTAAAAAACACAAAGGTAAGGCTACCGGATTGATTTTCACCCAAGTATATAATTTCACATTATCTTCAAGAACTAGGTGAGTACTAAATATGAAAATAAATTGTACGTGAAAAACAGAATTTGGACAAAGTTGAGGGCTTCCGCCTTTTTGGTATGGTTCCCCCTTACACTATGGGAGGGAAAAGTACCCATATCATGATATGGGTAGGCTACTGTACGGACTAATATTACCGGGATTTTCATACATGCTAGTCATACAGGTGTGAGCGAAATAGCTTCTTATATATAGTTTTGGTGAACAATGTACATTAGTCCTCCATGATTCCAAAGAACTACGTCATTTGCAGGGTCTCTTCAGAGACAATAATCCCCCTTTGAATCGATGGATCAGGACGAATCTGTCATCCCACACACAAAAATAAAAATAAAAATAATTCAATTAAAGAAAGGAAAGGCAGATAAAAAACTAAACAAAGATAAATCCCGTTCAATGACAAATTATATACAAAAGTATGTTTACAAAAAGAACACAAAAAGTTCATTTGATAAGAGTCGAACCGGCAATTTTATGTACCACAGTCAACTGCTCAAACGATCGAGCTAACCCTCCAGACGTGAGCTTGTCATCAAAATAGTTTTTTATGATTGAGAAGAAAATATATGTTAATAACGTGACAACCACTATTCTGTATATTGCTAGCTGTGTTGATCTTTCCCTAAAAAGCATTCAAAACTCACAAGAGGGCGTACATTATGATCTCCGGCACTTACCAGGGCTCTTACAAATTGGCTTCGATAAGAGGCATATATGCGTTTTGTTGAGAACCTTTTGGGTCATCCCTTGGATGGATTTTTAATATTAAAAGTGGTGTACTTGGTTAAACATTTTCCAAAATTGTTCGTTTCTTAGCATTTTTAAATTATGCGTTTTTCCTCGAAATTCTAAAAACATAAACAGAATTCATAATTTATCTAACTAAAATCTATGATAAAATAATCAATGACTGTTATTTTTTACTACGCTCGCGTTCTGGTTTCGCAGATGGCAGAACCGAAGTATTGCTAATGATAATGGCAAATTAAATGTGACAATATTCGTACAAAATGTTGCATTCTCGGTCTGTAACCATTGTTAACAATTGACGTTGGTATTCAGATTTGCCATTTGCCTTCTTGGTATCTGGCGATTCATTGCTTATTTTAACATTTGATGCGATGATAATGGTCATTTCAACAAACGAAATTCTACTGTGTTTAAATTCCATTGGAATGGTGACAGAAGGGTCGGCTTACAAAACCTTGTCACGTTTTACTTAGGGAGAAAATCAAAACTCGACCGCGCGGCAACCGGCGGTTCCGCCCGGTTGGACCGCATATCATTGTTTAAAACAATAGAAACCGGCTGCAACCTCACGGAACTGCACGGAACCGGCGGTTGCCGGGCGGTCGAGTTTTGATGTGCTCCCGTACTGTTCAGTCGATTTCGTTTAGTTTTTCAAAATATGAAGTAAATTAGATACACTTTATAAAAACAACAATGTTCTCATGGTTCATACGTCAAGGTCAAGGGCAGTTACACAACTTATGCACAATTTTTGTATTCACACCCGGTAGAATGTTAACAAACCACTTCAGTATAACTATCACCTTTTTGTTAACATAAAAAACACTTGATAGCGAATTGAGAGTGGCATATTCATGAACCTATAAAAAGTTTTGATTACTTGATATTGGTCATTTTAATATATTGTGTTTAAATTTCATTGGAATGGTGAAAGAGGGTCGGCTTACAATACCTTGTCACGTTTTACTTATTGTTCAGTCGATTTCTTTTAGTTTTATAAAAGATGAAGTAATTTAGATACGCTGGATAAAAACAACACTATTTTCATTCAATGCAAACATCAAGGGCAAGGGCAGTTACAACTTATGCAAACTTTTTGTATTTACCCGGTAGAATGGCAACAAACCACTTCAGTTTAACTATCACCTTTTCGTTAATAGAAAAACACTTGATAGTGAATTAAGAGTGGCATAATCATGAACCTACACGTATTAAAAGTTTAGATTCCTTTTAATATTCTAAAAGCATATTCATAAGACTAACCACTTTGTGGTCATGTCGCCAATATACGTTCTAAACAGTCATTGTATCAATGTATTTAAAGTTTGTATTAGATTGATAAAGGCGTTATAAGCATTTCATTCAAATCTGAAGTTAATTAGCATGATAGCAAGTTGTATAAATTAAGTAAAGTGCATTAAACTGTCGTTTTATGTGAAACACCTACTTAGGTTAGCATAAAACCAAAACAAAATATCTTGACTCACATCAATATTCAATTTTCCTTTCTTTTGGATGCTAGCAGCCAAAGTACCTAGGGCAAGGCAATAATAGCGGTTATCGATTATACTGCTGTTCGATTCGGCGCCAGCGATGGTTTTGCTATTGGTACGCATGATGGCACGATTGTAGTAGTGCGCATCTGTGTAAGAGAGTGTATGTCACGAGATATGGTTATCCCACTCGGGGCCTATGAAAAAAATACAATAGTTATATGGAAAAGATATGTAAAAAGAGCTTGTTTGTATGCGAGAAAACTGTTTTGTCACGAGGGTAATTTTCGGACATATTAGTGCTTTTATTACGCTATCTTTAAAGATGGTTAACAGCAATCACAGAAATCATTACAGAATATTTATCGCTGAGTAAAATCTTCAGGTGCATACGGCATGTATTAAGTATTAATCCTAAAAAAAATTAGAAGGTTGTTTGAGATATATTGCGGCACGTGTTTGCCGCGTATGGCAGTGAAAATAACGGCTGTCGAAATGGTGTTACAGCTGATTTCGATGCGATAGTTCCACCTTAAATATTATTTTTAAAGGTTTTTTTCAATTAATTTGGAATATCTAATACATATTAATGCAAACTTGTTTCTTTTTTATTTAGTTCTAATAATGTTTTACAATTATTTTCAATAGTAAATCCTTTAACGAATGAATAAAAACACAAATCGCCTGTACCACTTAGATTATTAATTTTAATTACTATTCAATCATGATATAAATCTTAAACGAAGGATTGAATGAATGAATAAAAACACACATTTGTCTCTACCCCTTGATTATACTTATGTTATTTTAACGTTGATTTGCCTTTCCTAGGCACTACATGTAAGACCAAGATTCACAGTGGTTATAATATATGGGACTTATTAAGTAAACAGCTTCAAGGCGCTTCATAGAAAACTCTTAAAAACTACAGAAAATCTTAAAAACAGGACATATGCTGAAATATATACAATCAATATAACCATTTTATACATACTAAAATGAAAATTGGGTTCTACCTGTTAGTAAGATATTCAGGAAATCACCAAAACCTATTGAAAAGCTAACATAACTCAATAGGTGTCATAATCAGTTCAATGGTGGTGAGCTTTAATCCGTTCATGAATATCTTCGGGGAATATCTTACTACACCGAAATTTGTGTTCACGTCAGTCGTCTGTCTCTTAGTGTTTTGAAAGAAAAACAAACAGATAACAGATTATATTACAAATCATATTACAGAGAGGTAGTAGATAAGATTACAAATTATATAGTTGAGAGGTAGTGTCGCGAATCCTTTCTAGTCCGTTCCGCTTGGCTATGTGGATTACTTCTAAAAATTGAGATATCAGTTAAACATTGATTTGCCGTTATTAGGCACTCCATGTAAGACAAACATCCTAATTTGAAGATAAAATAAACATCATTAAAATTCGATTAGATTAGAAATGGAAAATGAAAGTTCCGCTAATTCCGTTGAACTTGGAAGACGTGACTGACAGGGTGGAATTTTCTTTGAATAAAGAGGGGTGGTCCTAAAAATGATGAAAGACGTCGGCAACATTTTGTGACTATCCGTATTTGACGCTCGATAACTGTACGACCTCAGCAATTTGATGGCCGATGGCTGGCACGCGAGTTTTGTCTCGTAACCTAGCGAGGGACCCCCTAGTGTTAACCCTAACCCTAAACCCTAATCCTAATCCTAAACCTGAACCCGAACACGTGTTACAATTTCTCGTTAGGTTTGAAAAAGGTATCGCGTTTTTAACTAAAACGCATATCCATTACGCCTACAAATCCTTATAGATCTATCCCCAATTTACCGGCCTTTTAATCTATATCAGCGGTAATAAAAATCACAGGTGGTCAGCAACTGCCAGGACTGGTCTGGATGTTGCCCAAAAATCTGATCACATACGTTCCATTGTCCTGTATAGCTTGAGCCCATTGGGCTACATGTTAAACTAAAATCTGCTATATAATCGTAATTTCTTTTGAAATTTGAACTTTATATTTGACAAAATCTTAAATCGCACTGGTTTTTAAACAAATTCAAGTTCAAACATTAAATTTCTTAACGCAAGAACTTTGAAAAGTCGCGTGTTGGGCTAAAAAAGTCCACCCAAGAATTGTTTAATTCAACACATTGACCGCATGCTGGGGTGACCCTGAGGCAGTCTGTCTACAATCTAGCCACATGAATTGACACACGCGGTGACACACGCGGTGAATCATCCACATTGGGCTAGTTTTAAAACTAAAATCTGATCCAGGGATAATATTTTTTCGAATTTTAAACTTTTGATTTGAATAAATTTTAAATAGTACTAATTTCAATGACAAATTAAAGTTAAAGTGTGAATTTCTTAACACAACAACTATCAAAAGTAAGACTTTGGGCTTCTTTCCACCCAGAAAATTATCTAATTTAATTGAATCTAAATAAAGCTGTGTATTGGTAAACTTTTAACATTTTCTGTCAGAATACTTTTAGCTAATGTCGTTAATATCCTATGGATTTAACTCGTTCGACCAGCAAACAATATGAACATTATTCATTTATGAACATTTACACAAGAAAATCAGCAAAAACTGTAAAAATTACGTTTCTAAAGTCCCCACTATAGTACCATGCTAGTACCAAGTTCTTCCTACCATGGACAAAACTAGGATACCACATGGCGCGCAAGGGCCTTGAGCAGTGCTTGGCCAGTGAGCCGGGCTAGAAAATACACAGGATGCACCATGCCCTGGGGCAAAAAAGGGGATATTTCTATAAGGGCACCTTGTTCGTGTGAGCTCAAGAATTAAAGGGGAAAAAAGGTTTAGTTCGCTTTATATTCGAAGTTTCGTTAACGATCTATCGGGCAAAATGTTAAAAGAAATCGTTTAGCTTTATTTAATGCAGTGGGAGTGGTTTAATATTTAAATCATCTAAAATCCGACATTTGATACGACGCTTCGATTTTTTTGCTGCCTTATTCCAGGCCCTAATGGATGGGAATTCCGACATCAGGCGCGAACGCGTGTTTTCAGCGTTCTGCATTCACTTCACAGCGCCGCACCTAGGCCGCGCCGTGCGTATCTGGTTGGCGCAGTCAATACCCGCGCTCGAAAGGACCGTACCGCGAAGAACAGAAGTCTGGATTCGTTTATTTTAAAGATGGGTAAGATTGCTGTCACTTTACATGAAAAAATAATTTAGGAATGTGATATAATTATGATACTATGCTTAAGAAAGAGAATAAAAGATGGATATCTGTCCATATTTTCATCGTAGTGGATGCCGGCTGCGCCGACATCCACTACTCAAAATATAGACAAACCCATCCATTGTCACACAATAGTC
The DNA here is from genome assembly GCA_035610835.1 of Ophiura sarsii. Taxonomy (NCBI): domain Eukaryota; kingdom Metazoa; phylum Echinodermata; class Ophiuroidea; order Amphilepidida; family Ophiuridae; genus Ophiura; species Ophiura sarsii. Next base: position 50,958,477 of record CM069451.1, read on the forward strand.
CGGCAACCAAAACAAAATGTCCATCTTTTATTCTCTTAGTATGTGTGGTCAGAATGTCAACAAATAATGTATCAAATTGTTTGTATGGTCGCAGTGATTCAAGAAATGATATTTTTTAAATTTCAGTTAGTACTTGTTTTGCCTCACACATGGGTCAAAAGGTCAAATGTCAATAGACCTCTATAGAGGCACAACATAAAATGGAACATAACCCGAGTTTTGTCTTGTAACCTAGTGAGGGACCCCCTAATGTTAACCCTAACCCTAACCCCTAATTCTACTCCTAAGCCTAAACCATGAAGACTCGTTCATCAATTCAACTGCGTCGTTAAGTGATTGAAACGACAGCTTATCAATCGAAGCGAATTCGTTTAAGGCGGATCCATAAGGGCGGCTACAATCATGAGTTATGCGGATTTCATCCTTACCCGGCTTAGGAATAGCCCAAATGGCAATTATTATGGTAGGGGAATTATGACAAATCACATAATTGCCGTGTTCAATTTCTGTCTTTATTTGAGCCTCCACCTGGCTGTGCATCTCGCGTGAAGTAGCCGATTTGTAATTATTAACACATGTAGGTTTAAACTCGGAATCAATGTCGGTAATACAAAACCCATGTCGTATGCCATGTAATATAAAACTTGCATCCACATCATCACACAATTCCTCCTCCCATACAGTACACGGAAGGGGAGAAACAAAATCAAAATCACAACAGTCTAAAACAGGCGAAGAAGGGGTATAAACCTGGTCAATATTCACTGGGGGTTGGCATTTTTTGATTGTGTTGTAAAATTAATATTGTGTAGAAACACGGGATGATCCTTACCACAACCTGGCATACCACATGTATGCGCTCCCAGCCGACAAAGACCATCGCTAAACAGCCGACAAATTGGCAGACCATCATGGGTGAAAGGCCCTTTGGTTTTTCCTGGACGTTGAGAAGGCTTTGTTCTACCTTTGTTCTGAGGTCGGAGAAACAATTGCGGGTCCTGGTCTATAGATCCATATGTAGGCTATGGAATTGTAGGTGCATTGCCTGAGCGCGAGATATTACAATCCATCATCAGCAGTTTGGCCAGTACATCTACGTCCGGTGCCGAATTCAAGGTGTTGTTTACGTACATCCGCTGGCATATCCCGCGATGGTTTTGACGCCGTCAGATGTAGCTGATCCTGTAGTTCTGCTATCTTCCGCCTCTCCAACTCAATTTCCAGATGTTCTCGTTGTAGTTTCAGCACTGCGAGAGAGGTAGAACTCGTCACGGTCATCTTCTGGTATTTGAGTGGCACGGCGTGATCAGGAACTGGTACTGAGTCCCGCGATTCCATGTGAGACAAGTTTGCCTTAGATTCACCAGCGAGCGATGGTGTGCCGCTGGTATTTTCATTTGGGACTTCTCCAACTGCTTCTACTGGCATAGGCCCCCGACAATTTGCCGACGGCTCTCCCATCAATGTTTTGTTTTTGCAGCAGGGAGATGGCACCCTGTGCAAGATTAAGATCGCCGATTCCTAGGCATGGTGGTAATGTTTTCACTTGCACCGATACATTTGAGAGCAATGCGCTCGACAGCAATACGAAAACGAAACTGACCTCCCCAGTGAGCTTGACAAAGCACGTTACATTACCCCGAACCTACTTGACTTAACGCAGCATGAACTACGTAAGTGGGTATAGAAAAGTCGGACCCCGTTAATCCAATAGATAGGTCTGCAAACGCTTAAACGTTTGCAGACCTATCTTGTTTTTTAACACTCCTCAAAGAATTGCATTCATTGAGGAAACACACAACTTCTCACTAGGTTCTTTTAGAAATACTATATTATAGTATTTCTTAAAGAATATAACACAACCTTCCTTCCTTTGATCTGTCTGCTTCACTAATGCAGCCATCGAGAGTACTACAATAGTTATATTGTTAACGCCAGATAAGTAGAGAGGTTTCTAGTTAATCACCGATCTTTTCCCGATGCTTTTAACAATAGAACGAAATACCGTTGGAATATCGTTGTAAAATCGCTAGAAAAATGCTTTAAAATCACTGTAGAGTTTGGATATCGCCCCTAAGGTGGTGAAAAAATTACAAATGAGAACGAAATGAAATTCGTCCTCAATATCGTTATCATCACAAAGAATACAAAGACGATTTTCTCGATCAATATTCTGCCACCTACCCGCTTCAATCATTAATGAATGACTCGAACATCTCAGCCGGCTTAGAGCTTTTCTGTGAGATGTTATTTCCACAGTTAATAAATATCTTTCAGGGTTGAGAAGAGTTTTAAATTCTCTGTAGGTACTTAATTTATCGAGTGTACATTCCGATGTACAGGGTTTTGAACAATCGTTCCGTTTCTAAATTACGTCACAGAGTCCCCTGATTTGCTTCCTTGTTACCATGGCAACGAATCAAAAACCAATTACAGAAACATGTCACTTTGAATGTTCTGGGTCATTTTGCTTTTGAATTACATTCGTTCCAGTGTTTAGTCAATAAGTGCAACGTCATGATGACTGATGTTTGAGAGCATTGTTAAAATTGATGTCAAAGTTGATAACCTCTTATTGTCCCCCCCCCCCCCCCCCACCCCCCACAAAGTAGTCTCGCTTTGTTAAGTGGGGTAAAAATCCAACGTGACACATTACAACTACAGACTCCTCACCCACAAAACCAAAACCTTTAAAATTGTTCTGTTAAGTGTGACATCAACACCGCTTGGTTTTGATATTCGATTATCAAATTTGTATTCTAATCGATATCGATTAAGTATGCTTCAGGTACCCGTGTAAAAATAAAACATCTTTTTCGAGAACACCATAGAGCAGAAATCATCGATTCATCTTGTTGGAAGTGAATAATTTGGCATGTTTGTTGACATTATTTTCATGTGTGAACGCTCGCGGCGTTTACAATACACTTCTGCGTCGATTTGTCGTTTCCAGCCACTTGATATGCTTACGCTTATATCATCAGAGCGGAAGCACAGGATGAATAATGAAAAAATGTATCTATTCGCATTTTTTCACATAATTATATTTCTTTACATTTACCAAAAATTCGTTATTGAAAACACTTCGTCATGGAATTATATAAATGTGTGATGGCAACAGCTAGGCGACAGATCGAAAATCTTCACAAAATAGGTTATTGTGTCTGTAACTGTGTAAAGGGTAAAGGGTCAATACCAAAAGATCAAAAACCTCGGTAAAGGTTGATGGATGAAACCCCGTCAATCAAACGTCAAATAGTCCGTCAGCCACGGGTCCTCACATATCAAGCTTTTTAAGCGGTTTGAACATTTATGTTGAATCCAAAAATCAAACAATAAGCCTTCGAATAAAAATGTATAACTGAGTACCAAGGGAAAGAGCATCTAACACGTTATAAAACGTTGGTGAGTATATCTTAGGTATTTTTGAAAAATACATACTTAAACTTGTTGGCCTTGGCATTTTAGTAGTGTGAGTCGAGTATAAAAAACGCACACCAACTAAAATGCTGCTGGTTATTGACAAATCGAATGTCGATTCGATGTCGTTCAGGAATTTGAATGAAGTAAAACTGCAGCGATTTAGGTAGTGTGGGGCAATGCTATGTAGTGATCCGGAATTCTCCGCAAGTCACTGACGGTGACTCGGAAATCATTGAGTGTGTGGTTTGTAAGAATAACGGGAAATTTATTACTATAGACGATGTCACCTATAACGTCATAGCAGCCTAGCAAACAAAATCTTGCCTGCCGATGTGCGTGCGAATTGCCTACCAAACAAGCAATTGCCTGCCGGAACGCGTAAGCATTCGAAAGGGTTGTCAATTATAAACCATAAACTAAACCAAATCAGTCATCTGTAACATCAGCAATCAATGTAACAGTCAATACATGTTCCCCCATGCATGGAATGGAACCGGGCACTTAAGGGGGTTGTGCACCTTCAGGTATAGCCTCCGTAAAACTGCCGTAACTTTTTCTTTATTCAATTAATCTATATAAAAGTATACATGTTTTTGCAGAAAAGAGTTCAATGAATCCAACCATGATTATGAAATTGACCATTTTGGAGAAAATTATAAAAACACGTTTTTTTACCCATTTTCGGTTCTGCAAAGATAACTCCAAATATATTTTGTCAAATTTTGTCATACTAGTTTTATTATATTCCTAATGCAATGCGATAATTCAAAAAATAATAAAGTTTAAAAAAAAGAGCTTCCTAGGGAATTGTATTAGGAATATAATATAACTAGTATGACAAAATTGTTAATCAATAAGATGTGACATGGTCTATAGATGGGGTGACAGGTGACGTCTCACCGGGCATTTGGTCGGCAGTTGCCGTTGTTTTTTGCCCGGCGTTTTGCGCGCGCATCCTGTTTTGTTTAGAACCCGTGCTTTTAAAAACTCGCGGCAAAGCATTATAAAGGGTAGCCTTTCAGCAAGGCGTTGTTGCGGTAAAACAGTGTGAGCGCTCTCTATAAAATTTGTGGAATACAAAGCCTTTCAGCAAACATTCTCTGTGTTATGTTTCGTATTGTTTTACGGACGATTTTAGCCGGGAAAATTGCGCTTGCTTATTGGTTGATAATCATGTCATGCTATATCGGGAGACGTCATCGGTACCAAGTGCTACCTTTATATGTGGTCGTCAATATAACTAGGTGGAGCTATCGTGTGTTACAATGACTACGGTGTTTGATTGACACATACTGCTTACACGGTAGAATAGCTATTTGCGTGTTTATTAAACACTTTCTGGGTAGAAAAGTGGGTCATTTTAAGAAATCTCACTAAATGTTTACATCCCTGTCTTTCACGTTTTGTTTTACAGCACTAATACAATCATACTCATATAAGTAGCGGCCAGTGTGGATTTTCGTGTTTTTTGTTTGTTAAAAGCAAAGTTTGACTTTATGGTATAAGGGTTCAGAAAATTTAGGATTGCATTTTCTCGTCTAGTGTTTAGGGGGTTCAAGCTCAATTCAAAATGACTGCCATTATACAAGGGTCAAGATAGAATTGGTTTCAAATTGAACTATAATGCATATCATCTGGTTCGTGTGAGCTCAAAGATTTTAAAAATAAAGTATAGTATATCCGATGTTTCGTTAACGATTTATCGGGCAAAACGTAAAAAGGTCGTTGACCTTTAGTATATATATGTGGTCAAAATTTCAACAAATAATGTATCAAATTGTTCGTATGATCACAGTGATTCCAGAAATGACATTATTTTAAATTTAATTTATTACTAGTACTTGTTTTGCCTCACACAGGGTCAAAAGGTCAAAGCTTTTTAAGCCGTTTGAACATTTATGTTGAATCCAAAAATCAAACAATAAGCCTTCGAATAAAAATGTATAACTGAGTACCCAGGGCAACAGCATCTAACACGTTATAAAACGTTGGTGAGTATATCTTAGGTATTTTTGAAAAATATATATATACATACTTTAACTTGTTGGCCTTGGCATTTTAGTAGTCTGATGTAGAGTATAAAAACGCACACCAACTAAAATGCTGCTGGTTCCCGTGCTGGTTATTGACAAATCGAACGTCGATTCGATGTCGCTCAGGAATTTGAATGAAGTAACTGCAGCGATTTAGGTAGTGTGGGGCAATGCTATGTAGTGATCAGTCTAGTGTTTAGGGGGTTCAAGCTCAATTCAAAATAACTGCCATTATACAAGGGTCAAGATAGAATTGGTTTCAAATTGAACTGAAATGCATATCATCTGGTTCGTGTGAGCTCAAAGATTTTTAAAAAAAAGTATAGTATATCCGATGTTTCGTTAAAACGTAAAAAGGTCGTTGACCTTTAGTATATATATGTGGTCAAAATTTCAACAAATAATGTATCAAATTACACATTATTTTAAATTTAATTTATTACTAATACTTGTTTTGCCTCACACAGGGTCAAAAGGTCAAATGTCAATAGACCTCTATAGAGGCATAACATGAAATGGGACATAAACCATATGGGCACGAACTGTTAAAATTGACATTTTTGTATCCTTTGAAACAGACAAACAATTTGAGGTATTTGTTGTTGAAATCGGACCAAATTTAATTTTTGCAAAAGGTTAGCAATCTTTTACGTTTTACCTGCTAAGTCTGCAACAAAACATCGGATACAGGGCAAACTATACATTTTCTGAATTCTTTAGCTCAGACGAACAAGTTGGTATGCTTCTTATCCACAATCTCCCGGTAGACATCGTGTGTAAAGTGGACGAGGTCTGGCTGTACAACCAGTAAGTATTATTCTGCGCCGTTGTTGGGCCCGTGTTGTAACATTTTGAGCCATGACTAAACAGTACAGCGCTGCGTAACATACAATTGACCATGATTGCTGCCTCCTGAGACCGCTTCGCTCATCCCGGCTTCATTCAACATGCACTACTTATTACTATTTGAAATCAAAGACAGATGACATCCAGGGAGCATTGTACTTATATAACACTGACAATACCTGCACTTGTAGTATTTACATGGGGTGGCGTGCGGAAACACTGGCTACAGAAATAACTCTTGAACGCCTGTAAAGGGCCTGTATACAAGAAGGGGCGTGGGCGAATCCAGGTACAGCTTCAGAAGTATTAGACTCACTACAATGTTGTATAACATGCTTTCCAATTTACACTAAGAGATGTGTTGGAGGCTGCGCCCTCAATTATGATAAAAACTGGGATTGGTATATTTCTACAATTGTATTACATGTATGAACTTACACCTATAAGGATGAAGAAAAATCAGCCCTATTTGTACAACTAAACGTCGATTTAAAAGCGCTGATCTAGCCGAGATCAGCCATTTACGTCAGACAGTGTCCCCCTACAGCACGCGTGATAAATAAATAGCGATGGTGTTGTATTGTATCAAGTTTTGCTGTGTTTTTGTGAGTAGAAACAACAATAATGGTAATTTTTAATGTTCATCATGAATTCTGAAGTAAATTAATTTTAAAAAAAATCTTCAACACTACTTTGTGTCTCTTTAATGTTTAAGACTAGTAAAATAGTATGACCCTGATTAGCTGCAATTTCCTCTTTCGCGATTCACTGACAAGACGCGAACCGCGAAGCAATCCCATTGTGATCCTGAGATAATAAAATAACTGTTCAATATTTTCACCTGGTTCGAAGCATTCGGGGTCCCTCGATATTGTGGGTATTGACCGCCAGTGTAGGGTCGAGCTGCCACCGGTCGATTCCCTGTCAGCTATTAAATGTATACGAAAAATACAATGTTGAAATTATTATTTCTGCGTGCATTTCCTTCAAAATTAGAGCGCTTTTCCGAATCAACCGTCGTACAATACATTGATATTATCAAAATAGCTTTTACTACAGTTTGTGGTACCCCAGTGGCGTAGCTACCGGGGGGGGGGGGGGGGGGGGCAGGGGGACCTGACAGAAAAATGCTTAAAAACCCCCTTAAAACGCCCTTTGTGCCCCCGCCCCGTTCTCCGGATGTAGTGTGTATAGGAATTATGACAACTTACATGGACCATTTTACGAGCGCGTTTTGTGTAAAACATGCGCTGACTTCTCTACGGAGTCGCTTCATATTATTAGCATATTTTAGCTTCATATTATTAGCATATCATGATATCGCGTGTTGCAGACCTGGATGTCACGCCACCGAATCGAATCAAATCATGCGCATTTAATAAAAGTATACAGCTTATAATATTTTAGGGAAACAAGATCCTGTTATAAGGCTTCGTCTATTTGTTACAGAATTATCTGTAAACGAATTTAAATAAATACATAAATAGGCGTAAGCCTGTCTTGAAACGTTATTTGGGTTTGAAAAGAACGACAAGGATTGCTTTCCTAAAACGCAGAGGTAAAATGCCCCCACATGGATGGGCGTCCATATGTCAAATAGTCTTATCATATCATATTATACAAATATTGACTGCAACGAGGGGCATGGTTCAAATTATAGGCCCAACATGCCCAAGGTGATCTCGAAAACCAGACTATGCCCCTCGGCTAACGCCTCGGGGCATAGTCTGGTTTCGAGATCACCGCGGGCCTATCATTTGAACTGTGACCCGAACGAAAGCAGTCGATATTTGATTTATATACCAAATATTGTTTGATTGGTCAAAAGAACATTTCCTACAGACTTATTCACCTTAGGCCTACCAAAGTTCCAAGAAATGAAGGTGCACTAGACCAAACGTTCATTGTTTTGTTGCCTAGGGAAAAAGCAGAATCGGACAAAAATATCGATTTCCGAATTCGGAAAGTTTGACACTGTATATTCTTACCGCTAACGGCCGCAGTGCTAGAGGTAGCGATTCTAACAGCGTATTGCATAGGACATTTTGCATTTAGGCTAGCTGAATCCATGATAACTTTGATACCTTCTTCGTCAGCAAGCGCAACCAGAGCTATTTGCTTTTTAGTCATTTCTTAAAACAGTACAACAACACGAAACTGATCATGTAAAATTGTAAACAAAACTTTACGCAGCAGACGAATAAACAGTCCCGGGGCTGGACACTGGACAGTCCCGGGACTGAGTCCTTAAGAGTGTTTTGACATATAATTTATAATCACTATAATTCCCATGGTGTTGTCTAGTCCACCCAGGGTTGGTTCGTCAATCGGGGCCCGGTAGATTTGGGTGTTTCAAACGGGTCGCGGAATGCGGATCGCTTGACTCATGAAAAATGGGGTGTGACGTCATCAAAAAAGACTATGCCCGGGCATAGTTGTTTTTCATGACGTCATATTAAAATTAAAGGCATAGCTTGATTATCCTCTCACTTTTAACCAATCAAATGACAGGAATCTATGTATAAAGTATATAATATTTCAACACAAATCTGTATACATTCCCTTAAATACCCTGAATGGAACAATATATTTGTCAAATATCACCTTGCGATCTTCATTATATGATTGAAAACATGTGTCTAATTAAGGACAAATTGTGACTTGTATATATCCGTTATTAATGGCTTATGAAGAGCAACCTTAAAAAACAAACGGACGTGTAACTCATAAAAGAAACAGCAAATAAACCTTCCATTAAGCTTCATTATATGGCATTACTTGATGACCAAATCTGTATCGAAACGCATCATTTTGTTATTGTTTTGTTGTTTTCATGTTATAAGTTTAATTTAAATTATTGTTTTTAATTAATTCATCGATATTCTTATTCTGTATAGTTGATGTGACCTGTGACGTGGTGTCCAGCGGTGTGCGTGCGCACCTACAGGGAATGTGCTTTGTTAATTAAACTCACACTTGATTGAGCATTACTTACGGTGTAGAATAGTGCATAAGTCATGGTCTGCATCAATGAGAGACCAGGTACTAAACCTGGTTGCCCGGCAGTATGCGTACGCACCATAATGGCAGGTGCTTTTAAAATTGGTGCTCAGTGATGAGTATTTTGCTTTTGAATAGTACATATGCAGTAGTCATAGACTAGTACCTTTAGCATGTCTTCAGACCAGGCGCTAATCAATTTGTAAATAGGCCTACTACTGATGTAAACAACGGTCACATCATCTATAGTCAAACAAATAAATAATCAAATAATATGAATTATAAGTCCATGTCAAACCACAAGTTTCACGAAGACTTATTATAACTTGTCAACTTTAAGTTATAACTGCTGTCACACTATTTTGTGTGTCTATGTTTTAACTTCAATGACATCCGGAACTAACATCATATTAGTAATTTGTCCGGCTAACCTGTACATTATCCCACGCAGTTACAGGAAGACTGATAACGATTCAGAAACTGGTTGACATTAAAGTCTATTGGTAAATGAACTAGTTTTCCACGCTAAATTGTCCTGTCTACAAACCTTTCCTATAGTTGTGATTCATTCATCAATCAGTCTGCCGAATCAGCATTAAGAAAAGAGCTAAGTAGATTTCGTGAGCGATTTCAGTAGGCCTATGCTTTGCACTTTTACTACGCCCACCCTTGTGACTACCAATGTGATACCCACTCTCTTAATTCCAAAGACTTATTTTTAAGTCCAAAATACTTATATTTTAAATCCAACGCGGACTGATATTAGTGACAAAACTCGTGGATTTAAAAAACAAAACTATTCTTAGACTTAAAACTTTAAGTCTGTAGAAGTTTTAAAATTTAAATCGTTTGGACTTGAAATTTAAGTCTTTCAGGGTTCATTTTTAGATACCTTGAGGATTCATTTCAGTTTAAGTCTTTCTACAGATTTAAATGTGAATTGTAAAGAACCACGGGAAAAAAAATATTTTTCGGGTTCTTTTAAAAACACATTACAAGCAAGACTGCATAATTTTGCACTGATGATTGCGCGAGTTTTAACCTCTGTTTTCTTCACTACCGATCTCCCATATCACACTCAGTGACATTCAATATGTTCTCGAGTATCCCTAGTAACACACGTGTCGACTTTTCAAAAGCTGTATCACCTTCCCATCTCCATCAATCCCTGCAAAATACTCGTCCGAACTACAAACCGAAAAAAGATGGGCGTCGTGCACTCGTGCTTTGCGCTAATCTAAATTATCAGACTGTGACGTCGTTATATCTACTGACAATTCTAATTGGCGCGATCAGTAAGTCCTTGGAAAGAATAGTCGGAAAGAGGATTCTTTTAAAACTTTCAATCGAAACAACGCAATATTAAATGTTAAAGACTTAAATGACCGAGTGCACCAATTGCGAGTAGCTGAATAATAGCGCTACCTCGCTGGTAACTGAGGCGTAACCAAAATATTTGAGAGCACCTAACCGGGGTAAGCTACTAGGCTAGTAACTTGCGAGTAATTTGCGCTAATTCTTATACCTCATCGGACCCAAGAGTAAGTTGGAGCATAACCTTATGCTGCTGCAACTATCGATGCTAAAAGGTTTGCAAGATGTACGCTGACATAGTATTGTCGAGGAAATAGGTGACTTTAATCAAAACATTTTGCTTGGATTAACTGAACACTCAAGTCCAGCGGAAGTCACGAAATAGTTTGCCATTAATTTCCCAAACACTCACGTACCATCTAGGAATACATCTACAAAGGAGTATTGGAAATACTTGGTAAATGGTACATGCATTAATATGTATAAAGAACATTCTGAAAGACTAAAACATGAATAGTGGCAGGAAACAGTCACATAACGAGCGGCGTGCACTTCAGAGGGATCCCACAATAACTGCTCGTCGTAGAAATCCCTTACCACATATTTCAAGGACAACATTTTTTTGATAGTATCGTCTTGACCATGTTGACGCTCATAATCATTCTTTCTGTAAAAGTGGCACAACTTCGGTTTTGGGTAGATTTGATAAACTGGGTATATCTCAGGATTGACAAATCCAAATTATATAAAATAAACAGCATCTGAAAGCTTGGTGCTTTCCCTTTCCGTGTGTATAAACATATTACTCCAAACTTTAGGACTTCATGGTAAACAAGTAGTGCAAACATGTGCACCATTTTGTATGGACACCCTGTATACTGATACTGATGTAACGTCCATGACCACCAATGGTAATGAAATGAACTGAGGGCCGTGTTTTTCGTTGCAACTCCAGTATGCATTGCAACACCAGAGCGCCCACTCATGTGACTACCATGTGATGCCCATGACATCATGTTCATGCCATTCATGGGATATCGTTTGTAGTTACCAGAAGGTTAAAGACGATTTCGTAAGACGATTAAACATGGTTTGCAACAATGCTGTAGTGCTACCACATTTTGGTCATTTGCATTACCGGTTAAACAATGCTCTTAATTAGGTATAGTAATCACACTACAAGTGTCTTATCCATAGTTTTTGCATAGGGTAACTCTGAACAATAACAGAGAGCATGTTGAAGTAATATCGATTGCAAAGGTATCAAAAACAAAACTTGACTCTTGATTGACAACGTTATAAAATAAGGAAATGCTAAGGAGAACCGGGAAACATTATACTCTTGCAACTGAAAACATTTTTTGTTAATAAAAGTGAGGCATTGGGCATAATTAACTTAACTTATGCCCAATAATCGTCTTTGATGTAGTAGTTAATCGTTGAGTCCATCAAATGCCCTTCCTTGAACTGAAGTAGCATATTTGTACCAATGCGAGTATGAGTAATGCACGTGACATGTTAACGTGAATGTTAAAGCCATACCTTACAATTTCCATGAATTAACAGAAAGAATGATAACATGTTACCAGAAAATTGACATTATGCCTGCTTAACCGATGCTACAAGCAGACGTGTCCTCTTTTTGTTAACCATAAGCCAACCAGCATCCATCATTATTATTGCGGGTTCGTAAATGGTCTCTATCTATTTACGAGTAGTTTTACTGAGGGCGTATCTGGTCTCTGAGAAAATGTTTTATGTGAGTCGTGTTCTTACACATAAAGTAAAACTTAAGTATTGCTGGTCTAACAAAATGTACCGTCAGCACTCAGTTACTGATTTGAAATGAAATGAAAAACGTACGTCATCAAACACATATCATCACGTGACGTAACATCACCGGAAATGCAACACTTCCTGGAAGTGACGCAACTGGTATACTCAGAGCTACAATCTTGTCCGAAGTCAACTTTTGCCATCAGGTGTCAACATTTAACTGGACACACGCCTCGTTCTATAATAGCTTTTTTCTTTTTAACCATGCACATGTGAAGTACAGAAAGAAGTTTACCCCGGGTAATAAACAATTTTTAAAAAAACCTCCCACGTTAATTAAGGTGTTATACGTCGTATGATCACAACTGAAAAAGAATGAGTATATATATCAGGATTGATTGAAACACCACCAATTTATTGAATGATTATGACAAGTCCGTCCAGTGTCGTTAATATCAAAATGCGAAACGTGACCGTCCTACAGAAAGCGGAATAGTTCGCTGAAAGTCATTTTTCTTCGAAGCCGTTGCGATGATTGTAAGTAGTATAGCCTTGATTTCAAGGCTTCCACAGATTCTTCTTGACCGATGATGCTATTTCCGTTCCGTTATTTATCATCACCCCTACTAATAGTAGTCAATCTACCAATCATTTTATAGGTTTAAATGGCGTTTTAATTGAAAAAGCCATGTTCATTTGACTTTAACGTGATTCGAACGGGTAACCTTCGTAATACCAGTGGGTATATTAAATCGACGCTTTTACCAATTGAGATAAATAAGCGTCAGATAAATGACGAGGTAGATTACTTCATGAAGCTAGAAATTGTCTTTCCTATGAACTTTTCATTGTTGATTTGTTCTCCCATGGGTTCATAGAACAAAGTCAGATTGGTAGCCAATATTCTTCAATTGGGAAACTCTGGTAATTTACATAAATCCAAAATGGCTGCATGCCATACAGGGATCAAAAATTGAAACAGCTTTAATTAAGCTTAGTGCTTAGTGCTTAATGCTTGTTAACTCCCTATAGCAGCCTATCCGGCTAAACTGGAAGCCCTCTGAAACCTAGAGGTTGTGATTTTTGTACAGGTAACAGACCCGGGATGATCCCCTACTCTTTAACGATAAGGTCTGTAACTTTTTTAACGTGTTCAGGGTGAAGCGTCTGAATACACGGGACCAACGTCTTAACGTGAATCTCCAAATCACGGCGAACTGACACTCACTGTATAGACCTGCACGTTGTACACAGTGAATGGGGTAGAGGAGAAATTCTACAATTAAATCTGATTATCAGCTTAAACCACGGAAAGAGACTCCGATAACTAACCCTCACTGAATTAAGATTTGATTGTAGAATTTCCGACCTAGATAGGAACTTTTTGGGGTGAACAAAGAATCCTGGTTTCAAGGCGACTTGAACCCACGATTGATAGAAAACTCCCGACCGACGATCAGCGCGCTAGACCGCTCGAAAGAGCATACCATCTTGTTCGTTAGATCAGGGGTATGCGACTCCACTTGTCAATCTGAAGCTACTTTAAGTTTAACTTGGCTGTATCTCATATGCTAGGTGGCGCTGTATGTGCCGTCTGCTTTAGGTATAGACTTTTTGAAGTTCACACATAATTGTTGGGAAAATTCTAAAAAAATTGTGCGGTTTTGAAAGTTATGGTAAAACGTACGCGCTGTCTGATACTTCACGTTTCATTGTTTATTTTATGTATTTGAATTTATTTTCTCACTTTACACCATACCGTCATTGTTTAATTGTGTCATACGGACTTGATGCAAGTCTATAATTTTCTTTCATTCCTGCGGTGATCATAAAATTAATGGCGCTGTTGCAATTTTTTTTTTAATTATGCAAACGGGACCTGTGTATCTACGTACGTCGATCAGTATAAGACTTTCCAAAATTAATAAAATCCCTGGTTTGATCCCAAAAATGTATCGTTTGCCCAATGTTGGACGTTTCGTTACGGAGTTATGGGGCAAAACGTAAAAAGGTCGTTGAACTTTGCATATGGGTCAACATTTCAACTTGCTCATATTTAAATGAGTAATAGCCCAAACTGTTCGTCTGAACACATTGATTCTGAAAATCAGTTTTTACCTGTTACAGCTGTGTCTGTGTATAGGGTTCGAAAGATCACAGTCGATCTTCTTGAACCAGATCCCGGGTTCAAATCCTGGTCAAGGAAATGATTTTTGTCATAACAACGAGGGATATATTAATTATTATCAACTAGGAAAGCTTGATAATCCTTAACAAGCAGAAACGTTTAAACAAGTTTGCCGTCGGATGACTTACTTGATCGAGCTTTCGCCAGAAGTGACTCTAACTTCATCAGGACAATCTTGAAGCATTTGTTTGTGATAGAACACTGGCAGATCAGTCTTTGCAACTGTTTCGGTGTTTCCCATGATTCAGTAAAGGTGTGGTGTTAAAGAATACAATGATGTCTGCTCGGGTCCGGCCAGATGATCAGAACATGATTTGTTTTCACCGCTCATATGCATTGTTCTAACAAGAGGTAGGATAACTCAATTACTCTCTCAAATCATTTCGTGTTAGGCCTATGCTGCTTGGAGGACGTGTTGATCTGTGCATTACTAAAATATTTTGTCGAAAAGTGATTCAAATATCATCATTACGGGAAATGCTAAAATGTTTATTTGTCTTTTGAATGCAGTTTATGGTAGTAGAAACAATCATGAATATAAACAATACCCTAGAATTCGTCTTTCCAATGCACTTTGGTTCCAGCTTAAACAGACGCTTCCCTCCATTTTAACTAATAATTTCGGAAAAGAAAAAGAGAAATATCTAAGTTAATTTAAAGGTTATTATTGTTTAATTACTTTAATAATTATACACACCATTTCCGAATGTTCTGAAATGAATAAAATATGATTGAAGTTTATTTAATGTAATTGGAATTTAAAAATAGAATTAGGTGTTTAATGTTTCAAACCTAATTGGAATCTGTTATCACAAGATATGTTTTGGAATTTTGTAGTCAAATTTCAAATGGTTCGGGAAATTATTATGAACTGAAATTCAATACAAAGTGTAAATGTCAAACCAGCAGAAAAAACATAAACATCATACAGCAAATCGACAATCATCATTGAGGGAATATATAGCAATTTATTGCACCGATCTGTAAGTTAGTTATTGTATATGGCTCTTTATGATTTGTAATGTTCCCCATACCAAGATATATCTTGTTAAAGGCTGGCTCACACTATGACGGAGAGTGGTCAACGGCAAGCTACGGTAAGCTGCGGATTGCAATTTTGAATTTCCCGCCAATCGTCGTGTGTTGCCGTCAGTTGTCGTTGATGAATCCGCTAGCCACCGCAGACGGCCGAAATTATCAGTCGCGTCCGTCGGCACATTTTCAGCATGTTGAAAATGTTGTGGCGGCAAAAAAATCGTTGTGATTCCGTTCAGATTTCGTTGGAGACCACAACCCTCATTTCCTTTACGTTTTACTTGCCGTGCGAGGCCGTATCTAGTCGTTTGAGGTCGTCACAATTTCGTTGGTAGTCGTTGTCAACGACCATTGATGGCTAAACAACGGCAAGTGACGTCACATCTCGAACCCTGACGACACATTGCGGCAAGTAACGAAATTGTAACGACCTTGGTGCGACGATGGATTGCGAATTTTGGCCGGAGGGTGACGGGTGATGACTGTTGATGGCGGGTCGTTTGCGAGTACCTGCGGCATTGCAACGGTGATCTGCGATGGGTTACGATTTTATAACGATGGTCCACGATTTTAAACTTTTAGTTAGTAGATTCTTCTCCAGCCCAGCACAGCGTATGTCTGAGTGGATGACCAGAACGTTGTGATGAGTGGGAACGCCAAACTCGACTATGTATACGACCCGCCCACACACATCGTCATCGTCGCCGCAACCCACCGTCAGCAGCCGTTCCTTGCCGCCAGCCGATCCGCTGCCAGGCGTCTGACCTCGTTCCTTGTTACCGGGCTCCGTCGAGACATCATCACTCGCCGCTCAGACAACGTCCGATTTTGATCGCTAGACTCCGTTCCCTGCCGCAGCCATTCGTCCCTTGCCGTCGTGTTGTCGCTGAAGGTCGTTCCCATCCGTCAGCGACTCTAGCTTTTCCCCTTTTGCCGTCGTTTTGCCGCCAACATTTTGTGATTTTCACGTCCGTCGCCCTCCGTTGGTTATCTACCGCTACAATGTGAGCCAGCCTTAAGATAGGTATAGCTATCAGTAGCACAGCTATCATAATCCTATTTACATGTTTAACTTGATATAATACTAAAGAATCATTTAAAGGGATATTTTACTGTTACTCACGGAATAACGAAATCAGCCTTATGCCCAGCATATTTTTATTGTGTCTGTTTATAGCTAGGGAGCACACATGGTTTTGAGGTCAATATCAATTAACCACCCATGTTTGCAGTGATTTTCCACTTGTAATTCTACTAATAACTTCAAAGAACATTTTGGTATATAACTCTCTGTGTCAGCCTAGACCAGAACCGGAAAACCCCTAAAATGAACCCATGCTCCCCAACTATAGTGTGAAATTCTTGTCTTAGCCGTAGACCAGAATATTTGAATTGTAAAATGTACAAATCCCAGTTTTTATCAAAATTGAGGGCGCAGCCTCCAACAGCTCACTGAATGTCCCTTTAAGATTAACTTATTGTTGATAAATGAATAATTACCAAAAAAAACAAAATCAAAGACAAGCCTGCTCGACATGACCTCAACAAAGTTCAATAATTCCTAATATGATTAGGCTTTTCTTTTGTTACCTTGGATGAATCCGTTTACCTCGATTTGATTGCGAATGAATTTTAGGTAAAACCGATTCAAAAATGTGTCATTTCTACACAAAACAACCCACGTAATATCGTTCGACCCAACCATTTTCTTTACTCTAATCCTATTTCAAGTAAATCCCACTGAGACCCAACGGCTAAATAGTACGAGTTGCCTTTTTTCCTCTTCCAAAATGATTCGCAAATCAGTCCCAAAACGTGACGTGTCAACTTTCGGTTTTCCAATTTAACTTTGATAAAAGCGACACATTTGTTGTTAATCGGAAGTAGCCTACGTGTTTGGCTCTGTAGTTGCTCAACGTTTTGGCCGTGTATCAACAAAAGCCGACAGAGATCAGATATTGGGGCGTACGTGTGTAATTAAAGAAACATTCCGCGCGTTAAATAGATCCTGAATGTTAAACCATTTGGTTGGTCACTGTTTAAGATGCCAGATGATTGCAATTTTTTGTTAATTAAATTCTCCATCCAAACGGTCCGATTCTACATGTATTAGCAACAGTGGGGTTGTATAAGGCTATTCTAAATAATGTGTTTCCCTGACAATACTGTGTTTTGCATTTACCGATTTGAAGAAATTATTTTTATTATTGCATCAGCCACAACATTTCTTTTCGATTTATGTTATAATATATATTTTACCAGAAGGAAGAAAGCAATTTAAAAACGGCCTCCAAATGGTAAGTTGTAATCAATATCCATGGTTCGTGTTCGTGTGAAACATGAGATTATTTTTAAAATTGTTGATGTGAGGGATATTAAAACATCGTTTACTTTTTTTTAATTTTGAAGGATGAATTTATAATTTGTTATTATGTCACAGTGGCCTATATAGGGGAGGGGGAGGCCAGCAAGCCATGCCCCCATTGACAAAAGAGTTTAAAATAGGAAGAGGAGGAGGAGAAGGAGGGGTAAGGAGCATAGGCGGCGCAAATGGGTGGTGGGGGAGGTTTTGGGGTCACAACATTTTCATGTGTGGAACGACACTCCTAAAAAAAAAAAATCCTTTTTAGTGTTAAAGATGCCAACCACCGGGGCCCTAAGGCGAGCCCTGGACCCCACCCGCTAGTGTGGATGTTGTTTAAGTTAGAATATGAATGTGCACACTTTGTGTTTGGATTTTACTCATTTTACTTAATAGTAATACCTATGTAGGGTCATTGTTTTTTATTTAGTAGGCTACAGGCATGTGAGAAAACGCCAAAATTACAGCTTCAGAATGCTGAATCTTCGCCTTCAAAATGCCTAAAACCCAGGAGCTTCCAGGGGCGAGGGGGGGGGGGGGGGGAACTGGACCCCACCCGCTGTTGTGGATGTTGTTTAAATTTGAATTTGAATGAGCATACTTTGTGTTTGGATTTTACTCGGTTTACCATGTTTACCTAATATTAATACCTACATGTAGGGGTCATTGTCTTTCAGTTAGTAGGCAATAGGCATGTAAGAAAATGCCACTACTTCTTCAGAATGCTGAATCTTCGCCTTTAAAATGCCGAAAACCCAGGGTCACCCGCTAGTGTGGATGTTGTTTAAAGTTAGAATTTGAATGTGCACATATGTGTTTGGATTTACTCATTTTACCTAATAGTAATACCTATAATGTATAGGGGTCATTATATTTTAGTTAGTAGGCAATAGGCATGACGGTGAGAAATTGCTAAAATTTACTGCTTCAGAATGTTGAATCTTTGCCTTCAAAATGCCTAAAACCCAGAGGCTTCACCCCTCTCCCGCACCAGGGGCCCTGAGGCGGCCCCCGGACACCACCCAATGGTCGCTCCACTCGCCTCGCTCGCTCCGCTCACAGGGATACAAAATGTGTCTCCCCCATCAGAACAGTCCTGGAAACGCCACTGATGTAACATGTAATGTATGACTTCGTTTAGAAAGGAAAGGGAAACAAAGTCCTTGTTTTCTTTATTAGGTAACGTTAGATATTACTACAATGCAATAGACACAAATATATTTATAGACAAAGGTGTCCCTGAGTTGAAGACCCACAATTTAATTTGACGGAGCTATATTTTTACTTTTTCACCATAGATTGCAACATATTTACGCATTCTAGAAAACTTAGACTCTCCCCAATTTTGTGAAATAATCAACAAGATTACGTAATCGTTATGGTAGTTACGCCAAAGTAAAGATAGGTATGCCGAAAACCAGTTCAACCGATTGATTGGACGCAAAACAACGAAGTTAACCATTAAGATATTAGTGGAGCGATGCTGCATTTCAAATCATATCGAGTGGATTAGCAGCTGCACATCAACTGGGGCACCGCTTATTCCGTCAAATCGGTTGAACAGGTTTCCGACATAGCCTACTTCTCTTTTATCACGCGTAAGTTGGAGAAAAAATGGTTTAATTCTTGGTCATTATTTCAAAGGTAAAAGAGGTATTATGAAATTTAAAGAATTTATTAGCATGTTTACATACAACGTTGCGTAAAAATGAAACTACGAATATCCATGAATAACCGACCGTACCTACATATGATTTCCATATTGTTGGTTGATATTTCAACAAAAGAATCACATTTTACAAGATAAATGAAATCAAAGCCTGCTTAGCATGGCCACAAAAGCTAGTCCCCCGATATCTCGGATGAATCAGTTCACCTCGAACGACTCAACAACTCTCCTAGGTAAACCCTATTCAAAGATTTGTCATTTCTACAAAAAACGTAATAACGTACGGCCCAACTGTTTCTTTACTTTAGATCTATTTCAAGTAAGTCCCACTGAGACCCAACGGCTAAACAGTACGAGTTTCCTTTTTTCCTCTTCCAAAAATGATTCGCAAATCAGTCCCAAAACGTGACGTGTCAACTTTCTGTTTTCCAATTTGACTTTGATAAAAGCGACAAATCGGAAATAGCCTACGTGCTCGTCTCTGCGGATGCTCAACGTTTTGGTCGTGTATCCACAAAAGCCGACAGAGATCAGATATTGGGACGTACATTTGTAATTAAAGAAACCTTCCGCGCGTTAAATAGAGTCATGAGTGTTAAACCATGAAGTTAATCGCTGTTAGAACATGTAGAATGTCAAACGATTGCAAATTATTGTTAATTTGTCTACCGAATCGTTCCGGTTGTATGTATTGATAATGGTAGCGTGTGTGTGTCACATCTAGCGGATTTCAGACGTTCTCTTTATTATTGAAAACTCAAAATAGTCCTTTTCAATTTTAACACTTAATTTTGAATGAGTCACAGATGTCATCAGGTATCGTACCACGGATGGTTTGGGAAAACGGAATTGACTAGCACTTTAAAGCACGGCTTCAAACAAATCTAGACAAATAGATAGCGTAGTAATCAATGCTTAGGCCTATGCCCGGTTATTGAAATAAGATTACCCTTTGTCGTTTATGAAAATCCAGGATATTTAAATATTCTCAATATTGAAACTTTGAATTACACAGAATGTTTGAAATGTCACATAAATGAACTTGTTGATAAAGGAAAGGAAAGAAAAAATAATAATTTAATATTATTACGATACAATAGAAACCAACAAAGCCAAGCTAATTATGCATCCTTTTCAGTACGGTTCAGGCATAACAAAATGACGACTGTGTTTAAGTTTATCCCTTGAGCCAGTTGATGTGGTTGGTCAATCATATGGTTATATGATATCATATAACTGACCAATAAGAGACATGCGGCCGAGTGCACCAAACTGGCGTAACTTAATAGGGAGGTACGCTACCGCCGTAGTAGTTATGCCCTAACGATAGCGTAACTGACTAACGATGTAATTCTGAGAGCAAAACTGGCGAGTAACACCAGAATAGTAACTAGCGAGGTAAATATCCACATTAATCAGCATCGTCCCATTACAAAAATAATTGTCGCATATGCCAAGTGTTAACCTATACTTTACTGTAAAATTCTGACGTGAATGGTCCCCCGTAATATTAAAAATGCGCCGTCACTCGATAGGTCATAGGTGAGTGTAAATAAAGAAACACGTTGAGTAGGCCTGCGGTCCGGACAAAATGACGCCATTTTTGTGGCCAAAAATGTCGAAGTTGTTTACCGCTTTTTCAAAAATCATGACATCATGACATTACAAACATATTTTGGGCGAGGGGCACATACAATATTGCACCAAGAAGCACAATTTTAATGACAAACACAAGCATCCAATGGAAACAAGTAGTTCAATGGTATAATACCATTATAACACATCTTCTAACACATATACTTCCGTGGCTTGGATACCTTGTCCTTTGAATTGTAAATCACAGAACCCCGGTTCGATCCCCACGTACGGCACGATATGATTTCATTTTTTTGTTCTTCTACCCTTCCACTCACATTAATGTTGAAACTTTGGCTTTATCAGTTTTAGATAATAAAAACAATAATAAGTTTATTTATTTATTTATTCATTATTTATTTATTTATTTATTTATTAGTATATTTATTTATTTATTAGTATATTTATTTATTTATTAGTATATTTATTTATTTATTTATTTATTATTTATTTATTATTATATTTATTTAATTATTTATTTATTAGTTTATTTATTATGTCATTTATTTATTTATTTAGTCATTTATTTAGTCATTTATTCACCTATTTAACCATTCATATGTCTACCTCCTTATTTATCTATTAATCTAAACGGCCAGGTATGTCGTAATCATGATACCATTTGAACAGGGTGGTGTATGTAATCATCCCCGATGTCATGCATGATTATATGATCAGTGGCCCATTTTGTTAAAGCAAAATGTTTTATACGAATGGTTTATTTTCCCAAATTTAAATTTATCATCAAAAATTCTCAAATTATTATTGTATTATCTAAATAGTATTGTTTTTATTATCTAAATAGTATTGTTTTTATTATCTAAATAGTATTGTTTTTATTATCTAAAAACTGGTAAATTTTGGTCAAAATATGATCCAAAATCGGTTAGATTAGTGTTTGAATGGGCAAAAGGAGTTGATCTAAATTTTGACTAAAAGTATTCACCAAATTGCAAGAATGGAGTAATTTCAAAAATACAAAATCTTTCAGCGTATGAGGGGGTCACATCCCACCTCAGATATACACCCCCTGTGCATGCAATCGCAATTGGTCCTGCCGCATCAGCGAATCATCCTCTCACTGCTAGAATCAATTGACTTGTGGCATAAACGTTATGCCCCAACTTACTCTTGGGTCCGGTCAGGTATACAGGTATAAGATTTACCTGCAAGTTACTTGCCTAGTAGCTTACCCCAGTTTGGTGCTCTCAAAATTTGGGTTACGCCTCAGTTCTTTAGTGAGGTAGCGCTATTCTTCAGCTAATCGTCATTGGTGCACTCGACGATGGTAAGTCAAGCTTAAACACAGAGATGGTTATCTAGAGAGGGATATATCACATTATATCTTATCTTATGCTAAACTGAGATAGCATAATAAAGGTTAACTATAAAAGTAGTTCTCCCCTAATGGGGTTAAAGATGCGGGGACTAACGGTTTCATAATTTGTCTTCCCTTATAATTATCGACTAAATTGCTACCGTTATATAATAATGCTTTGAAAAAAATAAGGTGATAAATCATGTTGTTAATTTGTCTTCTGCGTGCAACCTATTTATTGTGTGATGCTCTAGCTAATATTAATCAGCTGCAACAAGGTAGTGTTAATAATCAATCTAGCCAAGGTGGTACGTAGAACCTTTTATTTCCACATATCATATAATAATATGTGAACATTCACGTACTGATCTTCCAGACGAAGGATCTAGGATCGGGGGTTTTTTTTGGCTTACAATTTCTTAGTTTTGAAAAGATTGACCAAAAAGTGCAAAGAATTTGATTTTTTAGATGAAAGTGTTGGCATTTTTTGATCAGTTATTTCAAAACAAAAAATGTTTAAGCAAAAAAAAAACCGGATCGTAGATAATTGACTTTGGATGATCTTGGTAAAATTTTGGAATTTATAACAACAAAAATGATTTTGTTAGGTTGTCTGAAAAAAAAATTGAAAAAGTGAAATTTGATACCAAAAATGGATTCTCCGACTCATTTCATTAAAAAATTAACACTTTTATGTACATCACATTTATAGTTTAAAAGTTACAGTCCTTGATTAATTTGGCGCCAAAAAGGGTTGACACTTCTCTTAAGCAGGGTACTTAACCAATGCCAGTTATTTAAACCGTTTTAAACAGCGTTTTATAGTGTAGCTGTCAATGTAACACTTCATTGAACAGATGACAGAGATTGAACAGAGTTCTTTTGAATACGAAATAGTGGTAAATTTGGCACAATTTGAATGATACCTGCCCGTATTCTCAAACAGGTAGTTAAGCTAAGCACTGAAACAAGTTATTGCTCTTCAGCTGCAGCTTGATATGAAACGCAATATGAATATATCACAAAATTGAGCAGTTTATATGCTTTTCCGTAAATGTTTCTGACTTTCTGTTTTAGTTAGTGAAAGTGTGTACATCACATCACCTTTCCAGATGACCAGGAAGTGTTTATTATTTGGGATGTCAAATTATAGAATCGGGCCCTGGAAGTATCTCCGAAACTACGCATGCATATAAAGTCGGCCTTGTTTCAGGGGCGTTAGGAAACGATTAAAAGAAATAAGCCTATTCAGGGTGCACTACACTAAATGGTGTAAAATATTGTAAAACAAGGATTTTTCGACCAGAATGAGATTGTTTCGATCCAATTGTTGCCTTAATTTGACCTATTTTGACGTGTTTTGTAAGTAAGCCTATTGGAAACTGTAATTCTATGCTATTTAGAGAGAAAAGGATGATTTTTAAACAAACCGCTGCCTTTCATCTCAGTCTGACCGGACAATGTCGGATCAAATGCCGCGGCAGTCCTGCACAGTTTTAAGGTGCACCACTTGGGTAAAAAATGTCAAGTAAGCACTTTAATGGGGTACATGGGGGGGGGGGGGGGGGGGGGGGTGATACGGAGCATAAAAGTAACTTACTATGAAGCCTTGAGTAAAATTTGGCCACATTTGAAATATCTATGAAGTAAGCTTATTTTTTTTATTTTTTTTATTATTCCATGCATTGATGATGGATAGAGTAGGCTTAAGCTTATGTTGTGTTACTAAGTTAAGCTCAAGTTGTAAAACTATTTCAAGATGTGAGGGTCACATCCATGAAGGTATTGTGTATAATGCCTGCATTCTGGAGGCAAAACCATTTAACAGGTAAGTTAAATGATAAACAAGTCTGACCTGATTAAGTGTACATCTGCTCTGTTATTTTGTAGATTAATTCATCAAATTTGAACATTGGTGGGGAAAGTCACCAACGTTATCATTTTGGAATCTATTTTGATTATTTTTGTACAACAACACAGTGCATGTACCCTACCCCTGTCAGTAAAAACACACCTAGACATTCAATACAACAAGAATTTCTTTAAAAAGGATGAACGCTGTCCTGACAAGTATTTCTTTTAAAAAGGATTGTAGCTGTCCTCACAAATTGTAATATTGCTATGTTAATTTTGCTATCTTCAGTAGATAGCAGGTATCCATACATGACAAATTCCACTCATACATAATTATAACAACATGGAAATATCATTAAAATGATCACAAAATGTTCAAAAGGATTCATGGTAACTATTCCAATACATTTCAAGTACATTCAGCACAATATCAATTTCCTTAAGGGTGCACTACACTAAATGGTGTATCCCCTAACCTTAAGGGCGGTGTTTAAAGCTAGAATCGGAAAATATGCATGGCAAAATCCTCAATTGAAAAAACTTGACGGTAATACAATTGCGTAAATGCCTATGATTTTTGATTAATTATGATTAATGGGACATCACCTACATGCACCCTGACTATAAACTGTGAATATCATCTAGATAAATTTTGAGAGATCTCTCAAATTTGTGTTTTTTACTGGAAACATTGACGATTACGGCGGCATTTCCAAGCTCGTCAGAGAGGTAGTCAACTCCATGGGCGTATTTTGAAAAATCGAGCAGGTTCACCTACCTATTTTTTTCACTTTTTGGTGAGAAAATGTGATCATCTTTCAGAAAAAATCACTCTACAAGGTCCAATTTCGCAATTTAGTGGTCTAACACAGAGTTTTATATCAGTGTTTTTGTACATAACCCTATGGAGCTCTATTTAGTAGTGTGACCCCTTCAATCCTTGTCCCCCTTTTTCTTTTTTCATTAGATTTAGATCTCATTTTGTTAGTGCAGATAACACGCCTCACAGAATATTCCATTCAAAATGAAGGTATCCGAACGCTTTGAAACTACAATCATAGAAAAAAGGTGTTCGAACACTGACCCTAATTGCCATGTTTATTGGACAATAACAGGCACGCTATTTGAGTCACGTGAAAATCAAAACTTGTTTCTGGTAGCCTGAAGTATCCCCTTACTCATATCCCTCCCCCTTCCCCACCGATCAATGTTGCGAGGCCCTGTGCTGATGGTGGGCAAATTGTGGGATTCAACATTGATCAGGGGGGAAGGGGGAATATTTTACATTACACCTACAAAGTGTTCGAACACTTTTTTCTAACATTGTCGCTGCAGTCGGCAAGCAAATTTCCAAGGGCCCATTTCACCCCATCATCAGCTTTTTGACCTCAACGTGGGTCAATAACACTGCCAGTTATAATATCTAAGCGCCCGTGTACTTTACGGGAGCTATCAAACAGTGATTTAATTTAATTAACATTATAGTTAGCTTCGAACAAATAAACCAACACTAATTTGATAATCATTTCTTATTAAAAAATCAATAACAGCAATACAGTTTATTTGTCCATGGAGACTATACTTCAGTAAATCTGTGATTACGTCTATTGCTTTTAGGGTAAATGTCTTGTTCTGATTGGTTAATTCCACGTACACTAACCGCGGCGGGCGTGAGCATATTAACACCTGTAGCAGACCGTACCAAATGTTTACATATCGGAGGGTCAGTCGGTCGGCATTAATGATCTTAAGGCAACGCTGGGCGCAAGTCAATTTTGGCGGTAAGATTATGTCAAGGAAAACAAAAACCTTGTTCTACAGGGCCGTATGACAAAACTGGTGTTACATCATTGATTCATTCCACGGTCCTTTTTAATATTCAGCCGAACTAGGTATCGGTAAAAGTCGGTTTTAATGTGCTCTTCACAGCGGGAGCGCCAGAAGAATAAATAATTTCCTGTTATACAACTATTTTAAAATGTTAGATCAGTAACGATATTGCATCATGGGGTACTTGGAACTAATACTATATACCATTAATTTTTTTTAAAAATCATAAGAATATTTATTTTTATTTTTTAAAAATCATACAAATTCGTGTTGCCAGTGTATGCCGGTATAGGAAAGTGTACTTTATCACATCCATGAATCACATCCATGAATAATTTAAGGTTGGTGACTGCGTACGGACTATTCTAAGGTTCTTGTTTGAAATCGCTGACTTTGTCTTGGTACCAAGGGATTGCCCCGAGGGGGCAGTACGGTTTATATTTTGACTTTGGAGTTCGTATTTTTGTGTCATTGCCTCCTGAGGTAAATAAACACCACCCCATCGAATAATGGAGTAAACTAGGGGGTTCCCCACACTACGTCAGTGTTTTCTCCGGATTGACCAATAGCGGAGAAGCTTTTATAAAGAACAATTATGAGATAAACCAATCACAGTTCTGCAACTATTATGCATGTTCGGGGGCCACAAATTAACCTAGTTTTTGATTTGCAAACAATTACAAAAAATAAATAAACAAACAACAGAAGTTTCTTCATTCCCGATCCTGTAAAGAATTCAGAAGCAGGAAACATCAATTTTGCCGATTGGATATAATATTATATGAAATATGACTTCATACCCTAGACGAATATTTCGTCTCAGATCTACCGTACGAATACGTTTTTGAAGCTATTTTTTGTAAGCTTATTATCATTTCATCATTGAAAAAGTCAACACAAATGAATGATATGTCTCATCATAATCATGGATCAAAGTCGAATCACTTCAACAACCTTCTTATGTTTATGGTCAATTGATGCATGATGGGGAAATGTAATCAAAATCGCAGCTAAATCGTGTTGTACGATTCCATTCTTTGTATTACCTGCTTGTTTAGAGACGACATTATTCGGTGAGTAATGATTGATGGCCTAGTCGTACATTGACTTAATCATGTTTAATTAGGATCGTGAGTCTTTTTGACAAACAAAAGTATGTTGTCTTGCCATAGTATTAATTGCAGTGTTAGTGTTTGTCAAGCTTTGACAAAAATTAAATGGGTTGTCATGTGTCGTAGACGGGAAGGCCATTATAGGCCTAGCTAGGAGTAGGCTCGTACATAGGCCTAGTTAATTTAGCCTAACATTTTTTAATCTTGTCAGTTTCGGTTTTACAATAAAAATGGAAGACACCTGACTTCGATTTTGAATACGTTTCTTGAATTGAAACATTTATAAAGTCACCTTTGATGAGACATATCCCTGCCCTGTAGGCTGTATGGTTTTTTTTGCGTCCCAGTCAAATTTTATACTAGTATGTTAGCCCTGTAATCAGATTTATTTCACTGATGCTTGATACGGCCGTGTCTGCCGGTGAGACTGAGACAGACACGCAACGTCAGAGCGGTGTTTAGCTTACAATCGCTTGACACATGACATACATGGTACGTCCTCGTCACTTGTGTTGTGTTATTTGGGGTCCATGATGAAGCTTACAAATTTCACCGAGTCTGCTGAGGGACGTCCAGTTACCAGTATCTATAGGCCCATATCACTAGGGCATGCTAGCCGCTGCGCTGGCGGTACAAACACACGCTAGTTATTCAAATCATGCAGACCAAATTTGCCGTTCATCATTGACATTTTACAACGATATAAAAATGGTGTTTTGTTGTGTTTTCATGTAGTATTTATTGTTGAAAGTACAGCCGCGAGTAGTCGTGTCGCGTGTATCCATGTTCAGGGCCTCACTCGCAAACATCTGCCTCTTGTTACCATACGACGTCACACAAAACGCCCCGCCCCCAGGTCATTGATGCGCGTACAAGTAAATGTTGAAGGTTTTGGCAATATATCAATAACCTGCGTTGTGCGTTCGCGTTTCCATGTAACGATCAATTTGAGTGGAAGCGCGGTAGTACCACAGAATTATAAAGGAGAAACCAGACGATTTTTTTGCCCTATCTCTTTACGTGTAACGGTCGCCATTTTGGATTCCCACCATGGGGGGAAAATTGGAGGTATGTCGGTATTTTTCGGAACTGCACGGAAAAGAACGAATGCAGCATCGTGCGTGTACATGAGCCGTGACTCTCTCCGCGTAAAACGCAATCGTCGCGTGTGTTTTCGCGCCGGGCTGCTTCGCGCGTACCACTGCGTACTTTTCGTGAACGTCACACCGAAAACGCCATATTTGAACCAGGGTAAATACCGCGCTACACGGGCGGTGAGCAGTGGTTCGATGCTGTCTTATTCAAAAGGTAACTTACTTGAAATAAATGGTTCCGTATTTTGTTGAATCTTCACACAGACAACCACAGACAATGATCATTTTGAAAGTTTAATTTCAATTATACCGCAGCAGTATAAAATTAAAATGTTGACGGTCCGCTTCGTAGTTCAAATCATTCTCCTCATAGTTGCACTTTGATAAATGTTGATGCTTTAGCATATTTTTCATACGTTTTAAACAAAATACATTTTGCTGATTCATACCGTTCAAATAGGTTTCATGATTATCGTAATAACTCAGGTTGTATTAATCTCAAGCAGACCAAATAAGTGCCGCGCTCCCTGCATATTTTACGGGATATTTTAATAGTAAACAATGGAGTTTTTAAACTCGGAATAATTCCATTGTTTGCAGGATTGTTTGTTGGTGTTTGTTGGTTTGTTTGTAAATGCAATTGACCTCTAAAAGCGTTAATAAGGTGGTATATAATCAGATTATAGGTTCGAGTCCAAGGCCATTTTTGTCAAAACATTGGTACTATTATGTTGAATTTTATTTAATGACGATAACTGTCTTTGGCTTAATCATGTTAAATTGTTAATATACATGCATAATAATAATCTTCAGTAAGGTAGCTAATTATCATCGCTAGCTAAGGTTATTTTAAAGATATATTATAGCATATAACTAGCAGGTGCTGATCCAGGATTATATTTTGAGGGGGGGGGGGGCACAATAATATTTGAATATTTGTTTTTTATGAATGCTAGATAGGTTTTTTTGTTATATGTAAGAAATAATTCGTGCATACTGATATTTCCCTGATTCAAGTAGGCCTATAGATGGTTGAAATTGTTATGCTGAAAAACAGGTTCCATAAATGGGTTGGTTGAAAAATAGGTTCCCCATTTACCCCCGGGTCGCGGGATAACGGCAAATGGAAGATTGTTTTGAAAATAAATCGTTATCACGTTTTGCGGGGAGGAGGCCCAACATTTTTAGCCCCATCCCACCCCTTCTCTTCTCCCTTTCTCTCTTTTTAAAATTGTAATGGGGGGGGGGGGGGGGGGGGGGGCGAGGGGAGACCTGAGATCAGGGGGCATTAGACATGTAAGATATCAATTAAAACAAAATAAGACAGCGGCAATGTATACAGATAGTGGCTAAGGCCTACACATTCAATCAGCAAGCGAGTGCAGTGGATCAATTCCTCCTTCCGCCTTTGGAAGTTCTAAATAATTATTTATGGTAGGCCTATTTGGGTTTGGCAGGACTCGAGATCTGAATGTATTTCATTCTCGTCTATAGGTCTACCGGTTTTGTTAACAACATGAATGACATTATTTTGAACTTGGGATTAGGTGTTTTTGCGATTGATAATCGGGAATGGTTGTCTATACAGTGTTTGAACACTTTCCACGCGGCTTTTGGTTTAACCACTACAAAACAGATTTTTCAGAAACCTTTCCTTACTTTCATGTGTAGGCCTATCCCAAGGATAATTGAACAGATAATAGGCACTGTCGAAAAATACAAATCAGACTTTTCCAAGCTACTGTTCAAAGCGTTCTACCATATGGAGCTGAGACATGGACCATCACCAACAGACTTAATCTCTAGATGGATGCTACTCTAGATTGCTGAGAACTGCACTCAACATTAGTTGGAAAGACAAGGTACCGAACAAAGGCCTGTACGGAAAATTACAAAAGGTATCAGAAAACATCACAGACCGAAGGATGAGATTTGCCGGGCATTGCATGAGAAGAGAAAATGAGATAGTGTCTGACTTTCTGCTATGGAGACCCAAGCACGGACATTTTATGCTATTTCGGATTGTCGTCTGCAGACGCCTGTCGCGTGGAAATTGTTAAAAGGGTTATAAAATGTTTAAGGTAAAAGTAATATTAAGGGGCGGCCTAATCAACAATTTTAATGGGCTTTGTCATGAAACCTTTGGCCCGTTGTAACGTAAAATAGTCATTGCAGTGTGTGATTGCATTTCGGTACATCTCGAATGTGTGTATGATATTTTGAAACATAAATCATATGGCGATTGATTCCGATTTTTTTTGCGCAGTTTATCCGTGATTAGTTTTAACCCTGTTGTGTGCGGCGTTTTTCGCGTTTCTACTGAAAGGTTGGATCCTATATGGTCCGATCAAAGAGAGTAAAGTGGCCGTCTTTGTCAGATAGATAGTGTTTAGTTGCGGATGCGCTCATCCTTCCGGCTGGGGTCTCCTTCGACGGCGCAAAATTCAATATTTTTACTAGAAAAACGTTTTCCATATCCAGACCCATCCTGATCATGTAGGCCTGTTTCGGTCACTCTAAGAAATTAAAGAACCCTTTTTTGTCTTGCCAGGAGAACCCTTAAAGGTTCTTTAAAGAACCAAAAACAGTTCCCCAAACGTGATACAGAACCATTTTTGGTCGATACAGAACCATTTTTTGGGTTCTATGAAGAACCTTGTTTGGTTCTTCAATTTTCAAGATCCTTTTTTGAAGGTTCAAGAGAGAGGTTCCTTATAGAACCTTCAAAAAAGGTTCTTGAAAATTGAAGAACCCGAAAAGGTTCTTCATAGAACCAAAAATGGTTCTGTATCATGTTTGGGGAACTATTTTTGGTTCTTTAAAGAACCTTTAAGGGTTCTCCTGGCAGGACAACTTTAGAACCATTTTTCTAAGCGTGATAAGCTTTAAAAAGGGACTTATCATTATCTTTGGTTACTGGACTAAAAGTTCGCTTCTTAATACTAATAGTCTTTCCCTCATAATTTCGTTGGCCGCTTTTAAAGAACGACCCATCATGTACTTTGGACATATTTGTTCGTCATTATGGTCATGTTAAGAACGACATATTTGGTTACTGGACTAAAAGTATATTCTTTATATCATAATCTCGTTGGCCGAACGACCCATCAGTATGGGCAACTTTGGCCGCTCTTTTATCATAATTTCGCTTGCTGCTTGTTTTTAGGAGAAACTATTTCGGGTAGGCCTAATAATAATTTGGAGATAATTCCCCATGTTGTATTGAATTACCCGAAATTCTTCTGTGTCCCTCCATACATTTATATAAAAGTTCACATGGCAGCTAATCTGAAACACGGTACTTCTCTCTAAATTCACACTCATCACTGTAATATAAATTGTACGGTCCAGGGCCGCACAATGGTTTTTCAATCATTTGATAACTTACTCGCTTGTATGAGATTCAGTAGTGACATACCGTATGCAAGGTTAAGACCTGCGTAATATTAAACTTGGCCTATTGGCACCGTTGCAAGTTAATTTCCCGGTTTGCGTGCCTCGTACCTGCAGAAAACCGAAGTGAAGCGTCGGACCGTCGGACCGTTGATCGCGCAACTCAATAAATCTCCGCGTTATTTTGGCAGTGACTGCGTACGCGTTGGACCATGGTTTGAAATACGCGGAAAGAATGACACTTTCCGAATGCTCACGAGCATTTACAAAATACCGACATACCTCCAATTTGGTCCCCATGATGGTTTGAAATGGCGGCGGCATACTGGATCTCTATTTTTAAATCTATGGGTGGTACGCACATATTCAAAAGTTATGAATTCTTAAATAGTGGGCACGGTTTTGGATGTCAATAAGCAACCGATTGGGTTCCCACTTTTATACATTATGTTTTGAGACAATAGTATATAGATTTGAGCGGGGCTAAGCGAACGGCGACCATTCATGACTCCAAGTATGGTGCAGACTACATGTACACGTACGAAAACACCATATAGCAAAACAGTAAACGAATTGATTTATTTCTTAAATAAAAGCAATAAATATATATATTGTTATAACCCTTGAAGGTAAAACTGGGTTTTTTTTATAACAATTGAAGGTCAACGTTATACCTGTTTTAACATTGAAAATCCAAACCTCGTATGATATGCAGTATGCATAAAATTTGAAATATAACAATGAACACAATGATAGTAATAATATGACAATATGCGAAAATGAAAATTTGAACCAAAAAAAGGGAACATTTTTAAAATGTTCCAACCTTTTCACAATTTTCAAAATAAATTCGATCATTAAAAAAAATCAAAGACTAAAATGTAATCTAACAAACAAAAGACACCATCATCTTCAACAACAAATAAATGAAAATAAATTTGAAATTCATGCGGTAATTAATTTCATGTTCTTTTACTTTTATGCCCTAAATGTTGACTTATGGACCATACTGTAGAATATGAATTTGTTCTCTTAACGTAATGAATGCATGTTATAGCGTTCACTTCCCTCTACCAGCTTATACACTTAATACAGGATTTTCTGATTAGAAACATGTATTGGGTGCAAGATTTAGCCTACTAAACCTGAGACTAATATAACTAATAGTTACATTAGTTAACGTACTAATAACCGTCACGATATTAACCAGTTAGTATTTTGAAAGAGTGACTAACCGCATAACATTGTCTCAATATACACGTAAACAATCGGTCCTGTTTTACTTTCTTTAAAGTTTAACAACCTCACTACTAGTATATGAAAGTGATTGTCTGTCTTGAAACTTTCGCGCGCATTAGTAAAAAAAAGGTTGCCTCATCTCATTGTGATTGTCTGTCTTGAAACTTTCGCGCGCATTAGTAAAAATAGGTTGCCTCAACTCATTGAAGAGCCGAGTTTTGAACAATTTCACTCGATATATTTGTCTGGATATCATTGTAAGACGAGACATACCAATCGTTTTTGTATTTCTGCAATGTACACAAAGCCAGCACAAAACTAACTAGCTGTATACTGATTAATGATTGATTTCTTATTTCATATGAATGAATTGTATGTACGCGCCCCCGGATTTTGTTTAAACATGCTTTATTCATGTATAGCAGAATACGGGTTTTCCCCCTTTAAATACCGTAATCCGCGAAATATGAAGAGTAATCAGACGAATAATTAAAGACGCACTAAGCAATGTGGTACTTGAAAATATCACTTATTTTTCTAAAAATACCATAATTATGTAATTCATATGCAAATATTTAAAGACGGAAGAATCGCCCCTTATGCAAAGAAATTACTTTCTTATTGCACAAAACGCATCACTTTTTCAAGGACACTTTTTTCCGACCACATTCATCAAATATATTTCTCATAAAATATCAGGAATTTTCTTTTCAAGCTCGATTTTAGTACGGATTTTCCATTTTAGTACGGATTTCCCATTTTAGTACGGATTTTCCTGAATGCAATATACATTGCGCGAAATGTTCAGATTTATTTATAATTTAGGTGTTCCCCCCCCCCCCCCTTTTTTTTATTAGGGTACGTGAGTAATGTATTATGATAGGGTTGAAGGAAATAAATTTAGAAACACATTAATGAGTGGAACTTTAATTCAGCTTAATACGGGGTATGATTGTTATTAAATAATTGATATCACGTTAAGTGGCAAGTAGACTTTATACATGTACCATCCAATGGGGATGAGACTATGTGAACATGGTTAAACAGTGTCCTCTCTTGAGACTAACGGTCGAGTTGAGCTCCGATGAATATCAGTTCATTGACATAACTCTCTTTAGTTTCATCATACATTGTAGCTTAGCCATCAATCTGGACGGAATATACCATAGACGATTAAGACTGATGGAAGGGGTGTTTCTCTATCCTAGGCCCTTGTAGGTCTATATATTTTATTTCGTGGTTCTGAGGAGTTGGTCACAACAAAACTTGGTTAAAATGCTTATAGGAAAGAAGCAAAGCTATAAAAAAAATCTTCCAATATTTGGATTTAATTTCAAACATATCTATCTTTTTTCGAAATTTGTAATAGAAAAGCAGAGAAGATAGACAAAACCTACTTAAGTTTTTTTGTTTGTCTATATTATTTTTGTTGCCGTTTTAGATTTTTATAATATATCATTCAATTTTAAAAAGGCAAAATTCGGACAAGTAAAGATATAAAGAAATAACAATATTCCAACACATTTAATCTCCACTACGAATCCATATTATCCGGGTCTCATGTTTAGCAGAAGTAACGCTTCAGCTTTAACATCACAGGATAATGAAGACAGAAACTCGGGTAGACTAAGTTGGATATACGCTCGGTCATTTACACGCCACACTAGTACCTATCGAAATCCCGGTAAAAAACCTGAGCTCTCATGAGACTTGCTGATTGAATTAAAGTCCGTTAACAATTGAATTACGTGGTCGTCGTTGCTATTGCAATACATTACACCGATGTCAATGTGATAATTATACAATGTATATGGGTGGTTAATAATGCTTACACAACGGACCTGTTAAGGACGGCCAATTAGGTTTTAAATGGGAGTTAAAGCTAAGTGATAACTGTCCTTATCAATCTATTTTAAGACGGAGGTTTCTCTTTGTAACGGTTTGTATTTACGAATCCAAATAAGTGAAAAGTAACATATTGTTTGTGACGTTTCGCTCATAAGATAGTAGCTTCATCAGACTGGCGACCATATCCACTATTACACTATTTTATGTAAGATTTGCCGGATGATGTAGACGGCGTTGCTCGTGTGACTTCCAAGAATAAGAAACATATACTCTACATGTATATCAGTGCCAGGGAGCTTGTTCAAATCCACAGAAATGTTCCGATATTAGGGTAAATTTGATTAATTACTGTTGGGGAAAATGAAAACTTAAAGCAGATATATTTTGAACACGTCAACATTTCCTTTACACAAAGATAACCGCTGGTTGGTCCCTGGTTGAACCAATTGTATACAAATTGATTGTTTAAACTTGTGCGTATGTGACGGGATCAGTAGGCCTATACCAAAGAAACTATTAAGTGTATTTGAAAGTGGTATTGTTATTACATCGGGTTTTACTTCATATCCAAACAAAAAAGATGTTTGTGTCCTTAAGAAACACAAATGGCACATGCTAAAAGGTTAGGAATTTTTGCCTTAGGGCTTCATCACCTAAACACAACACTGAATCAGGACTATCTCCATATAATTTTAATGTAATTGGATATATCGATTTTACTAATTTCATCAAAAAGTACATTTTGCTATATATATACACGCCGTATGATTAACTCGGCAATTTCTTTCGGAAACCCAATGTTTTAAAGTATAAGGCTATGGAGATGTTGACCTTTACAATGTGTAGTATTCTCAATAATATTTTTGTTTTCGGCGTTCAAGGCGAATCTATCTTAGTACAGGCAGGAACTGAGCATATACATAGCTTCTCCAAAACACTGATTATACTAATCTACACCTTTATGCTCGCCAAAACGTTCCTAGCCACTCGCAACCAAATAGGCCGCCAAGTTTGACCTGTTTTAATCTCATTTGAGATAGCGGATGAGTGAAATATTTTATTTCATCCGATACTTGACGATCAAATACTCATAACTACATTCGAGGGCTGAGCGCCAAGGCCGTAACTCAAGAAATGCTATTTTGAGATAATCGACTTTCAAATATTTGGGACTCATTACAATACACTGTAGCACCCAACTTATAACTCTAATTTTAGTGGTTTATGAGTTATCTCTTTATAGTTCTGAAAATCTAAGTTATATGGATTATTTTTGTACCAAAATATCAATTTGCCCAAAAATTGAGTTACGGCCTTCTAACGCTCAACCCTCGATGTTGCAAAATTATGAGAAAGAGTAGGCACAAGTATGGGAGTTTTACAATTAAGATGTTGTTTTAAGTTTCCATTCTTAGGGATAAGTATTAAACCACCTATTGACCACATGGGGTGACACAGATGTGTGAGTCATTTAAAGGCATCCGAATCCAAATTTCAAAGGAAATGCTTTCCAAACCTACTAAAGGCAGGTTTTGACTGTAATATGCTTCTTCTACACTGCAAAAAGGTTGCTTAAATATTTACTCAACATTTTACACAACGTTGTTGAAGTATGCAACCGCTTAACAGTTTACCCAACACCGTTGGATAACATGTTTTCACCAACAGTTGAACAATTCCAGTTACTCAGTAGTTGCACAATTTTAATTACACAACAGTTGGGTATTATTAATTAACCATTTGTTGGGCATTTTGTGACTGTTGCTTAATTTGTGAATTGTTTTCATTATATATTGAGCATTTTTGTATAGCAACTGTTGCTTAATTTATCAAATATAGCCATATGTTGGGTATTTTATTTGTGTCAAGTTTTTATTATATATTGAGCATTTTTGGTATAGCAACACGCAGTAGGCAAAATAATGTGAATTCTGGGCGATGCAGCAGAGCTACATACATCACTTCCTCCCGGTAGTGAACCGGTAACTTGTAATGGGAATTCTAGGCGATGCAGCAGAGCTACATACACTATTCCCGTTCGGTAGTGAATCTGTAATTTATTTTAACATGTTATTAAACTATAGGCTTATACATGATATCTGACATCTCTTATCAATGGTGTTTTTACTGTGAACGTTTGCCAAACGTAGTCTTGCTATCTGGGTATGAAGGTATAAATAGTCCATATTATATAATACATAAACATATTTATGTGATTCTTTTGGTGCAAAATAGATCACATGACATGAACTATTCAGTATATGTCCATGTCGTGTATTTTTTGGCTATAAAAATTGACTATTCAATATTCATCGCTAGTGACGTCGCTATACCACCGTTGAAATGATATTCATAAACAAATATATGTCAAACAAGGATGGCAATTTTAAACTATTTGTCAGTGTATTCCGTTTTGGATGCCAAGACAGAATAAATCTAATTGTGGTCCTGCGCTGCAAAAACGTTGTTCAAGTATGCAACCGCTCAACTGTTAAGTAAAATTTGCCCAACACCGTTGGATAACATGTTTTCACCAACAGTTGAACAATTCTAGTTACTCAAAAGTTAGGCAATTATATTCACTCAAGTATGCAACAGCTCACGAAATTGGCTTTTTTGGACAACAGTTGCCTAAAATTCACATGTGCGTAACTTGCATCAACTGTTGCGTGATTGTCCTCAATGCTCATGCAACAGTTGCCAAAGTGGAATATTTGTACACAACATATTTTAGCAACAGAAACAGTTTCCACCAACATTTTAAGGACATTGTTTTCGACGAATTGCTCAATGCTGGGGATTTTTTACTTTTATACAACGCCTAACTTTCTACATATATTGAATGAATTTTAATCAACACGTCAACCAACGGATGATAAAAGTACTTTTAGCAACGTATTTTAAGCAACCTTTTTGCAGTGTATATATAAAGGGTTCAACAAAAGAAAGTATACCACTTTGTTTATGTCATTTTGAGTAATTTTTAATTTGTTGTTGACCAAACAGGCTAGATAGGCATTTAGATGAATCTTTTAGGCATAATTTGATACCAAATTTGTCCCCTAACAACAAAGATAAATCATGATTAGCACCATTTAAAGGAAAATATCCCATTTTCAAAAGTCGCATTTCCAATACACAGCACGAGAAGATTTGGTTAATCTGTCCATGTTCTACCCATCCATAACATTCCTTTACATTCAAATCCTTCACCCATGCATCAGTTTACATTTGAATTAGCCCGCGCATTGAGGGATATGCGCGGTGATCAGTACGGGATAAATACGGCATATGTGTGTGTTCACAATTGGCCCTTTCTTCTCGTGCTGTGTATTGGAAATGCGACTTTTGAAAATGGGATATTTTCCTTTAAATGGTGCTAATCATGGTTTATCTTTGTTGTTAGGGGGCAAATGTGGTATCAAATTATGCCTAAAAGATTCATCTAAATGCCAATCTAGCCTGTTTGGACAAAAACAAATTGAAAGTTACTCAAAATGACATAAACAAAGTGGTATACTTTCTTTTGTTGAACCCTTTAGTTCAGCTATCTTAAAGCTACCACCAACTTGCGTTATGGGGGAAATGTTTAAACTGTGATAG
Source organism: Ophiura sarsii (assembly GCA_035610835.1). Lineage (NCBI taxonomy): Eukaryota > Metazoa > Echinodermata > Ophiuroidea > Amphilepidida > Ophiuridae > Ophiura > Ophiura sarsii. The sequence goes on from CM069451.1 coordinate 50,997,049, forward strand.
GTGGAGGAATGCCCAAGTAGAATACAGAAGGGGTTCAGTCATGCACTCTTCCACATTAATAATGTATAGATGCATAATACAAGGTAAAATAACATTGTTCGTGTATGTGAGCTACAAGAAATGTCTCGGGAAATTAATTTAGTGGACGTGTAACTAAATCGTGAACGCTTCAATTTAAGTATGTCACAATGAGGTAATGCACATCTATTTGAAAGGCATACGTGTATAATACACGGTAGGTATACCTTTCAGTTAGTTTGAAGTGACTATAGCCAATGTACGAGGGTCATTCAATAAGTTCTACCTCCTCACTCATAACATCGCTAATATGAATGTCAGCCGCATGACATTTGTCATGATTATACATCTGAATCATAGCTACACATTTATAGTAAATGCGAATTTATACCTATTTCACTTTTGTCATGATGCAATCAAAGCCAGAGAGAGATTTCGGACAACGGATCGGACACGGAAAATTACCCCAAAGATAAATACACGGTTTTTTCGTATTGTATGATTAGGTATAACAGCCAGATTTAAATACTTAAAATAGAATACAATGGATGATTTCTAAATATAATGCTATACTATCATGTATAAATCAGATTGTAGGCAATATTAACCTTTGTAGCTTGCAAATAGTATAATATCAACTCGAATGTATTGACACGCCTTTAGCATACAAGAATACTGATATTCAGTCAAATGTTCTTGTCACAAGTCAAGCCACAAGTGATGCCTCAAATGTTAAATGTTAACATGATAGTAACTTTATCAGTTTTCATTATATGCAACATTAAGAATAGTTAATCAGGTATTCAGTGATAGAAAAATATATCTTCGAGAGACTTGAAATATATCTATTTAGTCCTGTATAATGAATATCTCTTAGTTTCTATAGCAAATGTGCCTTTTGCAGCGGTTCTTTAGGGTAGGGTTAAAATTGGTGGCTGTCCTGGTCTGGTTCTGGGTAATCAACGGGGCATTTTCCCGCCAGGAAATCAGTCACTTGTATTGTATAAAGTCTGTTCAAGAGATATTTGTAACTTAGAACGATTGTTATTGACCAATAGCTACATTTTGTCTCTTAGAATTGGCCAAATGAATAGCACTTAGGAGAAATTTGGCTGTTTTTTACCCGTTTCCGTCGCACAAAATGGAAGTTTGGTTTTTACTGCATATCCAGAAAAGTACAATGAGTATTCAGACCAATCTACTATGAATTAGTAGCTAAGATTCAAAGCTTCAATTGTGGAATATTTCATACGACTGGCTTGTATAACAGCAAAGTTATGAGGTAGGAGGTAGAACTTATTGAATGACCCTCGTATAACTATTTTTTTTAAAATATAACCTGTCAATTTCTTGACACGTGAGGATTGAGTATCCCTGCCCTTCGTCATCTGGCTACCCAAAAGGTTGGGTATTGAACCCTTAACCAAAATTAACAAGCAAATAAGTAAATCCAATAAAGAGTTTCACTTCTGAGGTTTATGGAATTAGCGGTCAGTGTCTCAAAATAAAACAGCAGCAACAGCAGCAACAACATCAAGGACAACAAACAACATCAAGGACAACAAACAACAACATCAAGTAGTTAAGAATAAATTCAAACATATATTCACGGATTGAAACGGCTCTTTGACCTTGATGTGTGAATTGAACCATGAAATTGTTTTTGTTTTTATAAAGTGTATTTAATGTAGTCGAGTGGTCCCGATAGTGTGTCCAACCAAAACTGTCCCCAACATTTGCATATAGCTCAATGCACTTGATGCACTTTCAGTGAGCCCACAGTCCAGTGTTTATAGAATCCTGGTATTTTGTTATATTTGCTGAGCAAAAATTGGAAGAAGTTGATGGCTCTACAGCTACAATCTTGGAAATTAGCCCTTGGAACGCTGAGCGCACTTCTTGGATAATGCATGTATATATTTCCAAGCTATTTGTTTAATGCTTATTGTTTTCTGTGATTATCTGAACACCTTCAAATGCAATTTGTCCTTCCCGCCCCCCGCCCCCCCCCCCCCCCCCCCCCCCCCCCCCCCCCCATCAATCAATGTTAGGACATTCTAGCAAGCTGCTGAAATGAAGCCATTGGCATCCCTCAACATTACACGGGGAGTTGAGGGTGACCATTTACCGTTAATCACAGAAAAGCGTTACAAGACTTTTTTCCAGGATTGTAGCTTTTTGGTCATGTGACCATGCTACAGATTAGCTGTTGTCGTAAAGATACAACATGACATTCGTTAAGATACATTGAGTTAGCAAAGCAAAAAGATCATAATTGTTCAAATTTTACGAAAATAACAATACGCGGTCTGATATAGGTTCTCCGTTATTAAGGGCAGTGTCAACCCGGCACTTTTTTCAAAAATTGAATTTCATATTTTCCTATTATTTTATACTTTTAAATATGTATTCTATTATTACCATCATAAGTTACTAATCGGAAGCGATTATTTCCCGTTCTTTTGGGTGATTTAAATTTGTTGTTTTGGTAAGTTTGAGTCAGGAAAAGGCGCATGGTTATTTGGCGGGAAATAAAGCGGAGTTCCGCGCTTTTCAAATGCTGCGACAGCTGTGCGATCATGGGGGCACACCACTAAATACGTCCCCCATTGAAATACACGCGTTTCGGCCCTTTTTCAAGACCGTATTTTGACCCCACGTAACAATGATGGAAGTTTTTATTTCGCATGAATGTATTAGATATGTGTTGAATTTTATTTTAAACTTGATTTTTCTTGACCCATCTAGATGAAATTTTTCGCTACGGGCACCTAAACAGCGCCCTCCCTATTTTAAACCGATATTTTCGCTTCCTCACCGGTTCCGGCAACGATATCACTCCGCAGCCTAGGCTCCCGTGCGTATTCGATTCCGACGATTTTTGACCACATTAGCAATGCTGAGGTTCTATTCTATCTTTTTCATAAAAAATACGCAAGATTTACTTCTATTTGCTTCCCCTGGGACGATGATCAAATTGATATAGGTACTATTTCTCCGAACCATACACCAAACGCATAAGGATTTAGTGCAGTGCCCCCTCATTGCCTCGCGCGCTGAATCTTCCCATGCGTAATACTAGACGCGCCGCTTAATATCCGCGACGAAGACGCGAAAAACAAAAGAGCGCAAAACAATGCCTAAAATGTAAACAAAGGCCAATCTTACGATCATTTAAATTTCAGTTTTCTTCCAATTTCTTCACATTGTGACAATATAAATTAAATCTGATAGTTTAAATTGATTGTTCATAATAGTATACTCGCCTTTTAGGTCACACGCCCGTGTATTACGAGAACATTAGCTTTAAATGGTGGAAAATGTCAATATTTTTGCCAAATCGATGTTTTGTAGAAGTTCAAATTTGAAGGAACTTTACGAATTTTCAGACAACCTAACAAAATCAGTTTTTGATTAAAAATTTCAAAAGTTCACCAAAATCATCTAAAGTCAATTATCTAGGAAGCACTTTTTTTTTTTGGCTTAAAACATTTTAGTTTTGAAAATATTGACCAAAAGTACCAAAAATGTGATTTTTGATATAAAAAACATTTTTGTTGGCACTTTTTGGTCAATATTTTCAAAACTAAAATTGTTTAAGCAACAAAAAAAAGTGCTTCCTAGATAATTGACTTTAGATGATTTTGGTGAAATTTTGAAATTTTGAATCAAAAACTGATTTTGTTAGGTTGTCTGAAAAATGTTGGCGCCAAAAAAGTGATTTTTGGGCAAAAATGTAGAAATCACTATTTTGGGGAAAATTTAATACCAAAAATGGATTCTCCGACTCATTTCATTTGAAAAATTGTATACTTTTATATACATTACATTATTAGTTTAAAAGTTACAGTGCTTGATAAATTTCATATATTTTGGGTTGACACTTCCCTTAAGGGTAGATATTTAGACAAGGCGGTTCTCGAACGGCGCGTCTCGCCTGCTCATCAACAGCATCTGGTAACCAATTAGTAGCTTGAGCTCATTGACATATGACAATTCAGTTGCCATGTTGCATGTATGATCCAAGTTTGGTTGTAACCAGTCTTTGTATGAAAAAAGAAATGTCATTGTGTGGGTTTGTTTTGGCATATTTTACAACTTGACCTTAGACGACCTTTGACCAAGATGTGACCTTTGACCTCAATGACATATGAAGGTTGCCATGTTGCATGTATGATCCAAGTTTGGTTGCAATCAATCTTTGTGTGAAAAGAAATGTCATTTTTTGATGTTTGATGTTTGCCTCCAATGACCTTTAACTTTGATCTGTGACCTTTGATTTCATTAACATATGAAGGTTCCCATGTTGCATATGACCCAAGTTTCGTTGCAATCAGTCTTTGTACGAAAAACATATGAAGGTCACCATATTGCATCTTTGTACCAAGTTAGGTCACTGCTGGACTTTGTATGAAAAAGAAATTGAGAAAACCAAAAAGTGTATACTAAATGTTTGACAGACTGACTTACTGACAGACACACGGACACACGAAGGATAATACAGCCAAAAAATTAAATGACATTTTTCACACCACAATTGTATTTCTTTCAAACAAACAAAAAAACCCACCTAAAACAGCATCATGCCAACTTGGCAATCGCAACGTTTTCATACCTCTAATATGATCAGTGTTGGCAAATTCCAACACCCTTCATGAATATTTAATGTATCACTGTAATCTATATCGCTTCCTCCAGGTAGTGACATCATCACATCAAGGGCACAACATTAATGCCACAAGTATAAAACGTCTGTACCCTATGCAATGTAGATATGTGCGATTTAGTCCTCCAATCAGTCAAGAGAGCAGTGAAAGTCACTGTATCTGGTAGTACCATGATCAAGAGAAGATATCAGTAGCTTCCCAGACACTATTGTGTCCGTTCGCATTACTCTGTTTAATTAACTTACACTTCCATTCCTTGTGTACATAATGGTTCCCTTCATATTAAAATAAATTTGGTAAACATGAATTGATAGTAAAACAAAACATACCAATTGCAATTTCTAGTTGTACTCTTACTCTATTCATTTAGGTTATTTTTTCACTATCGATTACTGTTATAGAAGAAAATACTTCTTTTAAAAGATTTAAAAAGCATGAAAGCATAGTGGGAAGATTCTTTTCTTGCTTGCCATACTATTCTACCGTCTATTGTCATCATAATTTTGATAGAGTTAGATGGCTGAATGTATTCATATCGACAGAAATACTTACAAAAGCATAGTAATCGAACCATGGCTGTATGGAGCATGTAACATGCTAATATGATATAAGGCCTTACAATTCAAAGTGGGCAATTCAAAAGTGAGTTTCACACACGGGTGCTCTCACAGGTGCGGTAGAGCTAACAGATTTTGGACTGGACAGAAATTAGAACCTCCCCACAACGCATAATACTTTTTTTGTTTTGAGGTTTTAAAAGTAAAATTTCTCTCTATAACATGAATCAATAGTGAAAAAATAACATCAATGAATATACAGAACTTGCCAATGGCATGTTTTGTTTATAAATACTATCGATTCAAGTTTACCAAGTTTATTTCGGACCACGAAGGGGAACCATGTACAAAAGTAATGAGAGTCAAGTTAGATCGGACAGGGTAATGCGACCGGCCACAATGGTTTCTGGGAAGCAGGAGTCGCATTCTGACGCGTCTGCACGTCCTAGACCTCTCACTTTATTGTAGTGAAGCGTCAGGTTTCAAATTGGAAAGACTTGCGGGTCCCGATCAAAATTGAAGGGACCCCTTAAATTTGACGATGTATGGAAATGGAAACCGTAAGAAATTCTGTAAATTACATATCCATCCTTTGCTCATTAAAACTGCCCGTAAAAAGTAAATGTTTCAAATACCCAAACTTCAGGACCCCTCAATTCCTTGGGGGACCCTTAAATTTGTTTTTTGAAGTCCTACGGGGTCCTGAAAAATGTCATGGGACCTCTCACATTTTTGATCCAGTGCTATCCCTGCTGGGAAGCTATCGATATCTTCTCTTACTATGATCAGTCAATGAATTCAACATAGGACACATTTTCATGGGACAGTGATGCATAAGTTTTTAGCACTATACTCAGTCAATGAAAAATAAACACTATACAATGCATTGTTTACTTTGCAAGCATAACTCATAATTTAATAATACTTTCACTAGATATACATGTAACATTTGTCAGATATCTCAATATATAATATTCTCAATTCATCAACCTCTATACAGTGATGTTAGAGCGTTTCCCATTGATCACAACACGCATGATTCTGCTCTGGATGGCGGATGTACCTTAACACTTTCCACGCGGCTATTAGTTTACCATATACAAAACAGATTTGTCAGAAATCTTGCCCAACTTTCAAAGTTTATCTCCTCAAGAATAACTTAACCAAAACTAGGCATGTTTGTACTTGTTTTAATGCATTTCTCATGTAGATTCCAATTATGGTGATGAAAATCAATAATTTTGACATTTTTGAAACATTTGATGACATTTTGGAACCGTCGTCTGCAGACAACTGCCGCATGGAAATTGTCAGTATGATGTTTAAATAACTAAGGCTAATGCATGTGACCTGCTCCCACAAAATTAGCGTAAAGTTGATGCAAAGATGTTGCTGAATTGAGGCAGCATAGCATGTTATTGATTTGCCGTTTACATTTTTTGTTTGTATGGACCATGCATGGTCTATTATAGGGGAATTCTAAAATAGCAGTATGTATAGTTATTTTAAGAGTATTACCAGCCATGCCAGGCTATTTATTTTATAATCCCGCTATACCGGCAAAAATCAATAACATGCTATCCTAGCTCAATTCAGCAACATCTTGGCCACGACTTTACTCTCATTTTGTGGGAGCAGGTCACATATATAGAATAACAAAATATACCAGGATTTTTTAAAGAACTTAAGATTCACAGTCAGTGTTAGGGTTATTGACATTGACGTGGTCAGAAAAAAAATTAAAACTAAATAAGGGTCGGCAAGATACTGAAATGGCTGATAACAAAGTTATAAATGGGAAATAATGACAGAATGGCACCTATTACATGCAGAGTTATAGTATTTCTGTACCAAATAGGTGAATAATTGTAAAGCTTGTCTTTATCTCCACTACAAATCAAACACATGGCACAATGTGTCTATTGATAGTTATGTGCCTCAAAGTTTACCATAACAATATCTGTTTGGCATACCCCAACCCAATCATAATTTGTCTTCACTTTGTACAATTGTTTTTACTTTTCCTATTATATTGCCTTGAACTTTGTTGTTAAGATGTGCAAAGATAAGAAAGTGGGAGAAAAATCCATACACCCACCTAACCCTTCTTTTAATTACCTATTACGCCAAACAAACAACGATATATTTATGTGTCATCTACGTGAATATTCCACCTTTAAAAATTGATGACACCAAATAGCGTAGGTACCATACGTAACCCATCAAGCTGGGTCTGTAGTGATGACCCGATGGCTTTCAAATTCTTCAGGTCGCTCTCCAGTTTCTCTGCAACGTCCTATACAATGGATGACAAATGAAACATAACATTTATGATAAAAAAAATGATTTAAAGAGGATACTTGCTTCTGGTCTTGTAAACGCGTCACACTTGTAAGCGTGTTACACTTGTAAGCGCGTCACAGCTACAAGCGCGTCACAGTTGCAAGCGCGTCACACTTGCAAGCACGGCACACTTGCCAGCGCGTCACACTTGCAAGCGCGGCACACTTGTAAGTCCTCAGTTGTTGTTCTGGTCATTCGGAATTCGGGACAGTTCCTCAGATCAGAAAAAAACTCTCTGATTTCATAACAAATTCACGAAAACAGTTGTTACGCAGTCATTATTCTCTAATCCACTCAACATTTATGAATGAGATATCACATTACAGGGAAGAAATGTGTTCACTTTCATCAATTTTGAATTAGCTAGCATACAAGCACCTGGTCAGGAACTTTTTGTGTTACATGTATACCCTTCAAAGGAGATCTTCCATGAGTATGGCACTTTAACATTTTAAAAATGGATCTTGAGCAAGACAATCATACCACCTTTTAAATTGGGTTGAAAACATTGCACATCCTTCAGGCCTATAGTCACTGTCATAATGCTATGGACAAAATCAAGCAACTATGTATGAATGCAAGTTGCGATTTCACATTAGCCCAATCACGATGTACGGTCATTCTTTTTTTAAAGCTTCTGGTACTCACTATGCACTTCCGTGTTTCGCACATGTGCACGCATTGGTATTGGTGGAATTTTGTTCATAGCATCAAAGCGCTAGTACCATTATTCCAAAGGGCTCTTAATGTGGACATGCAACCTATACCATCCATGGTAGTCATGAGCGGTGTTCATTTACTGTAGTTACCTTCACTTTCAGCATACTGTCAGAAGTAATTGTACTTTAAGCATTTATTTCAAGTAGTAAGCTAACAACACTGCTGTGTGAATCAATGCACATCCCTATACCCAATTACTTTACATAAATACCATGTGTGCATATCTGACAAATTATTCTGAAATGTAACTTTACCCTTCAAAGGAGGGCTTAACTCTAACCCTACTAAATCTTACTAAATCTGACATGCCAGAAACTCTCTCCATACACGTGCTGCTGCATTGCCTCGATGACGTCACCTACCGCAGGCATATGTGGACAGGAAGTTGCTGCCCGCATATGCGCTGGAAGTTAAGCTCAGTTGGTACAGGGCCAGACAGGGACGGGGATGGTCCTGCGATCGGGGTGCTGGGTGGTTTTTTGGGTAAAAAAAATAGTACTTTTCCCCCTCCCCCCGATAAGAACAAAAACATAGCCGCGGCGGTTAGGGTTAAGCATGGCACTGTGTACTAACACTCCCAAAGTGGTCGTTGATGTGCTAGTTATACACTATTCAACAGGGAGTCTTGGTCATGGTACTTATTACATTATTCTTCAAAGAAGGTCTTGGGCATGCCACACACGGGGTCTTGAGCATGACATTAATAACACTCATCAATGATGGACTTGAACATGGCAATTATACCACCTTATTGTGAGGCTTTTAATGACAGAAAGTTATCTCTTAGAGAGACTTGTATAATCCCTCCATTTAGTCCTGTATATTGATCGCTTAGTTCTTATGAAAATTAAATATGACTTTTGCCGGGTTCTCTCTAGGGGAGGGGTAAACTTTATGGTTGTCCTGATCTGGTTCTGGCTAATCAGAGGGTACATTTCCCCTAAGAAATCAGTTACCTTTATTGTGTATAGTCTGTTAAAGAGATATCTGACATTTTTACGGTTATAATTCGTCGTTGTTCTGACATAACGACACATCACAACAGAATTAAGTAAAGTGATGTGTCGTTATGTCAGAACAGCGACGAATTGACCGATAGGTATGATTTATCTCTTAAATTAATAGCATTTCGGCGATATGTTGCTGTTTTTTATCTGTTTCCGTCCAAAAAAGTACAATGATTACTCAGATCAATTTACAAAGAATTTGTAGCTGAGATTCCAAGATACAATTGTCGATTGTGTGATATTTCATAAGACTGGCTTATATAATAACAAAGGTATGAGGTAGGAGGTAGAACTTATTGAATGACCCTCATATTATCATCATGTGGGCTGCCCGATGCCTGATGATTTGAGTGTAGGTGCCCCTTTGTTACTTGCTAAATTGGTGGCTCTGAAAAGAGCTTTTAATAGTTAGGTTGATTAGAAAGTGTGAAAAGAGCCACCATTTAAAGGCATATTATGTGATCTTTTCCAGGTAGCGCCCTCTATCATTGATTTTTACTATGAAAGCAGATTTTCTTGCAGATTTGCATTTTTGATCATAAATCATAAAGATCTTCCAAGTTACAGATCGATACGATTCCTAATTACTTCAAAATCATGGTTTGAAAATAGATTGTACCGAGCGGTACAATCTATTTTTTCAAATTTTACTCTAAATTCACTCTAAAACTATGATTTTGAGGTTATTAGGAATCGTATCGCTATGTCACTTGGAATATATTTATGATTTATGATCAGAAAAGTAAATCTGCAAGAAAATCTGCTTCCAATTTGTTTTCGATGATTGAGGGCGTCCCCTGGAAAAGATCACATAATATACCTTTAATATTAGTTTTGATAGATTAGTTTTGACATCGACAAAAACAAAATTTTAAACTATAATCACAATTATATGATATCAACGCTGCAGGTGATCATGGGATTTAATAGAATCTCTCATGTGTGTGCTGTTCTTGTACTTTTGCGGCCTAGTATACACACAGATGATATAAATAATAACACTTATCCCCAACAGCAAGTAGTAATAAGTATATGCATTCTACTATGTTATTTATATTGTATATAATTAATGTATCTGTTTTTGGTGTTAAGAAAAGTTCATATGAATAAAAATCTAGGACAATTACAGTATTCAAAATACCGCAAGTCGTAATAAGTATGCATTCTATTATGGTATCTATATTGTATAATAAATGTATCTGTTTTGGGGGTTTAGAAAAGTTCATATGAATAAAAATCCAGGATAATTACAGTATTAATAATACCAGTCTGTACCATGGGCTTCAAAAACAAATAATTTGAATTGTTCCGGTGTAATGATAGTATAAGTCAATACAGTCTGGTTAAGAGAAAGCCAACAAACAGTTTTTTTGTGATGTGATCAAGCAAAATGAGTCGGAAATGGCAAATATTGATATTGAGATATAACCAAACCCTTCATTTGCTCATATCTGTGGAATTTACTGTCCATTATTCATGGGATTGCAACATTTTCAATGCAATCAAATAGAAAGCTCATTTTGCTTGATTACATCACATTTCGTCAGCCTGCTTCGATAATTGCCGAACTCGTTTTTTCTAGTTTTGAGAAAACAACAAAAATAGGAAAAGTGAGTTAGGCAGTTATAAATCGAAGCAGGCTGACGATATGTTGAATTGCACCATGAACAGTACAGGTGAATTCCAACAGGAGCAGTACCTGTTGGATAGAATTAGGCTGGGGATATACCTTTAAATGAAATGTGGCTTGTTATAGGCCTAATACGAGTTAATATGACCCATTTTAAAACATTTTACATAATTATTACAATCTGCCTAACTCACAATGCTGACTTTAGGCAGAATTGCAATTGTGCATTTATCAACACTTTTGATTTGTCAATGACTTAGGTATTATTACAGCATGTGCATAATGTAATGAAGTCATAATTTATGCAAAAAACTCAATTTCGTTGAAAACTGAGTTAGGCAATTATCTAAGCAGGCTGAAGATTTGGTTGCCTGTAATCCACCTATCTCATGAAATTTTCAAAAGTGGAAAAGGTTAACTTTCCCTTGATAAGTTTTTTTTTTAAATTGTTTATTCCACTATTTTGTGCAATTTTAAATTGCTATTTATCATCAAGTCAAAACAATAAATTTGGATCCGTACTTGAAGATCTCTTTAGGGATAATTATCTATCATTTGACAATTGTATACACAAACAAAATAAAAAATAAACCTGCCCACTAACTCCTTATGAGATAAATGTGGAGAACAATTAAACAATTTATATTATTTTTGGTCCAAGTCTCTACTACAGGTACAGAGATTACTGAGGATGAGGATAACAAAAAGAGCAACTAGATCGTATCAGACTATGCTAGACCTTTGTGGGGGAAATATCTCCATTGGAAGGGGAATTGTCAGTGCATAAATTAAAAAAATAGTATTTAAAATTGGGCCAATTATGTGACTGTGGAGCGTTAGAACAGATAGTGATTTTCTTTTCATCAACCCAACAAATCTGTCTTCCCTATCTATATGAGAGCATTCTATACTGAAAAGAGGGGAAGGGGCACTCAGATAAAGTTGTTAGCATGAAAATGTTGATAAAGCGAAAAACAAAAAAACCCTGTTCTGCAGAATAACGGTCCTATCAGGTTGTGTCAGTTGGACCCGCATAACAGGGTTTCTTTCATCTGTCACCATAAGGCGACAAAAAACCCACCATGTTCTACAGGCAAACGGATGTTGTTTTTTCTTATTTAACAGTTTTTTATTCAAGCATTTTGCGAAAATTTGGTGAATTTTCAACAAATTTTGAAATTGCAAATAAAAATCCAAAATGTTTTCACAGTTTCCAAACATTTCCAAAATGTAAAAAAAATTTCAAAGATGTTTTGTTCTCTGAGAAGATCTTGAACTTTGAGGTCTCATTTCTATCCATCATATTGACTCTGTTTGCATCGTTCTTTTTTCTTCTTTTTTTGATTATTTTATGGCGCTTTCTGGACAATAAGAAACATTACTGACACAAACATGGTTATCTAATCACAGCTTCACTACATTCGTTTCACTCAAAAAGAAAATCACTCCATCCATCTTGTCAGCATACAGAAATTTTACACCATCATAAGCTATATAATGCTTGCAGGCTCAACATTGATAGCTCTAGAGGGATTTATCAATCACAGACGTCAACGGGAGGTATACTTTGAATAAGGGCTTGCTTTTAACAGCTCTCCGTGACAGGAAAGCTAAAAATCCAAGTCTTCAAACAGCAGAGTAGTCCCAATAAATATTACTAAATATGACCACGGGTAACATATACTCAGTGAACATTTAGCCTGAGCAACCCAGCTCGCGAATTTATTAACCATAAACAACATTTGGGCAAACACTGTATATACATGTATTATCAGTCTCATCATCATACTATACGCTTTATTCCGTCAAGGTATCAAATATTGATTACGGTAAATAATATCGCACCCAGCACGAGGTGTGATGGTTGACTCAATCCCTGGGCACAGCGGACCAATTTGTGAGCCTCCTTTATACCCCCATCCCAGTGGAGTCATCGCCACTGCAACACCATGGGAGTTGAGGTTTTAAGGGATGTAACCCAATTTCTTCACTTTTCCCCTTCAAAATTGAATCAGAAGAAAACACTATGTATCACACACTTATCATGGTTGTCAGATTGGATAGTTGGTCAGGGAGTTAAAAAGGTACTTAAAAAAAGAGGAAAAAGCGATAAATGGAATACCTAGCTAAGCTAACAATCTTTAAAACCAGCACAAACAGAAATTGTTATGAACCCAACCTACTACTGTAAATAGAAATCTTGAAAGTGTTTACAAATAAATGTATATTTATAACCATTGAGTGCGTGGGACAGAGAGTTCAATTTAAAGATTTTAAGAAATTACGTTTGCAGACCATGGATTATAAAATGACAGGTACACTACAAATCGCTATTAATTCTTTAACCCTTTGAACCCTGACCGCGCCAGGCAATGTGTACCGCTGACCCTGGCCATTCCGGGGGTAACACAAAAAATATTGATTTTTCGCAGGAAATGGATATAACAATACTAAACTTGTTCGGAATCATCTGTAATATTATAAAATCATATAAAAACAATAACAGTTTATTTGGATAGTGCTTTCAGGACAAAAATAAATAAAAATGGTGACATTTTAGACCCCAAAACCCACCTGTACAATGTACAGAACCGATACTGATACTGATACCTGTACATGTACATTACCGCAAATACATGAAAAGTTTATGACTTCCATCAATGCCCATTCTGCCGTCAATATTTATATTGTCACCATCAGATTCAGTCTCAAAATCATCTGAAATTCCAGAACTATCATCTAAACAAATCCTAAGCAGTATAAGTATCGTCCAGCATGTCCAAAACGCGCCACATTTCAATGTAATTTTGATGCGATAAGACACGAAAAACAGCAAGCAAAATGCGCTGATAGAAACACTCGTCAATTCATAACAACAAGCCTCTGAACTTTGACCCGGCAATTTTTAGATGCGCAGTAGTCTTATCTATGTAATCAAACCCCTTTGGACATCCTACACTGAGCCTATAGTCTGTCTCATATGGTTGATTGCATACACCGTCTCACCGGGTATACGGTACACATATGCGTAAGCCGGTCTGGCGGCTCGTCGGGTTCAATGGGTTAAGCTGTGTTTATAGACATGATTGCTCAATAGGAACCTTCATAAAAGGCTGTGGATTGTTCAGCGTTGCCATGAAATAAAGGGTGTAGTACATTTTGTCCAAATTCTTTTGGTCTAAATTCACTTTGTCCAATATGTTCCCTGAAAGAACCTCTCAAAATATCATAAATAAAACATGGTTCTCATTCCCAGAAATGATTGCATTACTTTGTATTCATCTGAGAAGATGCACTCATTGTTTCCATAGCAAGTGGGTCTTAGTTTAGGTCTATAAAGACTAGGTGAAGCGTTTTAATACATACACGCTAAGGGTCACGCTCCCAAAAATAACTGTTGGTAGCTTTACGTGATAGTGCAATGAAACTGGGGAATAGGGTCCACTGTCACAGTGCTTCTGTTGGATTTGTTGGATTTAGCATGGTTACGTTTTTTATAAATAAATAAGTCCCTAAATACCCATGCCATAATTATTCCAGACCAAATTGTTCCTTGCATTTACAACCAATTGGTTAAAGGAGGGGTCCCGCAAGCTCAACATTGAGCATTATTTGTTAGCCAAATTGCGTAATTATATAGAACAAGACATCATACTTATCATAAAAATGAATAAAAACTGTCATCTCTCAACAACAATATTTTTTAATTTGCGGCGATCAAAAGTCTCGGTGTCGATGATGTCATGGTTATCGGTGGTCAAATTTGCACAAGAGCATTTTATAATTATGACTTCATCAACATCGGGACTTTCTATCAGGACTTTGGATCGACTTTGGATTCGTTTTTGTCATAAGTATGGTGTTTTGTTTGATATAATTACGCAACTTTCGCTCGATAGTTATTTTTCTAACATATAATGCACCATGTTGTGCTTGCGGGATCCCTCCTTTAATACCTTGTATTTAAAAAGAATATGCCTAACCCCAATCCAATATTACACCACGAAATATTGCTTATAAATATTTCTTTGACTTTTTAGCAAGTTTTAACTATGTCATGAAGTTGTTTTAAATTAGCCTCTAATTACCCATCCATCATTATACCATACCCTATTACCTAAGTGAACTTTATTTTGTTCAAGCACATCTGATTATGTCTTCAAGTCTTCAAGTTGTTTTGCAATAAGTCCCTAACCGTCCATAATTATACCAGACTATATTACTTATGTTTCTTCTCTTTTTAGCACGTTTGCTGATGACACCCACCATTTCATCAAGTTGTTTTATATGAGTAAATACCAACCCTAACCATCCTTAATTATACCAGACTATATTACTTATGTTTCTTCTCTTTTTAGCACGTTTACTGATGACACCCACCATTTCATCAAGTTGTTTTATATGAGTAAATACCAACCCTTACCATCCTTAATTATACCAGACTATATTACTTATGCTTCTTCTCTTTTTAGCACGTTTACTGATGACACCCACCATTTCATCAAGTTGTTTTATATGAGTCAATAACAACCTATCCATTAAATTGTATCACATTTTATTATTGCTTTGTTTCATGCTTTTTTGAGCACACTTGATTACATCTTTAAGTTGTTCTTGAATAAGTCAAGTCCTTAATCCATAATTGTACCACATATTATTACTGCTTTTGTTTTGTGCCTTTTTCGAGCACACTTGATTTAGAATAGAAAATAAAGGTATTGTTTTGAGACCGTACCTGTGTTATATTGTCTGACATAAATGCGGACGGTAGTATCATTTTAAGTGGAACAACGATGCCGCAGGTGGAGTTGTTTCACGCAAAAAAATAATTTTACCGAACGCATTAATGTCAGGCAATTTATCACGGGTACGGTCTAAAAACAATACCTTTATTCTCATTTTTAAACAGTCATACTTTAGGCATTTATTCAATTAAAAACATTCCATCTAATCCTGTGCGCCGCATAAGGCAAAAAAAAAAAAATAGTTGTGTTGCCCTCATCCGGCCGGGTCAAAATTCTGAGAATGTGGGCCGGGTATTTTTTTATTTAGTTCTTTTTTTTTCCACGATTTTTTCTCTTTTTTTCAAGATTTTTTTTTAAGATTTTTTTTTTCTTTCAAGATTTGTTTCAAGATTTTTTTTCAAGATTTTTTTTTTCAAGATTTTTTTTCTCAAGATCTTCCAATCTGTGAAAAGAGATGGGCAAGAAACCAAAATATTCACCATTGGGTTGAAAATACATCCAGTAAGCATTTTCCTTAGTATCTTCACACATGTTGACTGAAATAATAGGTATAAAATCGTTGATTTGGTAAAATTAAAAAAAATTAAAAATTAAAAAAAATTTTTAAAAATCCGGCCGGCCGTCCTTCCCGATTTTAGGCTTGTGAGGGCAACACAACTTTTTTTGTTGTTGCCTAAGCATGCAGGAAAATCACAGTATACACACTGCAGAAGTGCGCATTATGGAAGAAAACCTTTAGTTACCACGCAATGCGCGAGGGTGGTCACACTAATAAATGTACGCCGTGTTAAGTTGTCTGATATAAATGAGACCGATTTCTCTGAGAACCAATTAGAATTGCCTAAACATTCTTAGCCGTTTAAGAATACACCTTAAAGTTGTTCTTAAATAAGTCAAGTCCTTAATCATCAATCCATAATTGTACCAGATTTTATTACTGCTTTTGTATTGTGCCTTTTTCGAGCACATCTGATGATGCCTTAACCCTAACACTCCCGGTGGATTTTCCAACAACAAAAATTTCAAGCAAAAAAAGCACACACAACAAGAGGTGCCACGCCCCGGGGTTTGAACCCACGACCTCTCAGTTGACAGGCGAACGCTCTACCAACTGAGCCACAGGGGAAGCTATGTACTCGCCCAGCTATGTAGCCCGGGGCCAATATTTCACCCAAAAACCTCAGCGCCAGGTGGAACCGACAGGCTGGGAAATGGGATTTCATGGGGTACGGGTCTGTTAGGGTTAATCAAGGTAAAATTAGAGAAAAAAAAGAAGAAGAAAAAAATCGTTCCTTAACCCTAACACTCCCGGTGGATTTTCCAACGAATTTTTTTTCAAACAAAAAAAGCACACACAACAAGAGGTGCCACGCCCCGGGGTTTGAACCCACGACCTCTCGGTTGACAGGCGAACGCTCTACCAACTGAGCCACGGGGGAAGCTATGCTGGGCGAGTGTACTCGCCCAGCTATGTAGCCCGGGGCCATTATTTCACCCAAAAACCTCAGCGCCAGGTGGAACCGACAGGCTGGGAAATGGGATTTCATGGGGTACGGGTCTGTTAGGGTTAAGGCGACAAAAAAACCACCCCCTGTTGTACGAAAAACAGACCTCTCAGTTTTTGTTTTGTTTTTCTTTCAAAAAAATCAGGAATTTTCAGTTCATTTTCAACATTTTTTAAAGAAGAACTTCTACAAAAAATAATTGGAAATGTTTTTTTGTCACGTAAAGTTGAATAAAAATCAGTCCTTAATCGCCCATCCATAATTATACCAGATCTTATGTATAATTGTCTTAACTATTTGTTTGAGTATAACTGATACAACTTACTCCCGCACAGATACCATAAACATAATAAAATAAGTGGTGTAATATTTGAAACAAAACTGACACATTTATGAGTAAATAGTTTCCTGGACTTGACATTATATAGTACACAACTACTCTCATTTTGTGTATATATGAGTAGGTGATTAAAAATATGCATATCATACATTAAATAAAATAATACCAATGTTTTTGTCATAAGTTGAAGTGAATATAATCTGAAGTACATGTATGTAACATAATCATATTTCTTGCAATCCGTCAAGTTCACGATGCAAATGGCATCAACTCAATTTAGAGTCTCCATATTTTTTGAGGAAGCATATTTTGTGATCTACCTGCTGATCTAAATGTCCGATTAGAATGTTATTAAAAGCAAATAAAAATAGTCCCGTGCCGGTGCACCCTCAGATTAGAAATTCACCACCAGAGTCACATTGCGCGCCTATGTGCTGACGGCATACACGTCCAGCTGTCAATCATCTTGCATAGCGACGGGTTACCAAGAATAGCGCCACTCTCAGCTGACATTTTGAATTGGATAAATCAAACAGTAGCCTGTGCATACTTTTTGAACAAAATCTGTATATGCAAAGGGTATTATTGTTTGTACACTTTTGGGTACATCACAAGCACCCAAATTATACTAGAGCTGGGAGATTTATACAGCCTGGTAATGCCCTTAAAACTCATCAAGAGAATTTCATAACTCAAGTCAGCGGTTTCTTCCTAAGTAAAGTTCCTAAACATAGTGAAAGACAGGGAGCAATTTCTCCCAAAAATAGTCCCAGTGTGCAGTCACTTAAGGTATATGAAGCTATATCGGCCCCGGTCCCCCAACTCAACACAAAAGTTGGTAACCATGACTGTTCTTCATTTTTTTAAAGTACCCCTTTGCAAGGATTTTGCAACAATTTAACCCCCTTTTTTGACAAAAAGGAGGACAAAATTGGGGTGAAAAATACCCCCTTTATCTGGTTTTCAATGACTATCATTTCAAACACCCCTTTTCAAAGACACTTGATACATACATTCTAGATTAAAACTTGTTGCTCCCAACGGTAACAGGCGTTTATGGTCCTGTGCTATTACTGGTGTACCACAAATGGTGTATTTGGGTTGTTACCATGTTCTAATCAAATGATTAAAACCATACTGCATGTACTGTGATGTTTCCTCTTCGTAAAACCCCTTTTTTCAAATTTCGCGGAGACTAATTCCTGAAATACCCCCTATTTCGCTGTCAGTGCTGACAATTGAAAATATACTCCTTTTCCGCGATTTTGAGACCAGTCATGGTTACCAACTTTTGTGTTTAGTTGGGGTACCGGGATATCGGCATGCCTACAGGAACGACCACAAATAACTTTATACATAGAACGCTCCTGATTCTTCCATAAAAAACGTTGGGTGCCCAACCATTTTATTCTTCAAATTAGTTCTTAGTTCTTAATTATCAGGTGTTAACATCGAGGCGTATCTAATCACTCCCACAGCCTCACCCATTCCCATAACCAAAAAGTTCACAATTGAACAGATTTCATACTAATATGAAATTATATAATTATGATTATAATAATCATAGCAATTATAACTTGTATTACACCACACACAATAGAAGCCTGGTAAGGTAATAATTACATAATAATTATGAACAGAAATTCAGTTAATTTGTGAAATTTGTTCCTTCTGTATGTAGAAGATTTGACAAGGAAGCAACTGTTTAATTAGCCACAGATGTCAGTTGTCAGTTGAGTGCATTAATTGCCACAGAACACAGAAAATGATAAGAATGAGTAGTTTCAGGGTGTAGGTGGGGGGGGGGGGGGGGGGGGGGGGGGGGGGGGTGGGGGGGGGGGGAGGGGCCCACTATGAAAGTTGGTATATATATTTCTTGCCCAGTGTCATATCATCACCATGAGAACCAATTTGAGTGAGTCAAATTGAATCAAATATTGGAATATCTGACTCATTAGAAAATGGTGTGCTCATTTAGAGTGTATAGCATGATGCCTTATAGTCGATGTCCAGGGCCCTTAATAACCCTAACCCCCGAGACACTATTTGCAAAGATTTTTTTTCGCGGCCAAATAGCGAGGGGGAAAAGTGCCCCCATGCCCCCAGGGCTCGAACCCCGGACCTCTGGGTACAGAGGCAGACGATCTACCGCTAGGCCACGGGGGAAACCATACATGGCGGCGTATATTCCACCATGTATATACCCTGGGGCCATTATTTCATCGAAAAATTGCCGAGCCGGGTGACACAAGCACACCGCATCGTAGTAATTCGTAGTACTCAAGAGTGTTAGGGTTAAGGAAAAAAAAAAGGTTTGTCTCAAAAACCGGCGCACATTGGTATGTGAAATAGGCTTAAGCGCATAGCTCACGTGGCTGCGATGCATTTTCCGTTCTTTTTTTCCTGTAGTTCTCTGTAAGCTCGAATCAACATGAAAATAATATGCATAATTTGGAAACCGGTCAAAATAAATATGGCCAATAAAAGAAATTACATACCTCATAGCCAATTCTCTAAAAAATAATTTAAATAAATAAATCGCACAGCACTTAGCTTTTTAGCTAAATGTTTCAGAGACACCTTTTTTGGGCCTAAAGTTGGCGCTGGAAGCTCTGGGTTTCTAGGTGCTCTCTCATGCAAACTGAGCTGTATCTGACATCTTGGACAGTTTTATTTCCTTGGTTAGTAACATTGAGCTTGGCCTACCTTCAGGCACCCTATTTTTATTAAGTAATTGCCAGGTTTCAGTGGGTCAAATCTGCAGTCAAATTGTGTCATAAAAGGGCTTAGCAGAAACACTGATGATTACCCGGGAATCCTTTAGCTCCCTCCATTGAGACCCCATCTTAACCCTTTCCACACGACAGGCGTCTGCAGACGACATTCCAAAATTGCACAAAATGTTTCATAAATGTAAAAATTATTGAATTTCATTATCATATGTGACCTGGCACGACAAATGAGTGTAAAGTCGCTGGGGCTGATTTTGAGTTATGACCTGAAATAGTTGATTTGACAAGGGAAGGTCGAAAATTAGATATTTTCATTTTGGAAAGATAAACTATTATGTATCACATTCCGAAGTATTAGGAAATATTGTGGGTCTAAATATGTTGTTTAAGTAATTTTAGAGAGGGCATTTTATTCTTACATCTCAAGAAGTGAACGCAAAGAAAGGAAAATGTCTCGAAATTACCTTGTTTACATCGTCATTTCCACAGGTTTATAATAGTATCTCTATGCAAATCTGGTATGGTCTTAAAGGTCAGGGCTTTCCAGAGCTATTAATAGTAGTTTGAACCCTGTAAATTCCCAAATGAAGCAATGACAGGCCATTTAATAAGAGGTTTTTGTCATAAACAATCTTTGGATTTAACAGAATATTTTGGAGAGCCAAGTGATGATAAGCTTCACTGACTTTGAAGGCCTTTTTCTCCAATTCAATAATTCAGTGGTAATTAACTTCAGTTTGTCATAATTTCACTTTGGAATGGCCTATTACAAAAACTTTCGTGCCATTTAAAACCTGAGGATATCTACTTTCTGAAACTGTGAAAACATCATTTTTTATTTTTTGCAACTTTTCTCTCATTTTGTGCAGGTGCCAGGTCACATATTTGGAATCACCATTAGAAATGCATTGACATTTGTACATACATGCCTAGTATTGGTTCAATAATCCTTGAGATAGACTTTGAAGATTGGGAAAGGTTTTTGACAAATCTGTTTTGTGTATGGTAAAACTAATAGCCACGAGGAAAGTGTTAAAATTGCTTCAATTCTTTGACCCTACATTAAAGGTAGATGACCCGATCACATTTTCGTAACACAGAATTATTTCAAACATACGGAGATTTTCATATCATATGAAAGCTCGTATTTTTCTCATCATCATACTGAAATTTGACGGCCTAAATCGGTATAATTACAGAGAAATCGATGAAATAACGTCGAATTACCGCGAATGGTGGTAACCACCGATATAGTTTGTGTACTACTCAATGGGTACAGTTCACAGCATCTTGTGCGTCTAAAATAAGAACCATTAGAGCTATGCAACTCAAACTTTGAAACACGACTTTTTTAAGGATGACCTTTCATGTAGTATAGAAAACCTCAAGTTGAAAATCGGAACATCTACCTTTAAACTAAAATATGCTCAACAAAAAAAATCACATCACAAAAATACCCACAAGTCTCAAAACCCTTAATTTTTGATAACGTGTAAAATACATAGTAAATTCTTACCCCAAAATCCTTCAACTGCTTTGAAAGTTGCAAGTTGAAGTCCAATATTTCCTGCTGGTGTTTGTGAAGCTCACGGATCTCGTTTTCACGTTCTGTAATATGAATACAAACAAAGTCAAACGTCTTATTTAAGATATGTGTACATTTACTGGGTTTGGGTTTATTTTTATCCAATATATACTCCTGGTAACCCCCCCAAATCATGGCATATTATAACCTGAAAATATAACTACATTTACTTCATTTTGTAAATGATTTATTCAGCAACCTCTTGACTGTTGACTTATCCATTGAGATTCTAAATTATCAAACACTGCTCAAACGAAACGCAATCGCAATCTGGCGAGAGCCTGAAATTCGACTCCAAGAAGAGTTCAATGGCACGCGGTCATGTTAAAATCGACAGGTTAATTTGGTCGTGATAACAAAGTGTTGCCTCGTGTGTGGACAGTCGGTCGAGTTAGCAAAAATATTTCAGGTATTTTATCACGGGTCATAAAATATTTAACTCGAGTTTAAAGCCAGGTCTGAACGCAGCTAACACAACAATTATGTTTTCTCCTCATTGATAAACTTGTCTCAAAATCAAGTTTATGTCTAGCTCCTATAAATGATAAAATGTCCATTTAATTTACTTTGAATCCATTAACACCCCTACTTTAGACAAATACATCATACAAAACAGCAAATTATATAAGATGGACATAACCTGTTAAGGATCGATTAATTGACCATTGGAATCAATTAGCTTTTAAAGAAATAATGTTAAGCATCACTCATCTATGTTTTAATTTGTTGAATGTTGAGATACAAGACTTGAATAAAAAAGTTAATTGAACTTCAAATTAAATTAGAACAGTAAAACAATAGATTTTTAAATCTATTGTGAACAGTAAAACAATAGATTTTTAAATCTATTGTTTTACTGTTCTAATCTAATTTGAAGTTCAATTAACTTTTTTTTATTAAAACTACTGTAAATGTGGTAATTTTTGTGCGTTTCATTTTTTGCTGATTTCTAAATGTTTTGTGTGTTTTTAAATTCGCGATTTGTAGCTTCATCACATAGACTTATACGCAAAAGAAATACATTTGCATTTTATTGTTTTTCACAGTAGCTGATGGACCTACAGCACATAATCTCCTGGCCACAGTTCGACATACGTGGGCGCACTTCGATCAGGCTGCGCACGCATGCTTGAACTCACAAAATACTGCCAACCAACAACACCAAAGCACCTGATTGGTCAAATTTAAACTGATGCCTTTTTAACGATCGTCACGCTGCGCCGTATCCACCAACGCAGTGCTCCCGCTGCGCCATAACCACCGACGCAGTGGGGCGCGATGGTGCGTGGAAAATCTCATGAGTTTTTCAGTTCTCTTGGTTTGAACACCAACCAATCAGAGCCTTGAGGTTGAGATGACGTAGTGCGCACAACAGAGATTCCAGGTACCGTTTTGGGGTGAGGTTGAGCAGGCGTACTTTACGCGAGCTCAACCTCATGTGAAGTGGGTCCATTCGTACACGTAGAGCGCAAAAAATATATGTATCGCAAAAATGTCCACTTTTACAGTATTTTGATTCTTATCCTATTTGTTTTTGAATAGTACAGGGTGAGTCAAAAAGAAGTTGTATGTGAATGAATATTTCCCCCCCAAAATAACAAACAAATTTGACAAACCAATGAGGTACGTATTCAAAGAACACATTCCTCCGCTCATATTAAAAAAAGAATCACTGAAATTGATCCTTGCTATCAAGAGTTATGGCTGTTTTAATAAATTAACCCATTTTAGTATCTGTCCACGAAATGCTAAATCCTTTGAAATTATCTGTCAGTGAGGAGCAAAGAGTACAGAATCATTAAAATTCAAAAGGTATTTGTACCCGAGATATTCAGACAATAAAACATGTATTCAAAGAACATATGATTTCACTCATCTTAAAAAAATAATCACTGGGATTGCCCCTTGCTATCAAGAGTTATGCCTGTTTAATTAAAAGACCCCGTTTTGGCAACTGTTCAGGGAATGCTAAACTGCTTGGAAATGATCCATTTCACTGAGGAGCTTGCAAATAGTACAGACTCATTCAAATTCAAATTTAAAAGATATCTGTACCGGGAACATTCAAACACAGAGATAAATTAAAGTATGGGTAAAGTCAATTATTGTTGATACAAAAAGGTTGATCGACGCCAATTTTGCATCACCGACGCCGATTTTGCATCACCGACGCCGATTTTGCATTGCTGATGCCGATTGATGCCTTTTGATTTTGGTCAGGGCTCAGAGTGAAACCACATCTCTCGATTGGGTAACCCCTTGAGTATGCAATCCAATGTATCAATTAAATTGATTCTTGATTCTTACAAAATCTAACACAACAGAGATCTTTAGCAGTCCGTGATATGGTGGCACTATCTCTCTCATTTGCTCAGGATACAGAAGGGCAAGGTACAGTATTGATTACAATATCCATTGGCGATTACTAGAGCACTGATAAGCCATAAGGATGATGATTTGAGGAATTACAGATGAGATACAGTCCCGTGTAATTGATATTTAAAATAATCCCTTTAACCTAATCTGCATTATTATAGTTTGATCAGTTCCATATTGGCAACGCCTCCTTACAGCAGTGAATGAATACAGAAGGATGTGGGTGCACATGAAGGCAACAACCGCACTGTGCATCATATGTGTGATGCGTGTGTGCGGCCAAAACTGAGTGCCTGTGTCCATATCTTACGTGAACACTTGGATTATTTTTGCGCACGGGGAGATAAAAAACTACTATTTCTTGCCAATTTGGAACTGATTAAATTGTAGTGCAACAGCTTCAAATGCCATAGATGCTTTGAGGTATATATTATATGCTCTAAATATAAATCCCAGAGGCACAAAAAAGGAAAAGAAAAAAGGAAAAACAGGTGGAGAAGAAAAAAAGAAGTAAATTCGTGGAATCTTTTCAGGCAGGGTCTTAGTCAGAGTTCAGCAACAGCCTGTCTAATTGATCAAAATAGCCTGTACAAAATTTGATTTAAATCAACCTGTTTGCAACCACTATGGGGTCACTAGGTTCAAATATGTGCTGCTTCTGCCTTGATTTGTTTCAAGTTCACTAAACTCTTACAATAACTATTTATTAGAATATCACATCTGGTAAGTCTGTTAATTCTGCCTGTCCTGGGAGTAATCTGCCTGTCATTTATGGGTACACAAGTCTCGGGCTAAGACCTTGTTTTCAGGGGGATTCCCTGACAGTCTACCTTATGACATTTCATTGTAACAGTTTGAATTTGTATCATAATTCTATGGCCTCCCAACTCCCATCTTTTACTATAAGGGTAGCATTAATTAAAGACAGTGTGGTATGTAATATTGTAAATGCTCGGTCATGTATCTAAACTTTTTTAAGTGACTCTAGGCAGCTAATGCAGATGTACCTTAAAGGGTTCCATTACCTTAACCCTACCATATACCACAAAACACAACGACTGCGCAAGTTGGTACCACCCGGAGTGGAAGTTTTTCGATGAAAAAAAAGACCCAGGCTATATACGAGGCGAAATAAACTGAGCCGAGTAGCCTTGACAGCCGTGGTGTTGTGGAATGGAGATGGGCTTTGGTGCTGGACATCCGTGGTTCAAATCTCGGGGGATTGGGGGATGGGGGGGGGGGGGGTCAGGGGATCGAGGATGGAGGGGATCGGGGGATATTTTGGTTAATTTATCATGTTGAAGAGAAAAAAAATCTGAAAAAAGTGGGGGGTAGAGTTAGGGTTAAGAAGCAATTTTTTAAAAAAAATTCTTCAAAAATGTTCTAAGTTTGGTTTATATAACCCTAACCCTACTATATACCACAAAATACCACGACTGCGCAAGTTGGTACCACCCGGTGTGGAAGTTTTTCGATGAAAAATAGACCCAGGCTTTATACGAGGCAAAATATACTGAGCTGAATAGCCTTGACAGCCGTGGTGTAGTGGAATGGGGATGGGCTTTGGTGCTGGAGGTCTGTGGTTCAAATCCCAGGGGATCAGGGGATATTTTGATCTCTTTTCAACGTTGAAAAAAAAATTGTAAAAAAAATGTGGGGGGGGAGGTAGACTTAGGGTAAATGTAATGTAAAGGGGCCATACCTACAAGTAGCTGCCATGTGTTATACTAATTGCTCACTATCTTTATCACTTTGGGAACAAATACCCAATTTACATTTGCCATTGTATAGGGTCTTGTACTCAACTCCTCCTTATAGCAGATGACACCTTTTGATGAAAAGAAAGACTATACTGCCGTCCTGTAAAAGTTTTAATTTTTCCATAGAGATAGTTTCACAGATTGAACCAAGTAAAGATGACCATGACAAAGATGCTATATTCAACAGCTCCCCCATACCATAACACTTTCCAAGTTGCAGGCGTCTGCAGACGACATTCTAAATATGTCACAAAATGTTTCAAAAATACCAAAATTATTGAATTTCATTACTATATTTGGAATCACCATGAGAAATAAATAACAATAAGTACAAACATGCCTAGTATTGTATTAGTATTACTGGACCAAAGCCTAGTATTGGTCCAGTAATTCTTGAGATAAACATAAATGTTTCTGAAAAACCTGTTTTGTCTATGGTAAAACCAATAGCCGCGTGGAAAGTGTCAAGTACAGTAGCAAATAAGTGTTGTTAATTTGAGATAAACCATGCTGCTATGGAAACCAGCACGCTGATCCAACCTTACAACGCAGACTATGTGTTTACGTGCTATGCGATAGTAGCAGCAGTGTGTGTAGTTGTTTTGGAATAATTGTGCACACGCTGTTTACATCGACTTTTGAATCTAAAAGGAACTTTGAATATTATTTTAATTTGATCATTTTTAATAGTGCTAGGGTGTTGAAATGTATTAGTTTGAATGAAATTGTTGTTGTTGAAATCATGTTTCTATGTGCATCAATAATCTACAACAATTCCGCAGATTATTTTTTTAAATTTTTAATTTTCTTTTACCAGCGGAAGCTCAAAGTTCAGCCAACAAGAAGCTGAAATCACTCTAAGAGTCGCACATATATGTTATAAACACTTTATTTAATATTAAATGACAACATAACAATTTTTTGTTTGGCCTTATTGACATTTTTCAAACATTTTGTCTTACAAATTTGTGATTTTCATGGTATTGAGAATATGGCCAACACAACCTACTTAATGGCTCCATTCGCTTCTATGATAGGGTTCTTGCCTTATATATTATTGCAGATTATAAGTACAAATGCAATTGTCTTGTGGGTTTTGTTATTATAACGTATTAGATCAGTAACAAATATCAGTACCGGTCAGTGAGATGTATTTCAATAACTAGAACGCCCCTCGGAGGTCAGGCGATCCCCAATTGAGCAAAGACTTCCAGCTTGTGCAAATGGTGAAAGTAGTGATTAAAATTTGAACTGGTTTCTATGTTGACTTGACACAGAAACTACTTGGTAGTCTTGGTTTAGGTTGATAAATACAAAAACATTGCATATATTTATTTAATCTGATATATGAATTGCTGAAGATTTTATTCACTGTTTTGTACAATATAGGGTGTCCCAAAAGTAACAGAAATACTATTTGAAACATCCATGTCTCCAGTAATACAATTAGTAATATGACAAATGATGGATGAAAAACACTTGTAGGACTATAAAACCTAACCAGGCATGAAGTGGGTATAGTTTAATCAGATCTAAATTGGCGAGAAGTACCGTATTATCCCTATTAAGCTCCCAGGACCTTATAAGCGCACACCCCTGTTTTTCTCAATGACTACCAACAAACAATCCCTTATAAGCGCCCACCTTTTCAAATGGTCAGCCTCCTCAAATGACCAATTGTACATTTTCATTTTCATTAGTACATGTACGTCAAGTGGTCAGCCTTCTCAAATCACCACTTGTACATTGTATGTACATCAAATGGTCAGCATTTTCAAATGACCATCAACTGGTCAGCATCTTCAAATTTAGTACTACATTTTATTTAGTACGATAAATGAGTTTAAAAAAGGTAACATAATAAGCGCCCACCCAAAATGACTTTGCGAACCGCCCTGGGCGCTTAATAGGGATAATACGGTATGCGTTTTTTATCTCTCCACGTGCAAAAGGTATGTGTGATATTTGGCATACGCATATGATTCACAGAGCGCCATGTTGTATCATACATGTATTTTGTGTGCCCACCCTCTATATTAATTTGCTTTGTAAGCAGGTTTGCCAATTTTGAACTGACTGAACTATAGTAAATGTGAGGGTTAATCAATAAGTTCTACCTCCTGATAACACTAATAATTTAATGAGTAGCAAGATGAATTTAGTATGAAATTGTAGCTCATTATGTGGAAAGTTTCGTGAGGCTGGCTTATGTATTAGCAAAGTAATGAGGCAGGAGAACAAGAAAGTCCTTCATATGCATATTGATGAGGTAGCTAATTACATATCTGCCACTGCCAGTTTATTTCATGTGGTTCAGAACGGTCAAGTTAAGTAATTACTATGAGCGATTTCTACCAAATTAAGCGAAAACGTAAACCCAGGCCAAGGTTCTCCTTATTTGGAAAAAAGCTGCGTTTGATTAAGAGAGGGCCTTAATGTAGATTTGCAATAAGCAGGATCTTACTCTTGCTTTAAGCCTTCCCCTCCTCATCCCTTAATTCACCCAAAATGAAAAATTTGGTAAATTTGAAAATGGGAGCCGTCAACCTGGTGGCCTCAGGTAGTTCAGCTCCCATTGTATTACCATTTACGTATGACCAAAACAAAAGAAACTGAAACTTTTGGAAAACTTTGATTTGAGGGATAATTTTCAGTCATCTATATCATTACAAAACCAATCACCCTTACCCTGATTAAGTTCCACAAAGTCATCTTTGAACTGCTCAATGTTGACAGGCTCCGACATTGCTCTCGTCGTTGATGACGACTCCAAGGACAAATCAGCTGGGGTCAGATCGGTGACATTTAGCTCAGCTGCATGTGTGTCTTCTATTTCTGGGGTGTTTACTCCTGCTGCTGCTGCGTCAGGCTCTAAACCTAGTGCTTGTTGCTCTAACTGTTCTGTTTCCTTTTCAATTTCACCTAAAATGAATACAAAGGATCGATGGGTGAATTAAGTACTATGGAAGGATGAATGGATGAATTCAGTACTATTTTTTCTTTACGGCTTGTCACCTCAGGTTGATAGTTTTTACAAGGGCTCACTATGGCCGTATGTATTGTATACAGTATTATCTTCTATAAAGATATTCCTATTCCAGTATATCTTCTATAAAGATATTCCTATTCCAGTATATCTTCTATAAAGATATTCCTATTCCAGTATAGCTTCTATAAAGATATTCCTATTCCAGTATATCTTCTATAAAGATATTCCCATTCCAGTATATCTTCTATAAAGATATTCCTATTCCAGTATATCTTCTGTAAAAAGATTCCTATTCCAGTATATCTTCTATAAAGATATTTCTATTCCAGTATATCTTCTATAAAGATATTCCTATTCGAGTATATCTTCTATAAACATATTCCTATTCCAGTATATCTTCTATAAACATATTCCTATTCCAGTATATCTTCTATAAACATATTCCCATTCCAGTATATCTTCTATAAACATATCCCTATTCCAGTATATCTTCGATAAAGATATTCCTATTCCAGTATATCTTCTATAAACATATTCCTATTCCAGTATATCTATAAAGATATTTCTATCCTATATTCTGTAAAAAGATTCCTATTCCAGTATATATATTCTCTATAAAGATATTCCTATTCCAGTATATCTTCTATAAAGATATTCCTATTCCAGTATATCTTCTATAAAGATATTCCTATTCCAGTATATCTTCTATGAACATATTCCTATTCCAGTATATCTTCTATAAACACATTCCTCGCTGTTACACTATCGAACTACACCCTCTGATACTTCACCATGCAAAAAAATCTCTCCCATCCCCAGGGAGTATCATAATGCGCTTACATTGAATTTGAAGAGGTACATTTAGAAACATGTGAAGGTGTTAATTCTATGTGTAAGAGTTTGCAGTTTTCTGAAAAAACGATCAAATTATCTGTCCATGTTCAGAGGTATAGGCTTTATACTACTCTATATTGAAAGATAGGAAATAGTCACATGCGGAAATGTAGCTATATCTCTGAGGAAAATATTTTGGGCGAGGACCCATGTTAAGGCTTACTCCTAAAGCTAACAATTTAGACCGAACAACAGCTATCTAGTGCTAGAACATTGCCATTTTGAATTTTATGTCAAATTTCGAGGAAGACTGCATATAAATGTTCATATACTTCGTATTTATTGTGTCTGCCGTTGGTCCATTTTGATCCACCGCAAAACCCCACACGAACAATTTGCTCATCACGCATTCATCCCAAATTTTGGATTAGCGCTCATGTAGCAGTACACGGAGGTCATAAAGTCAAATCCAATGTCAGTAGACCTTTTTTTGCGGGGTGAGATCAGAGGATGAGGAGCGGTCACAGTGAGTGAGCATCTATAAGTACATACACCACAGTGTCGCAGGCCAGTGAGCGTTGTTCAAGGAAAAGGAAAAAGGTCTACAGTGTGAAAAAGTTCAAGAAACTTCTTAAAACTCACCTTTTCCCTAAACATTAGTTCACTTCCTGGCCTACGGAGTTTTTAATATTATATATCACTTTGTCAATTCATTCGTATTTTTAAACATTTTGTAACTGATTATTGTGTGAATTATGTAATACTTTTTATACAACTGTGGTGCTTTGTTGTAATGCATCTTTTAAATCATATTTTTAAAAGTTGTTGATGTTATTTTGTTGTTATATAATTGTATGCCATTTTTTGATGTCTGTTATTTGTACAGCGCATTGATCTTTTGGAAATGCGCTCTATAAGCACCGGTAAATAATAATAATACGAAGAAGAAGATCAATAATAGTCTATGTGTATTACAGAATATGTCTGTATAGCTCATACAATAGAAGTCCTTGCATTATACTAATTTGTGATAGCTTTCTCATAGTAGAACCTAACTTCTTCACACACACAAATAAGAACACCATTTTCAAAAATAGTGGACCATATCCAGGGAATTATAAAATAACAAGTCCAAAAATTAACAAAGGTTTCATGTTACACCTTATAACTTCTTAACTTAAAAAATACATATAGCAATCATCACGTTGCGCCGTGGGAGGTAAATCAATGTTTCCCATTGCATCAACGAAATACACAAAGTTGCATCAAACCCACTGCTACCTGAAGTGGTTCCTCACAACACTGATGATGCTGAACAGACCAAGATCTGCAAAATGTCTGTCAACAGTTTGAGTAACAACTTTCTTTACCATATAAACTGGTTCTGTTGAATAAATGTACAGGGTCTATCAACAAAATTAGGACACTTTGTAATACTTGTTATAATCATTGGACCATGATCAATTTAGTCTCAATGTAAAGCCCAATTAATTATTATGATATCCTGAAAATATGAGATCAATCCGATGAAAAATAAGAAAACTAGCATAATTTGCGTACACCATGTCATTTACTGGTTTGTACAATGGGATTTACATGTATAGACCAGTAAATAACATGGTTTACGTTTCAATACGTTACAATAATTATAAACATAGAAAATAATCTATCAGTCAATAGCAAAGATTAGTTTGGTAATCCATTTAATTCTGGCACAAATCAATACTGGCTAAATAATCCACAAATCAGATGCATGCATATTCTGTGCAAATCAAAAAAGTTCTCGAACCCACTGTAGATGGTTCATTACAATGATATTGGCATAAATAGTGTGCGCGTTCATGTTAATACTCTACTGTTACTGTGTGAATGACCATTGTACATACTACAAAATAGATTGCCTTGCCTAATAGGTCACAATTTCCTTAATTAATGATGGATTTTTCTCATCTCTTCAGGATTTTATCTTTATCGGTTGTACTTTACATTGAAATAAAAATTGGTCATGCTTCAGTGATTTAACAAGGATTTAAACCATCATCAAAAAGTGTCCGATTTTTTTTGATACACCCTGTATATTCATTTTGTGAAAATTTCACACCGAACAAATCTCTATACACAAATAGGTCACATTTTTTTCACTCAGTATAGGAGACAGGCCTATCCCCCTAGACCCTAAACACGTACCTTGGGGATAGTAAACAATAACTATATGGTTAAAGGGGAATAAGGTCAATATATTTTCCTGGGGTTCTGGCTACAGGTCTATAATTTCCAAAACCTAAAGGTTTATTTGTTTTATTACAAAACCTCACTGTGTCTATGATGATGATGATGTTTTAAGGGAAATAGGTTCCACTATACTTATGATGGAATTGACAAATGAAATGTCTTGATTAGTTCATAAATATTTATGAGGCATAATAATTTGCCATATTACACCTGTGACCTAGTATTTGTGTCCTATTTCATCTTGTACACACTTACCAAGGTATTCTCGTTTTGATTTTGTTTAGTTTTCGTTGACTACTAAAAGGAGCTTACAAGAGTAAGCTTATTAATGATTTTATCCATTTGTATGTTTGAGTTGTAATAAAACCAATTCAAATAGATTATTTGAAAGTAGTTCAAACTACTATAGTTTAATGATGTTAAATGATTGAGACTCTCCACCAGATTTGGGAGGTAGTCTCAACAAACACTGCGGTGCCAATAAAATTGCATTACTTCCCCTGAAACCAGATAGTATTTGTATAATATCGAACTAGGGAAACCAAGCAAATTCAACATCTACCATCCAATACTTACATAGTTTTGATGCCAGTGTAACCAGGTGTTGTTTGCCATATATGTGTTCCCTCTTATTATGTACAGAACTGAAATACTGATCACAAGTCCTACAGAACAGATCATTGGGGTCATCATCCTGCAATAGTTAAGAAAATAAAAGGCTACTGTTATTTTACATGTTGAGGGTTGGGTCTTTTCATTTCAATTTTTGTTCTTATATTTCTCACAAATTTGCTACCATGTTCAAATTTTTACTGTGACATTTAAAAAAATCCATTTCAAAATAAAAAATATATGGGCTGGTTGGCTCTTAGAACAGGTTTCCCCCCAAGAAATGTCAATGACGACTGATAATAACGCTACAATGTAATTAATCAATGATTATATTGGAATGGAGATCAGTCAGTTGTAATTTGACAATCCCCAAAGCCAAGCTGTAAACTCGTATAACCTTGCAATAATATGTTTACACATAAGAACATTTCTTGAACATCCACATGTCACTCAAACTTGTAGTTTGAAGAGCTTGTTCAGAGGTTTTTAATCGGCGCACTGCTGGTGCTAGCTATTCCTAGCAAGTTCAAGTATGTCTGTCACCTCCTAAGTATACCAAAATAAACCACTCAATCAACCATGTTTTGCTACAAACCTGACAGCTGCCATTAAAAGTAGGTTATCCATTTCAAGCCACCTAACCCTAATGCCACTGGGCAGAATTGAGGATAAAACTATAAAGGGGGAAAAATGGAAGGAATTTAGGAAGAAAAACCAGCCCTGCCCCAACGTCGGGATTCCAATCTGGTGTCCACCAGTATGGGAGCCCATGCCTTAGTTCACTTTGCCAGGGGTCGAACTACCAAAATAAGCTTTTCTGTATGAATTTATCACCCGCCATGATCGCCTTGGGAGATAGACTGAGAGAACTGTTGCTGCCAGCATAGTCTTCGAATAGGGTTTCATGGTGTTCTGAGGTTTACGGGTTAATTGATAAAGAAGTTGAAGAATGAGAATAAAGGTATTGTTTTAAACAATGCTAGTGGTAAATAGCCTACCACTAACACAGTCAGTATCTTTTTTGTATAGAACAACTTAGCATCTTTGATCTGAGAGGTGCTTTTTTATTCCTGGCAAGTTCAAATATGTGACCCGTCACATCAAAATGGACATGTTGGGGCACATTTTAAGCTTTGAAATTACACCATGTTGAAGGTAATCGGACTTTGTAATCTCAAGATATGGTTTAAAGAAGCATATTATTTTCTATTATTTTCTTTATATTTTACCAAATATATTGGCCTCTATCTCAAATATGTGCTTGCCGACAACATGTCCTTTTGGACGCGCCTGGTCACATATGGCTGTCATCTCGTAGATATACAAAAATAAAAGCTCTTGATCGTCTGTGTGTGGCACACTTTAAGCTTCCGTTAAAAGGTGCTTGTCCCTTTGAAGCTACCTTAATAGATAAATCAGTTGAAGAATGAGAATAAAAGTATTTTTAGAAAATACCAGTATTATAATATAAGGCCTATCATTAACAGTAAGTTTATTTGTGTGTTCTGAGATTAGATCTTTGATCTGCTAGGTGCCATTTTATTCCTTGCGAGTTCAAGTGTAGATGTGCTCTAGGAAAGATACAAAAAAATCCTCTCAATCAACATCGTTAAGCTACAAACTTGACAGCTGCCATAAAAAGAGGCTTGTCCATTTACAGCCACCTTAATTGACATATCAGTTGAAGAATGACAATAAAGGTATTGTACCAGTATTATAATACCAGTATTATATGGCCTATCATTAACAGTCAGTATCTTTTCTGTGTAACACAGATTAATTAGGGATTAGATCTTTGATCTGCGAGATGCTATTTTATTCCTGGTAAGTTCAAGTGTGGCTGTCACCTCGTACGGATACAAAAATAAAGCTCTTGATCATCCGTGTTTATTAACAGCCCTGACAGCTGCCATTACAAGGAGGTTGTCCATTAATAGACACGTTAATACACTTACTGGCTGTAAATGGGAATAAAAGTATTGTTTTAGACAATACCAGTGTGGTATGGTCTATCATTAACACAGTCAGTATCTGTTTTGTGTAGCACAACTTAATCCAAGATTTAATATTTGATCTGCTAGGTGCTACTTCATTCCTGGTGAGACCATGTATGGCTGTCACCTTGTACAGATGCAAAAATAAAGCTCTTGATTGTCTGTGTTTAGTGGCCCACTTAAAAGGAGGTTGTCCCAGTAAAGCCACCTTAAACGTCCTCATATCTACAAATCCCAACAGTGCTATCAAATGGTAGCGCATACTTGACGGGTCTGTTTCATGCCATGATTCGCAGGGCTATCAAACGGTCACTGAACTTTTTTGAGTTGACCCGCTGACGCAATCAGTTAGGTGTCGGACTTCCATGCCGCGGACCAGGTTCGATCCCCGGCGCTCGGCGCTGGCGAAGAGTGATTTACCACACAAAAATTGACCCGCTTTCCTCCCCTGATCAATTCAATTATTAAAAACACACCCGGGGAGTTAAGATTAATAATAGATTGAGTGGTTGAAGAATGGGAATAAATGTATCTAAAGAGTCCACACCCCTAAATAACTAATGGAACAGTCCATGAAAGGCCTGTTGAATTGGGTGGGATGACACTCCTCTAAGTGAAATATATGAAAATACTGCAAAAGTAGTGTTGTTGGCTAAAACTTTGATTGGATTATTTTTAAATGAAGATTATCAAACAATATCAGTGCAAATTTTCTTCTTTTGACCAATTTTGTATAATTTTATAGTCATTTTAGAGACTTCAATAATTGATTAGAATCGCTTAGACCTAAGCTAGGCATAGGCGTTCTAAAAACATGCGTATCTTTGACGGCGCATATCTCCACAAATTTGCCTTGACCTTATTTATTGTTGTTATTGACAGGAAAGACAAGACCATGATCTTCATCCAAAATGTTGAAGTTGAAGCAACTAGTTGCTTTATAAACGAGAAAATGGCGTTTAATTATGGCCCATTTTACACAGTAGGCAGAGGGAATTTATTTAGTGGTGTGGATCCTGTAAGGGGGGGGGGGGGGGGGGTAATTATTGGACATGTATTTCATACAACTAACTAACAAATAAATACTCACATCGAGTTGTAGTTCACTCAGCATGCTGTTACTCACATCACAGTCCAGTGCGTCACCATTACAGCCTGTAGGGAAAGAGAGAGAGAGAGAGATGTACACAAGGTCAACAAGTATTCGTCCTGGAATGTTGCTTTGGGCTACCTCTCTCCAACACTTCTGTGGTTTTAAAGTGAATATGTTGAGATTTCTTTTACAGTAAGGCCAAAAAAAAAAGGTAATGTAATAAATTTTCTTATACCAGCGGAAGCTCAAAGTTCAGCCAACAAAAAGTTGTAATCACTCTAAGAGTCACACGTATATGTTATAAGCACTTAATTTAATATTCAATGCCATTTAAACTGTTTAAAAAAAAAATCTGAAGAAGAAAAAAAAATCTGAAAAAGAAACAAAAAGAAAAATCTGGAAACAAATCTGGAAAAAAAATTCAAAAAAAATTGGAGCGGCCTTAAATCTGACGAGCGGGCGGTCGAAGACAGCATTACAATTTTTTTTTGGGGGGGGGGGGGTGGGGCTTACCTCTAATCAATTGTCTTATTGTGATCACTGCTGATAGAGGATCTAGTGACCTTTTTTCTCACCTGTGTCTTGAACACCCCCTCCATCATTCCCATCCTAACCCTGAGCAGTCATCGAGGTAATATTCAGGATTACAAGCCAGTCAAGGAGGCTAAGATTCAAGTTGACTGGTGATTCCTATTAGGCCAGGTAACAAAAATTACATGTTTCTCGTCCCCACCCGCACCAATTTTTGACGCAGCTCCAATATTTGTTGTTATTTGTCATTTTCAAAAATTCCTTCACCATTTTTAAAGCTGATTTCTGGTTTGTCTACTTTGGCATAGATAGTGATACGAATATCGAAACAATTCTTGCAAAAAGCTTGTATTTTGGCTTCTGAAAAATAACAAAAAATCCACACAAAAACACAAATAGTAAGGGCCGTCCTCACTGATCTTTAAAAAGTCCGGACGAGAAACATATTATTTTTGTTACTTGGCCTTATATCTTCTTGGCCTCATTTTCAATTATAAATGTTACGCACTCAAAAAAACTTGCTTTTTTGTAGCTCATAAACTGGGCCTCCCATGTGGGCCCATCTTGGTTTGATTCCTGCCACTGACACTCTTGCCCACAGCCCCTTCTGCTTATTTGGTCCATGTGTTTCCCCTTATACTTTGATTCCGAAAACCATCCTCATTCGAATAGAATAATTATTGTCCTTACCAGTAATATTTTTGAGCTTCTTGGCCAGTTGTCTTTTAATCAGGGCTTGATACGTTTCTGTCTGCTGGTAAGCTTTAAGCTCGTCTATATAGCGTTTCTTGTCTGCCTCCGCTGATGAAAAGTATTTCTACAACAACAACAAAATTGAAGAAAGAGAACTATCTTTCCCATTTCACTTCCTCATTTGAAATTTCACTAATTATTTTCCATTTTATATTTCTTATATTTTTACACATATCTTTGTTAATATTCAACCAATCTTCACATGCAATATCTCTAATTATTGATAAAAAAATCTTTTCAATTTATGATGTACGTAGCAGCTACAGTTTGGGAGTTATATGCATATTTATTACCTGGTAAGTGTTTTTAAAGAAGTGTATAGTAATCAACTGGTTACATATACATACATCAAGTAAGTACGACCCAACCTGTTATACAGGCAAATAGCCTGTTTAAATACGGTCTGTCAGTTGTTGTTATGTAATTCATTTTCAAAAATGTCAAAGATTTTCAAAATGTATCAAAAATGTTAAAATTTGCCAGCTCAGACAATTGGTGTACATGTAGTGGTGCAGACACAGAACTTGTAAAACCAAAGGCTGTTAATGTTTGTTTCTTTACTTAATTGATTATTTTTGACAACTTTAAAAATTGCCAAGAAAATTTCAAGAATAAAAAATCAACTAACAAAACAAATACCTGATTAACCCTATAGATATGGGAGGTTCTTTTCGCCCCTTTTCTATCTTTTTAAAAACTCTTCTCCTACCTGTTTATCCTCAGTAGCCATACCCGACCACTGATTCCCTAGTACCTTGGTGATCTCACTGAAGTGCATCGTGCCGTTTTTCTCCTTCAACTTTGGTCGCTGCTCATTCAAGAAGAGTGTGTACCTATTGTGTGTTGGAAACAAATAATTGAAGACGTGAAGGAATTTGGAATATTAACAGTATACTAAGGCGACAAAAAAATCCTGTTCAACGGGCAAACAAACCTCTCGGGTAGGGTCGGTCGGACAGACTCTTTTTTCCCCAAGAATTTTGGTGAATTTTCAACACTGTTCTATATTAGAGAAAAAAAATCCAAACATTTTATTGAAATTTTTCAAAAAAAGTGTACAAAAAACAAATGGGCGGTCGGGCCCCTAGAACAAGGTTGGGGATTTTCTTCGCCTTAACTATATTTTCCTTGATTTTGTTTGGTTTAGTTTGAACAATATGTTTTGCTCCTGCAACATGGTAAAAGACCAAGAATACAAACCCCTTATAAAATTTGAACCAAATTCTAACAGAGAACTCAAAATCAAGGTTTTAGAGTTATTGTCCGATGGCCTGGCATAAACATTCCAATTTGGTAATATTGTTGAGTCCAAGTTGCCTACACTTTTTCTAGTCCAACAAAGCTTGTCTTTTTATTGCCGAAATAATTACTCTACCATGACTCTAACCAAAATTCATTAACCCTAACGCTACTACGTCTCACAGTCACCTCACAGCCAGCACCACGTGGCTTGCGCGCGCACAAGTTCTATCTCCTGTAGCACTAAACTACGGGTATATATGGTCTCCGATTTCTTAGCCTGTGAAGCCCTCCCCCCCGTGGCTGAGTGTTAGTATATCTCGCCTGTCACGCGGCCGACCCGGGTTCAACTCCCGGCGCCGGCGGACATAATTTTCCCCATTTTTTATTTAACCCCCTCCCCCTGTTCTTCGTTCCATCCCCACTGCCACGTTCTAGGGTTAGGGTTAATACGACACCACACAGTGCATTTCTATAACCCTAACGCTACTACGTCTCACAGTCACCTCACAGCCAGCACCACGTGGCTTGCGCGCGCACAAGTTCTATCTCCTGTAGCACTAAACTACGGGTATATATGGTCTCCGATTTCTTAGCCTGTGAAGCCCTCCCCCCCGTGGCTGAGTGTTAGTATATCTCGCCTGTCACGCGGCCGACCCGGGTTCAACTCCCGGCGCCGGCGGACATAATTTTTCCCATTTTTTATTTAACCCCCTCCCCCTGTTCTTCGTTCCATTCCCACTGCCACGTTCTAGGGTTAGGGTTAAGAATGTTTAAATTTCACAAATTACCTACTAATTTTCTGTCCCTGAAATAAGAACCAACTGGTTTTTAATGAGTGTGTTTAATAATTTTTAGGGCTTAGGGTTTTGGGTTAAAAGCTTTGATGCACGAAGTTGATACAAACTACCCCCCCCCCCCCCCCCCCCCCCCCCCTCCCCTCCCGAAATAAGGACCAACTGGTTTTTAATGAGTGTATTTTTAAAATAACCTTTAGGGCTTTGGGTTAAAAGCTTTGATGCAAGAAATTGATACAAACTAACCCCCTCCCACACACATTCCCTCCCCCCTCTCCTCTCCTCAGTCCCTTACTACTCACGCTGATGTAGGTTTCCGGGGTGCATTGGCTTCTTTGAGTGGATCGATCTTCCTCTTCTTTCCTTTGGGCCAACCACCTTTCTTTTTCTGTGATAAAAAAATATAATGAAATCAGGTGAACAGAACAAAATGCACACAAACACACAACATACATGCCAAAACTGTTATTAGACAAGTTCTGACCATGTTTAGGAAGTTGTTGCTTGAGTGAGTTGACCATCCACCATGTAAGAGGGGACATCCACTAAATTGTCTCCTTGCTGTAGATAAACTAGTGAACCTTACCTTTGCTGGTTCCCCTTGTTGTAATGATTCACTTGCTGTAGCTGCTTGAGTAACTGATCATCCACCATGTGAGAGGGGACAGCCACTAAATTGTCTCCTTGCTGTAGATAAACTAGTGAACCTTACCTTTGCTGGTCCCCCTTGTTGTAATGATTCACTTGCTGTAGCTACTTGAGTGGGTTGACCATCCACCATGTAAGAGGGGACAGCCACTAAATTGTCTCCTTGCTGCGGATAAACTAGTGATCCTTACCTATGCTGGTCCCCCTTGTTGTAATGATTCACTTGCTGTAGCTACTTGAGTGAGTTGACCATCCACCATGTAAGAGGGGACAGCCACTAAATTGTCTCCTTGCTGTGGATAAACTAGTGATCCTTACCTATGCTGGTCCCCCTTGTTGTAATGATTCACTTGCTGTAGCTACTTGAGTGAGTTGACCATCCACCATGTAAGAGGGGACAGCCACTAAATTGTCTCCTTGCTGTGGATAAACTAGTGATCCTTACCTATGCTGGTCCCCCTTGTTGTAATGATTCACCTGCTGTAGCTACTTGAGTGAGTTGACCATCCACCATGTGAGAGGGGACAGCATCTAAATTGTCTCCTTGCTGTGGATAAACTAGTGATCCTTACCTATGCTGGTCCCCCTTGTTGCAATGATTCACTTGTTGTAGCTGCTTGAGTGAGTTGACCATCCACCATGTGAGAGGGGACAGCATCTAAATTGTCTCCTTGCTGCGGATAAACTGGTGAACCTACCTTTGCTGGTCCCCCTTGTTGTAATGATTCACTTGCTGTAGCTGCTTGAGTAACTGATCATCCACCATGTGAGAGGGGACAGCCACTACATTGTCTCCTTGCTGTGGATAAACTAGTGAACCTCAACTTTGCTGGTCCCCCTTGTTGTAATGATTCACCTGCTGTAGCTACTTGAGTGAGTTGACCATTCACCATGTAAGAGGGGACAGCCACTAAATTGTCTCCTTGCTGTGGATAAACTAGTGATCCTTACCTATGCTGGTCCCCCTTGT
Source organism: Ophiura sarsii (assembly GCA_035610835.1). Classification (NCBI taxonomy): domain Eukaryota; kingdom Metazoa; phylum Echinodermata; class Ophiuroidea; order Amphilepidida; family Ophiuridae; genus Ophiura; species Ophiura sarsii. The sequence continues at coordinate 51,037,726 of CM069451.1, forward strand.
TGCAATGATTCACTTGCTGTAGCTGCTTGAGTGAGTTGACCATCCACCATCAAGGGGACAGCATCTAAATTGTCTCCTTGCTGCGGATAAACTGGTGAACCTACCTTTGCTGGTCCCCTTGTTGTAATGATTCACTTGCTGTAGCTGCTTGAGTGAGTTGACCATCCACCATGTAAGAGGGGACAGCCACTAAATTGTCTCCTTGCTGCACGGATAAACTAGTGATCCTTACCTTTGCTGGTTCCCCTTGTTGTAATGGTTCACTTGCTGTAGCTACTTGAGTGAGTTGACCATCCACCATGTGAGAGGGGACAGCCACTAAATTGTTGCCTTGCTGCGCATAAACTAGTGAACCTTGGCTAATGAGTAACTGACCTATAATACAAAGTGGTACAGAAAGTCACTTAGTAGTATGGTATATATAAAGACATTGAGGTGTCGATTTGGAACAAAACTTGGGGATGGCACTCAAGACTCAAGTATGAAATGGGTGTAGGCTGATTTTTGCAAACTTTGAACAGTAAATTCACTATCACTTATAACAGTGACATACATTTATTTATTTTCTGAAATCAGTTTTAAAAATAAAATAGATTTCTGTGAAAAATGCAATCCCTTAGGCAAAACAAAAAAAAGGTTTGTCTCAAAGCTTGCGAAGGCTTCAAAATCGGGCGACGCGCGCGGTTTTTTGTCTTCCTTTTCTTTTCTTTTTTACAATTTTTTTATTTGTGTACTCTTACTATTTGCAACCGTTGACACTTTCTGATATTGTTTTTTTCTATTTGAAATGAATATTGTGACGTAGTTGTGTAAAAAACAATTTTGCAGCGTTTTTTGAAGAACTGAGTCATGTAAAAGTTTGAGAAAAGGAAAATCTGCCGATATTTTTGATAAAAACTTGAAATAAAAATTTGTAGGGAAAATAAAAATTGATTTTACAATTTCCTGCATTTCAGACGCGGTATTTTGGCATTTCAAAACCAATGCGCGCGCAAGCTTTGTGACAAACCTATTTTTTTGTTTGGCCTTATTTACATCCAAATTTGCAAAGATGTACATTGCATCTTACCTGACGTTGTAAGCTCAACATTAGGAACACTAATATTAACAAGAGATACTGTTTCAACTGGCAATGGTCCTGCTAACGTCACTTCTGAATCTGTCCCTAACGTCCCTGTCGCACCACTGACTGAATTGGACAACGTAAGCGTCCCAAGAGTTGTTGTGTGACAGCCAGCAACTACTGCTGGTACTACGCCCCCTAAACCTTGCATTGTTTGTCCCTGATGATGTGCACTTAGAGCCGTAATGGCATCTTGCGACAGAGTTGTTGACATCGGCCCTATGGTGGCGCTCGCATTTCGTAGAACATCATTTAGTCCACCTATCGTGTTGCCGGACGCTCCACTTGATACAGTCACAACTCCGCTGGTGGAGACTGTGCAAGGGATATCCACAGTTTGTCCATGGACTACAGAGTGCGCCACACTTGACGGCACAATCCTCAGGCAATCCGCCACACTTCCAAGGGATCCCGGGACCGATCCGATGGCATGTGATTGACTTGCGAGAGTGCTCTGCAACGATGCAATAGGTATTGACGAGACGGTGCAGGGAGCATGGCCTCCTGCACCCACACTGTGTGGGAGTGTTCCAATAAGGCTATTGCCAGGTACCAATGCATCCTGTATAACCGTGACAGAGGATGGCATTTCACCTTGACGGCCGCTATCCATCACATGTATGGTCTCACCATCACTGTTAGTTGTGACTACGCTGCCCAAGGAAGTGGTGGTGGGGCTTCTTATGGCTTCTGCACTAGACAGACGAACCAGCCTGTGAAATAAAAGTATGTGATAAAATAATAAAGGTCTAAACTTTATTGTCATCGCAGCCAACCAGCTGAATTGTCACAGCATTACAAATTAAGGGGGTGTGGACTCTCAGGTACAGCCTCCGTAAAACTGCCGTAACTTCTTCATTATTCATTTTATCTATATAAAAGTATGCATTTTCTTGAAGGAAAGGGTTCAATGAATCCAACCATGAACATGAAATTGACCATTTTGGAAAAAATGATAACAAACATGTTTTTGACTCATTTTAGGTTTATGCAAGATAACTCAAAATATATTTTGTCAAATTTTGTCATACTAGTTTCATCATAATCCTAATAAAAATCACTTTTTTGGTAAAAAATCACTTCTGTCAATCACAAGTTCTTTCTATGGCGATACAATTTGTTTACCATGTATCAGTGCGTTTTTAATCATCTTGTTGATCGATCAAATATTGGTCGATCTGGGAACAATATCTGGTGTGTTCAGTCACTTTATCAGTAGAGTATTTACCCAATAAATTAACAAATCTACATTGTATTTAAAGCTAAAGCTGATATTAAATTGTTGAAAATAGGATGTCTGGTGTTCCTTCTGTTTCCTACTGATGAATACGAAAATGTACTAGTTTTAGCAAAACGATATTGTAATTCCTTTTGTTAGGAGCACCCTCTTGATAAGTGGAAAAGAAAATACAAAATAGGCCCTTAGTAATTATTACTTAGGCGCAGTGTAATGCTTTTTAACACTTACTCTGACGGGGGCGGCCATTTTGAAGAATTGTGAGCTATTTTTGGGTAATTTCATAATAGCTGCCGGGTTGACTTTAGCAAATAAATTTCCTACATTATGTAAAATAACCAATTTGAGTGAGTGTGATTTACTGAAATTCATCAGAATAATACTTCTGTATTTGTTTTGAATACAATTTGAAATATAAGACAAGTTGAGCAATTGTAATGTACGCATTTCAACACTAATTGTATCAAAGTGAACAATTCAATCAAATAAAAACACCATGCTGCATGCTCGCCGATTGCTCGGTCTACAATTTGTGTAAGCTTAGACTTCTAAGCTTATTTAGTCGTGTGTGATGTGTGCCCATTGAATTATGTGCAAGCCTGAAAAATCAACAAATCTTACACACAAAAATAAGAAAACAAAACAAAAACACAGTAACCTTGCATTCCATGATTCAGAGATAGACTTTTCCCAGTGACGGATTCGTAAATATGCTGTGTTGTTTGACGATGAGATCAGGCAATAACCTACACTGTGTATGGCGACGCACATGTCAGTACATGTACACACACACACTGTTTGTTACCGCATGACCCGCACCGTTCCGCTAATATCAGTAATTCCAAAGCCTTATCATCGCTATCAATATCAATTTCTGGTTCTTCACAACTGCCAAAGCTATATTTATCTTGATTCTGAACTTCACTATCACCGGAATCATCCCCAAAAAGACGATCAATGTCGTCGATATTTGCGTCGCAATAATATTTTTGCTCAGTGTTTCTACTCCATTTTGGAAATATCCGCGTTACGTTTCATCCCATCCATCCGATCCGCTAAAATGCCTATTTTTGCACTGACTTCCAAGGAACCTTGAAGGATACCACGAGGCTGTACCAGGCTGTACTTCCGGTTCAATAATTATTGAATTCCGCATTTTTAAAATCAGAAATTTTTTTTACGAAAGGTCAATCTGAATTGATTTTAGAGCCAATAGGAAATGGCGTATTTTGCGCTTTTGACCTCGATCGCCGTTTTTTTTACGAACGATATTTCTAATTGGCCGCTGGGTGAATACTTGGAAAGGGCAGCACACAACTTTATGACGTCACAAGCTGTTTGTTTTGATCGACTTATGAATCAGCGTCAGAGTAGGTGTTAAATGACTAAATTATAAAAGAAATTGCTTGTTGTTGGAATTGAATTTTTACAAATCTAAATTGAATAAATGTATGCAAGTTTTCTGACATGTTTCCTAATTAATCTGCCCATGGTGGACTTTATGTCATGATCTGACTAATGTCCTTTCTCGGTTTGTTTATTTGTTTGTTTATTTTTAATTTTTGTTGTTGTTGCTTGGGGTGGTGTTTTTAAGGGTTGCATGTGGTCAATTGTTTCATATTAAACAGTCTTGGGATACTGAAGAACACAATCTTGTAAAAAATAATGTTGTCATACTCTTTATTTTTATAAACTCATCTTGGCTTTGAGGCTCTATACAGGGCGGGAAAAAGAGGGCAAAACAGCAAGCTCCTTGCCGGGAAATGTTGCCATCTCGCAGGAAGTCCACCCCATCCCCCCATCCAGCAGGCCCTACACAACATTACTTGCAGGTGTCTGAATTGTCCAGCCCTGGCAAATTTGCCAGTGCACTGGCAAAAATGCCTGCTAAGTGGGCATATTTGCCAGTATTTTCAGTTAATTCAAAAGTAGCGCTTCCACACAAAAAATGGCATATTCTACATTTCATATATCAATTGTTTAACTCAATACCTAAATATTTTGTGTCGCTTCAAAATAATTCTTGGTTGCGTTTTGCCAGAAAAATGATGAAATTTCAGTCATTTTGTGGCAAGTGGACATTTTGCCAGTATTTACAGATCCAAAAGTAGCGCTTCCACACACAAAATGGCTTCTTCTATCCTTCATATATCGATAGCTGAATTTGATACCAAAATATTTTGCGTCGCTTCAAAACAATTCATGGTTACGTTTTTCGAGAAAAAAGATGCAATTTCAGTCATTTTTGGCAATAAACTATTTTTGAAATTTCATTGAAAGTGCACTATTAGTTTACATTAACAAACAGGGAATCCTCTACGCTTATTGTGTACTTATTGGTTGTGTACTTATTGGTGTACACACACCAATACCCTCCCCCACCACAAACCCCTCCCACCCCATGCACAAACCCACTCAACCCCAACCACAAACCTACTCCACATTCCCACAATGCCCCCTCCACATCTTAACCACCACTACAACCTCCCCTCCCCACCACAAATCCCCACCACAAATCCCCACCCCACCCACCCCCATGCCACCACAACCCCTTTACCATCATAATCCCCACCACCAACCCCTCCCCTTCCCATCCCCACCATAAACCCTCCCCTTCCCATCCCCACCACAAACCCACTCCCCTCCCCACCATAAACCCCTCCCTTTCCATCCCCAACACAAACCCATCCCCTCCCATTCACAAAACCCCTCCCCCACCATAAACACCCTATACTCTGTTTGGCCATCTCGAGACAGTGATGTAACTGCGCAGGCGCAGCTTTTACGCACACGTGTGTATCTTTTACCTTTCAACACTCGTGTTTGTACGCCAACGCCGCGAGTATGCGCGCGCGCGCGCGTTATGTGATGCAATTAGTAGAATACGCGGTTACGTCACTGTCTCGAGATGGCCAAACAGAGTATACCCACCCACCCCCATGGCCTACCCTCCCCACCCCATGCATCCATGCCACAACAACCACCTCCCCATCACAATCCCCCAACCTAAACCCTCTCCCTTCCCAACCGCACCACAAACCCCTCCCCCACCACAAAACACCTCCCCCACCAGAAAACTCCTCCCCCACCCCTAGGCCAACCCCATGCATCCACGTCACCATCCCCCCTTCCCCACCACACACCCTCTCCCCAGGGCCATCCCATTCCCCACCACAACCCAACCCTCCACCACAACCCCTGCCCTCCACCACAACCCCTCCCCACCACTAACCCTCTCCCAACCACAAATACCACCTCCCCCATCACTAACCCCTTCTCAATCACAAACACCCTCCCTATACCCCGCCTCAAACCAAACCCTATTACAAAAATCACATAGTATCGATTATCGTTGCGCAGCCCATCCATAAGTGTTCTACAAAACTTTTTTACAATCTAGACAAAACTTTTGCTTGATGCTGAATGGATGTTTCTGACACACCCCTTGTATTTCATTGGCCACAAGCTCTCATTTAGGCTAGTGGATCCACCCAGATATAGTGCTGGGAGATATCAAGCCTCTCAGTCTCAGTCTCAAACCCAAAATCACAAAATGTTCTTCATCTCTTCAACAAGTATCAGAATTTGCTTAATTGAAACAGGAAATCAAACTTAAACCTTTCCCCAGCAAATTTTTACTCCATTGGAACAATTATTTTGGGTTTCAAACATGAAAAATAATGAATTTATTACGCATTTTGACATTGTCTTGGTGGGAGAATTTGGCCACTAAATCGGTGGGCAAATTTGGCCACCTGCAAGAACTGACAAAACATGATGCTATCATTTAAAATCTAAGTTAAATTAAATGTAAGACAATTGCTGCCTCAATTAAATAAGTTATGATGTGTTTCATCCCACCCACACACTGCTTAATATATTAACCTTGTCGAAAGTGATGTTTTCGTCAATGTGTTTGGATCTACCACCGTGTTCAGGTCTGCAGCTGTCATGAGAGCTGTCGTCGATTTCACATTACTTGCTACGGATACTGGTAAAACATAGCTAAATGTCCTCTTTCCGGCGCCAAGCTTGACAACGTGTAACTCTGGTTTATCGCTGTCCGCCACAAAAGGGCCGAGACCAAATGATTGAGCTGAAACGCCATCGAGAACGACTGTAGCATTCTCGATATCATTCTCCATTGCATACACAATAACAACACCACGAAAATGGGTTTTTTACACGGTGTTCAATGGGTACCCGTCTTTACTACGCTCATTATTGTTATCATCATCTAGATGGTGTTAATCGAAAGTTTATTGCTATAAGCAAAAATATTTTTGACAGTTGCTGTCCTATTTTTGCCTACAATCCTTTAGAGAACATTTACAAAATCCCTCTAAACATATGCCATGTCAATGATATAAAGAGCTGTAAAAAAACCAAATAATTTTCGATCAACAATTGATTTTTAACTTTCATGCACCTAAAACCCAGCCCAATTGAAACGCAGTCAAGTGCGTAAATGTTTTTGGATCACTGCATTGTCTGATTGGTACTCGGTCAACTCGACATTCGGTCAAGTCGACTGTTACGTACTCGATGGTTGACCAACTCGACGGTTGGACCAACTCGACGTACGAACAAACTCGACGGTTCGCCAACCACTCACAGGTATGGGCGAATTGATCGACAATTGTTTCCTTTGATAATATATTGGGTTTTTTCCCTCAAATGAGTACTATTCGCTCCTTTACACCACTCTGTCATTAGCGAGGAGAGCCTCGAACTGGAATCAGATTGAATGAACTGTGTTGTATCTTTTCACAATGTCTCACTGGCAACAGTCCCATTCAAGCGGTATACCAGTTTGAGGCTCTCTAGATGCAAATGGCGGATCCACACACAATTAGGCGTTTTGAAAGATTGAAACATTTATGAAACGGGAAAACCCTTGGCTACCCACACAAAGCTTCCCCTTTTCAATACCATATTTACTTTTCCCAAAACAGTCACATTTCACCAAAATTATGTTTTCCAAAAAGTGGCACTTTTCAACGATACAGGGAAGTTATTGATGTGAGTGGCTATAGTCATGAATGAAATAAAATCATTTTATTTTTAATTTCAAATAAGGACCAGCTAAAGAAAGAAAAGACTTTCTTTTGATTGAAAATAAAGACAATTCAAATTAATTTTAAACAGCACTGGAGACATTTTTTGTAACTTTCTTGCATAAGATTTTGAAAAGTGTCACTTTTTCTGAAAACATCATTTTGGGGAAATGTGAATGTTTTGGAAGAAGTAAACATGCTATTGAAAAAAGAAACTTGCAATGGGTAGCCAAGCATTTTTTCTTCTTTTGATAAATGTTTTCAATTTTTCAAAATATACATTTGTGTGTGGAGTTATGCAAACAAACGCGATCACATTTTAGAGGGGACTTACTTTTTTTGACTTACTTATTTTGACCCCTTTATATGCATACTGCAATGTATTGCCCCTTCAATCCACAAACGACCCATGGCATGTTATAAGCCAGTCTCCAAGTGTATTGCCTACATGAGGGTGCTTCTAAAAAATATTGAACGACAACGTCCGTAAGTAGCTATCCCTCCCCCTTGTCCATGGTTCGAGCCAAGGGCGCAGATCCAATCTTGAAAGTGGGGGGGACATTGCCATTTTTTCACTAGATCGCCAACCTTGATTGATGTATCACCACAAAAAGTGTGGGGGGGGGGGGACATTTGATATTGTGTCGGGGGGGGGGGGGGGGGGGGGGGACGTGTCCCCCCCCGTCCCCCCACCCCCCCCCCCCCCCCCCCCCCCCCCCCCGGGATCTGCGCCCTTGGTTCGAGCCATGGCTCTCCTCTGACGGCATCATTTCCCCCATCAATTTTGTGTTATTTGAATCTTTATTGAGAGATCCTCCGGGGAGGCTATTCATCGATATGTAAGCTCTTTAAATTTGTTTGAGGAGCTTGTATGATTTAATTATATGTTGACAATTTAACTTGACCCTAACCCCTGAGTACTACAAAATACTACTTGTAAGCCTATCTGAATGCACATGTGAGGATGGTTTTCGATGACATAATCAAATGAGCCTATATAGTGAGCGCGGTATACTGCACGAATGAGTAGCTGAGTAGCTGAGGGTCGTGGCATAGTGGGTGGGACAACGGGCCGATGTCCGGAGGGTCCCCGGATCAATTCCTGGCTGGTCCCCGGCAATCTAGTTAATGTTTTCTCTTCCAAAATTGTTATCCTGGTTAAATCACCCTAAACCTGGTTAGGGCCTTAACGGTTTAGGGTTCTTAACCGTTAATAAGGTTAACACACACATAGCCTATATTGTCTAATGTTCTCTAATTTGACTTCATTTTTCCGTTTGAAATGTTCTATTCCGACACTTATTTAGGAAGTTATATAATCATCTAAAGTCACATTTTTATTTTTATCAAGACACCCAGTATAAACGGGCAGTGTTTTTTAAATCTAAATTGAGAGTGAGAATTTAGTACACAATAATGTATTAATTTTCATATTACATAATTTTAGAGAATACTAAGTGTATGTATGATAGATAATTGATTCACTAACAGTGCATTCGTGCTTGATAATTACTAGTTCTTGCATATCTGTACACTGCCTTCCATGCAAGGCCTCAAACGATTATCAATAATGAATGCACTGTAGCTCAACAATTATTGTTTCTTTTTTTAAAACATATTTCTCAGGGCCCCATTATATGACCATTTATAAACAAAATAAGCGAGCTAGGTCTTAAGATGTTTTGCCCAATAATCTTTTAATAGCCACTGCTTCAATCAAGGATTTTAATCATTTACAAATAGGTGAAAATGGCTTTCAAAAATGTGTTATTCTTCCAACCACCCTGTACATTAGGTCACGCATGCATCAGTTACACGGTAGAATTAAAGGTAGATGTTCCAATTTTCAACTTGAAGTTTTCTATTCTACATGAAAGGGCATCCTTAAAAAAGTTGTATTCCAAAGTTTGAGTTGCATAGCTTTAATGGTTCTTATTTTAGACGCACAAGGTGCCTTGAAATGTGTCCATTGAGTAGTACACAATCAATTTGGTGGTTAACCACCTTTCGCGGTAATTCGATGTTATTTCACCGTAATCATACCAATTTGGACCGTCAAATTTCAGTATGTTAATCAGAAAAATATGATCTTTCATATGATATGAAAATCTCCATATGTTTGAGAAAAATCTGTGTTAAGAAAATGTGATCGGAACATATACCTTTAAGTACTCCATTGTTATAATGATGATAGATTTTATTCCATCAAAGAGTTGATATATGGCTGGAACCTAAAGAAAATATATTTTCCAATACGAAACTGAAATAGACACTGACACATTTTATTATTTTTCCCAACGTTTTTAATTGAAGTTTTCTCTCACTTTCTCTCCATTACAAACCACCATCTTGTTTCCTCTCTAACATAATCTTGTTACATCCTCTAACATATTCTTCTTCTTGCACTTTTCGATAACTAAAATCTTCAAATTTTTAAGGCGATGATTCGGCCCATTTGCAACTTATTGCAATTTACAATCAGTTGCTTAAGTATTGCAAAATTAAAAAAGTACAGAAACCTAAACCAAACTCAACCAATTTGACCTCTCCATGTTGTATGTAAATATTGGTGACAATGTTTTCCTCTGTTGTATAATTATACTTCAGTTAAAGAGTCTGTCTCACTGGCAAGACCTTGATTCCCAAACTAAGCTTTCGAAGGTCTTCTTAACAACATCTTAACCAATGATAAGTAGTTTTTGGACATACAATTTATATGAATATTCAGTTAGAGACCTAAATGAGGGTTTGGAGTGTCCTTGGGAGTCTTAGGATTAAGGTGTGGGTTGACTTTTGAATATATTGAATAACAAAAAACCCAGATGGTTAAAAATATAAATTGATCCAATATTCGACCAAATCATAATTAAACAAAAAATGTACACAATTAAAATTAAGTGGTACATATAAAAATATAAGAAAAGAAAAATGATTAAAAATTTGTTTTAGCAGTGTAAAATTAATATGGGCATCGATGCAATGTACCGTTGATGACAAAGATCTGTCCAAAAAGGCACTGTTAAACTGTATATTGGTATTTAATAGATTGGACAAGAAGTTACAAAAGTTGCACAATTTGTACAAAGAGGATTTCTATACTCTATTATTTCTCTTCCTCTGGACAGTAATGTAACCTTACAGGTGCAATACATTCGCATGCGTGTGTCTCCTGCCTTTCTATGTCTGTGCATACACACCAGTGCCTCAAGTAGGATGTGCGTGTTTATGCACCACAATCTGTGGATGACATAGTGACGTCACCGTCTCGTGGAAGTGAAATAAAGAATAGAGCACATTGTCGCCAAATGTAGCATAATTCGGCTACTAGACCATAGATTTGGTAACACTGGGATTTACCAACACTTACAACAAGGCAGCTATCATTTATTAAGTGAATCAACACTAAAATATTGCTGCCTTGTGCTTTATGCCGTATGAGAATTGATAACCTGGGGAACTGTAACACTGGTCATTTTCCGTAGGTTGCATATTCACTGCACATGCTTTGGTATGTAAGTATATGTTGGAAATGGTTATAGAGAATCATTTACTTTGATCAGAGTAAAAAAATTGAAAACAGAAATATTACAATAATAAAAGATTTAAAATCAATGCCATTTGGATGACAAATAATAATTTAAACTGTATCCATTCTGTCTATTGTCCTTTGTGACAATTTTATAATATACAATTATGGGCTTAATAGCTGTAAGATCTGTTTTAAGTTACAACAGAAAATGAAAAATTATAGTCCATTTTCTTTCATCAAGATGGTGATGTCACTACATCGACTTAAAGTGCTAAAGTATACATACATGCTATGCATGCATAAAAGTCTATGTAAATAAGACAACATCACCAGCTTGAGGAAGGCAAAATAGACTGTTTAATCAATTAATTGATGAATACAACTGCAGTGCCAAGCTCCATACCCTTACAACTAGTTATCCAACTGCCAACATGTCTTGTTTTTCTTCAAAATTTATAGTAATAATTTTTTATACACATACTATCAAAATAGAAGAATTATATATATATTTTTATCGTCTGAACGAGCAAAAAAAAACTAGAACAGAAATATTTCTTTGCAATTGCAAGTTTTATAAGCTGTACATTAAAGATTAAGAGGTTATGATATGATCAAATGATGTACAAGTCAATTCATATCTATCTTTTTAGTTCCCGGTTCACATCCCTTGTGAATTAGCCTGAATCAAGCCAACTGAATGATGCACAAATGCTATCGTTGGCTGATTCCGTGTACAGTGTAGGTGTAAATTGGGAACCACATTGAGATAAGACTTCTCTTCATAAGATCAAAGAGTCAATGTAAATTAACACAAAATGAAAACACCCAGGAGCTAATATATATGCTAACTGTTTCAAAAAGTTAGATATATAAATCAATAAAACCATTGTTTTTATTGCGATTTGAGTAGTGGTGGTCAAGCTATCATTTGAAGCTGGGAAAAAGCTTATTTGAAGTTCAGAAACAGTGAGTACAACGATAGCACCTGGGTACTTCCTTTTCATATTAGGTATTTTAGGTATATTATTTGGCATGCTTTTTCTTTATATATATACATAATACAATATCAAATGTCCACCTCCCAAAAACACAATGCAAAGCGGTGTGTGTAATTTACCACTGTCAAACTATATATAAAGAGCTTATCTATAGCATCGAAACAAGCATTTTATGACACAATTACAGAATGATAATTTGATTTGTAAATCAACAATATCAAAGGTGTGCTTTATCATTTAATTTTAAATATTTCAATTTCATTGAGTACTTGGAAATCATGGGCCCTGGTATAAACATTCCATGAAGAACTTTACATTAATTTCTTTTATTGATATATAATGCATTGTTGAGATCTTCTAATAGAGGTTTAATATTGCAGATTAACTGGTAAACAATCGCCGCCTTACGCTTTTTCCCACACATGACACCTATTTGAGGATATTTCCAGCCATCACATTTTACAATGTGTTACAATGTTTATTCCAAAGCCCACGTATAAGAAAATGTTCATAAAACACAACATATTCTTACAAATAATAAACACACTTATATTATTGAATTTATGATTCATTATTTTAAATACAAAACCAGCATCACCTGGTTAATTGACACAGTATTATCGCAGTCATTTATAAAGATTTACAGGATGTAATTATCGCTAAAGTATCGGTGGATGTCAACATCAACTGGATCTATACTCCATGTCATCTTAGTGGGGAGGGGGGTGTTGAAGTCAGCACATATTCTAGGTGACCGTATCATAATGTTACACAAACCTTATATGCGATGGAATGCTGCGCCTTTGACTAGATGTCATAGTGACACCAACTCCCATCTTTAGGTGAAACAAAAGCATCTCATGTTTTAAGAAACCAAGCAACGGAACTTTGGATTTCTTTAGCAGGTACACTTTTTGGTACCATAAGGATACAACAAACTGTGTAGTTCCATCATTAAGCAGAACATGCAACCAGTATTAACATAATATATATAAAGAATTGCCATCTTATTACAGATGAGACATATCCCAATAAGTTTTGACAGTATCTAAGACATTTTGCACTCCAAACAAAAACTCATAGAAAATCACAAATCACCATTTTCTACAACTAAAATATAGCAAGTAGGTGATTATTTTCTTCTTTTCAATATACACAAACTTATTTTTACAAATAATTACTCCTGTCAAAAACTGTATATTGTAAATATATTCTAAGAAACAATGATTTATCTTTCTTGTACATTTTCAGATGAAAAAGTGGGTCTTACAAATCTACATTATGACAACATCATGCGTTGGAAGGAAGATGGATCGCAAGCTTGCAGATCCTGGACAAGTAACTCCTCCTCACTCCTTGAAGAGGCCACCATCACCCTCCGAGACGAATCGCTTGCGGGCCCTAAAAGACAGATTCAGACAAATATTAGTGGTGTATCCAAGTTGGGGCATGGGTATAATGTGTTATTACACCTCATAAATATTCATGAGATAATAGGCATAAATCCTGCCATTTCATTGGTCAATTGAGCTGGCCACAGTGATAATATATTGAGCTATTGAAGAAATTGAACTATTTCCTGTGTGGTAGTTTTGACTATTTCCCTACAACCTCATCCCCAGAGTGACAGTAAGGTGTAATAAAGCAAATACTACATGGTATGATCGGGTCAATAGGGCACACTATTTTCCCTCGGTACTGGCTACAGGCCTACCACCCCGAACCCGGGGTGGTAGGCCTGTAGCCAGTACCTCGGGAAAATAGATTGCACTATTTCCCCTCTAACCATGTAGTATTTGTATACTACCTTTAAGGAGTCGCCTGCCTGATCAGTCTGGTAAATAAAAGTGACCTTTTTAACTTTATTTACGCCAAAGTAGGTCTGTAACCCAAATATGGGTGTATCCTTGGTGTAAGATATTTATAAGTTAAACTAGTGTCCAGACCTATTACTGAATAAAGCTGTATAATCCTTTAATCCCTCAATAGAGGATTTGGTGCTAGGTTAGTTTTGTGCTGTCTTACAAGGATAAACCCAAATATGCTTATTATATTATTCAGCTACCATTGGAAAAAGTCACTTTTAAGCCATAGGAAAGGCAATTTTTCAATCAAGGGGTACAATTTGCATTGACCAGGGGTGCCATTGCTCTATGTTACTCTTAAGGTTGAGAGTTTTTATCAGGGGTGCCTTTACCCTACCTTATCTTATAGATATATGTATAAGGGGTTTCCTCACAAATTATGTTATATGTATTTTTCTAAAATTTGTGATATATTGGTAAAATAAAAGTGCTCAAAATAAGGAAAATTAAAACAAAAATATGCTACTATGATGTTATTTCCGTTAACACATTTGCAATGAACCTCTGTGATTGTGGAATGTCACTCACCTCATCGGTACCTTGGCTTTCATTTCCTCGGAGAGAATTCCTTCCTTGCTGCAGATTTCAGCAAACTTCTCCAACTTTTGGTATGCAAATGGGACGTCTAGCACTATATCTGGAAGGGTGTCGATCACCCTTTGAAAGCCCTGTGTGTTTGGGTAGAAAAGAAGTTAAAAAATTAGTGACATAGCTTAAATGTGGTAAAGCAGGCATTTCTAATCTTTAATATGGCTACATTGTGATTTTGAGTGGGTTGTACGCTTTTCCCTCCAAAAGTAATCATTTACAGGTACGCTGAAATTTAAAAATGTGTGCCGGTAAAGTGGTTGTCCAATTGCCCGGGACAACCAAAATAATAGTCGGACAAGTGAAAATGAACCATAACCATGATAAATGTACATACGTAAATTATTATTTCCAATTCAATACAGTTACATCCATAAGCTCACCAAGCCAATAAATCAATTGAAATTACAAGAAAAAAAAGCAAATTTCACTATTTTAGGCCTAGATTATTAATTCCATAAATCACAATTTTAAGTAACTTCTGTTATTTATTTGAGTCCTACAGCCGCGCATAAAATGCAAAAGATGACAAACTTATAATGGCCCGGGTCATCAACACTTATTTGTATATATTTGATCGCTGTAACTGTTTGCTTGAATACGTTCTCATGTCATATATTTTTATATCCAGTCAGAGAACTGTGGCGTTCATATGAGGCTGTAACACATTTCGTTGCCGGTTCGTTTATTACAAGGTGGTACCATGTGCTCACGCATGTGTTGACTTATTGCCGATTAACTGCGCTGCGGGCTATTGTCATTGTCAAACAATAATGGCTGGTAAAGTGATATTACGTTTCTATTTCTGTAGTTGTGTTTCTATTTCTGTCTTGTGATTGTTGTATATATGGCTAACTATTTTCTCTTAGTACTGGCTGTGTAGTGGGCCTACGACTATTCAACCATTGGGATTGAGGTAATAAGCCCATGTAGTTAGTACCTCTGGAAAGTAGTTTCTCCTACATAACCAGGTATTTTTACATTATTACTCCACTATTGGTACCAAATTTTCAGGAACCTAGTTAATATTAATGTATGCAGAAACTGTATGTGTTTCATTTCATTTCATAATATTTTTGAATTCAACTTTAATCCAGCGCAAAGCTTTTATTCTGTGTGCGAGGTTATATCACAGGTGAAAGAAAAGAACCAGATAATGCACACATTTTTATCTTACTAGTATTTGTACACATTTCAAAACTCACAACTCAAAATTAAGTTAACAATATTATATCTTTCACTTTTAAAGCTTGGTTTCTATTAAGCATGTCAGCAAATATGCCACATAGGCTTTATCCAAAGAAGATTTCTTGTGTAGTCAGTCCAGCATGCTTAGCACCACTTATACAGTGCCAACAGGAATTCTCCCAAAAACAAACAGTGCAAAACATGTGATAAAGTAATTAACAGCTGGAGATCATCTGACTTCCATCTTCATGATAACATGGTACAGATAGGCATTTTTGGCCACAGATATATATAAAAAAAAGTTGAATTCCAGCTAAAATGTGTTATTCAAAAAATAAAGGGTCTTTAACAAAAACAAGAGATGACTGAATTGAAGTCACATCAATTGTATTACTTGCAGCAGGATTTTCTTAAAGACCCCTTTTTAACCAAATTATAAGCCTTTCATTGCAATAAAATGTCAATGGGAACAAGTCGACACTGGTGAC
Organism: Ophiura sarsii; assembly: GCA_035610835.1. Classification (NCBI taxonomy): domain Eukaryota; kingdom Metazoa; phylum Echinodermata; class Ophiuroidea; order Amphilepidida; family Ophiuridae; genus Ophiura; species Ophiura sarsii. The sequence continues at coordinate 51,053,799 of CM069451.1, forward strand.
AGAAATCAGTGGTCTTGTGATGAAAGTGAAAGAAATCTTCTTTGGGCTTTATCAAATAATTTTTGTTTGCTAATCAACTGCTGATCTGGATCCGGGCATGTTCATTCTTTTACCCTTCAACTAATGTCAACTCGAATCATCTGGTACTTTAGCAGACCTGAGAAGTTTTATCTATCTGGTATTGATACACATTTTACATAAAACTGTTACATCAAGTAATAAATACTTTTCACTACCAAAAGCATGGTGTTAACCCTTTTTTAATTTTCAAAGTTGTCTTTCTTTTCTTCTAATATTCAGATCAATTAAAGGCTTTTCATCACATTGTTTCTAGTGATTTTGTAGATTAGCTATTATACATAGATACCACCTCATAAAATCTCAACCATAAATTGGGCCTCCTTGATTGTATAAACATGCCTGACATAGCGATACCAATTATATACCAAAGAAAAAAAGTATAACGTTCCTTAAACACCTCCTTTTCCTCTTTCACTTTTTTGTGAGAAGAACCAGAGGGACACAAATGATCCAGTTCCTCTGGATTCCATACTCACCGTATTCAACTGATCCACTGTCACAATACTACTATTATACAAATATTTCAGAAGTCTGGAAATCATCGTTAAAGACAGGTCACCTGTATCTTCCAGGACCATGAACACGGCCTATACAAACAGAATCAAGAAACATTTGACAGTATGTCAGTTGTGAATTTACAAAATCAGGAAGTTTTGTCTTGATTTCTTGCGGACAAATAATTCTTTCATACAACAAAAAGTCTTGACATCATTGTGCAACGTAAAACATTCATTTCCCCTGTAGTTGCGAACCAATAGGAGAGCAGGAAACTGAAATACGTGAAGTGCATTGAAAATGTATAATTGTACTGCGAATGGGCGACATGCATACACACACTACACACTATGTTTTGATGCGTTTTTACACAGTTCTGGTTGGTCAATTATTACTGCAGGTGTTATCATACTTATTAAAATGAGTAAAAGTATGCACAAAATTGTAAATTTTGATTAATATTGTTGTCTATGAATTTGGTTTTGTTCTCAAAATATTAGAAAAATCAATGCACTTGTGCAAATGTTGATATGCTTACAATAGCACTTCCCCTACAGGGTCGTGCGCCCTTATTCACACATGGCCATTTATTTTTCTAATTTCTCTTGAAACAACACATACAAATATATATAACTATTTACCTCATACACCAGCTCATGGTGGAAATGCGGAACCTCAAGTTCCTGGAGGCATCTTGTGGCCTCCTGGATATCGCCAGAGGATAGGTATTCCCTGAGTAGTAGCACCATCTGTGTACAACATAAACATAGATAAGAAATGAAACATTATATATCATTTAACACAACATCACCTGAACACTCCTAACGACACATACTTTTCATTGTGATTGAATTAAATCTTGACCAAATTCATCTGGAATTAAGATATTTTGAAGTGTGTCAATGAATCCAATTAAGTGTCAAATATTAAGGTTTAGACTTCAGTGAATATTGTAAATAGCTCATTTGTATTCCACCAATATTGTACCACTGTAAAAATGTAATTCAAAGATGTGGAGAGGAAAATATATGTTGCGCAGTAGTATTAATGCAGGTGTCAATTTGAATCTTGAACCTAACCTCCTCAAGCCTTCACCTGTATTCACCTTTCTTCAGGAACAATAGGTCAAGATTGGTTCTTACCGGAAATTTATTGGGTGAACATATCCCTATCAGTGCACTATGTTTGTTCTATGTGTAATACATGGGAGAAGTTGAATATAGTTCTTCATAGATTAACCTATTCAAACTATAAATTAGGTCAAGATTCACCAACTCAAAGATATAACTAGGCAAAGATTAGGCATCTAATCTTTGACTATCCTTGAGGAAGGTAGGTTCAAGATGCACATTGACATCTGCATAAGTCATAACACTGTTTTGCCAAATACCGTACCTTTTTAATAAGCAGTTTAACAGGCCTACGGCCTCCGCCAGTTCCCCACACATTGTCCAGTCTTGAGAGACTATGCTTCATGCTCAACAGCACATCCGCTCTGTCTAGGGCAATTCTGCATAGCACAGGAGAAGAATAAGGTATCATTCAAACATACAATTGTATATCAATAACAAATATAGATGAAAAACAATTATTATATAGTGGGTGTGGTTTCGAGTGTAAACAGGCAATTTGATTGTTGTTATTTCTCGCCGATACGCACTTTATTATTTTAAGGTCTTTGTTAATTTAATTCTCGCCAGTTTGTCCGAGTCTATATATTATTTATATATTATGTGACGATAGAATATAGACTTGGGCATGACTTATTTCATACCTCAGTGCAAAAAATGGTCATCGTGTTCATGTTAAGATGTTCTAGCATGTGCTATACACAAAGTATTTGTTGTGTGTTTACCACAGAGTTGCCGTATGTGAGTGTGTTTGAAGCAGCGATGTTGCTATCAAACTACTCAGTGGACTTGCTGATTTTATAAAGGAAGAAATTTTTGTAGTTGTTTGATAAAAATTTAAAAAATTGTTCTTTTCATGATAAAAACAAAAATAACCAATGAACTAAATAAAAATGGCCGCATGTTGGGACCATTCACGGACCCAAATATGGTTAAGCCTATACAATATGAGTCGACCGTACAGGAAAAAGCTACAAACTATATTTGATTTGCTAACATGTAATGTGTTTTTTCTGCTATGCCAAACAAACTATATTTTGCTGATTTGGCAGTTGGAACAGTAATCAATACAATCTTATTTGCTCAATCCCTCATTAAAGTACATAGTGTGGTTTTGTAGGGCATCTTTGAGAGAAGCAATACAAGGAAGCACAGGTCTCTAGCTACATGTCAAGCCTGATAACAGAATATTGATGCAAATGATCATCCAGATTTTTGTGGGGGAAAATGAGAAAAAGAGCCGTTTTTAATAATTATTTTACTATAAAATGTTAACCCTCCAAGATAAGGAGAGGCATTTTTTTATACATTTCAGAATGGGTTGATGACAGCATACTTAAAATGGTAGACTGAACATAGGTTAATCTAATACAAACACGTGAACTTCTACACAATTTGAAAAAAATACTTTGACAGAATTTGAAATGCATTCTTAGAGAAGGGTGTGTGAGAGACAAGATTAATTGTATTTTTTTAAAAATGTGACATTGCAAGATAAGCCATCCATCTTCCCAATTTGAGACAAGGGTAAATAAATTATTCAAATAATTATTTGAGCACTCAATGCGATTTTATTTTGCAAAAAGGTGATAATGTTCACGTAAAGCAAGCATCACAATTAAAACACATAACATTATGCCTGATGCGCCGTGCTATAAATTATCTTTTAAACAGCATCAACATACCTGACTGATTCTTCATCAACTTTGCCCTTGAACTGACTGACAAACTTTGGAGGCAACACATCATCGGCAACGGCTCTTGCAATGAACTGTCCGATCATCTGCAAAATAAAATATATCAATACAAAAATGTTGAGACACTTTTTAAATAAGAACACTTCAATTACTCTCACATATCTCCTGCCTATAATCTCCACATCATCACAATGCACAAAAGGGTGGGAATCAATTATTCTAACGCTCACAGGTTTGGCACCTAAGAAAAATTGTATTTCCTTTATGAAGTGAGTTGGCTACTCAATTCTTGGAATCTGAAGAGAGAGGGTGAAGGATGTGGATCTAAGAGAGCCATTGACAAAAGGCAAACATCTATTTGTTCATGAGGCTTGGAAACAGTTGGTTTACATTTTTGGGTACTTCCATAAGGTAGATCGGATGGAATATAGTTGTTCCACAAACAGCCATATTTTTGGATATAGGCTGGATTTGGTGGACAAATATATGTAGGTCTTCCAAGTAAAAAACTTGACTTTTTATAATCTTAACGATCCAAACCAATATTAGGAATGTAACTCCAGGCTGAAAACTGTTGAACATAGATGTAGCACTGCCCCAAATCCAAGACCAAGTTCAGACAACAGCATGGAGGTCAGCTCCCTGGGCTGAACTTTTTCTCTCTGCATCCCTCTCCCCACCTCAAGCCTAACCTACCACCTACAGTATACTCACCCTCGGAGCATCTGGAGTATCCAGACACAACTCCGCAAGATTGTGCAACAAATGGTTGAAGGCCACCTCCAACTCCTCTTCCTTCAGATCCCATTTCCCATAGAGTTCAGACAACAGCACCGAGGCCAGCTCCTTATGCTGTGCTTTCTTCTCCATGGAGAGGGTGACCGCCATTGCGGGAATCTCATGACGGGAACAGCCAGAGATATTCAGCTCGGACAGACAGGCCTGTATGTGGGGGGGGGGGGGGGGGGGAAAGGTTTTAAAATAATGATTTCCATTCATTTAATTATGTCAAATGATGTGTAAACACAATTTGACTATTTTACTAATTACATTTGATGCAAAAACATCGAGTTTTCCCCATTTAGAAGTACTTTTAGGTCTAACAGAGGAATTAATCAAATGTATAAAACCAACATGAGAAGTTCAATTAGAATTGGGATTATCCCCGGGTTATTTAGAAACTCCAAAGATCAAAGGTTTAAAATTAAGGATAGTTTTCAGTTTGCTTCAGCTCTGTATGATTAATTCTATTGCTCCTTAAACTTCAAAAGTCCAAATTATTTGCAATCTACAGACCCAATACTTTCTTGTGCCCCATTTTGAAAGCACTAGACTCAAGATGACAAACCCTATCTATAACATATCCCCCATTTCACCCAATTGAAAATCCCTCATTCAGAACAGATGTAAATTGAGATTCATATTCATTCATTGAAAACCATAACATTAATAACATAAGATGTAATGGGGAAAAGGGCATTGTCATTACAGTATGCAATTTCTCCCAGCTCCCCTCCACCAGCTGTTACATCATTGCTCTCGTCCAGCTACAAACCACTATACTTGCAAAATCATCTCTTGGATATTTCAACCTGAGTCTGCATTAATTAGTTTGTTTCTATTCCTAGAATCTAGAATCTAGATGTATGTAAACGAAGGTTGCATCATCATACTATGGTATCTCTTTTATTTGTTTTAAAAGCGACACAACATATGGTTGTTTTCCCAGGGTCCAGTTGGCATAAATCGCATCACAAAACGTGACTATGAGTCACTAATTAGGAATGTTTATATCATTATGCATAGTTAGTATGCCTGCTCGTCTGTTGCAGGTGGAATTAGTTGAAAGTATGAAAAATTGGCAGCAGATTTTTTTCTTCTTCTTGAAATAGTGTAGATATCTCACAAGAAAAGTAACAATTTCCTCCAAGAAGACCAATTTCTCAGTAAACAGGCATCAACCTAGCGCTGCCCCTAAGACAGAATTTCACACCAAATAGACTAGTGTTTCATTGTATATTTACATACATTTTTAGAATAATACATTATCTACAATTTCTTCAAATTGTTTTTAAAAAAATAAGTAAGTTAGCTTTCTGAATTCAATGTTATTTATTCTGCATATTAGTTTCATTATAAAATAGCAAAATAGTATTGCACCACACTTCACTATGACTTCTCTCCCACACCAAAACACTTTGCATTGCATAAATTTACATTTAAGCAACTACCTCATTTCTCATCCGTCAGTAAGTTCCCATGGTATCCAGACAATTGCAAGTGAGGGGGCAGAGAAGGGTAGGTATGCTAGCAATATGAGGTGGAAAAGGGGACAAAATAGTGAATTCTCACATTGGCACAGTTAGGCATTTCATTGGGGGTAGCATTCAACTTGGAAATCTTGGGGTCCAAATGGGTTATTTATTTTCTATAAAACACAAGGTTTTTACAAAAAAGCTTATCTGAACGAAAAATGCTGATAAATTTATGGAATTATCACAAACTCATCAACTCAGCATGATGATCCAAATTTTGGTAGACAAACTTTCAAATCTCAGAAGTTGAATTTTTTTGGCCATGGGCCATTAAAAGATCAGGTTGTGACCAGGCCAGTACCCAATGAAAATTCTCTCAGTCTTACCATTATTTCATCAGTGTCACCATGTTCGAAGCATTCCTTTACGATTGGTTAATTTCACCATATAATTAAGCCTGGTAACAGAAAACCCCAAAATACGTAGAGGGAGGGCGGAAAGAGGGGGTCTGAGAGGGGGATATCAGGTTGCATCCATACCATTTCCCAATGTAAATTCTCTTACCACAACTTCATTGGTATCTCCATGTTCAAAGTATTCCTGTACGATAGGTTCTACCACCTTCTGCAGCTCCTCACCCTTCAGCTTGGGGGTTATGGCCTTCAGTGCAATATCAGGCTGGTTTAAAAGAATAACCCAATGCGATTATCAAGCATTTATAAGTTAATTAATACAAATTTCAGTTAAAAAATTATAGAATACAAATTTGACCAACTACTTTTTTTTGTACTCAACAGTGGGATGTGGATTTGCTGTTTGTCTCAGCGTCCTGTCCATGCACACCAATTTTCTAAGCTTAAGATTACATTTAAAAAAATGCATTTGTATAACTTCTTTAAAAAGTTTAACTGTAAAATTTTAGTATGAATATCTTGTATTGTTATATAAGATAGGGTTCATAAATCCTTTGGTGTGGGGGGGGGGGGGGCAGAAAAATTGAGTCATGGCCATAATTCTTTTTGACCTCCCCCCCAAAAAAAAATAGGTGGGGTTTTCTTGATCACCTTTTAAGAACCTGCTTTTTTTTTGATCACCCTGAAAATAGGGTGGGTTTTTTCTGATCCCCCTTTGAAGGATCTTTTTTTTCATCGCCCACCAAAGTATTTATGAACACTCCCTAATAAGTTAAATCAGTAGTTAGGCGAGGAAAAGAAACCCTGTTTTACGGGCCCGACCGACCCACTTTATGGGTTTTTTTATAATTATTTTTCTCAAATCATGTAAAATCAGCCTTTTTTGGCCAAAAATCTGTTGATTTTTGCAGATTTTAGGTTTACAACAACATCAATAAAAAAAACCTGAACAAACACCCTACTTGAAAGGTCCATCCGCACAAAAAACAGGTTGTTGTTTTTCGTCGCCTTATCATTAAATGCAGTATAACACACAGGCCTATATCACACTTTAATCAATTTGGTTGCACACCATACAAGGATGTAACTTGTGACTCATAAGAAACAGGTATTTAAATTTGTAAGAAACACATAATTTGTGGAATTTGACCAAATTGAACATTCTTAGTGCTGCGTAACTGACTAAACTTGCAATTCTATTATAAGCCGTACATGAATGAAACATATTCAGCAGGTGAGTTTAGTGAGCACAGTCAAGATTAACCCATGTGCATTCCAAGTTCAAATAATGCACTATTCTGTACATTATTTATGACCATGATACATGGACCACGCATTTATATTCTTCTATTGGGGATTACCCTGGGTCCCTGGATGATTTGGTAGGTAAGTACAAAAGTACCAGGTGTATACAGACAATACATAAACATAGACTATGGCCCTGTTTTACTGATATTAATAAAAATTAGAGCTACATATATAATGAAAAATGATGAAATCAATGGCACTTTGAGTCTAAATATACTCTAATTACTATAAAGATGAAAGAGATCTTATCTTAATAGATCAAACTTAAATGCTTTCAAAATAATAATGATAAACAAATATAACAAGATTCATAACTTTGGTACAAACGAAGTAAAATTTAATGTTATATCTGAGATCAACTTATACGTCTAAGGTTTATATCAAAGGAAGAAGTACTGATTATTAATTACTAAATTATTCCATACATAATTTACTAAAACAAAAAACAAAACTCCCTGAAAATCAGGTGCAAATGTCACTGCCTAAAAGTCAAGTTCAACAAACAGCGTGGGCTTTTAGTCGCCAAGACGACATAACTCAGGTAGGGATGGAACAATGGAATTGTGACCGAATCTGAAGGCTGCTCCCTCGGGCATAGAGGTGGTGTTTTAAATATCAAAAGAACTATGTAAAGCCATCAAGTCCCTCATAATCAATAATAGAAATGTTAAGCGACAAAGAAAAGACTGTTTTAACTGCATGTGGACTTTAGGACTGGTTGATTGAGGGTTGGACCATCAGTCATTGTTGGTGTATGTTTTATTCAAAAACAAATCATTAAATTCAGAAAAAAAGTTGAGAAAAAAACCAACCCAATATTTATCAAAACAAACAGACAAAAACATTTCAACAATTCCATGGGGGATTGTTATTTTTATTCTTAATTTTAGAAAAAAAATGATATTGCCAAAATTCTGATTGTTTTTCTTCTCAAAATTCAAATGTTGGGGTTGGTCATGGCCATGATTTGTCTCGTGTACCCCAAAAAGTAACCACTAACCAGTTTCGTGATAAAAAGCAATGTTCAAAATTATGCATTGCAAATTTAAATTGTATCTACTGCAAATTGCAAGTAATAAAGTCTTTGATATAAGGTACAGGCCCTACAGTTTAATAAAGACAATGTTCTCAGTAAATTTGTTGACCCTGCTCCATGAAAATCCTCATGTCCAATACAGAATTGCCCACGGGGTAAGGATACCTACCGTACGCACTTGGCATACAAATCTCTGTGTACGTGATCTTGGCTAATATGTCTATGCATGGAATCAGACATAGCCAAAGGGTACTTTATACAAAGCTTTTATAACCCGATTTAATGACTTGCATCCACCTTGTGAATAGGCAAAAGAAAAAGGAAATTTTTGTTTCAGGAAACATGGTTGGCCATAAAAAAAAATACCATCTGACTAAAAATGTGTAAACAATCTAAACAAAAATTCAGATTTTCATATTCACCACGACCTTAAAAGACCCTTGGTTGAACCCGGCCTTATTGTGACTCAGACCATGTGTGTGACAGCTTCTGTATCATACTTTCAAAATTCTATTTTTAATCCCTACTTATTTGTTGCCATCTTCTATTGTATAATTGAAAACAGCTACTGTAAACATGGAAATGTTCGCGCTACATTAATTTATGATTTTCGCGATCCAAGCAAAAATAAAACATGCAAACATATTTATGTTGTGCATTTAAATTTAAGTCTATGTAATGAACTTTCGAATCACGATTTTAAAAATAAGCAAAATGGCTAAGAGTCGGCAGAGCGCGAAAATTTAATCGTGCGAAAATTACCACTTTTACATTATTTCTTTTTGATTGGCCTAAAGTGAATTTTATTCCACGTTCTAGATACCATACAAAACATTTACAATTCATATACAGAGGGATCAGCATGGCATTAACACACAAAGAAAAATGTTGGGTAAAATCCTACAGAAGAAAATACTGACTGTACTGACTAAATAAGAACCTATTTGAATATCTACTATAAATTTGCATTAAATGAAAGTGATTTAGCTGACAATTCTTTTTTTTAGAAGCTTAGACATTTCTGGGAGGGACTCAATTTCACTAGACTTGCTCCCATCCTTACTGGGGGAGTGTGAGCTACATGTAGTGTTTATGATGAGGAAGGTTTAGGGCAAAAGCTCTAGAAGTAAATGGAGAACCAATGGTTTACATCAATAACTTGTCTTTTGTCATATACTTCCTGAATGGAAATTATTATAATTATTTAGTCTATATAGGCAAAAAAACAGAACATGTTCTGTGGACGAACTTCTTGGGTTTGGTCAGTTTTTCCTCCTTCAAAATGATACACAAAATCTTTGAGCTTTTTTTCGACAAAAATTTAAGAAAATTGACAATTATACAGTACTTCAAAAATAATCTAAAAATTTCCAAAAATTGTCAGGACATTTTCTCCTAATAAAAAAAATCAAATCTTTCTTTTTTATGGGGCGGTTATTTTTGGTGTTTTTCATTTTTTATTTTTCTAGGGTGGTGACCTTTGTAAGAATTAAAGGGTAATAAGGTCAATTTACCTGAGCATCTGAATCATAGTTAGGGTCATTGACATCCTTGCAGTTGACATCATTCTCTTCATACAGCTGGCCTACTTTGCCCCAGGTGCCTTTACCACCAGCTCCACCTATATTAGAGCAACAAAAAGGAAACAGAATTGGTAGATGTTACAGGGTGTTTTATTTATTTGTTTCACAAAACATAATCAGACAATTGAGTTTTCTCTACTTTTTTTCCCTATGTGATAATTAACCAATGAACCAGTCAGTCAGAGTTATCAATTTTGGATCAGTGAAGGCAAGTGTTTTGGTTTAATTAATTTGCCATCACACAATCTGTGTTCACCCCAATAACAACCATAACATACAACCCGAGCATGTTTTTATTCCTTCCCCTAGAAGGTACATGTACTCATCAATGTAGGTCTGAGCCCCTAATAATAGTAATATACCACCAGATTTTGGAATTAATTCTAAGGCGAAAAACTTGGCACAGTGTGGATAGGCCTATATTCCTGTCATTTCAAACATCAAGGTGGTTGTTAAACCATAAGTGACCCATTAACGCTTTTAATTCATGCAAACTGGGTTATTTTTCTGATAATATTTCTTTGTCATTCCCCTTTTACTTTTTAACTCAATTGCACCTTGATATCAGGCTCAATAGCTGGAAAATAATGCAATTTTCAAATGTAGTTTGAAATGAATTTATTTGGTGTCAGGACAACTCGGCCTTCGAGACCACTCGGCCAAGAGAACTCGGCCTTCGAGACAACTCGGCCTTCAAGACAACTCGGCTTCCGATATTCTGCCTCCCACACAACTCGGCCAATGACATTGACAACGAAACATCTCGCACACATTAATTTTTGTTAATTGTTAACTAATTAATAATTGTACTCGCAAATATCATTAATATAAATAATATTAATAGAGCATAGGAAAATGTATAATTGATCCCGCATTAGTGGTGGGTGTGAATCATAGCCCATTAGATAATTAGCCCATATCGGCCACAGTGTTTGCATGGTAATTTTAAATGCCACCAAACAAAACGAAACCCACACAATTTTTATATTTTAAATCAATCTTTTAATGAAAATAAAGACTAGTTTAAGAGTGAATGTGGCAACATCACAGTGGCAAGATCTCATAAAAAGAATTCATACAAATCATGTAATAATGTCATTAATGTTGAAATTCATTTCAATCAGTGATGAGGAACTGAGGAACTTAAGAGATCCAATTCGCCAAATTAAATTGCTGCCAATTAAATGAATTGTATTATTTATGATGGTCATTGGTTTAATATATAGGAAGATTACAAATTAGTGAAATTAAATTGCTGCAAAAAGCTAACTAAATGATATTTTTGCTAAAATAAGTTGCCGTGAAATCAAACTCTTTTACAGTAGCTGTAGCATCACGGTCAGGCTGACATCATAAAAACTTGCAAAAGGGGAAATTGAAACCGCACTAGGAAAACAAGTAAACGCATGTGCAGATATTAACATTCTAATCTAAATATAGCAACAGGTAACGAATCAGAGTGAATTCTGGGCAAATTGTCGGCAAAGGGGGTTAGCAAACCCGGATGCCAATTCCCATCAGCACAGCATTAGACCTCATGATAATCATGGCAATGACTATTTGCCTGGCCAACCTCAACTCAGTCATAAGCTGAAACATCATGCGTTCTGCACGTCTGCATGTTTATTTCACTCGCTGACTTGGGCATTGCTCTCAACATGAAATAAACCATGCAGAAGACGCGAGCACGAACACTGTTGTAGATGGGTGATCCACATAGGCAGATAGGCTGAAACTAGCTCTGCTGAATCATAGCTCTGAAGAATCATTCATACTCATATAGTTAATAGTCTATGACATCATGACATAGATCATTAGATGATCATGAAGTCATCTCAGCCTTACATCTCAGTCATAGCTGTCTGAAGAAACATGATTTAATCCCTAGATAAATCTATTTCCTTGTGAAAAAAAAGCAAAAATGAGCACACATAACCAATCATTCATTTATTTTCATATGCTCTTCAAATTATTGAAGTTCTCACCCTTTTTCGGCTGCCCCCTTCCTCTACCAGAACGTGACTTTCGCAGGTTCTTATCTCGTGGAGACGAGCTCACAAATTGGACTCCGTTGACCGCGACTGAACTATTGACAGTTTCCTTCCCTGAATTCCTTCTCTTTCTTCGCTTAGCCTTTAGAGTTACTCTCCCCTCGACTCCAGTAAGAGAGTCGGCCCCCTTATCGGGATTATTGTTCGTGTCTTGGTCGTCTTCTGAAAAGTCCGAGTCCGCACCACCATTGAGCTCCAATAACAATGGCTCAATCTCGTCTTGAATTATCACGCGGTCTCCTGCTCCAACTTGTCTCACAACTTCCATGGCAATTGACGTTCTAGAATGCTTAATTTTCCTCTAAATACTGCCCAGCGGTAGCCCTACACTTCCCCCTGTAACTTCCACTTACTTATTTCAAGCAAAAATTGTTCCAAGGGGATGGAAATGGCCCGTGATTTAGGACCCTTTCCGATACTTAGTAAAATAGTGGTATTGTAAACAACGTTGTTTTGATTCTTGGGATGTCTTTTGACCTTGCCCTGGTAAAATATTCCGTGTGTGTGTTTACGCTCACTTACCAGCACTAATCTACGAATACACCAAAATAAATCGTAGGACATCGTATGCTAGCAGAATTCCTAGGGGTTACTCACATGATCATAAATGCAGTAAGTGATTGGTTTATAAAAATAGCTCATTAGCATTGAACAGGATCACAACAAACACGCCATGTACCTTTAAATTTCGATGCTCTTTTATTTTCACAAATAATCATACCACGCAAATATTATGGACTAAGACTAAGAGCAGAGTTTTCTTCATTTAAAATATAATGCAATAGAGGTCAAAATGCATTCCATTCATAATACCACAAAACACCAGATTATTTCATGTATCCAATATTCTAAAATTGAGGGAAACATAGCTAATTAAAACCAGGGAGGTGTATAAATACTAATAACATGCATCTCTCTAATAAAATAAAATGATTACATATCTTTAACAAGAAGAGTCTTTAAAAGGACAATCATCGCTCTGATGAGGTAGATTAAAAGCAATTAAATCAATTTCAATTGATATCGGCCACTTTAAACTTCGACTTCATTCATACCAGCAATTTATAAGCACATGTGTTTATAATTGCTGGTATAAACACTATTTTGATAACAGTTAAAGGGACACAATGTCATGTTGATTTTTTTAAAATTTTAATTAATTTACTTCAGAATTTAAGATGAACATTAAAAATTGCCATTACAGTTGTTTCTACTAAAACAGCACCCAGCAAAACTTGATTAAAACAATGTTTTAGATATGTTGGAATACCACCCGAACCATGTAAAATGCTGGTTGCGGCTCTACCAGCATTTTTGAATTAACGTTTTGTTGTACAAAGAGGGCTGATTTTTTCTTAATCCTTATAGGTGTAAGTTCATACATGTAATACAATTGTAAAAATATACAAATCCCAGTTTTAATCATCCCTCTGAGCTCAAAACGTGTTGATATGTACTGCGTGATGGGTACTCCATCAAATGGGGTTACCTGCATGGGTGACTTCATCAAATGGGGTTCCAACTGCATATAGGTGACTCCGTCATCAAATGGGGTTACCTGCATGGGTGACTTCATCAAATGGGGTTCCAACTGCATATAGGTGACTCCGTCATCAAATGGGGTTACCTGCATGGGTGAATCCATCATCAAATGTGATTACCTACATTATTTTGATGATTGAGTCACCATGCACATGCAGTAACCTCATTTGATGATGGAGTCAACCATGCAGGTAACCCCATTTGATGATGGAGTCACCCATGCAGCGCAGGTAACCCCATTTGATAATGGGGTCAACAACGCAGTTGTAACCCTTTTGATGGAGTCACTTGCAGTAAACCCCATTTATGGAGTTACCCATGCAGGTAATCCCAGTTGATGGAGTTACCTATGCAGTAAACCCTATTTGATAACGGAGTCACCCAGTGCAGGTAACCCCATTTGATGATGGAGTCACCAATGCATGTAACCCCATTTGGATGATGAAGTCACCCATGTAGGTAATCCCATTTATGGTGGATTCACCCATGCAGGTAACCCCATTTGGTGATGGACCTATGCAGTTGTAACCCCATGTGATGGAGTCACCATGCAGGTAACCCCATTTGATGGAGTCACACATGCAGTAACCCCATTTGATGACGGAGTCACCCATGCAGGTAACCCCCGAAGTTGTATGGAGTCACTGATGCAGTAACCCCATTTGATGACGGAGTCACGTCACCCATGCAGGTCACCCATGAACATAATAGTCACTTTTTGAGTTTTCCTTATGTACAACCTTAAGAATGGACAATCAGGTATAGTCAATGATAGAAAATTATCTCTTCGAGGGACCTGCAATACCTCCTTAGCCCATATTGAAGATCTCTTAGTTCAGGCATTCTCAAATGGTGGCGCGCGCGCCACTTGTGGCGCATCAAGGCATCCTAAGTGGCGCGAGAGTGGTTAAAATTTGTTTTAAAAAAATCAATCATATCATGATATAGCCAAATTCCATAGGCATATGACAGTCAGATGTATAAATACAGCAATTTTTCTCGCGCTACGCGCGTATGTGCCCTCAAAACAGTAATATCAGTTAATATGCTGCCTACATATGTTTAAATATTTTGAAATTAATGTTATGAAGGGAATTTTGCCATTGTAAATTCTAAAAAATATGACCAAGTGGAGCTTCAACAAGTTGGTTACTAAAATGTGGCGCATCACTAAATCTAGTTGAGAAAGCCTGTCTTAGTTCATGAAAATCAAATATGACTTTCGCAGGATTCTCTATAGGGGAGGGTAAAACTTAATGGTTGTCTTGATCTGGTTCTGGCTAATCAGAGGGCATATTTTTTCAAAGAAATCAGTCACTTTTATTATTTATAGTCTGTTAAAGAGATATCTGACATTTAGAACGGTTATAATTTACCGACAGGTAAGTTTTATCTCTTGGGCCAAATCAATAATACTTCGGCGATTTGTTGCTGTTTTTCATCCGTTTCCGTCACACTAAATGGAGGTTCGGTTTTCGTTGCTTCTCTAGAAGAGTACAATCATTACTCAGATCAATTTACAATTAATCTGTAGCTGAGATTCCAAGCTTCAATTGTGTAATATTTCATAAAACTGACTTAACAAAGTTATATGTAATTTGGTATAATACTAACTAATTTGGTATACAAAAATTAGCTGTTTTATGCTAAAATTGTCAACATTTGGTCTAGTTAAACCTGATTTAGTAGAGAATATGTGCGCACAGCGCGGAAAAAATGCCTTTTTATGCTTATTTTTAACTAAATTGATTTTTTTTGGGGGGGGGGGGGGAACTGGGGGGGGGGGGACAAGGATTTTGTCGGGGGGGGGGGGGGGGGGTGCCGCCACTGACCATCAAACGTTTTCTTGCCGGGATTGGCGCGTACAAACAAATGTTGACGACGCGGGGGAATGGTTATAGGTCAATAAATGCGTATGTGTTGTTTCGAGAAAAATTAGACAAATCAATGCACTTTCGCAAATGTTTATATGCTCACAAAGCACTTCCGCTTCGGGGTCGTGCCAGTATTCACACATCAACATCAGCGCGCGTGCATTGATTTGTCTAATTTCTCTCGAAACAACACATACGCATTTATTGACCTATAACCATTCCCCCGCGCCATGGTCAACGCTCCCTTGTGTTTCTGCTTGGGAATACTGACATGTGAATGAAATACACCTAGCACATAAAGTCCCTGACTAGGTGCTTTGAGGTTGGCTAATTCAAAAATATAATCGGTACCAAAAATCTGAGATATACATTAAATGAGGAAATTTCTTCTCCGCAGTTTGATACCTCATTCAACAAAATCGAATGGATACTTTTAAAGTTATGGCGATTTCAATGACCGTGCATAACAACAGCAAAGTTGCACTAGGTATAGGAAATCATTGATTTGTGTGACAGTTTTGACAGTAATCACACACAATTCAATGAATACCTAGTGCAACTTTGCTGTTGTTATGCGCGGTCATTGAAATCGCCATAACTTTAAAAGTATCCATTCTATTTTGCTGAATGAGGTATCAAACTGCGGAGAAGAAATTTCCTCATTTATTGTATATCTCAGATTTTTGGTACCGATTATATATTTTGAATTAGCCAACCTCAAAGCACCTGGTCAGGGACTTTATGTGCTAGGTGTATACATAGTTAAGGGGGCTGTGCACCCTCAGGTTTCATTATTCATTTAATCTACATAAAAGTATACATTTCTTTTTGCAGAAAAGGGTTCAATGAATCCAACCATGATCATGAAATTGACCATTTTTGAGAAAATTATAAAAAACACGGTTTTTGACCCATTTTAGGTTCTGCAAAGATAACTCAAAATATATTTTGTCAAATTTTAGTGTCATACTAGTTTTGTTATATTCCTAAAACAATTTCCTAGTATTGGGTTTTTTTTTAAAAAATCGTTATTATTTTTTGAATTATTGACCAAAAAGTTTTTGTTTTATGCTCAAATTGTCAATATTTGGTATAATTAAACCTAATTTAGTAAGAATATGTGCGCACAGCGCGGAAAAAAATTGCCTTTTATGCTTAAATTGTCTATTTTTTTCTTATTTTAACTAAATTGATTTTTTTTTTTGGGGGGGGGGGGGAAACTGGGGGGGGGGGCAAGATTTTTTTCTGTGGTGATGCCCCCATGCCCCCACCCCCCCCCCCCCCCCCCGTGCATGTAGGCCTATGTCTGTTTCGCACACACCTGTATGACTAGATTGGGTATTGATTGTCTATTGCGGCAACGGTAAACTACAGTATCTAATACTAGCTATACATATTAAAAGGGCCATACATAAAATTAGTTTGATAAAAAAGACAAATTAAAATGCGTCTTCTTGAAACATACATATATTCATCGATGCGATAGATGTAACGCTATTTGTGAAGTTTATAGACACTTTATATTACACCCAGTTTTTTATTACACGTAAACTCGAACCCATGATGAGCATGATGGACAATAGCACATTTCTAGCGATTCCTAGCCATTTATTTAATGCATCTGGGAACGAGTGTGGCGTAGTTATTTCGGGAGTTATGGATGTTGAGAAGTTATTTCATGACAGGGCGAAAGGCTAATCGACTTTTTGTATTGAGCGACCTTGGTCTGAAGCACACAATGACATAGCTTCAAAAATTACCCACTTATCCATCCCCGTCTTGATTATCTATTATGTATATTTTCTCGACGTCTTGGAATATTTTCTCGACGTGTGGGTATATATTTCTGGACGTGTGGGTATATTTTCTCGACGTGTGGGTATATTTTCTCGACGTGTGGATATATTTTCTCGACGTGTGGGTATTTCTCGACGTGTGGGTATTTCTCGCCCGGATTTCTCGACGTGTGGGTATATTTTTCCCGACGTGTAAGTATATTTTCTCGACGTATGGGTATATTTCTCGACGTGTGGTATATTTTTTCGACGTGTGGATATATTTACTCGACGTGTAGGTATTTCTCGACGTGTGGGTATATTTTCTCGACGTATTTGATGCTTTGGCGCAATCACCCGCCACACCTCCACCAGTTTACAGTAGTGCGTGTGAGTTTCCCTTTTAAAATAATTTATTGGCGTGCGGCACCTGTTAGCCAGTATTGATCTTCTGCATAATTGATTGGTTCACCATAGCAACAGGTGGCGCTGAATTTACCATATACCCTAGAATGGATCCAGTCTCCCGTTGACTATGCGTTTTTATTAGGCAGGATCTGGGTACACGGTGATTGTGAATATGGATTGTTTATCTAGTCTACAAAATATAAGAATTCCTGCTGTCGTAAACGGTTGTTTTCGATAGCGAACCAGATTAGGCTTATTAAAGAACGAATTCCTTAAAGAACAAACTTGTGTGAAATGATCTGTTTCATGAAAGGCTTTTACTGTGATGGGAAGTGGTGACAACAACAATGCTTTTGGAATACGGTAAAACTATACTCTTTTTTAGATCAAGCCTTTTTTGTAATTTTGTCGTATCATATGTTGACTGTTGTCTAAATAATTATAAATAAGCTTAATTCAATTTATATCTAGATTCCACTTTTATTTTATTTTTAAAGTCATGTTAGCCTAGTTTATCATGTTTATAATGATAGGCCTGATTTGAGCAATGTGGTAGTTTTATGATGATACTGATAGCAGTTTCAGGCTCAGCCATGTGATACTGAATCTGTATCTGATTCGATCATACCACTACCAGCATGACCAGGGAGGTGTTACATAATAACATCTCTCTGATCATACTAGACCTGCCTGATTGTATAGCCATGCTTTTTTGAGGGGACGAGTTAATACGGACCCCTTAGTTATCAAATGAAAGGTCACATGGTCATTATTATTGTTTCAATTTAATAGCTAGTAGTGACGTGAAACATTACAATTATTGTATAAATACTAAATAATGTAAATTGTATTATTATAAGAAGTATATAGGAAAACGAACCTTATGTGTAAACTGTGTAGTTTCAGGCAATTTGAGGTCTTTATTACAGTCGGCAGTATTATAGTGTTTGGTATAAAATGCTAAAATATCGCCAAATTCAGATTTTCAGTGCGAAATCTGAGACGAATATGTCTCAGGCGAAATTAGTATTTTAATGATATTTTATATTGTGTCTATTACTGTAAATAAAATGGTGCTTTAATGGACGTAGTTTAAATATCACATCTTAATTTTCGATTTAGCAATATCCGAGACAATCTCAACGGATGTATACCGTTGTAACTTCTGCAATTGTGAATAGGATACTGTGGTGTAATGGTTGGTCTCTCGCCCTGACAAGCGGGAATCCAGGGTTCGATTCTGCTCGGGAGCACACATTTGTACTTTTTTTATGTTCCATTATATTGTTTACTTACAATATCATTAGTGTGTTTATTAACGAGACTCTTTTTGATCTATATTGTTTACAATCTTTTGTTCAATGAATATAAATAATCATGATTTCTTTTTTGATTCAGCTTATCTCATGTTGTTATGTTCGTTCGTCTGGCTGTTCGTGATTTTTACAAAACGATTGACTACAATTATCAGGACAATTATCCATCAAAACCTACCATTTATGCAATACAAAACAAAAACGGCCTATGTTGGTGCAGTATTATTGAATCAAAATATTAAGGAATGCTTTTTTACTAAAAGATTCGCATTGTATAGTATTTATGATCAATCTTGATTAAACAAGGTCTTACAAGGTCTTCTAAACAAGGTCTTCTAAAAAACTGGGGGGACGAGTGTTTAAGGTGGCAAAAGGATGAGAAGACTTGGAATGGATTGAATTTATTGGAAGTTGGCAAGAGGAAAATATCATTATTTATAATTTGTTTTAAATTTGTAATAATATATTTCGTCTTTCGATGTAAATTACATAATTATGTACAGCAGTCCTTCCAGAAACAACACACTAGTGATCCTCTTGCCAACTTCCACAAAATTCAACAGATCCATTCCAAGTCTTCTCATCCTTTTGCCACCTTAAACACTCGTCCCCCCAGTTTTTAGAAGACCTTGTTTATATTTATACATGGCTTGAAATCAAAACGTTCATATTTTATAAAACAAATATAGAATGCCTTTTTGTTTGTGCAAGTAAAACTATATAACTCGGTCCAATTTTGATTGCTCCATCACACTCGGCTTGACCTCATGTAAGTGGAAAAATCCAAATTTGACCTTCATTGTGACTGTGATTAGTTTTTACTATAATCAAAACAAAAAAATTGTCGATCACAGCGTTTATGATTCCCCAGCGTCCCATGGGACTGGTGTGTACCGTGCGTAACTGCGTCATTCGCGATGGCAAGGACGCAGTAAAACCGAAAGATGTGACGTACTTGTAAACAAATAGGTAATTGACCAATGGCTGGCCCTAATCAGCAAGACCCCACCGCTTTGTGACTGTTTTGGAACGCAATGCATGCAAGGACACGCTCAAACTTTGTAATGATCGCGAGCGCTCGGAATCTCGGATCATGACGCTGTGATCGACAATTTTTTGTTTTGATTATATCACCACTGATCACACTCTCAGGCATTCAATATTCTAAAAATATTGTCGTTCAATATTTTTTTGCGCAGCGCAAAAGATGTGCGCTTGATCCTAACTCTAGTACACCACACGGCAACAGATTTCTTTTCTGACCCCCAAAATTAACCAGAAAGGTCACCCGACCCCCACCGGATTTAAACCACGGACCTCCAGGACCAGGTCCCAGATCCTAGCCACTACACCACAGCTGTCCGTCGACACTCGGCTATATATATTCGCCTCGTTATAGCCTGGCTCGTTATATAGCCTGGGTCCGTTTTGTAGCCCAAAAAACCTGCACGCTGGGTTATAAAAACATTTTTTCCGCCCAGTTGCCATGTGGTGTAGTAGAGATAGGGTTATGTATGCGCAAATGATGCGCATGGGTACATTTTTGAGATCAGCACTTTAATCTTTGAGGTCAGTTTGGGCTAATTGATTTATTATCAAAACAGTCTGTTATATAAATAATAATAATTTGATTGTCTTATTATTTTCGGGTGATACAAGAATATATTGTAGAGTCGGAGTGCAATATTTGTATAGCTCGTGCAACATATTCTTGTATCACCCTCAAAGCCATCCAATATTATATAATTATTATTTATATCAGGCTTTTTAACGGTACAATAAAACTGTGTATTCAATATTGTTTAACCAAAGTACCCAACCTATTTTTCGGGCGGGAACTTAAATTTACTGGTACCCAGACAACAACAACCCCAAATTAATTCGAAAGACATTCATTCTAAACATGAGACACATAAATTGTTTAATTATTTCTAACAATCAAAAAATACCTTAATTCAGTAACTTATCATTTAATATGGGAAGAAAAGTGTTTACTGTAACATATTAATTTAAAGCACTAGAAAGATTTGTTATTGTTTGTATAATTTATTTCGATTTAAAAAAAAATCATGTTAAAAAAATCATTACTGTTGTTAATATGTATGCATGACATGCATGTGATGTTGTAATAAAACATGATAAATCTACAGGTGTATTAATTAAAGAATTTGAAATGCATTCAAAACCTATCTGTCATTATAACCATCATACACAAATGAAACATCTTTCTTTACCAGATCACAGACGTACAAACAACATTTATAAATTAAATATAATTTTATTCGACCTAATTCTTTTTAATTCTTTAATTTAAAAACATTATACAAACATTTAAAAATCTTTCCTGAGGTATTATGTAGGTCATTTGTGGTCAAATATGGGTCATCCAATACCCAGGAATTACTTGCAACTTTAAATGCTATCTGGGTAGTATTCGAACACATGGTGACACTGTTCTGAATGTTGAATTGGTTAGATTACTCTAGATATTATATGTGTGTGACACAATGCAGTTTTTCAATGTTATATTAGATGTAACACGAGTACATGACGAACATTTTACAATGCAAACTCAATCAATATATCAGACGACGGTGGCTACGAACGGCCGTTAATTTTGAATTTCCGTTGGTTTCAATGTAACAATGGATTTTGATTATATGACCCCATAAAATTCATCATAGGTTAGAAGAAAATTTTTCCAATCCAAAACCATTCGGGATGGCTAATCATCCCAATTGTAAATGCTATTTTTTGAATTTAAACCGTTGTTAAGCGGTCGTCCCATTCACTTGATTAGGTAACCTCGTTCGCATATTTTAACCTGAATACTCGTGATTACCGTATACGCCTATGTCCAGCGTCGTCTGCAATATATCAACATAACACGAATAACCCCCTCAACCTTGCCACTCTACAACTTTGTGGTTCGCAACCAAGATGGAGAGTGTTGTGGCAGTAAGTTCAGCTCTTGAGTTGAGGCATAAACTCAGTCTATAAATATATTCAAAGGTTTTGTTCTATAGTATCCAAGGTCTTGTTCTAGAAAGCATTTAAGGTTGCAACTTTTTTTGCACTGTAAAATTAAGATATAAACTCAGTCTATAAATATATTCAAAGGTCTTGTTCTAGTAACCAAGGTCTTGTTCTAGAAAGCATTTAAGGTTGCAACTTTTTTTGCACTGTAAAATTAAGTAAACTCAGTCTATAAATATATTCAAAGGTCTTGTTCTAGTAACCAAGGTCTTGTTCTAGAAAGCATTTAAGGTTGGAACTTTTTTTGCAGTGTATTAAGATATTATAATCTTAACTAAGGGCCACTACAAATTTGTGGTTCGCAAGTAATAGGCATAAACTCAGTCCATAAATTAAGGTCTTGTTCTAGTAAGTAACCTTTTTTTGCACTGTAAATATTATAATCTTAATATCACTTCATTCAGTATTAATATGGTAATTATTTCCGATGTCTAACAGAAACAAGAAGCAACCAAGCGATCCAGACAAGATGACAAGCAAATCCGACACCCAGTCTATGTATGCCAGCTCTATAAACGTCAGAGCTTCAACGCTGAATCTGCGTGGGCACAAAGTATCGCCTAATGGTGTCATTTTAAAGCAACAGAGTAACCTTTTAGGGAAGAGAACTAGGAAACGTAAGACCTCGGTATCAAGCACAACCGGGCTAGAACAACCTGAGGTAAGAGACACCCTCACCATGTGAGAGTTTACTTTGTTTTACGGTGTGTTTGATTGGGGCTAACTTACTCACATGATAAAGTAGATTACCAGTTAGACTGAAACGTAAGGCCTCGGTATCAAGTACAGCCGGGCTAGAACAACCTGAGGTAAGAGACACCCTCACCATGTGAGAGTTTACTTTGTTTTACGGTGTGTTTGATTGGGGCTAACTTACTCACATGATAAAGTAGATTACCAGTTAGACTGAAACGTAAGGCCTCGGTATCAAGCACAGCCGGGCTAGAACAACCTGAGGTAAGAGACACCCTCACCATGTGAGAGTTTACTTTGTTTTACGGTGTGTTTGATTGGGGCTAACTTACTCACATGATAAAGTAGATTACCAGTTAGACTGAATCCTTCCCCTCTTGACTTGCACACAGTCATTACAAAGGTGTCAAAATACCAAGGGTTATTTTTTTTGTGAAATTGCGACTGTATTTTTCAGCAAAATTTATGAGCAGAGCATGCTCAAAGTATATCACTTGTGCTTTAATATGTAGTTTTGTAAAAGTATGATTAAAAAAAATAAAACATGGTCATTTAATGATAACCATTGAATGTTTCATTGTTTTATTATAGCAAAATGTAACATTAAAACAAACAATCATTTAATTACTGATAAGGATATCTGAATGTATTACAGTATTATCATGTATAAATAAGATTGAAAGCAATATAAACTTGTGTAGGCTTGCCAATAGTGTAATATCAACTCTATGTATTGCTATGCTTTTGGCATACTGGAATACTGCTATTAATCAGTCAAATTGTCGTTGTTACAAGTCAAGCCACAGTGATGCCTCGTACAATGTATGTTATGTAGAAAAGTACAACTCAATTTAGTATGAATTTGTAACTGAGGTTCCAAGGTACAATTATGTAATTTTCCCCAAGACTGGCTTTTGTAATAACAAAGTAATGAGGTAGGAGGTAGAACTTATTGAATGACCCTCATATATCATATAATATGCGAGAAAAGAATATTTGAATACATCAAATTATGAACTCTTTGGCAAATTTTATATTTCAGAAAAACCCTTCATGGATAAGAAAGAACCTTCGCATGCGAGAATGTATTCGCTTTACACCAGCTGCTCCACGTAAAGGGAAACCACCGACTTGGTCGTGAGTACATAGCTAAGCTCTTAAATTAATAACTCCTCAAAAAAGATTCGGAATTTGTTCACCTGTATTTCAAATATTTCTTGTGGTATGTTTGTATAACAAGTGTAACATACATATGAAAGGAGAGCTGTTGTGTTCATCTTTCCAATGATACCACATTTGTAGCAATAATTGAGGACCCTAGATCTAAAAGGGGGTTAAGTCACATTGAGAAAAATGGCAAACACTGGGTTTCATTGTGTCAATGTGTGGACTTGACCCACTCGGGTTGTACCTCCCATGGACTCTTACACAGCTTTACCACATGACTTAACTGTAACATTTGAACAGAGGGTGCAGATATCCTCCTTGTAGCAGAAACTGATACTTAACTACAATTTCACAAGATTGTGATTTAACCCCCTTTTAGAGCTACATTTTTGTAGGGTCTTCAATTGTTGTTCAACCCAGCCACATGTCTTAAAATGTAGGGGAGGTATTATGTCAGCCAACACAATTTAAATACAGAAACATGACCCATCGCAGCCAACATTACTGTCTTTAATGTTATTTCATCGTGTTTTCGAATTGATCATGCTGTTCCAGATGGATTTTCCAATGAATAGTCTCAGTGTAAAGCCTACACAATTTCTCATTTTAATACGCGTTAAATGGCTGCTTCATGAAAAACACCCCTTTTTGGTGTAATATGGTACCTCCACAGGATGTCCGGAATAACAAAGTACAAACATAGTAACATCATTATATAAAGCTCACTAAAACAATATGTTATTGTTTTTCCTTCTCCAGAAATGACGATCCCATGTGCCAGTGCAACAAATTGCGCTCCAAACACGAAGAGCGCTACTGGCACAATCCTGACCCTCAATCCCAGTGGAGAGTACAGACGCACACACATACCAGCGCCACTAATGCGTACGGGGAGATTGAATTCAGAGGGGCGGCTGGAACGGGAATTGTCAAATTAAGAAAGGTATGTAATAATCAATTGTCTCAATTCGCCATAAAAGTATTACTGTAATAGCTAGGATTATGGGACCAAACAAGATTAGTAGCTGATGATATGTGTTCAAATTTCCCGCTCAACACTCGAAAAAGCTTTTTAAGCCATGGATGGATGATGTTGTCCTCTTAAATTGTTAAGGCATTAGAACAAGTGAAAATGCCATCGTTTGATTAGTATAGGGTGGTACATATTTAAATAGGTATTAGCTTTTGTATAAATTGTTTGGTCACCTCAACATGGTTTTAATATTAATCCCGTTATATAACTACTTCTATGGTGAATTAGCTTAAATGTCATTCTTTGAACGATATAAAATGTCAAAACTCAAAATATATAATGCTCACAGTTTTTAGGGGATACTGCAGTTCATCATCATCATCCTTTAGCTGCAGAGCAGGTGGCCACAAGCTCTGCCCATGCATGGTGATCTTGAGAAAAGATTGGCTAGCTGTCGTTCATGAACCATCCAAAACATTGTTATTTGCTAGTCATGTTGTAAATAGGTCAAATATGACGTGGACATCAACATTCAATTCAGATCAAAACGGGCATACAGTAAATTGCAACTTTTGAAACTAAATTCATCTTGGACGATCAACAGTCTTAAGTATGGACAGGGATTTTGCGCTTTTTAAAAGCTTTAAAAGCACTAAAAGTGCTGCTTGATTTTGGAAAAAGTGCTTTTTGGAGCAAAAGGTGCTTTTTTAGGTAAAAGGTGCTTTTTTTTAGTAAAAGGTGCTTTTATTCACCAAAATTATGCCATATGCGTTAAAAATAAATCCAAAAGCGATTAAATTTCATGTTTCCATGTTGACGTATTTCTTTTTTCGTTGTAAAAACCATCATTTTTCATTCAAAACTACATTCAAACTAAACTAAGTGTAGAATAAACACTTCCACAGTTATGTAACTCGTTGCTTTTTAGGTAGATGGACATTATTTGTTAAATATTTAGACAAAAAAGTGCTTTTTTGAGCAAAAATTACTATTTTGGGC
Source organism: Ophiura sarsii (assembly GCA_035610835.1). Lineage (NCBI taxonomy): Eukaryota > Metazoa > Echinodermata > Ophiuroidea > Amphilepidida > Ophiuridae > Ophiura > Ophiura sarsii. The sequence goes on from CM069451.1 coordinate 51,079,631, forward strand.
AAAAGGTGCTTTTGGGCTTTTGAGCATTTCCCTGTCCTTAGTCTTAAGTGTATCTAAATGGAGCCAATATAATTCCTGGAGTAGTCTACATAGATAACATCATCATCATCATAGTAATCAGATTGATCGGAAATAATACTTCTATAACACTTGGTCATTTCATTTTGTGCTGAGTTTATGTGTGAATTAGTCGGGTAAGAGTCAGTGAAATAAAGAAGAAATAAACAATATATTGAATTCAACAACGCACAAACAATTTATATAACTTTGTATTTTGATGAAATAAAAGTAATTTCCCCGTTCTATATATATTTTCAGTATGTGAGAGTCGAACAAAATACCTCCGTTCAAGGAATATTGCATTTATTAAACAACCAATGGAACCTTGGTACTCCAAAGCTACTCATCTCTGTGACTGGCGGCGCCCTCAATTTCCCGCTGAATAGCCGCCTTAAAGATGTGTTCCGGAAAGGACTTATAAAGGCTGCACTAAGCACAGGTATGTTATACTTCAGGATCCAAGTAGAATTTGTTATTTGTTTTATCCACAAATGGTGCATCCGGGGCGAACGAGGGAGTCAAAAGTACACCCAAAGTAAAGATTTTGTGTGTTTTCACATAAAACAAAACAGAGCCTGGATTCTTAAGGTATCGCACTCTTATTGAAGGACATGAATTTTAAAAATGTACCGTTTTTCTTGAAAATGGTCGATTTTGGACTCCTTAACATGTTACACACGTAAAACACCCAGTCTAAAATATTAAAAACAACATCCCTTAGGCGACAACAAAAAGACAAATCAGTTTTTTGGCTTGTCAAAATATGGCAAGATTTGTACAGATTTATTTGATTTTTACGGTCATTTTTATGGGGCAAAAGGTTTTTTTAAAAAACAAAAAACACTCCACCCGTCCGACCGACCCATCCATTTGCTCGTAGAACAGGGTTTCTTTTTCCCCGTTGCCTTAAGAGTGTGTTTTTTTAGTCATACATAGCTTACACTATAGTAATATAGTTCATTGCTTTATGGGTGTTACTTTCCCTTATGCAGGAAAATTACAGCAGTCAACGTACATTGCTTTGCATGACACATTTATCACATGTTTTTTCCTTATTGAAACCTCAAGAAAAGAACATATTATTCCTTTCTTCATGCCCCAGGTCTTTTACCAAAGAGAGGATATGATAATCTATTCATTTAAATGCATGGTTATAGTCACTGTCATAATGCTATGGACGGAACTCAAGCTATTTCACGCGAGCGTGTTTTGTTGTTGTTTGCGGAGCTGCATCAACGAGATGCATGAAATGCGCGAAACAACTATTTCGCGATTGATGCATGGTCATTTTTGTAAAGCACCCGGTACGCACTTCCGGGTTTATGCACACACGCTCGTGCAAATACACATAGGCACGCATTATTGGAATTATGTCCATAGCATTATGATGCTGACTATACCATGTAATGTAATATTTTAAACAAAATATTGGTTCTTTCGTTATTCAGGAGCGTGGATCATAACCGGTGGTACCCATGCTGGTTGTATGAAATATGTAGGCGAAGCTGCAAGGGATTACGGCTTGGCTAGCGGAACCGCCGGTAAAACAAATGTGATTGTTATAGGAATAGCATCATGGGGAGTATTAGACCAAAGAGAGGAGCTCATGTCCCCTCAGGTAAATTATACTTTCTTATCGGGTTTTCCAGGGGGGGGGGGGGGGTTATAGCATCATGGGGAGTATTAGACCAAAGAGAGGAGCTAATGTCCCCTCAGGTAAATGATACTTTCTTATCGGGTTCCAGGGGGGGAGGGGGGGGGGGGGTTATAGCATCATGGGGAGTATTAGACCAAAGAGAGGAGCTCATGTCCCCTCAGGTAAATTATACTTTCTTATCGGGTTTTCCAGGGGGGGGGGGGGGGGTTATAGCATCATGGGGAGTATTAGACCAAAGAGAGGAGCTAATGTCCCCTCAGGTAAATGATACTTTCTTATCGGGTTCCAGGGGGGGAGGGGGGGGGGGGGGGGGGGGGTTATAGCATCATGGGGAGTATTAGACCAAAGAGAGGAGCTCATGTCCCCTCAGGTAAATTATACTTTCTTATCGGGTTCCAGGGGGGGGGGGGGGGTTATAGCATCATGGGGAGTATTAGACCAAAGAGAGGAGCTCATGTCCCCTCAGGTAAATTATACTTTCTTATCGGGTACATATAGCGGGAAGGGGGGGGGGGGGGGTTATAGCATATGGGGAGTTTTAGATCAAAGAGAGGAGCTCATATCCCTCAGGTAAATTATACTTTCTTATCGAGTTACATGGGGGGAGGGTTATGCTTTGTGGAGGGGGGACCACTGGTAAAACTAATGTGGTGTCACTCAATTTATACATGCTACAGTAACAGTCATGTCTTAAGGTCTTAACTGTGAACATCCCATTGGAATGGTGAAAAAAAGGGTTCAGCTTACAAAAACTGTCACATTTTGCTTATTTTTTAGTTGGGATACGCCTGAGCCTGAATTTGGGATAAGCCTGATTGGGATAAGCCTAAGCCTGATTTTCAGCATTTCATGAATGAAATGGTGAAGATTCAGGAAAATTGACCCGATCAGCTCTGAATTATAAAAGTAAAGAAAAATTGTATTACTTGCTCAGACATTTTACAATAATCCTCTGTTACCTGTTGTTTGTTATTATATCAGGGTTGCCATCCTGCTATTTATCGTATGGACACCAAGAAAGCCACAGGACCGCTACTGGATCCCAACCACACACATTTTGTGCTTGTTGACAACGGCACAGAAAAGCAATTTGGTGTCGAAATTAAACTCAGAGGAAAAGTGGAAAAAGCAATATCAGAACAAAGACTAACTGGAAGTGCAGGTAAAGTAGTCTGCCAACTAGTTTGGTGTTGGTTTTTTATTTATCTTAACCCCCTGAGAGCTACCTGCTGATTGGTTGAAATTAAGAATGTGTCAAATATTGTGCCAATCAGAGACATTGTTAGAATACAAAATCAAATCAAAAAGATTCGCATAAATATTTGTATGTACGACTGTAATTACTTATCGAGATGATTATATCATGTAATTGACCAATGGGAATTATTTTTCGAAAGACAGTTGGTCAATGGTCAATATTAATTTGTATGTGAATTTTGTTGTTTCCCCGTCACTAACACAGTTGTCTGTTTCTTGTACTGTACTTCTCTCTTTATAGAAGAAAAATTATTTAAAAAGAGCATCAAGAAAAAAGGTAAACTGCATACATTTGCATTGCAGACTACATACAGCTCCATATAAACCATACATTTTAATACATACATTGCATGATTTCATGGATCTGAGGGTGAAACATTAACCTTCATTGAATTGAACAAGAAGACTCTAGTGTCCTCAACCCCAGGATTATTTTCAACCTATAATGGGAAACAAAACATTTTTGTTTGCCTTATAGTTATAAACAATGTGCATATACAACTATTTTGCCATTATTATACTGCGCTTATCCAGGAGCCTGTGTGGAACCTGTAGCCAGTAAAGATCTATCTTAGCATACCCGCCTAGTCTCACCAGCTCAAAAGCTGGTAAGACAAGCGAAAGGGCTACCTAAGGGACAATTTGCCGGACCGGGGTAAGCAGCCGTTCTGGCGAACCAGTCGTGATCAGGAAAACAACAGCTTGAACTGTGTAAACGCAATTGAGCTACTGATCAGACTATGGGGAAGCAATATGGGGATAACGAAGAGACCCCTATTGCTGACCTGGTCATCCGGAGCCACTGCTAACCCAATGTGAATAGCATGACGCAAGTAGAAACCCTAGGGAGGGAAGGGTGGGGATGAGCTGAATTAATAAGACATAGAATTGAACACATGTCCACTGAATCAGTGCAATGCTGACCAGGTCAAATGTAGCAATGATGACTTACTGTTGAGGGCAGTATTTAGGTGCTGCAGCAGAAGGAGTGGGCTCCCTGCTAGCTAGTCCAATAAAAACAGTTACATTACCTAACTTCCTATTTTAAAAATGTGACGACATTGCAAGCAAGAATATTCATGTCATCACTTTATCATATCACATATAATGCATGCTGCCGAAGTAATTTCAACATCCCTGAATTAGATCATTATACTTTACCAACATCTAATTACCTCACGACCAAACCATGACATCATCCCAATTGCGTTTGTTCTGTAATGATAAGTTAGACTCGTATATTCGGACTACCACGAAAGGAATCCATTACCTGCATTACAAATCAATAAATTAAAATATTCATCACATATATCACACACATGCGATCTTTGCACTTCTGTTTCACCTGTGTTTGTCATCCTGTAACTGATGTTTGAATGCTCAAAACTAGTGAAAAGTGCAGACTTTGGCATCCTTTATTCCATTACAGGACAATAAACAGTCCACATAAAACATATTTGGCCACAGCTTTTTTGTTTTGACATGCTTTTTAAATATATTTGTAACAAATTGAAGCTCACTTATTGGCTTCTGAGCAAGCTGTATATCAGACTAAGTCATCTGTGTGCGATGGCATGACAGACAAGAAAGCTATGGACTAGTATAAATAAAGTCAATTTTACAGCATGCTGAACCACACCGATACAGAATGCATCAATACAATAGTGTGTCATTATTAAGGCAACCAAATGTTTTTATTTGAAATATTTCGAAATTATTACTGAAAAGGCACCAACACTTTTTGACAGTGGTATACTGTAGGTTATCAAGGCCCCCTCCCCTGCTGGCTGGTTAGGTGATGCCACATACCCCCTCCCCAACTCTCAAGTTTATGACCGGACGCAGCTCTCAAGTTTTGTAAACTTGGCTGCACCACCCCCCTTCTCACTCAAAAACCAGTGATCAGTATCTTCATGAATTCAAGGATTCATAATTGTTAAAAATAAAGTGTGAAGGAAAATCATTTAATTAAATTGGATGATCTAAGCATTTACTCCTAATACCAGATAGATCAAGGAATTAATCTTTATCTTCCAAAAGGCCAATGACAATATGAAACTACATTTTTATGAATGACCAATGAGACCTCAGAAATCTCATCTAAAAACATTACATATGTCCAGTTTTGATGTCCAAATTATCTAGAGTGAAAGTCCATCTGTAAGGACTGACTAAACAGAGGTGTTTGAAACATAATCTGCACCTGGCCTGTTATACATTCAATTGAGTTTGTGCATGACCTCCCAAGTTCAATTGTGATATCAAATACATGTCAGTCATATGACTGCATTTTATTCTCTGAAGATCTTTAGCTCAGTTTAACAATTCGGTCAATATGGCTGCTAATTAAAAATGTAGATAACTTGTTTGATCCTAAGGAAATATCTCATCTCAAACTATCATCCCATGTATCCAACAGATGTGTCTATTCCTGCTGTATGCATAGTGGTGGAAGGAGGCCCAAACACCATAGCCACTGTACACGAGGCTGTTATGAATGACACCCCTGCCGTCATAGTAGCAGGTTCTGGTAGAGCGGCGAACATCCTGGCATTTGCCTTTCAGAGAGCGCAGGAAGTGGAGGTAACCATTACGAATTCGGAAGGCAAAACCAGTAAAATGTGAGTATCATACTATAGAGAATTCTATTCTTGCCTCAGGTCACAATTTGTATTGTCCATTCTGCGTGTGGTGTGTTTCCCTCCCTAAAGACAGTGACGTCTTTTTCACTCACTGATTGCAGTACAAGAAAGTGAACACATGCTTGTGATGGTAAGAATTTGATAAATATTATTTCCTGTTTATTAATAACCATATCATGGACGTGCATACAAGATGATGAATTCTGGGCTGGAGGGGGAAGGGGGTTATTTTAGTGTCTATACATCTCCGATCTCTTGTGTGAATTGTGAACCGCACATCTCTGTTAAAGATAATTTATTTGAAAATAATTCAATAAACTAAGTAGGTTTTTATCAGGAATATAATTTTTGAATTACATTGATCTCACCGTTCATTTATAGCAAGAAGACCAAAATCAATGACTCCTTGAAGGTGAAAATAGCTGCTATGCTCGAGGAGGCATTCGGTGAGAAGGATCTAGGGATGCACCTCAACAGGATACAGGCCTGCGTACAGAAGCGTCACCTGATTACCGTCTATGAATTAGACTCTGTCGGAGGCATGGATATAGATGCCGCTATTCTCCATGCATTGCTCAAAGGTATGTTTATCTGCCTGCGTACATAAATGCCACGTGATTACCGTCTATGAATTACACTCTGTCGGAGGCATGGATATATTTTTAAAAAGTCACTGTCATAGTGCTATCAACGAAATTCAAGCTATTTCATGCGAGCGTGTTTTGTTGTTGTTCGCGTAGCTGCATCCAGATGCATGAAATGCGCAAACAACTGTGTGTGTCGATTTCACGATTGACTAATCAGGACATGCGGTCATTTTTTAAAAGCGTCCGGTACGCACTTCGGTTTATGCACGTCTCTCAGCAGCATGTGTGCACGCACGTACACACATATAGTTGGAATTATAGATGGCACTATTCTCCATGCATTGCTCAAAGGTGTGTTTATCAGCCTGCGTATAGAAACGCCACCTGATTACCGTCTATGAATTAGACTCTGTAGGAGGCATGGATATAGATGGCGCTATTCTCCAAGCATTTCTCGAAGGTATGTTTGTCCACCTGCGCAAAGAAATGCCACCTGATTCCCGTCTACGAATTAGACTCTTTCCTGTTGGAGATTTTGAAATCATGATGCGAACACTTATATTCATTATTCGGCCTCAATTCATTATTTGCTATAGGAATTCATATTGAATCGGCAGTAGAGCATATCAAAACCTGGGATCCATAATTATAAAGCACAGGAGCACAGTATACCACACTTAGAAAGTATACCTTTCGATGCCATTGTGCATATATTATTGCTTCACTGGGGGTATTCAACCATGCGCAGGTGCAATGGTCTCACTGTGGCCTCATTTACATAATGTCATGGTTCCAACAAGCTTCAATTGCACTCATGACCAGGCCGAATTCTGGTGAAGTACCGCAGAAAACTTTGTTTATTCTCGATAGTTTTGAGCATGTGTGGTGTTGTATTTTCGCCTTGAATGAAAAGCAAAGATGGCCCCTCACACCAGCCCAAGCCTGGTGAAAATTGATGGGATTTAAGGCAAATGTTGACTTCTTTATTTTCACAATCGTTAGCGATTCGTCTTTTACAACTAATCATGGAATGTGGTTAGAAAGGCGCTGTCGATTTATTGGCATGAATTGATATTTAGTCTATCATTTCGATGTTTTGATTTGGAGTGATTTATACCATATTAGTGTTCAGGGATAGCATGATTACAAGATTGTATACAGCATTTATTAACAGGTGTGACACATTTCCAATTATCGTTTATCTTTCAGCGAATGTTGGTAGAATCCAAGACCAGCTTAACTTGGCCCTTGTGTGGAACAGAGTTGATGTGGCACATAGAGAACTCTTCTCAGATGACAAAATTTGGAAGGTTAGTGATAACATACCATAAATGTGAACATTTTGTTTTTTAATATATTGATATTATTCATGCTTTGTGTGTGTCTATAGTAACCACCATGAATATGTTACAGCATGTATATATTTCTTTTGTGCAAGTAGTGTAACACAAGGGGCGCACCACCAAATCACTCCGCCTTTATGTAATAACGCAATTCGGTTAAAGACGTTTTAACATTAAAGTCACAATTTTAATAAGAAGATAGGCTTGAAATTGCACGATATTCGGCAATATGATTGAGATATATGTCAAGATTGTATAACCAACAAATCATACTATTTTGAAAACGGTAAGTTAAAATAGGCACGTGGATGTACACGACAGCTGATACCCAAATATGGGTGATGTGTATCATTGAAAATAGGGCTGCGGCGCTATTTGTCGCTGTAGCGGGAAAAGTCAAGGGATAGGACTATGTTTTGACCGGTGATTTAGAGAGTTGAGATGATTTTCCGTATTTTGAGAGCTAACAGTGTCTCTCAAGTACTACAGAATATTTCAAAATATGACTAAGAAAATGACTCTAAACACATCTGAAAATATGCGGCGTATAATTTACGGAGTGTCCCATGCAGAAATATTCAATAGGGTTTGCCATATTTGGGTCAAATATTCAAGAAATTGAAGACAAATGCTTGAATTTGATATCAAACACTATATCTCAAGTTTTGCAGAAAGCGCTACAATAGCACCATGAACATGACTGTCAACACTCAAATTCAAGCGTTTATTTGGTGGTGCGCCCCCACAATCAATGATTATGAGTCGCATGTTAACAATATTTAAATCAAATTTCTGTTTACCAAGTCATAAACAACATTAAAGTTAACATTGTAAAACTGAAAAATGTATAACTTCCTTTCATCTATCCCAAAACTAATTTTCCTTGTTTATGTTAAGAACCAGGCATTTTTGGTTTACCTTTTTGTTATGCATTGCAAACAATATATTGAAACCTGTGACAAAATGGCTCAATTTGCTTCATAATGTAAATGTCTCAGGCCTGTGGCCTTTTGAGGTGCTTAACAAACAAAAGTATATCTTTATTTCTCATTATTTCAGAAAGGAGAGTTGGATGCGGCTTTTCACTATGCCCTTGTCAACAACCAGGTAGAATTTGTCAAATTGTTTTTGGATCATGGAATAAGTTTGAGGGATTTCCTCACAGTCAAGGAGCTCACAAAATTATACAATGAGGTATGTAAGATGTGATATGCTCCCCAATGCAAGTAAATGAGGCACATCAATATTGAGTTATTTATATCATGATAATATGTACGAGTTACAGGACATTTTGGTAGTAATGTCAATGTTATATCATATTCCTAACAAAAGTTATGGATTGTTGAAATCACTTTATCGCAAAACATCATATACAAAAGTTATGGACATTTAGAGTTTTGGTTTTGTTAAAGGAGGTGTCCCGCAAGCATTAAATTGAGCATTATATGTTCGAAAAATAACTATCGAGCCCAACTTTTGTAATTATATTGAACAAATTTAAAACACCACACTTATGACAAAAACAAATAAAAGCCACCATCTTTCAACATGCAATTTTTAAAACTCTCGGCGATTCAAAGTCCCGGTGTCGATAAGTCATAGTTATACAATGTACATGCGCAAATTTGAGCACCAATACCCATGACGTCATCGACACCGGGACTTTCGATCGCTGCGAATTTTAAAAATTGCATGTTGAGTGATGGCAGCTTTTATTCGTTGTTGTGACTAGTATGATGTTTTGTTCTAAACAACTACATAATTTCGGCTTGATAATTATTTTTCTAACAAATTATGCTCAATGTTGTGCTTGCGGGACCCTTCCTTTAACAAATCCATGGAGTAAATGAAAATTAAATACCTCAAAATGTAGTTTAACTGTTTATTTTCATGAATTTGAATCTTTGGTTGGATACAAGATGTATAAAAGATAAGAAATAAGACTTTTTATAAAAGTTGGCTTATTTTGACCTTGTCCCACATATTTTTTCCTAAATCAAATTAGCTACTGCCGCATTGTGCCTCATTTACTTGCGTTTGGTCACATATTTCCATTGTCAAGGCGAAATAGTAAGCAGATAATCCCATGTGTGTTACCCATAATTAACCCTTTTTATCAATAATTTGATTTACATGAGAATCACATGTGTCGCCCATGTGAAACCCATGTGATTCCCATTTGATCATCATTTCTTACCCATGTGAAACGCTGTGTTACTCATGTTACTCCCTTGACCACAAGTGAGTGAAGAAAAACATAGTGTTACATTGGAATTCCCCTCCTCAAACTTTCCCCCTTCTGTCCGACAAACAAACAGGCAAAATAAGAAGCAGATGAAAGCCGAGTGTCATCCGCATAAGCGTGAACATATAATCCAAATTTACGAGCAATGTTAGCAATTGGAGAAGAGTAGATAGTAAAAAGTATAGGTCCAAGCACCGTAAATCAAATTAGCTACTACTGCATTGTGCCTCATTTACTTGCGTTGGGTCACTTATTTCCACTGTCAAGGCAAAATAGTAAGCATATAATCCCATGTGTGTTACCCATATTAACCCATGTGACAATAATTTGTTTTACATGAGAATAACATGTGTCGCCCATGTGAAACTCATGTGCTTTACATTTGATCATCATTTCTTACCCATGTGAAACGCTGTGTTACTCATGTTACTCCCATGACCACAAGTGAGTGAAGAAAAACATAGGGTTACATTGGAATCCTCCTTCTCAAACTTTTCCAAGAAACAAACAGGCAATATAGGAAGCAGATTAAAAGCCTTAATCATATGATGGCAATAACCATGCAAAACCCATGTGAAACCCATGCGGTACCCATTATATGCCACCTATATGGTACACTTGTGTTACACACTGTTAAAACAATTAATATTGTACATCATTTGTCACTGAAGTGAAGGACAACTGCAATCATTTTATGTTGCATTGGTAATATGCAGGAATGAATCATCCAGGATTTACAAACTTAATTCCTGGAATTGAGGGGACTATACCTCAACTCAGCTTAATATAATGTAGGAATATTTTGATTGTGTAGTTTTTAATATAACCCTGCACTAATTACCAGGAATTGTAAAATAATTCTAAGGTTTTATTCCACTAACTACCAAGAATTGTGAATTAATTCCTAGGTTTGGTTAAAACAATTAATTTCCTTAAATAATTCCTTAAATAATTTGTATCCAAAAATGTGAACATTTTGTATACTACATTATATAATTTATATCTTGCATGATGATGTAACAGAGGTCAACAGGTAACCACAATCAGGTACAGTGCAGAAATAATAGTCGATAATAAATTATTGGTTGATACATTTTTCCAATCATATAAATAGCAGCAACAGAGCTTGCAAGGTAGATAAGTCCCTGTCATTAAGCAGTGGCATATCCAGAGGTGGGGGAGCAATTGCTGCCTCCCCATATTTGAGAGTCCATCGGTCGTTGTGGGTTGAGATTGGTACTGTTGGTTCACTTGACATGGGTCATTAGCGTGCAAATATAAAGAAAAGGCTTCAAAGTTAGCCCTCCTAATGGGCCTTTATAAATTACAAGGCTGTAAAACCTCAGAGTTTAAAATGTTGAAATACAAGGCTTTAAAAGTGAATCCTTCTTCTTCTTCTTTTTTGTTTTTCAGTTTTTCAAAGTGACCAAATTTAATTTGAGGGCAACCACTTTGGGTGCAACCATATTGGATGAAATATGTTGGTTCACTTTACCCCCCCCCCCCCCATACAGAAAAGCATAGAGTTTCAATACCCTCAACTTGAAACCTGACCTTTTTTGTCTTTCTTTCGGGTGATCACATTATGGCATATAATTGATGAATCCAGACAAATCATTTCAAGTTTAATTGTCACATGATTTTATATGACTTGGAAAAAGTATCTACCAATTTTGTATAAAAAACATGCTTAGATTCCTATAGCAGTTGAAGATGTAGTTAGGTATAATCTATCTTTTCTATATTATGTTTCTATAAATATCGTATAGGGCCTATCCTTTCTAGTATTATTGTACCCTGCTCAAAATAGCTTTTCAAGTTTTCTTTTCTTTCATTGTTGACCTAAGCTCTTCTTATTTCAAGCATGCCTGTATCTTAATTCAGAATCAGGGCTGTACTAGCCTAAAAGTAGACAGGTTGGCACAATTCCAATGCTTTATTCTATCAGCTCAAGTTGGCAAGTGACTTCAGCGCACGTAATCTAGTTAGACACAGCTCTCTGTGCACCACAACTCTTCTTCGATCGTGTGGATGAAGACTCTGTCTCATTAGAGCTATGTGTGTGATATCATGTTGCGTTCATTAGAATACCCAACATGCTATAACCTCGCCCACACCCCAACTTGAGCCGACATGAAGTATAAATAGGGGGCGGGGGACCGTGCGTGGAGCTTGTTCCTCCTGTCCCCAGTATACATAAAGCCTTGTTTAGAATGTCAATATATGGGAGGGCAGGACTTCTCTGTCTTTTCTATATTCTTTGGTTCATTAATAATATACACTAGCGGGCACCAGCGCTTCGCGCTGGACCCGCTAGAAGATTTCACGGGGATAAAGTAAACAAAGCGTAAGAAAATGTGATACAATAATATCAAGAACATGTCCTACATGCATACATAATCCAGACGGGGCCCTAAATAATCCGAATATTGCAGGTGCTTTTGATAATCCAGGTATACATGTGCCTTAATCTAGGTAGGCCTACGTTTGTGTTTCCAGATACATACGTAGGCCTCCCATGAGACCTGAAATGCAGGTACCCGTTGTCCCATTATATCCAGGGACCCCATAGGCCTAAGCCCTACCCCTAATCCAGTTACCCCAGGTGCCCTTAATAATGCACCGGATACCACATAATCAAGGTAGGCCCACTGCAGTGTGCCGTTATCTCGAGATACCCAGGTGCCCTTACTTTATCATAGTCAAGTAAATTGAACGCGGGTGCCAAAGATAGCGGGCAGTAAAAGTCATATCACAATATAGGCAGAGGTAAGCAATATCAAAGCGTTATAAATGTTTATATAAATATCAAGAGTATGTCCTTAAATAATCAGGTACTCTTGATATAATGTAAAGTGCCCTTAATATAATGTAAGTGACATGGTGCCCTTAATACACCATGAGCCTAGGCCCAATGTGCTCTTAATTAATACAGATACCCATGTTCCTAATCCAAGTAGGCCTACTCCATCAACATGTTCTTAATACCCCCCCCCCCCCCCCCCCAGTGATTACCTCCTGTCTGTCAGCGCATGTCTCTACCTATTTTGTACCCTAAATAATAAAAAGTTGAATTTTAATGTCAAAATTGAAAGTTACTTAAAATTAGCTTCCCGCCATCCCGTTTTCCTCCTTTAACATTTTGGTGCTGGTGTCGCCACTGGCCCACTGCCCATGCACATACAGTATCCAGGTAATTCAGTAGGCCTACGTTCTGAGCGTTATAGTTTTATAGTCGGTCGTTTAGTTTTATGGTCGGCGGAGTCTATCATCAAGATTACTTGCACCATTCCACGCTTGTACTTGAGCACAATGTGTGCCATCCGGGTTTTGTTTGGCCTATTTACATTATACATTATTCCTCCGATAGACATGTGGGGCCTTAACGTATAGTATGTAGTCCCTTTGTCATGTTTGCTGTGTTCTATAAAGCCTCCCGAGATACTACCTGAGTGTACACCCTTAAAATCCAGTTATCACAGGTGGCCCACCTGCGCATAAGTATATCCAGGTAATTTGAGACTCGTTTTATAGTAAACCCCGTAATCCAGATACCACACGGATGCCCTTAATAATCCAGACACTCTTTAATAATCATGATAATGTACCACACGTTCCGTTTATCCAGATGCCCCATGTGCCCTTATATCCAGATTATCAAGTAAGGGAAGTGCGGAGATGAGGAGCTGGCTTAGGGTACACTATTAGAAAAAGGGTGCTTCAGAAGGGTTCTTGGCTGTCCCGTATATGGTTTAAAGGTTCTTTGATTTTAAAGGCCCCAAAAGGTTCTGTAGAAGACCAATGTTTGCCCATATTTTGCCCATTTTGAACTTTAAAATGGTTATTTTTGGAACCTTTTAAGGTGATATAAAGGGTTACATACGGGACAGCCAAGAACCCCTGAAGCCTGAAGCATCCTTTTTCTAAGAGTGTACGGACTGCCTGCTTTCACCCTGCCACGTTACAATGTGCAGGTTGCGCCACAAACGCGTATACACTTTGTATGCGTCATTACGTGTGCGCCGAATCGCGCGTGTCATGATAAACGCGGCCTCGCAGCTTCAACATAGGAACGGTTGTTATGGTACCGCCACAGTTTCTTTATCGTTAGCAAACTACGCGTTCATCTATGTTACTAATGCGAAAGTGTCACGTTAAGATCTGTGTAAGAGTTTTTATTTACATTTAGAAAATGTCGTAAAATAATGTTATTTGTCGGACGTTTAGTCACGTATAAATGCTTGTACTCATGCGATCTTTAAGAATAACAAACGGCCGCATATACAGAAATGTAGCTATATCCCTGATGAAAATATTTTGGGTGAAGACCATATGTCATCACTCACTCCGAAAACCACAATTTTTGCCCGAACAGTAGCTACCCGAGTAAAAGAAATTCAACATTTCGGATTATCATCTGTGATCCTTTCTGCGCATGTCTGAAAACGGGAAAATACTGGCATTGAACTATCTAATTAGCTCGTCTATTAGAGGCGCAATTACCACGCTTTTTCAGTTGAAGAGGGACGCGAGTGTAAAATTATATTGAACTATCTAATAAACCGAGGGACCGAAAATTAGTATATAGATGTTTGTAATTGTTAAAGGAAATCCATGCCATGGAACTTAAGCGCTCAGATATGTAGCATTATTATTATACAGACCACATCTGTAGGTCAAAGTTTTAACAAAATTGCCGCGTTAGGACAAAATCTGCTTTAGAAAGGAGAAAAAAATCTTCTGTATGGACGTCGCCATATTAATGCTATATCCAAACAGTTACGAGATTTGCACATCTCTGTTTCATGTATTAATATATTCGATTTATGCATTGAATTCCTGCGTGATTACGTGCAGCAACCTGTTGCTGATGAGGCGCTTTTAGTAATGATGACGTCACACTATTGGTGCGAATTTCAAATAATCATAGGTTGGGGATGTGCAGTTTAAATTTGTTTAATTTGACATTATAGCTCTGTGTTAATTAAAATAGTCAATAAACATTAGACAATTATTTTCCTACCATATAATGATTGGTTTGATGAATGGTACTGTTCTCCTTTAAGGCTTACAACTGCATAAGCGTTTATCCCAATAAACATACCAAGATAAATGTAATAGGGAAATGCCTGCAGCAAATAGAGGAGGCTTTTTCAGTCTGTTAGAAATAGATTCAGAATCTGGGACCTAATGTATACTTTTCCTATTCTTCAGTTCATTATTAATATATGTTTGTAGTTGTGATAAACGCTTATGCAGTTATAAGCCTTAAAAGGCTTATAAACTGTGTAAGCGTTTATCACACATACCAAGATAGCTATAATATGGAAATGCCTAGAGCAAATAGAGAAGGCTTTTTCAGTCTGTTAGAAATAGATTCAGAATCTGGGACCTAATGTATACTTTTCCTATTCTTCATTTCATTATTAATATATGTTTGTAGTTGTGATAAACGCTTATGCAGTTATCAACTTATAAGCCTTAAAAGGCATTATAACTGCGTAAGTGTTTATCACACATACCAAGATAGCTATAATATGAAAATGCCTAGAGCAAAATGAGGAGGCTCTTTCAGTCTATTATAAATAGATTCATCTGCAGCTATATTCTTTAGCATCAGTGCATATTTTAATAAATTATGTTAGAATTGTGTGCACAGGCCTGGAAAATGTTGATTTCCTGGCAAGCTCACCCAGTTTTTCTCCAAGATGGAAAATTTTCCACTTCTTTTATGTATTTCTTTATATCATCAGCTTAATAAAATAATTGCCTATGTCATATTTACTACTTTTGAGATAAATTAAAGAAACATTCTAGTTTTGTTACGTTGTTACTTTTATTAACCATTTAAAGCATAATAACATGTTGATACAAGACAAAAATTATGGCTATGTTGTCATGTCTCAATAGTATTATGTAACCAACTAAAATGACTTTAACAACATATACCGGTGTGACTTAGGCAGATTGTTTATTTTGCTTGGCACTTTTACATCAACAAACTAACTTTGGCAATGTAACTATGCTCATTCTAACATTATAAAAGTTCTTAGAAATTCACTATAGTACTCTACATTTTTTACATCCAGACTCTGACACTTCAATCACCTTTCTAAACTTATAAAACACTTTTACTGTCTAAATAGATAGTCTCAAAACTACCTTAGTCACACTATTTGATTTAGGCAATGCAATAAATATGCCTAAGTCACACGCGTGACTTAGGCAATAATCCTTTTGATTTGGTAGCATGATTTAGAGTTGAATATTGACTTGGCACTTTTAAGTTTAAAAACCATAGGTGCTATGGTAAAGAGCTGATTTAGGCAAATTTTCAGAAAGAGCATAAAACAGAAATGACCAAACTAAAATAATAATCATGTTCCTTTAAGTTTCAAAAGTCGTTGTAAACAGTTGGCACGACCATTCCAAAAACAACACACTCTGCGGCTGCGTCATCTTGTAATCGCATTAACACACTTTCTGGGTAGTGCGGTTCGATCGGCGTACTGGTTGCCCATAGCAGCGTTGTTTAACTCAAATTGACAACGCTTTGCTTCTGTATTAAGGTATGGGGGAGTTGTTGAATGGAGGTTAAACATGTTCAGACTGTTATAAATGTTTACATTTCATGGTGATTTTCTCTTCAGATCAAACCCAATACATTGCTGTATGAATTACTGGAGAAAGAAATAGGAAAGGTAGGAGACATAGTAGATAGTTTTACAATATGTGACGCGATCAAGCGGAATGAGTCTTATATCGGGAATATTTATTTTGAGTTACAGGTAAAAAGAAGTGACAAATTCTTGTGTTTTACTTTGTTTTCTCAGGTGGTAAACTGTTTGTGACTTAAAAACTAGAAGTTCAATTTTAGTGGGGTTTGGACCATACTGTAGCATTTTTCACCTGTCTTTGAATGATGGACAAATATCAAAATCCAAAACTGCTGACATGTGACTCATTTCGCTTGATCACGTCACATTTATGCACATCAGGGTTGGTGTAACTGGAAGTTTAGGTATTTTAGGTGGACCATTTCTCAGCTGGGACTTATTTCAATTGAATAAGGAAAACAATCATGGTCTCAAAAATTCAAATATGATGTTCTAAAGGGGCTCCAAATTTGGGTTTATCCTTGATGCAAAGAAGATTTTGAAGACAGCACCACAATGCATTGCAATTTTGCAAAATGCAGTAAATGTGGTCCCGATTCATCTCGGTTCCCATAGACATATGCACAAAATCATGACTTCATAGCACCATCATTGTACGAGCTCTTAGATTCTTGTTTACATCAATAAATAAATTAGTTCTCAGTTTTTCTTTTTCTTACTTCTAAAACCTAAGAGCTTGGTTGGTAAACAACTTACTCACAGTTATTGGAAAACCAAAAAGACAGGGAAACCATCAATTTTTTTATATGTGTCATGTGTGACAGAAAGCCATGATATCAATACAGGGTGACCCAGAAAATGTTGAACCCCAAAATCACAAACTTAAACAATAATAATTAAAAATGAAAATAAATAAATATGGCATTCTGTTTTCAACAGTTATGTAAACAATTTATTCAGCTTTCTGGAGAACTTTAGATCATGTAAATTGGCCTTACCAAACTAAAGATACGCTTGATTGTGTGACAGGGGGTGTTTTCGCCCTTTTGTAAAAGTGAACAAATTGTAACTTGGTTCAGATATGAAACTTAATTCTGTTCTAAGTACGGTGAGTTAAGTAATCTTTTCTTTTGATCTGTATTTATCAAATTAACATTTTCAAATGAAGTCAAGGGGACTTCAGTTTTTGTTTTCAAAGTCTCTTACATAATAATAATATTGATTTACATAATAAATGAATATTGATGAGATACTGTGCAGAAATGGTTTCAAACAGGCACTTGTTCCGCTCATGTAGCATGAAACCATTTTTTTGCACTTAACTTACACCACAAAACAACACTTCTTACAAAATTACACGTATTTTAAGTTTCAAGTGGCCTATTTTTATGATCTAAATTGTTTCAGAAAGTTAAATGTATGGTGCACATAGCTAGTGAATGAGTTATGCAATAGTTTGTTATTTTAATGGTAACAAAAAATATTGAATTTTGTGATTTTGGGGTTCAACATTTTCTGGGTCACCCTGTATATTTGGGTACAAAGGTCATTGATATATCGATCGTATTGATACAAGTATCGATAAGGGAAAATCCAAATGTATCCGGGGAAAAAATCTTGAGTTGGCGCAATGCATTGTGAGTGTGGCGTTAAAATATTCTTTGTCCTTGATGTAAGACAGCACGGAATTAACCTAATTAATCCTCTATAATTGACGGATTAAAGGATTATACAGCTTTAATCCGATAGGGTCTTTACACAAGTCTAACTTATGAATGTCTTACACCAAGGATATACCCAAATTTGGAACTACTAACCACTAGTATTTGATTACTGATTTGACCTAAGATGCTTGTGGATGCCCAATTTCAAGTACTTAAAAATGTCAAGTATTTAAAAATGCTAAATGGATCCAATATTAACTTCTGAATGGTTTTGAATCAGTTCCGATTCAAATATGTAAGGTGATCCGTGAAAACTCTTTTTATGATGACAATATTTCCACAATTGGAATTTTTATACCTTGGTAAAGCTGAAACTGTACTGATTACAGGACTATGTGTGGATCATATATACGTACAAATACAGGGATGTACAACAAACAAAGGTCACATGTATTCCGTTCCATTTTTATTGTTTACAGGTCAATAGGAAGTTTAACCTCGGTGATGTCGGCTGCGTGATCCAAGACCTGACGATGGACACCTATGACGCCCTCTATCTGCAGATGGACGAGCATGAGTACCGGTATATTCTTACCGACGATGAGCTCAACCGACCCGATGATGACGACGATACTACTTCTCATCATGTGCAAGATGGAATGGCAGCAGCTGCAAACGCACTCCTGACAGAAGGTATATAGAACAGTGCTTTCATCATGAAGCAAGACCTTTGCTAAAATGCATTGGGTTTATATTACCAAAGGTCAAAGTTATATATCATCTCACTGAATAGACTATAGATGCTATAATTTATTCACCATAAGAAAGTGAATTCATCATAAGAATGAACTTAACCTTTGCTAACATTATGTTAGACACCAGGATTTTGAGCGATTTCAAAAGGCAAAATGCGCCGCAGAATTGGTTGAAATGCGCGAGGAAAAGAGCAAAATGCGATTTTGTGCTTTCCATTGTTTTCCCGTTTGTCGGCCCCAAGGACCCCCCAAAATGTTGATAAAACACTGAATTTTGAACTCCAACTCATTCATTATTCAAATATAAAATCCTTATCTAATAATAAATAAACCCCCTCCAATTCTGAATTTCTGCTCATTTTTAGTAAAATCGGACCTGATTTTGTTTGGATTTTTTTGTTGTTGAAAAGATTAACAAATACGCCCTGGAAGCCAAAATGCGCGATTGCCTATATTAAGGGGGCTGTGCACCTTCAGGTACAGCCTCCGTAAAACTGTCGTAACTTCTTTATTATTCATTAAATCTATATAAAAGTATACATTTTCTTGCAGAAAAGGGTTCAAAGAATCCAACCATGATCATGAAATTGACCATTTTAGGTGAAAATTATAAAAAACACGTTTTTTGACCCATTTTAGGTTTGGAAAAGATAACTCAAAATATATTTTGTTAAATTTTATCATACTAGTTTAATTATATTCCTCATGCAATTCCCTAGGAATCGTTTTTTTTTTTTAATTTTTACTTTATTATTTTTTGAATTATCGAACAAAAAGTGCCAAAAAATATGATTTTTTACCAAAAAACGTGATTTTCACGATTTTGGAGGTTAAAAAACAGTTTTTTTGGCACTTTTTGGTCTGTAATTCAAAAAATAATAAAGTAAAAATTTTAAAAAAAAAACGATTCCTAGGGAATTGCATGAGGAATATAATAAAACTAGTATGACAACATGTAACAAAATATATTTTGAGTTATCTTTTCCAAACCTAAAATGGGTCAAAAAACATGTTTTTTATAATTTTCTCCAAAATGGTCAATTTCATGATCATAGTTGGATTCATTGAACCCTTTCCTGCAAAAAAATGTATACTTTTATTAAGATTAAATGAATAATGAAGAAGTTACGGCAGTTTTACGGAGGCTATGCGAAGGTGCACATCCCCCTTAAGTATTGAGTTTATGATCCAAAAGGTTGTAGTTATGTTTTGTCTTTACTGAACAGCTAATTGTTATAATGCATTCATTAAAAGATTAAATCATGGCCTTTAGTAGTAATATGTATTGACTTTTCCATGTAAGAGGGCATATTCATGTTTCATACGTTTCTGAACAAACTATAGCTGTTATATATCTGGGTGCGCAGAACCAATTTAATGATCAGATTCGTTCCATAACATCTAGGGCACACTTGATAACTATAATCAAAACAAATTATTGTGGACCATTTCAAAACAATTTTGTTTGTACTTTTTGAGGTGTTCTTTGCATTGTTTATATTTATAATATTTTTAATCATGTGTTTTAAATGTATGTGTAGTATTTTTTAAGATCTTTATCATTGTTTGTGAAGCGCATTGGTGCCGCTGCTTTATGCGCTATATAAGTGTGTGTTATTATTATTATTATTTCAAACCATTCCCTCATACTATGCGACTTCAAAATGTACATGCAAAGCGTTGTGCGCCTGTTGTTTTGGAATGCAGTGCATCGCAAGATCGCGTTCAACATTTGGATAAACTCGAGCACTCGGATCGGCACTCGGATCGCAATTATTTGTTTTGATTATGGTCTCTGTAGTCTTGTCAGCTTCCATTAAACATCCATATCATATTTAACATGATTCTACTTTCAATGAAGACATTGCTTTCTTGACTTTTGTACTTGGTAAATTGTCATTTGTCTTTATCAAAGTATATTTATCTTTCCATCACTACAGCCATTTTGTAACTTTTCCCCCAAAAAATCTATTAAACTATTCTGTTATTAAGACATGTGTTTTCCAGTCATTCCCCCTCCCCTCCTTCTCCCCTCCCCCTCCCCTCCCTCTCCCCTCCCCCTCCCCTCCCCCTCCCCTCCCTCTCCCCTCCCCCTCCCCTCCCTCTCCCCTCCCCCTGTTTTACACACTTGTAACTTTCCCCCAAAACATCTATTAATCTATTCTGTTATTAAGACACATGTTTCCCAGCCATTGCCCCTCCCCTCCCCTCCCCCTCCCCCTGTTTTACACACTTAAAATCTAAGGCTTACAACCTTATTTTAAAGATCCTTCTGTTTGTAGAACAGGGTGGGTCAATTTTGTTGCCTTATTGTGACCTTGTGTATTCTTTTCTTCTCAATCTTGTATTTATTAATTAATTTCAATTCTAAGGCAAAGGTAAGAAATACTTATTATAAATTATTTTCAATTGTGATGTTCTGATGTGAATATTTGTACTTGCACTTAATATCACTTATCACCACATTCATAAAAACTAAATCAAAAGAAAAAGACATCGGAATCAGATCAAAAGGATGGACTCAAGATAATGAACTGTTACAGTTGAAATTAAATACAAAAGTACAGAGTGAAGGGCTTAGTTTTATATTTGGTTTTTATCTAGCTAATAGTAGTACCATCTTCTGATTCATTGAATAATTTTGTCAGAATATCAAGTATACACTCGTTGAAAAGGTCAGTGGAGAAAAACTTATAGGTCAACAAAAATGGTGATTCAAGTATATTCTATATAATGTAGGATATTATTAAAAAATATACAAAAAGAATTACCCTTTGATATTGCCCAGGAAACAAATTATAGAGTTTCTAAGCATGTATGATTTGTATCATATATATATTAATAATGGCAGATTATTACGCTGTGAGTGTATACGATACGTCACAGGTGTAACCCAGACTCGCACACAGAACCTCAATAGGTCAATAGCATAAACATCTACTGATGACTTTTGTTTGTTCCTACCTATCGACCAAGACCCGGACCTGGGAGTTACACCTGTGACGTCATCCATAAACAGTTCATCCCATACTTGAAAATGAAACACTGGCACCCTATGATTGGTTTTAGGTATATCTTTTCCCCTGGACAATATTTAAGAGAAACTATTTTTGCATTATATTTTTTCAAACATATTCCATTGAATGAAACATACTTGAATCACCATTTTTGTTGACCCTTAACTGTTTTTCATACAAGTTTAACGGCTGATCTGTCATTTTACTTAATGATGTTAAGAAACATACTCAAGTCAATGAGGAGATAATTATCAGTTATTGAAACCTACATGGGAAACCAAAGGTTTTTTCTGAGAAATATCATAAGATTTATGAAGATTATATGGGAACTTCTGGGCCTACATCAAGTAATGCATATTCACAATTATTAATAACCAGCTTAGGCCAAGAAAAAAAGATCTGTCTCACATAACCCGTGTGCATAAGTATGTGCAGTCACTACCAAATTTGGGCATTTTTTTTTAGTTGTCAAAAAGATATTGAAAACAAATAGGTTTTGAAAGGGGGTCGGCCAAAAATCGCAAAGCTATTTTCCCAAATGTATGTGAGATAGACCTTGTTTGCCTTATAACAAAAGGTTTTTTTACCCACAAGATGGCACATGCACAATATAACAGCATTGCTCATTGATGGAATACTTTAAACACAAAAAAATAGTATTGTTTGAGTTTTTGTTTTATTCACCACATGTTTATTTTGTTAGTGTGTTCTATTGTGTCATTATTTATTTATTTGTTTGTTTGTTTGTTTGCTTGTTTGTTTATTTGAGTTAATGAGAATGGATCTCTTTAAGGTGGTATATACAAAAAATGTATCCTGTCTAAAATGAGTATTCCAAAAGGCATGAATAATCCTGGTAGTGATTAATCAATACCAATGACATTCCAGCACACTCTCAGGTAAATGTCACATGGACCATGGGTTTACTAACATCTATAACATATTGCTTGTTCTTTCCATGAATCTATCACCAACCATCATCATCATCATTTCATCCACCCAATCAATACTACTACTACTAACTACTTCACTCTGCCATCATTATACACATCAAATCTACTACGCATACTGTGCATGTCTACACAAATTCACCAGGTGGTTTTAAACGAGGCTATATCACTCAAGGTAATTCATGAAGGCCTATTTTGGGGTTTATCCTTAGTGTAAGACATCACGAAACTAACCTAGCACCAAATCCTCTATTGAGGGATTAAAGGATTATACAGCTTTAATCCGTAATAGGTCTGGACACTAGTCTAACTTATAAATACATGAAATATCTTACACCAAGCATACACCTATTTTTGAATGCAATGTTTGTTTGGCTAAATGCAATCCCCTAAAATTTTATTGTACAATGGGGTTTTTACCGATATGTTACCCAATCCACAACTTCATTCCCCAACTTCCACCCATCAAAAGTAATATTTCAATATAAAAAACCAATACTTTCTCATCACTCCTGCATGGTATTGGGCTTGAGATATTTTACCTTTGGGTGCTATTATTAGCAAATTTAGTTTTTGTGGGATTGTAAGAATGTCATAAGTGACATTTTCGGCCAAATTGAGTTATTTGTTACTCATGAAAATATAGGCAAATCAACACATTTTATCAGTCTTGAAATTGGAAATAATTAATTTTCAATCCAATAATTAAGCTTGTTAAAAACAGTAATTAAGTTAACAAAATTGAACACAAAAATCCTTGCACTCCCACCACGAAGAGATTTTCTCCTTAAACATGGAATATAATATTTTGAAATCAAGCCTCATTACTCTTGCAAGATTTGATACTTGGGAGATGTTACCTTCTTCTTTTTGTAATGCCCTTTATGCATAGAAGACATCAGCCAAAAATTATGTCATATGTGCCTTTATGAAATACCAATAATCCATCGCAGTGCATCATTTCAATAATTATTATAAATATTTATATCAATGTTGTCATTTTATTATTTCCTAATAAAACAGCCCTTGACAACGGTACACACTTTGAGGATCCTATGCGGGAGCTATTGATATATGCTGTACTGCTTAATAGAACCGAGATGTCACGTCTGTTCTGGGAGGAAAGCAAAGAGGCAATAGCTGCTGCGTTAGTTTCCAGCAAGATGCTGAAATCTATGGCAGAGAAGGCTGGGGAGGACTCTGATCTAGGCAAGGAACTTGAAGTACATGCAGCGTAAGTGGTTTAGGGATTCAAAAATTGTGCACAGGTGTTCATAGTCTTTAAATGAGTCGGATAGTTGATGAGCCAAAATTCATAAACTAAAACATAAAGGCATCTGGGAAAAAACCTGTTCTACGGTGCAAGTGGACCTCTCAGGTAGAGTCAGGTCATTTTTCTTGTTGAATTTTCAAAAAATCAAAAATGTTGGTCACCTAACCTTAATTTTCTTCAACCATGTAATTGAGCTTAAATCCTGAGGTTGGCTAACTTGAGGTTGGGCTAAAGTTTGGTAGCCTAAAGTTAAGTAACTTGAGGTAAGGTCACCCGAGGTAAGGTGATCTGAGATTTGACCTGAGGTTAGATGAACTAAGGTTAGATAACCCAAGGGTAGGTATAGACTGGGTCCTCACGTCCCGCTATTTGGCTGCCATCTTTAAAAATGGCGGATCAAATTGAGGGACTGGGGAAAGAATATTGCAAAAAGGTTTTGGCTCTTCTTGGAATTCCACAAAAACTGAGCATGCACATTTGTGCCCTGCAACAATAGAAAAACACCTGATTGGTCCACTTCAAATTGCAGTGCATCAAGCGATTTGTCACTTTGCACCATGTGATGTGAGGTAAATCTCACGCCATATCCCATCACGCAATGTACAAGGCTGTGTGAAACCACCAGCGCACTGTGGCGTGATGGTGTATGAATTAGCTCATGTTTATTAAGGAGATTCTCAGTGCACACTTTTGGATTTGGATTTTTTTTTCTCAGTCTTCATGGGCCCTGTGTAAATAGCGAAGACTTGAGGTTAAATACCCTAGATTATTTGATGAAAGGTTAGATAACTTGAGATTAAGAAACGCAACATAAAGTAGTCCGAGGCTAGGAAACCAGAAATGAGAAAAACTGTGGTTAGGTGACCTGAGGTTAGGTTAAACAATGATTGGGTAACCTGAATTTTAAAAAACCTATACAAGTAACTCTAGCTCTGTAAAGGTATTTATATACTGTTTACATATTTGTCCTCTTTCAACTGTTAAGTCCATTTTGACACACAAAGATTAGAGATAATGACAAAACATATTTAATATATTCTAACCATTACCAGATGCTATGAAGAAATGGCGGCTGGTGTTTTGAATGAGTGTTACAACGAAGACGAGGAGCGCACGGCGCTAATCCTAGTGAGGGAGCTGAGCAACTGGGGCAATCAAACCTGTCTCAATCTAGCCGTTAGTGCAGACAATAAGAATTTCATCGCTCACTCTGGCGTACAAAACTTATTGACAGAGATCTGGATGGGGAAGTTGTCCAATGAAAATAACTACTGGATGGTGAGTTGTAAACCCAGGGGAGGGGGGGGGGGGGGGGGGGGGGGGGGACTCAGAATTGTTTTTGAATGCGACAGAGACCAAATCTGTCTGATTTTAGCCATCAACGCAGATAAGAAAAATTATAAATTAAACCTATTGAAGGGTTTTTAACAAAAGGGGGAAAATGACAGCCAAAAGTTAACAATTCTTTTAAATTGTAGATTTTCATTTGCTATTTTTGTCTCTAAATTGTGAACCATATCTCCAAGGATTGGAGTAAGCCATGCATATGCTATACTATATAGGCAAGTAGCGTAGTGGCAACAGTTTGATTTCTAATCAGTGGTTCATTAACCTTGTTAATATCTGATGGGCTACTGTTCACACTGCTATTCCTGAATCTGGAACCAGGTCCAAAGGTTACATCCCAGTACGCCATATTCTATATTTGTGTAATTTTTCTAAATGTTTCCATCTCACTAGCTGTAGCTGTTCCCTCTATACATATCCCTGATCTTGTGATTAGAGTAAAAGGTTATCTCCATATGCTATATTCTTTACCTTTCATGGTGGTTGGTAGGAAGAAAATATCAGCAGGGAAACATGGGCAAATAATTACAGCAACAAATTGGGTCACACTCTAAAAACAACTTTCATAGACCACATACACCTTTCTGTGATTAGGCCTAAAAAAAACCTCTTTTTTTTTAAACATTTTTTTATTTTATTTTTAATTTTAATTTTAATTTTAATCTTTTTTGTGTGTGAAAAAGAAAAAAACACAGTGAAAATGTATATTTGTGCCATTTGTTTATGTCTGTATGGTATATGTGTGCTGGTATATAAAATTTCATAGACGTTTTACAGATTTAAAAAATTTAAAAAATAAAAAAATAAAAATCCGACCTACCTACCCTAATTTTTTTCTATGTTACGCCAATCAAACTTTTTTTTTTTTAGGCCTTATGCAATATGCAATGAAATAGACAGGCCTGGGGAGAGGGCACTCTGATACAAAGTAGTATGGGTGTAATTTGCCAAGTAAAGTTAAGGGGCACTTTTCCATTTCCGTAATCCTTGCTAAGGGTGAATTCTGGGAGTGCATTCACACAGGTGCTTACAACTTTTATACATGAGTCACCCCCTCCCCGTACACAGGGGCCAAAGACCAGTATTCGTTACAAGAAATAAAATCAGTAGGTCAGCCTCTGAAATTTGGGGGTCCAGATCGATTTCCAAGGGTAACACAAACCGTCAGTGTTTGCTTAAATCAGTGGGGGTCCAGAGGACATACATGCACCAAAGGAAAATAGAGGATCCGCACTGATTTCTAAGGGTATTTGCAGCAAGGAAGTGGCTCATTTCAGAGCCGGCATTTGACACAGCACTTCTGTTGGATCTGGCAGGGTTGGTTAATTGCTTTTATTGTTTTTATCTCTTAAGCTGTTGCTGTGTTCACTTTTGCCACCTCTGATCCCGTTTGTTGTCTATTTCCGAGAGGATGAGAGCGACGAAGATGATACAGTAGCTGTACCAGCAAGTGGATCTACGTTGAGCGTGAGACGGAATAGTTTGAAAGAAAAACAGTATCAGGTATGTGTACAATAAAATAATTAATACAACAATCATTGAATGATTCTGCTAATAATAAAAAAAATCAGTTTGTTTCGTCAAGAGAGCATTTTATTTATGGAACCATGAATTTGTTATATCTGAACCATACATGTAATAAACTTTTGTTTAAGCTTAAAATTCAAAATTTTCAATATATTTTTATCTTTTGAAATCACCTCAAAAATGGTTCATTGTCTTTTTAAGATTTGTTTACCTATACTGTAATTATAGGTCAATACATGTGTATGTGTTGTTTCCCGAGAAATTGGACAAATCAATGTATGCGTGCTGATGTTGATGTGTGAATCAACATTTGTGTAAGTGCATTGATTTTTCTAATTTTTAGAGAAACAACACGTACGCATGTATTGACCTAATTCATACACAACACTATGCAAATCAAAATTCACAATTTGAGCATAATTTTGATCTATGCAATAAGGATTAAAATATATTAACCAGTTTGCTAACACCTACAGGGAAAATCGGCGAACCCATGATGCCTGAGCAACGAATCAAAACAAAAGCTGTGATGCCCCACGGGGGGCACTCAACTTATTTTTGGGTGAGGTTGTGCCATCCATGGTCTCAAAAACAGGGGGCTTCAGAGCAGATTCTTGACGAAAAACAGGATCTTAAGAACTGACTTTTTCCCAAATTTGTTTAGTAAAGAACACCAAATTTTAGAAAAATTGGGGTTTTAGAACGCAATTTATCAAAAAAATTGGGACTTTGGAATGTAAATTTTCAATAAAAATGGAGGTTGTAAGAGCTGATGCAGGCTCAAAAGGAGGGTCTTAAGACCAAGTAGAAGTGGGTGAAAAGGAGGGTCTTCAGGGCGCCACATACCTATACCCCTCTCAAATGTCAGTGCCCCCAGACACTTTTATTGCACTCTGCATATTTGAGTTTCTTGCTTTTTGATTGGTTTGACACTACTAAGAGTGTATGGATCTGTATTTAGATTTCCCCCTACATATATGTATTGTAACTGTATGGTTGAGTTCAGTTATAAAAAATTATATGATTGAGTTTAATTTTTAAACAATGCTACAATCACAAACATACACCAAATTAAAAAATTCCTTTTATTTTAACTTACAACCGAAGAAACAGGAAGAGATATATAGAATGTTTGATAAGCAAGTAATATACCTCTAGAACTATTATTCTAAAAAGGTATCTATTACTTGCTACACCATGATAAGATTATATTTAAAACAATTTGTGGTAATGTACTCTATTTCAGCCATCTGTATCTCCAGCTGCTACTGCTAAGGTATTTTGTTGAAATTGATTTTCTACAAGCAATTATACATATGCTGTATAAGACATGGATTTGTAGCATGTGCATGTCTTGTCTAAATGTGCTTTTCTATGCTTATATAAGAATATAGCAATAACAAATCCTGTTCTTTAAGGCCACAAAAAGCGCTGTTCTACAGGCCCGATCAACCAATTTATTTTATTTTTTCTATTTTTTTCTATTTTACAAAATCGTTTTTGAAAGAATTGCACAAATGTTTGAAATTTTGTGAAAACTTTTTAATTTTTTTGTTTAATTAAATAAATTGTTGAAATTCACTGACATTTTTACGAAGATGTTGAGAGGAAAACGACCGACCAACAATACCTGAGAGGTTTGTTTGCCTGTAGAACAGGGTTGTTTTTTCGTGGCCTAAGCGGAGGGATTTTTTTTGTGTTGGTAGGTTAAGGTTACCATCAAAATCCAATTTTGAAGAAAAAAACAATTTTTGAAGATTTTCAAACAATAAACAGCATTTACAATTTTTATAGAGAGAGTATGTGTGGTCCAGCAGAACAGCGTGGGACTCATGATCATGAGGTTGTGAGTGCTAGCCCCGCCGTGGCCAACTTGTTTGTGTCCTTGCCCTACCGTGGCCACTTGTTTGTGTCCTTGGGCAAGATACTTAGTCTCAATTGCCTCATTAACCCAAGCAATATTTGGGAAGCTGTTTTGGAGTCACAATCTAAGTAGTGCTGATAGGCTGTGCACTGTAGGCCAGTAGCTGTTTAAGTGTGGTTCTGATTCAAAATGGCAGCGATAATAATTGGCCAAAAGCGCTTTGGGACTTATGGAAAGCGCTATATAAGAACGGCGTATTATTACTATCATTAAATTTCTAAAAAGAAAAAAAATTGAAATTAAATGATTAAATTGGCTAATTATGATTCAATTGAGTCCAGGTGAGTGGGTTTTCTTTTGTTGCTTAAGCCAAGCCTTGTGTGATGTTCTGGTTTAATGTTGCTGTCTTGGTGTTGCGATCTTTGTGTAGCCTTAATATTATCTTGTGATTGGCATAGAAGTTATTTGCTCAACCTAAAACACTCTTGTTGCTGGCCTGTTAGGTCAAGGAACAGGTATAAGCCAAAACATTATTGAAGAAGCCAAACCTTAGCTGACTGGCTGTTCTTCAGATATAGATGGTATAATCAGACTTCCAGCTTCTGTGTTGTAAATTGTAGACAAAGGCAATCGGGTAGTAGCTCCCTCTTTATGAAAGTGGGATTTAGACTAAACCCATTCGTAATATGTCAAGCAAAATATAAAAATGTTTCCTGAAGGTGGCCTGAAAATATTAATGCCTTTTTTTCTAGTTTTATTTTTTCATTTTGGGTTTTGTGATTTTAAAATGAAAGAAAGTTTTATAAATTCTTTACAAAAAAAATTGTGCCATGTTGCTTTGATTGAAAATTCAGGCATTTTGGGGGTCTAAAAATAACAGTTTTTGGGTTTTGTGATTTTAAAATGAAAGAAAGTTTTATAAATTCTTTACAAAATTTTGTGCCATGTTGCTTTGATTGATAATTCAGGCATTTTGGGGGTCTAAAAATAACACTTTAGAGGTTTTCCAGGGGTTTCAATTAAAAAGAATTAAAATTCATCTAAAATTACACATAAAACAAATATGAGCAGCCTACAGAAACTTTTATGTCTTTTTATGATATATTTATAATATTAGTTATCCCTGTTTGTTGAAGCAATTAATACAACAAAATAGCAATGGTTTGAGGTCGTATCATGTGAGGTAGCAGGCTGAATGTAATACAACCTCAAACCAGCGATATAGTTTTCATATTTTCTTGAAAAAATCAGGGGATAACACAATTATCATTCAGTAGGCCCCCAAGTGGCCTAACCTCATGAAGTTAAAAAACATTGATCCAACATAGCTGTCTTGATTTCTTCTACCTTCAATCCTGTGTCACGATCTTCTGTATGGTTTAATAGAGCACAGTAACTGATTTGTTAATTGTATTTCTTTGTTGTCAATAGCAAAAGTTAAAAGCCTGGGGTCACCTATTAGCCACAATACCATGTCTGATATTACGTCACAATTTCAGATTTGAATTTAATCCATATTCTTTGTCCAAATACTTACTCTATTCTAGAATGGAGGGGGTGACGCACATGATAACCAACTCGGTACCATTCTACACGATATGGTGACCATACAAAATGAAGAAAGTGGCAGGGACAGTGAACCTAAACATCCTAGCCCAGGGATAACAGCAAGCCATTCTAAGTAAGTTTAAATTCTGCTCAAATTTCAAGAAATTGTTTGAAAAATGTCAGGAATTGCTCTGATTTTTGTTCTTCTAATGTTGGTGTTTTTAACCCATACTTACTTTTTAGGACTTCTATTGCAGAGATTGATTTTCCTTGTTGCAATCTATTGTTTAAAAAAAAAAGAAGTTAGTTTGACCTGGCCATGAATGTACCCTCTTATTCTAATGTAGAGCGAAATAAGTACATACCTGCGCCATTAAGGGGGGCTCAAAAAGTGCCAAAAACTGTGGACAAATTGATTTTTATTTTTGACACTTTTTAGTCAAAATTTCAAAAAATATTAGATTAGGTAATAAAAAAAAAAATCTCTTCATTAGTGTCTTAAAATCATCATCAAGCGATTTGGGCATTTTTTATTCAACATTATTTTGTTAGCTTGTTTCAAAAAAATTGGGTCCAAAAAGTGATTTTTTTTCTTCTCAAAAAATCAACATTTTTGGTCGAGATTGATGCTAAATTCTCTGATCAATTTCCTTACCAAAAAAGTATACTTTTATATACATTTGAGTATAGTTCAATAATTACAGCACTCACAAGATTCAACAAAAAAACGTCCTTAAGTCCCCCCTTAATGTAGGTTGAAATGGCTGGGAAGTTTTGATATTTTGGTACTTTCTTCCCCACATATAGTTGACATTCTCATCCGCATACATCAAAAGGATACGGTCAATCTATTATTTTGTTTGGTTACAGATTATAATGATTAGGGATAGCTTTTATATCACCTGATTATAAAATCTGTTTGATACTTTGACCTTTATGATTATTTGACCACTAGTGACCTCTTCCTGACGTTAGACCTAAAGGTTGTTTCTTATATTATCACAGTATATCAAATGTAACCAGTCCAGTTTAAATCCGAGCATGTCTTAAATTTGACCCATCTTGAACTATGACATGTGACCGTAACATACAATGTTTTTGTTTGGTTTTTTGTGCTACAGTTTACTGGGCATAGGGGATGAGTTCTATGACACAACAGTCAATGTGGACATCGTAGACAGTGGAAAGGAGATCAGCTGGTGGCAAAGATTTGTTCTGTTTTACGACTCTCCAATGATCACATTTAGGCACAATGCTGTGAGTATAATACAGGGTGTCCCTACAGTTTCGAAACCATTTTAAAGAGTTGTATCCCTCTTAAAATAAGTCGCAGTACCAAATCGAAAATATATTTGGAAAGAGAAAACTTTAGAATCATTTCGATACCAAATATGACTCCTTTTTGAGGCCCCTAAGCATAAAACACATACTGAAAGGTTTGGCCGCATAACTCGCAATATCATAAAATCATTTGATTTGCTGGACGCTCTGGATAAGTCATTGTAATCACATGAAGCCTATTCCTTACATTCCATTTATGTGGATTTTGTTCAAAAAAGGTTTAAATTATAATGTTCATAATAAGGATTATTTCAATCTGAAATTAAAAGAATCATTGTAAAGAATCCATTTTCACTTCCCTACCTCTTTGCATTTACAGTTCGGGAAACTTTTATCTGTATTTTGCAAAACAGATAGCTGATATTGTAAGTTTTGTACTAAAATAATTCTACAAGTCTTCTCTATCCAAATATATTTTTATCTTTATACTGCGAATTACTAAACCGGCGATATAAAGTTTTGAAAGGTTTCGAAACTTTTGGGACACCCGTGGTGGCGGCGACGGGTGGGACACAGGAGATGGGGGTGGGGGGGGGGGGGGGGCTCACATGTAAGGATCTCAGCAGGCGGCAGAGACATGTCCAGTTTTACAACTCCTCTATGGTTACGTTTAGTAATAATGCTGTGAATAAAACACAGGGGAGGGAGGGGGCTCTTGCATGTTAGTGTCTGAGCATCAGGCATCAAAAATGTTTTTGTTTTTTTATGACTCCCCATGGTTATATGGGGCTTGCATGTTAGTGTCTGAGCATCAGGCATCAAAATTGTTTTGTTTTTTATGACTCCCCATGGTTACATTTAGGCATAATGCTGTGAGTAAAACACAGGGAGGGAGGGGGCTCTTGCATGTAAGTGTCTGATCATCAGGCGCCAAAGATTTGTCCTGTTTTATGGCTCCCCTGTGGTTATATTTAGGCATAATACAGTGAGTATAATACTTGCTGGGGGACACATGACAAGATCTCAGATGAAGGCAGAATTCTTCTGCGGTATTACATAGTGATGTATAGCCTATTGTTTTGAAATGTCGTTTTCAGAATTATTTTTACAAAGTCAGAAAGACAAAAAAATATTATTTAATTGGTATCACAACATTGATTTGGTGTACAAAAAACTAATACAAATCTTGTTTTAACATAGTGACGGTCACACTATACATCACTATGCAATACCGCCAATAAATTGCCTTGTTTTACTACCCTAACTACCCTATGGTTGCATTTAGGCCAATTGCGGTGAGTATAATACAGGGTAAGAGGGGCACTCACATGTAAGGTCTGAGCTAGTGGTAGAGATATGTTGTTTTATGAATCCCCTATGGTTAATTTACGCAAAATGCTATGTGAGTAATAGTTTGGATACTCATGAAAGAATCTGACCTAGTGGTAAAGAATTTTCCGGTATTATGTCTTTCCCCGCCCTCTTTTTAAAAAATAAATAAATAAATACGTAAATGAAGTAAGATTGTGAACAACTTGATAATTGTACAGTTGTGTTTCTTTTTCTTTTCAGGTGGCATATTTGATATTTCTGGGTTTGTATAGCTATATCATCCTAGGTAACTTCCACCCACAGATAACTGGTTGGGAGATCTTTCTTGACATCTGGGTGTTCACACTGTTCTTTGAAGAATTCCGCCAAGTAAGTGTTATTCATATGTAACGATAGTAGATTTCAAGTTTTTGTCGAAATGATCAATTATGAAAAAATTTAAAGTCACTAACCCTTTTATTCCAAAACCCTTTCATTTCGGAAATGTTATTTGCATTATTATTGCACCCTCTTCTTATTGACACTAGATTTTTGATAACAATCGATTGTTGTGTGCATAGAAAACAAAGCTTTGATTGAATAGGGCAGGATTTGTTTAGCTTGAGTAGAGTAAAACCAAACTTTCTCGTGTGCAGCCTAGCGTAAGAAACCCGCGAACGATGGCCAGGGCCCAGTCAGCCAGTGCAGGCAATTAGTTAAAATTTCATAAAACAAATTGTGATTCTGGGACACCCTGTACATTGCATATCAAGTATATTGCAAACAAAATCAACTTCCATTTAAATGTCAAATTTAAACAAAATGCAAAAGCTGGTTCATATATTAATTCACCCTATAATTGATGTATCCCTGTATACCTGGAGTAACCTTTGACATAGTGCACCTTCTATACTCTATTTGGCTTTGTCTGGACGTAACTTTACAGGCGCAGCTTTTATGCTAGCGTATGTATCTTCCCTCTGTCAATGTTCATGTGTATACGCCAGCACCTCAAGTAGGCGCATGCGTTATGTGCTGCAATTAGTAGAATACGCAGTTACGTTACTGTCTTGTGATGGTGAAATAGACTATAGCGCGCGGGGTTTATTACAAGTAAAATGTGATGAAGCTCACTTTTATGAAATTAAATGTAGCACTAAACTTGTGCCTCCCCAATAGCTTGAAACTGTGGCCCTCTAAACCTTTCTAGCAGGGACCCTGCCTTAGTCGTTGGCCAGGCAGTAGTAAACCTGATGGTCGAGCATATTCATCTTGACACAGGCAATTAATTAAGAAGGGGCAAGATCATGTGCCTTCAGGCATCAAACCTGGTGAGCATTTTCCCTTGATTTGCTGGAATAATTATGATCTGACACACAGTGAAGTGACAACTGTTCATACAACTGACCAATCTCTATCCTGATCAGCTTTGGGTGCCTGTCACTGGTCATCCAGAATTGAAATTGATAATTTGTTGAGTACCAGCCCTGTGTGGGGGAAACTGGATACTAAGTTGAGGGCCCATGGGATAATCGTATCTTCATTAGGTATACTAGTGCTGCTTCCTTCGGTCGCATCTCGCTATGCTTGCAGCACAAAGCTAGTGTTAATTAAAAGTAAGCTCACTAATTTTCTGCTTTGTAACTGTCGAATTCCGCGTTTTTCCGCTTTGTAAATTTTGCATTTTTCTGTGATGTAATTTTCCCCAAGAAAGCTTAAAATGTACGATCTATAAAACAAAAATAAACACACTTTACAGAAAAACACATCATTTTAGATTTGTAGGCCTACCTTATTATCACTGTAGCGGTAGCCGACTCTCTATATCGCGGAGTTTTATATTTAAATATTGTTTGTTTTGTTTTATTACGTATCGTTTTTTAATATTTATATTGTTTTATTCAAGACTATTTATACATTTTGTGATTTGGATGTTTTTTGTGCATTTGTTTTTCTTCTTTTCATCAAAATGTTGTTTTCCGCGTTTAACCTCAATTCCGTGATTTTCGCTCGGGACCTTAATTAAAAGTCTTACTTTTCTTTGTATTAATTCATCAGGTTGCTCAGGGCGAATCCAGGAGCTGGATGCTCCGGGTCATGGAATGGATCAGTGATTATTGGAACATAGCGGATCTGGCCACTCTGGTCTTATTTGGCGTAGGGTTCGCATTAAGGCTGGTTCCGCAGACTGTCAATGCCGCCAGAGTGCTGTTGGCTCTTGATTTGGGCATCTTCTACCTAAGAATCCTTCATATGTTTTCAATTTTCAAGAATCTGGGTCCAAAGCTCATCATGATTGGCAGGATGGTAAGTGAAATTTAGGATGTTTCAAATATTGAGCCAATTAGACACATTATTAGAATAATTACAATTTTCAAAAATATTAGCATAAAATATAAATAAGCAAAATTGTAATTGGTTATCGAGATGATCATATCATATAATTGACCAATGGTAATTTGTGTATGAAAGACAGGTAGTGCCCAGAGGAATATTTATTGACTGTTTTACCTTTGCCATATAATAGTAGTTGGAGCATGTGAAATATGAAAAAGAGAAACATTTTTTGAGCTTTTGGCCAATTTATTTCTTGCTATTTTGCAGGATTTGTTGAAAAGCTGTCTGAGAATACATGGTATCGACTGGTGTTTTTTAAGAAAAGGCCATTTTAAAATGCTAGCTGTGACATTTTTGAACATTTTGATTAAAATGGTTTTTTGAGCATTTAAATATTTGCCATTCATTTATTTACTAGACCACAGAGGCTGATTTTAGGTGAGCACATGAATTACTAGTACTATGAATACAAAGTCTGTGTTGAGAGCCGAAATAGTAATTTACTTGTAGGCCAACATTTATCTATTTTTCAATAAAAGGTAGCATTCGATTTGGTTGCATGCATATTTATAAGTTTATGAATATTTAATATATGATTTTATTTCCTGTAGATGGTGGACATGTTGTTTTTTCTCTGTATTTTATTTGTATTCATCACTGCATACGGAGTGGCTGTACATGCCATCTTGTATCCAAACACAAAAACCTTCAGCGATGCATTTCAAGGAGTGTTCGTACGCGCTTACTTCCAGATGTATGGAGACCTAGGTTTAGATAAGATCATGGGTAGGCTGACAATTGTATGGCACCCACATTTACACCATGTAGTGACTTTATTGTTTGTGCATAATGCGACAAAAAACCACAACTCTGTTCTATGGACAATTGGATATTGAAATAGGGTCATTTGGTCTCATTAGTGTATGGTTGCTTTCAGAAATGTTCAAAACTATCACATTTTGTTCCAAACAATTTTACCAAATAGTGTTGACCAAATATAGGGTCAGTCGGTCTGGTTTTGCTTGGTTTTTTTCCAAATTTTGTCAAGAATTTTAAAAAAAAGTTTTTAAAATTCGTTAAAAAATACAGTTTTTAAATATTTAAAGAACAAAAATTCTAAGAAGAAAAAAAATCCATTTGGAAAATCTAAAAAATGTACAACGTCTGATTCCGTCAGATCCATAGAATAGCTGTCGGTTTTTTCATCGCCGCCTAACAAACACATTGCTATTATTGCACACTATTTGCTTCTAGATAATAAGGTCTGATGAAGGACTACCAAATATCCCTTTATTTCCTGTGTGTTACACCAAACACTAAACTCCCGAACAAACAAACAAACCATACTGTGCTGTATATAATATAAAGCAGTTTACCAACCCACAGTGTTTACAATAGACAATATTATAACAACAAACACTGGCGAATGTCCCAACAAAAAATAAGCAAGGACATTCACCGGCGATCCCTAATGTGTTTGGCCAAATGTCTCGTGTTATGTGTATTATAAAACCCTGTCACCAAAACACTTA
Organism: Ophiura sarsii; assembly: GCA_035610835.1. Taxonomy (NCBI): domain Eukaryota; kingdom Metazoa; phylum Echinodermata; class Ophiuroidea; order Amphilepidida; family Ophiuridae; genus Ophiura; species Ophiura sarsii. The sequence continues at coordinate 51,116,445 of CM069451.1, forward strand.
ACCACTGGTTCAATTGTCGTATTATCACCAAGACTGGTGGCCTTGTGGTTCAGGCGCCTGCCTAGAAAGTTCAGGAGCCTGGGGTTCGAGTCCTTGCCTGTGAATGTCCTTGCTTATTTTTTGTTGGGAAATTCGCCGATGTTTGTTAATATTTGTTGGTATAATATTGTCTGTTGTAAACACTGTTGGTTGGTAAACTGCTTTTTATTATTTACATACTGTGATGATTAATTTAGATACCTTTTTGAGCCATTATTCTTGAGCTTCCCGTCATTCAGCATAGTGATTACTTCCCTCCACTTGTTTCATGACATCAGTAAATTTACGGCCCACCTTAACGCTAAATTCACAACTGAACCAGAACATGAAGGTATACTTCCTTTCCTGGATATTTGCATTTATGTAAATGATGATGGCAGTAACAATGTTACGGAGCGTAAGAATAATGGCTCGTAAAAGGTATCTAAACTAATCATTAAAACATGATCAAAGCCCAGTATCAGTCAACATGCTGCTAACCGTACTCTGATTTTTTCTTTGTACCGGGTGGTTAAAAAAAAAGTTGACCCAAGTTCAAAGTAACTTTTCAACCACATTTATGATTTCAGAGAATTTGTTTCTACTTAGGCTTGAGCAGTAAGTTTTACAATTATCCTCAAAAAATGGTACGTTTAGCTTGTTTGGTTTTTCAGATATGATTCATTACAGAAAGCATGCACAAAACTGTCTTGTTCACGGGGGCGTCCTTTTATAGTAGAGATGGAATGCACAATACAGAATTGTCCGTGGGAGCTGTATCGTAAATACACACAATTGTTCACAATGTACTGCTCCCGTGGACAAGTCAGTTTTGTGCATGCTTTCTGTTATGAACCATATCTGAAGAACTAACCAAGCTAAATGTACAATTTTTCGAGGATAATTTCAAAACTTACTGCTAATCATATGACTAAGTAAACACAAATGATCTGAAACTATAAATGTGGTTGAGAGATTACCTTGAACTTGGGTCAACCTTTTTTTGAACCACCCGGTATAGGTGTATAGATACGGAACCTGCTTGATTTGATGTACTGTATACGCTGACATTTTCGCTGTGGTTTTATTTCCGCAGATTTTACGATTTATTATGTGTCCACAAGAATAACAATCCACTAATGTGTTAAAATCAAGAAAATTGTTGTGTATCTTATTATCTTTGATGCCAACTACTACCAATTTAACACCTCACAAAATCAGTGATACTAGAAGCCGCGAAAATATTGGTGTAAACAGTATTTTCAACCTGCGGAGAGAGAGCACAATGTGTACACAATATATGCACACTAACCCGCACTCTTACTTAACCTGTGTATGTTGCTGTGATTTATTTAATCAATAGATGGTGGATTTGCTGTTCTTTATCTGCATCTTATTTGTGTTTTTGATCGCGTACGGCGTGGCCAGCCAAGCCATCTTGTTTCCTAACACAACCAATATATTGGATGTACTCCAAGGAGTGTTCTTTCGCTCGTATTTCCAGATGTACGGCGAGTTGTTTCTAGAAGACATAATGGGTAGGCACGGTTTATACATAAAATCACCATAATGATAAAAACAGAATACATGACTAGTTTAGATGTGGCCTAGGGTATGCATAGACTCCCATGGCGAGTGATGCCTGGATTGAATCCTGGGGCTACATGTAGTCATGTTGGTTTTCGTCCACATTTGCACATTTAATTAATTCTCCTTTACAGGTAAAATATTTGCTAGTAAAAAAACACTCCCTCAGTCTTTATCCTTGGGACATTAGGGCAAGAGATATTTGTATGCAGACATTATATTTTGTCAGCGGGGGCAAGGGGGGGGGCTGTTAACCCGAAAAATGAGACATTTATCAAGCGCTGTAACTTTTGAACTATTAATGTGATGTATATAAAAAGTACAATATGAAATTTGGACTTGATCCTGCTTCCTTGTTTTTACAGATCTGTTTAGTAAGGACCGTCAGGTCCTCACTCCTCAGAAACTCACTTCATTTTTGGAAAGGATATGAGTCGGAGAATCCATTTTTGGTATCAAATTTCACTAAAAATGCTGATTTGTTTTTATTTTGACCAAAATTACTTTTTTGGCTAAAAATTTGCTGCAAATGTAGCAAAATCAGTTTTTGGTATAAAATGCTGAAATTACACCAAAATCATCTTTAAATACATTTCTCTAGGAATGGTGGTGTTTTTTAATATAAACATTTTTAGTTTTTAAATTTTTGACCAAAAAGAATTGTTGGCACTTTTTGGTACAACAAAAAGGATACATCAATTTTAGTATTCAATAATTCACTTTCTAGCACATGTATATATTTTGCCTGAAAATTCATGAAACTTACCAAAAACCTCTTTTTACTCCATTCTAAGACATTTTAAAGCCCGGAAAGCAATAATTTCATGTGCAATGGCAACATAGTCAGAAGATGTAAACCTAACAGTTATATCAAAAGACATGGTTATAAATATAAATACTTGTGTTCATTTTCAGGTGATGGTTGTACAGATAACGCTACAGAATTAGCTATGGGTGGCTCCCCCTGTCCACAATACTCTGGTATGGGTATCGCCTTGTTGTCATTCTATATGTTACTGAGTAATATTCTGCTGCTTAATCTACTCATTGCTATGTTCAGGTGAGTTACAGGGCATTAATCTACTCATTGCCATGTTCAGGTGAGTTACAGGGCATTAATCTACTCATTGCCATGTTCAGGTGAGTTACAGGGCATTAATCTACTCATTGCTATGTTCAGGTGAGTTACAGGGCATTAATCTACTCATTGCCATGTTCAGGTGAGTTACAGGGCATTAATCTACTCATTGCCATGTTCAGGTGAGTTACAGGGCATTAATCTACTCATTGCCATGTTCAGGTGGGTTACAGGGCATTAATCTACTCATTGCCATGTTCAGGTGAGTTACAGGGCATTAATCTACTCATTGCCATGTTCAGGTGAGTTACAGGGCATTAATCTACTCATTGCCATGTTCAGGTGAGTTACAGGGCATTAATCTACTCATTGCCATGTTCAGGTGAGTTACAGGGCATTAATCTACTCATTGCCATGTTCAGGTGAGTTACAGGGCATTAATCTACTCATTGCCATGTTCAGGTGAGTTACAGGGCATTAATCTACTCATTGCCATGTTCAGGTGAGTTACAGGGCATTAATCTACTCATTGCCATGTTCAGGTGAGTTACAGGGCATTAATCTACTCATTGCCATGTTCAGGTGAGTTACAGGGCATTAATCTACTCATTGCCATGTTCAGGTGAGTTACAGGGCATTAATCTACTCATTGCCATGTTCAGGTGAGTTACAGGGCATTAATCTACTCATTGCCATGTTCAGGTGGGTTACAGGGCATTAATCTACTCATTGCCATGTTCAGGTGAGTTACAGGGCATTAATCTACTCATTGCCATGTTCAGGTGAGTTACAGGGCATTAATCTACTCATTGCCATGTTCAGGTGAGTTACAGGGCATTAATCTACTCATTGCCATGTTCAGGTGAGTTACAGGGCATTAATTTACTCATTGCCATGTTCAGGTGAGTTACAGGGCATTAATCTACTCATTGCCATGTTCAGGTGAGTTACAGGGCATTAATCTACTCATTGCCATGTTTAGGTGAGTTACAGGGCAGGCAAAGAGATTTGCGTGCCTCCTGATATTCTGAATGTTGGTTTCCCTGTACAGAATGTTTCATAAGACAAAAAAAAAAAAGTTGACTTGCCCTTTCCGACCGACCCGAATTTTCGGAAATCTAGGGTCGCTATTTTGAAAAATTGAAGAAGAAAAAAAAAAAAATTGAAAGAAGCACATAACAATAAAGAAAGATGAAAACATGTTTTTGAGTAGTATCTGCTTGTTTAAAATCAAAACAAACAAAAAAATCAAAAAAAATCTTTAAAACGTTTTTTTGTGCAGTAAATTTTCAAAAATTTTCAACAACAAAAACATTCAAATTTTGTAAAAAAATCAGACCGTCCGACCCTGACTTTGACCCTGAAAGGGCAAGTCAACTTTTTTTTTTGTTTTGGCCTAATTGTCATTCTACATGCTGCTTAAAATATTCTTTATAACTGTAAGGTGGCAAAAAAACCCAACATGTTCTATGGGAAAATGGACCTCTCAGGTTGCTTTGGTTGGTCAGGATATTTGAAATGATCGTAAAAATCCCCAACATCTATTAACATTTTGATTTTTATGATAAGCAAAGAAAAACAAATCATTTTGCATGTGAACATTTTTTTCACCAATTTTTAAACACTACAACTTGTACTTTTTAAGCTTTTCTACACTGTCAAATAAATGTCCAAGAAAGCCATTATGTACTTTTTTACCTAGAATATTATAGTAGCAAGTAGACATGATGATGGTAAGCCTACATATTTGACTTGGTTGGACTTCCAAAAGGCATTTGACACAGTTGTGAGGAGCTTAAAAAGTACACCCAATGGTACAAACTGTCCAAAACTACATGTTCATAAATATAAGTTGTAGGGTAAAAAAAATGGGTTGATTAGGCCCGTATAACAGGGTTTCTTTTTTTTTCATTGCCTATAAACAATAACTTTATTGGTTCCAAAAAAAACCTAAATGTGTGTTACATGAAAAAAAATGATTAGCCCTTTCCCTGTGTGGACTTTTATTTGATTGGTTTTGCGTTCATGTACAATGTCCAGTATGTTCTAATCTCCCTATTTTCAATGGTAGAAAGTCATAGGATGTTTGGTTGGTTGTGGAGCCTTTTCCAGCTAATGGGTCTACCTGTCTATCTTACCGTGGTTCTGATTGGTTTATTACAAGATGTACTCATATGAATAGCCAATTCAAATGCAGCTTGTAAAATGTTCACTCCCATCTTTATCAGGGATACAATTATTCTAACAATGTCTCTCATTGGTGCAATAAATGATGTATCCATCTTTTTAACCAATCGGCCGATAGTTCTCAGGGGGTTTAATTGTTAATCATAGCAATCTGGTAGGCTTATTTAAATCTTTTGATTTGAAGATTGTTTTTACTCATAACTTTAAATTAGATTACCTTGAAGTGGAGTGGTGTGTCGTGTCGGGTTTGGGGAAGGGGGTCCTAGAGCAATTCAAGTGATTTTTTTCAGCCTAAATAACGCATAGGGGCGTTGTTGATGGCAGCGCTATTATATCTGGCCACCACTATTGTCTTATGATACCTATTGTTTTCAGTTACACATTCTCAGTTACATCATAGCTATACTTTGTATTGTTTTCAGTTACACATTCTCAGCCATCCAGGACAACACAGACATCTATTGGAAGTACCAGCGCTACGGAATCATCAAAGAGTACTTTAGCAGACCTCCGTTAGTGCCACCGTTCATCATCATTTCACACATCTACTTTCTCGGAAGATTTATGGTACAAAAATGCTGTCTGAAATGTCTCGACTCACAAGCTGGGGAAATGAGTAAGCATTGAATATTTACGCAAAAATCTACCACTAGCACATCTTAGTCAAATCGAGGAGGCTGGTGATCCAGATTAATATGAATATGTGCTTCCCTAAAGAACCAGGAGGGTGCCCCTCAAAAAAGTGAATAGTTCCTTTCAGGCTCAAATCTGTGTAAAACTAATGTCGCCCCCTTGTAAAAAATGGGAACAAGTTTTTGATTTTTGGCAACAATTGTGTTAGATTACATGGAGGGTTTAATTGTCTGTTGAGCCACTCAAAAATATAGTTGATTTGGTACTAGGATGACCAAAACATTACCCAAAACAACTTTTCAAAGCTCTATTCTGACATAAACAACTTTTCACAGCTCTATTCTGATTGATTCCTCGGGCTATTATGTCTTAATAGTAGCCAATCAGAGGCACTGTAAGAAGATGTATATAGCAAAAGCAACATCCTTCTCTCATCCAATTATCTTTTTATCAGAACAAATTTTATCAGAGAATGAAGTGCAACAGCTGGTCAAGTGGGAACTTATCAAGAGTGATGAATATATCGCGGCGGAGAAACAACGTAAACGAGAGGAGATAAACGAGAAAGTTGGCCACACCAAAGACAGGTACTATGGGAAGCCCAGACAAAGTATGAGGGGCATTCAATAAATACCTGCAACCATTAAAAATCTCTGAACCGTGCCATGTGTCAATAAAATAAACTTATGATACTTAAACTGTAAGCATTAACCCTTTCTCACAGAAAATGTCAAACATGTGGGTCACTTTTATCATGTAATTTCAGTACTATAAACATCATGGTCTCTGGGCACTGAAAATTGACAAGAATCAGCATTATAAATCAAGCGCCAATATTGAAACGCACATATCTTAATGCATGCCATAAACTTGTCTTTCAAATTTCCTGCCATTGTAACATTTAATTCCCTAACCAGTGCCCTGAGATCACTGTATTCACAGTGCTAAAATGTTACGATAAAAATGGCCTACGTGTTCGAAATTGTCTGTGAGAAAGAGTAAGATTTACAGTTTAAGTATCATACGTTTCTTTTACTGACATGTGTCACGGTTCAGAGAATTCAATGGTTGCAGGTATTTATTGAATGCCCCTCGTATATTGAAAAATGTGTCTGGAATTTTGTATGAACATTTTGCTAACAATCAGAACAATGTACCCATCGCACAAATCATTCAGATCGAATCTTGATGAATCTTTTGATTCCTAAAAATAAACAAACCAATAATAAATAAATAAATATGTAAATAAATAAATATATCTTTAGAGATTTTTCAAAAATGGCTAAAGAAAAAAAGGGTCAATTCAGTTTTTTATTGTAAGTTAGAAAACCTTTTTCATGTGGATGCCAATAAGTAAAACACATGAACTAGAGCTAATTGTGCTTAAGGAAGCACAGCTATTGGCCACCATTTCAATTACCCCTAGTGACCCTGTGTAGACATTTGAATGTTTTCATGAATAACTTTAGTGCACATGCTTCTAAGGAATGTTTTTACCAATTTTGACAATCAGTTATTTCCTTTGAGACAGGTAGAATTATGAGTGAAATTAATTAACATTGTGACCTCTAGGGATCCCTTCCTAACTGTTGACCCATGGTCATGATTGCCTTTTTTTCTTGTCTGATCAAAAGACATAAATAAGATGCTGTAAGTCTGATCAAAATCAGAGCATGTCATTAATTTTACACCTGTATAGGTAAATGACCCCTAATGACATTTCCTGACCTTTGACCCTAAGGTCATGTTTGACTGTTTTTCTTGTCTCATCAAAGACATTAAATGCAACAAGTCCGATCAAAATTGGAGCATGTCTTAAATTTTACCTCTATATAGGTCAATGACCTATAACTGTAGGTCACAAAGAAAGGTCAACTTTAACCTTTTGAAAAATCGTTTGTAAACATACTTTATTTTTGAATACATGAGGTGGTTTTATATAATATATTGACCTCTATTGACCTCGTACAGACCTTTGACCTGAATGTCATGTCATTGTCCTTATAATTTTTTACAAAGAAAACAAAACCGTTATTTTGAATAAATCAGATAGTTTGATATCTTGATCTCTATTGACCCCTGACTGACCCAGAGATCCCCATTGACTTTTTGGAAACTTTCATAATGACAATCAATAAAAACATAGCTATAACATATGAAGAGCTATGTTCCAAAAGGGATCAACTACAAATAAGTGAAATAGGAGAAAGGCAATGTTTTTTAAATTAAGGATGTTGCACTTCTTTGATTATGCTAATTTTCTGCCATATGTGTAAGCTTAAAATCTGGTTTGATTTCATTTTTTGATTTTCACTGTATTTCCTTTGATTTTCACTGTATTTCGTATACGAGTGGATTTAGTGCCTTTTGGAACATAAATGTTTCGACCAATTTTCAAAAACAACTTTACTAAACAATCGTTATTTTCAATTAAGGTACACCTGAAAGATATTATCAAATCACATTGAAAACAGAAAACCGCATTCAAATACCTCTTCAACGTTTTAAATAAAATTTGGACAATTTGGCATATTTTTTGAAATAACAACACTTCTGTTTGTGTGCAATTTTAAACACAATCAACCCATATATTTTACGTTTTCTTCATGGCATTTCATTAAGGACATTCCTATCAATGTTTTACCATGATAAAAGAACAATATTTCTATCATTTTGGCTTACAAAATAGTGAATTATATTCAAATTTTCGGAAACTTCCAGAAAAAAACGGGAAATTTCCGAGGGCCATAACTTTTGATCCGAACATGCTAAAGATGTAGAACAAAGTTTAAAAGATGTATTTGGTAACCCTCCTTCATGTTCTGCACCTAACTCAATTTCGACAAAAAGTGGAGTTGATCCCTTTTGGAATAGAGCTCTTCACACATAAACATATATACCAATTTTACAAAAAGAAAGTAAAGGCCACCTATTTGGATATTGAAAATGGCTAAATGACAGTCTTTCGTCTGATGATAGTATTTATGTTGTGGTTTTTCATTCCATACATCCTAAAATACCAAATTGTTATGATGCTGACAAAAAAAATTAACTAGATGAATGATAAATGTTTTAAGTTGATTATTTCAGGAACTGCGTTCTTCCTGAGATTCTCTCTAAACAGTCTATATATAGAGTCTGTGGCGTTGTAAACATATGGATCACCAAATTAAGGCTTCCTGGCTTTGTTTGAGAAGCAATTTTTCAAAGTTTAGGTTCCCTTTTCTTTCGGAATATGCCAGATTTTCTGCAAGTTTAGCAATTCAACTTTAGGTTTCCTCTATGGAAATGATCGAAAGAATAGAAAGGTGTCAGGTGATTTTTGTGAACTGAAATCCTGTTTTTATAAATTTGACTTAAGGTAGCTAACTCGGATATTACACCACTGCAGAAAAACAGCTAAACGCGGTTCCTGGTTTTTTTAGCACGCATTGCATTGTGGGATCGGCTGAAATCAATTTCGGGACGGATAAACTTCCGGTTGCAGGGAATGTCCCATACAAAGTGCGATAAACTGTTGTTTACTTGACCTACCTACGAAACTGCGTACGTGTTGGACTGCCGAATTTTGAAATAAAATTTCATTTCTGCGACCAGTGCAGCATGTAGATGGATGTTATTGTTCTCTTCCGCATGGAAACAGCTTAAAATCAGTTTCACAGTAGGCCTACTACAAATTCAAATAATGTCTTTCTTTTTTTTCATTTCAAGAACTTACTGTTGTACAGCTGAACTGAAGTGGTATTTCACAACAGTATGGCGCCTCTACCGTCAGATTTGTTTAGGGAGTGTTCAGAAATACTTGAGTGGTGGGAGGGCGGGGGAAGCTGGGCAAATTGAGGGTGGGGGGGGGGGGGGGAATTGAAGTTGACCAAAGGGGTGACCAAAATGTTTTTGGTACATAAAGGGGGGGTCAAAAAAGTTTGGCCGAATGGATAGTATAACGGCAAAAGGTTTTTGGTACATAAAGGGTGGGGTCAGAAAAGTTTGGCCATATGGATAGTATAACTCCTGGGTGGGCCCAAAAATGTGAGCGCATTAGTTTATATTTGTTCACTCTTAAAAGGCAAAAGGTGTACAGGGGCGGATCCAGGATTTCTCAATATGGGGGCGTTTTGCATGTTTTGACATGTTTTTAGATGCTTTTTAAAAAGTTGTTAACGTTTTTCGCCCTGTCAAAAAGGATCCCTAGTCCAAAATAGGGTTGGGAATGCAGGCGCCTTGTCAAAATGGCGCCCTTGTAAAAAATAAGGGGGCACAGGCGCCCTGTCAAAAAGGTGCCGTGTCAGAAATAGGGGTGGTACCCCCCACACCCCACCCCCTAAATCCGCCCCTGGTGTAGAAAGACAGATTGTGTAGCAAAAATAAATAAATTGGTGAACTTTTATTTTAGGAACATTAACAATTTAAAGGGTGAATTTATTTTAGAAACATTAACAATTTAAAGGGTGAAGAGGACAAATTCATTTTGGGGTGTAAAATGAAACTTGGATCATGATAGGGTAGGCAGCGTCCGGACCGACCATTGCAAATTGTGACACCTGCTGTAGCAGAACCTGTATACAAAATGAAACTTTCCACTTTTTCAAAAGAGTACCGTTGAAAAAGGTGGTCATTATCGAGATGAACACAATTCTTTGCGTGCTACGCATATTTTTGAATGCATTTTGTACAGCCAATGTCTGCGCGTTACGCGCGAATCTTTGTGCACACGAAACTTTCCACAATTTCAACAAAGTACCGTTGAAAAAGGTTGTCATTAACGTGATAAACACACATTTTTGCACTCTATGCGCGAATCGTTGTGCAACATTTTTATTAACAAGATAAACACAATTATTTGCGAGCTATGCACGCATTTGAATGCTTTTTGTACAGCAAATGTCTTCGCCTACGCGCGAATATTTATGCAACATTTATTTTTCAAGCAAAAAGAGGCATTTATGTTGAGTGCATCTGAAATGTTGTAAATGGTGTGATGGTGTGATGGTCCAGACCGCCAGCGTCGTAAAAAGAAAGTCTTTGTCTACATCTAATAGTAGGGGGGGGGGGGGGGGGGGGGGGGGTGGGGGAGTGGGGGTGGTCAATAAAGTGTTTCAACTTGTTAAAGGGGGTTCAACAACAACAAAAATCAATTTGTAAAGGGGGGGGGGTCAAAAAGGTTTCGACACCGAAACATTTCAGTTGCCCAGCCCCCCCCCCCCACCAAATTTTCTTTTGAACACTCCCTTACATCCTAACTAACATTGTTTTGTGTGTTTTCTAGTATGCCCACATTTAAAAATAATAAAATCATTAGGCATCGTCAGCATAAATATAAACAAAATGATCGAATAAGAAAAACAAACAAATTTACAAAGTACAATAAATTACACAACAACAATAATAACAAACATTTTGTTCAGTTTGTACTATTTTATAACCATACTAGGGCATGATATATACTTCAAAGACTGTAAATATGGGTACGGATAATTATTTGATTAATGTATAAACATTCACCTATCGTGTTTTCTTTTAAAATTGATAACATTGCAGATGCAATCGCAGCGTTGTATGTGACTGTAGTACCGTACACGTATTCAGATAGCAGCGAAAATATAGCCATCCCGAAATTGATTTCATCCGATCCCACAATGCAATGCGTGCTAAAAAACCTGGAACCGCGTATTATACCAAATCAAGTATATCTATACTTATATACTGAGACCAAAGCAAAGATATAAGTCTATTTGAGGACTTTCAGATAATTTTTTTAAATATTATATGTTTTTATTATTTTTTGATTGTGGGATTTTGTGTGTGTGCAATACCTTGATGTTTTGGCATTGAAATAAAATAAAAATCTTTAGCATAATTGAATTTAAAGAAGAGGGGAAAAAATGTTTACAAAAATGTGTTTTCTGAAATTTGGCAATATTTGGGAATTTGCCAATGTCTCCTGTAGTAAGTCAATGGGGTTTTCAAATGACGAAAAATTGCTTAAATCAAAAACACCTTTTTGGATATAAATTCAAATTTGGCATATCGTCTTTTCTTATCAATATACACAGCCTCTGCTATTTTGAAGTAAATCAATGCCGGTTACCGTAGCCGAGTTAGCCACCTTAAATTCAGAGTATATTTCTATACATATAGTTATGAATCTTTCAAATATCTGAGCTGTAAGTGGACTTCGAAATGTACAAATATTTCCAACAATCTTCAAGCAATACATTTAATATCCACATCCTACCACCTAATATATTATTGGTCTATTTCGAGGGGAAATGTGTAAGGTTAAATTGACATAAATAATAATAAAGATATGCAAAACAACCCTGGCAAGCCTTAAGCTTAGCAAATTAATAACTTCCTTTCCAGAGAAACGTCCACTTCCTACGTTCATTGACAGGAATTTGTGTATCAGTATCCTTAGCAGCCTTAGCTCCAATGGAAAGCTCTAGAGCTACTGTCTATATTATGACTGGTGGGTGTGTAAAGCCGACTTTGCCAACCTTATGACCTCAAACTCTATAATTAGACTATGACATAATACTGGTCCAATAACAAGCTTAGCCCAGTATGACATGTGTGTGTTCAACTTATGATGTCAAACCCAATTCCTATGACATCATGCATAGATTAAATGGCTATTTGTGGTGAGTTGTTTATGACCTCATACGTAGTTTGTGGTCCGTCTGTTTATAGCATGTCGACAGCAAATATGTATATATACAATGGCGCATGGCAAGATGTGAGCATACAAGCTTCTGCTGCCAGCTGACTATCCATTGGTGCACTGTTGTATGAAATGGGGATCAGAATTCACTGACTTTAAATTGATCATTTGTAAATACCAATATCAAACAAGTTTCAGGATTGGCTGCAAATTGTGAAGATAAATATATTTCTGTATATATTGACCAATTGGATGTGCTGTTGTTCAACAGGGTAGAGGATCTGCTGACTAGAATCGAGAAGATCTTTGCTGATCCGGAGACAGGTAACCCTTCCAAAGCTCTTGGACTGCTCGGTGAGAAAGCATTGGACGGCAGACTCAATAGACTGGAAGATCAGGTAAAATGTTATTTAAATTAAATTGTTGTTTTTAGTGAGGATTTTCACCGCATAAGGCCAAGGGGGAGGGTGTACTACAGGCTTGTCAGACCAAATTTGATTTGATTTTCATTTAATATTTATTTGGAAAATGTTCAAATATTTTGGATTGTTTTTTCAACTTTTGAAAATTTCAGATTATTTTCTTTCTAATTTCGATAATAAATAAATCTGGAAATGTTTGAAAAGAAGTGATACATTTTAAAAATCATGTCAACTACTAATCCTATTTAGCCATAGCTTGAATCCAAGTTAAAATTCAGGACAAACAGCCAATAACCTTTTACCTTGTTTTAATACACTTGAAATCCATGACTACATGAAGTACTTGTGTAACAATTATGATAAAATTTTAATACAATTTTGTAATCAGTGTTTGATAATTACAATATGCAACACAGTTTTAATGCATTTTGTGTAGTGGCTCTATTTAATTTTACAACATTAAAAGTCTGAAACCATCCTAAACATTTTAATTTTTGTAAATGAGAATTTGTACATTATAAATTATAAGAAATATGTGATGCGATCTGGGAAAACCCCGTCGTATGTCGTAAAATGTGAACTAGGGATTATGGGTAAAATCAAAAAATAGAATTTGTTTATGTTTATTTAATTTTTTTAGATTTCTTTTAAAGAAAATTAGTTTCCAATACTTTGTGTCATCATCTTTAATGAAATTTCACCTTCAAAAACCTTCAAGTCACCATTATAATGTTATTATATTGAATTATGTATCTTTTTTGGCCTGTTTACATGATTTCTTGTTTTGTAGCTTTTGATGACATCACAATCATCATTCACTCATAACTTTTTTTGTAGTAATCGTAGAAAATTGATCGAAACAGTTCTGTAATCAGCACAGTTTTAGCTTTCTTATGATATAAATATCTCCAATATGAAAAATGCCACTGTGGCGGGTTTCCACAGGTCGCATCACATATGTTGATTAGATCTGACACTTGAAATAATTAGTAAACTTTTGCTTGGCGTGTTATAATATGCCTTTCTAGTAAGTAATGTTCTCTGCATATGACAATAATTAAAACAATATGTTTCCATCTGCTCATTTTACCTCGTGAGTGATATGGATGATAGCCAAACAATTATTTTGTGGCCTTATCGCAAGTATATTGACTTAATATCCTTGCAGATAATACAACTTATAAATTAGCAATGGGCATTCGTAGAATTTTGGTAAGCTGGCATGTTGTGATAACATGAGGGTTCTGCATGAGCTTTTTAAAGACTGGGAGCACATTTGGTTCTTAAGCATGCCCTTACATTCTCGGGCATGGGCACATATTATTTAGCTATGCATGGTACATGTATAATTTCTGAGATCCTCAGCATGTATAAAGACACAAGTTATTAGCATGTAGTCTGATATTTAACTCTTGTCATATTGGGTCGGCCAGATTGAAATATGTATGCCAGCAAAAATGTTTTTATCTCAATCAATTTTCTCATCCTCAATCGGTAAGATACTATACATATTTTGAGGTATATGCACACTGAATTCACCCTTTCTTTACTAATAACCTACAACCATTGCCAGGGTACTAAAATACAGATCTAACGGGCTGAGCATACTCCTCCCCATCGTCTGCTATTTTCCCCCATATAGAAATACAACTGTGGCACCCACTCTAGGGGAGATGGATGTTGTTTTCTTGTTTTAAAATCTAAGTATGTGCATGTAAAGTTAAGACAAGCTCTCTTTTATTTGATCTCTTCTGATAGCCAGAATTAACTTTTATTCCTTCCTGTTATTTTTTCAGATGGAGAGAACTAATCAAGCAATAGACTGGATCATTAAGGCATTAGAAGAGAATCGCCTTGGTTCGAAAACGGGATTACCAGAATTGAAGGAAATTGAACCAAGAGATGGTGAGCTGTGATATTTAAATGGGTTGTTTTTGTCTGAGGAGGATAGTTTTGGTATAGTCGTGCTGTCAATTACTATGTAGGGTAAACTGGGATGTGCTGCTTCACCAGGTTACTTTTGCAAGAAATCTTTAGAAATGGCTCTAAATGTGTGGAAACAAAATTCTAATGCATAAAAATAGAAAAAAGAAGTGAAGTAAAATCTTTCAGGTGTATATCATGGCCCCTTTCACAAATTGAAAAAAGAAGGCAAAATCAGCCATTTTTTGAGATTGTTTCTCTTTCAAATAAAATGTTTTTAGAGACTGACTGCAGTGATGATTCCTCGGACATTCTCTAACGGTGTTCTTAAAATGTCTCTGATTGGTCCAAGCAGGCAAAATTGTCCTCTTTTATACAAATTATAATTCATTTTAGATAATTCTTGAGATATTGTCTGTCATCATTCATATTGTGTCACTGATTGGCTCAATAGATGATTTAGCACTTTTTACAACCAATCACAATATCTTTTAGAGATTTGATCAGTTATCCTCTACATCACTACATCACTCTTAAGCCATCTCTGATTGGCTGACTAATTTATATAACCAGGTTCTTCTACCAATCAAAATAACTGATATTTACCATTAATTTACAGAACAAGACGACATAAATAACCTGGCAGAAGATGAGAGGAAAGTGCCCACATCCATAGAGGAGCTAGGTATTGCCATCCATGTGAAAGCCAGGACAAGTCCTTATCCAAACACGGCGATAAGAAGATGCCTTGTGGTTGACGAGAAAGTAAAATGGGAGGTATGTGTATTACACATTGTGTATAGTTGAAGATTAATCTAACCAAGGGCTGGGGTTGAGGAGAGGGAATGGGGTACATGGTACTCAATAAAAAAAAGCTAGGTATCGCTATCCATGTGAAAGCCAGGACAAGTCCTTATCCAAACACAGCTATAAGAAGATGCCTTGTGCCGGATGAGAAAGTAAATTGGGAGGTATGTGTATAGTGTATGCTGCATGTAACCCAGAGTGGAGTTAAGGAGGAGGAAGGGGGTATGGGGACTCAGTAAGCAAGCTGGATATTGCTATGCATCGCTATGTGAAAGTTTGAACAATTCCTTTTCCAAGCGTGGGTATCAGATGATTCCCTGTGCCAGATGATAAAGTAAAATGGGAGGTAGGTTTAATCAGATCCAAAGGAAAATTGTAAAATTGTTGCCCTGTTTGCACACACACACACAACTGGTGGTCGATATTCATTTGCACATAAAATTCTTTTTCTCACCAATTTCTCAACAATAAGTTGGACCACCACTTATGGAGGTTCATCGCCTAATGGCTGATTTGTTGTTGTTATTTTTATATGAATTAAAGTAAATTTAATGATTTTATAGAATTGTGTTTATTGAGTTGAATAATCACTGATTCAACAAGTGTAATTATATATTCTTTTGTCTCTTTTCGCAGACCGTATTTACAAACTACAAGCCTATAGCGTACACCCATTCCAGTGTATTAGCCATGCCACACTGGGCCGACGTGGACCTACTGAGTCAACCCATTAGTAAAAGACTAATGCTTAATTACAACGCGTTGGATAAAGAGTGTAGGATAAATAGGTGCAGCTATACTGGCGATTATAATGTACAGGATGGATTGCCATTGTAAGTATTCAATCATTCTATGCGGTAGTGAAATACAGGGATGGGGAACTCAGGCCGCGACAAATCCCCTGCCCGATCCCCCAGGGGAATCAGATTTTTTTTCTAAGCAATTAAAACTATGAATAACTGTGCCCGATTGGGCAAGTCGGACAAAAAGCTAGCTCAAGCTAGACTTTGCACTTCAATTATTTTCCCCTAAAAATATAAATTATTATTCCTTTGACCTGATTTCAAATGGACTTATTTAGAATAAAAATGGTTGTCCAAGTCTGCTGCATAAGTTGCCATTAATTCCATGGATAATTTGTTCCATATATTTTATCAAGATTTTGTACTGCATACTTGATAAATAAGTGCCAATGGTTACATGAATTTATTTTGTGTTTTTACTTAGGAACCCCAAGGGGCGGACAGGTGTAATAGGTCGTGGAATGCTAGGAAGATTTGGACCTAATCACGCTGCTGATCCAGTAGTTACCAGGTAAGATACTCTTACGATGTCACAAATTGCAGCTAATGCTATAGTTTAATCAGTTCCAAATTGGTTAGAAATATGCGGATTTGTAATCCAAGCGTAAGCACGCTTTTTGGCACATGCATGCATCACCTATATGGTTCACAATGTATCATATTTTTTAAATGTTGATATTTTGTGAATTATGACCACTAGCGCCGTACCCTCGCTACGCTCGGGTCCTCGCTAGATGGTTCACAAACTACCTCTGAAACCACATAAACCCCCTACAACACCCCCTTGATTTATAACCATATCCCTTCTAAAGGCATTATAAACCCCTATAACCCCCCCCCCCCCAATCAGAATCAGAATCAGGTTTATTTATAATCATGTCCCTCCTAAACCATTTACCGTGGCTACTTTATTAACCCTGTATACCTCTCAAACAGCATCAAGTTAACCCTCGGTACTTTTAAAACCACATAAACCCCATACAACCGCCCCCCCCCCCCAATGCAACTACACCAACCAGGTGGATTTATAATCATAACCCTCCTAACCATTTCCCGCGGCTACTTCATCCGCTAGATGGTTATGCCATATTACCTACCTCTGAAACCACATAAACCCCCTACAACACCCCCAAACCAGGTTGATTTATAAACATATCCCTCCTAACGGCATTATAAACCCGCAACCCCCACCCCCAATCAGGTTGATTTATAACCATATCCCTCCTAAACCATTTACCGTAGCTACTTTATTAACCCCTATATAAAACCTCTCAAACCGCATCAAGTTAACCCTCGGTATACATTTAAAACCACATAAACCCCCTACAATCGCCCCCACCCCACTGCAACTACACCAACCAACCATTTCCCGCGGCTACTTCATTAACTCTTAACCCTATCCTAAAACATTTCCCGTGGTTTTTCCCCCTCCCATGCACACACCCAAACCAGTTTGATTTATAATCCCTTAGATTGTTGTTAAAGTAATGAAATCAGGTTGCTTCATTAACCCCCGCAAAACGCTAATTGTACCATCATAACCCTAGGCCTATCCTAAACTATTTCCCGTGGTTTTACACCGCCCCTCCCCCCTCCCGCCCCCTCCCGCCCGCGATTTGTTTTTTACTAGTAAACATTTGTATGGGCTCACATGTAAAATCAGTTAGATTTAAAATTAAAAAAAATTAAAATCATTTTATTCAGTGAGTTTTGCTTTATTCCGTATTAAAACGAAAAAAAATCGCCTCCCGCCCCCTCCCCCAACATGACACTGTACACAGGCCTGTAACCATTTCCCGTGTGGCTTCTGCGCCATGTGTAGGGGTGCGTGTGCCACGGCAGTGAGACCTTGCGCAAACATGCACGCGACGCGTTACCACGGTAAGATTACGCTGTAGTAGTACGCGCAACGCACAATGTTGTTCAATTCTAGTGGTATTTATGAGCCAAATCTGAGAGGTTTTTTGCTGTTTTTAGAGCCAATTGTTAACCAATTTCAGTGGAATAAACTTTAACACCCTTCCCGTCATTTCCTCTATCTTTCATGCAAATTAGGCGCCACTTTGATTAAAAGCAACGGAGAAATAAGGATAACAAATAAACAAACACACAAACACACAAACAAACAAACATACACCGTTTCCAGATTTATAGTAGGATTTCTCAAATAATGCCATAAAACCTTTTTATGTCAAATAATATAATTTAATCTTTTAATCTCAAAACTAGCAAGTAAACGCTTGGATATTTCAGTTGTTGCAACCCCATTTTAGAGTCAACAATCTGGAAAATTGGTTGTAACAACAAACAGATATGTTTTGGGATATTTTGCCTATAAGATAAATGATATGACAATTATGATCTAAACATAACATTTGTTATATTGTTTTAGGTGGAAGCGTACTCCAGAAGGAAGCATAATGGTTGATGAGTCGACAGGCAAGAGAGTTCTGGAGTTTGTAGCTATACAAAGAAGAGACAACAGCCAATGGGCCATACCAGGGGTAAGGAATTTGTTCCTAAGTAATATTTTAATCCCCCAGACCTCAAACAATTTTTAAAGATCTTCAATTTGATCATTGCACTATAAGATACTGCAAAAGTGTAAATTTTCGTGTGTGTAAATTTTCGCGCTTCGCACAATTGGAACAAATTTGCTTGTTTTTATTTTCGCAATTTTGAGCTTTCTTACATAGACCTACATACAAAAGGAATATATGCGCACATTATTATTTGAGCGCTTGCTGATCTCAGCGTGAAAAGCGCGCAAATAAATATAGCGCGAAAATTTTTCACTTCTACAGTACATCAATTTTAGCAGAAGAAAATTTTAGTTTCAATAGAATTAAAAGTGGTGTGGTTATTGCTTTGCTGTGGATCGGCTTTTAAATGATGGTTCTATTAAAAATTGGTTGACAATTGTAACAAAATGGTTGCATTCCAAATTCCACAAATCTTTTGAGACTTAGGCTCAATAACTTATCTTTCTCAGGTTATTACTAATTTTTGATGGACATGTCTGACTTTTTTGTAACACTTTAAAACAATTAGGTAATTGCATTGTAACAATAACCTACAAGTAAGAAATGTAATTCATTTTCTGTCAATAAAATCTCTGTCGTAGGGCATGGTAGAGCCGGGCGATGTTGTCAGTATGACGTTACAACGAGAGTTTGGTGAGGAGGCCATGGGAGAGCTTTGCAAGACGCCAGAAGAAGTCACACAGATAAGGGAAGCTATCGCAAAATTGTTTGAAAATGGAGTGGAGGTGAGTTATAATTCTAGGTTCATGATAGCCTGCGGCAGTGGGGGGGCACTCAAATGTATTCAGTGGTGGAACTTCAGATTTTTTTCAACTAGCCAGTCGGGCAGGTAACTCACAGAAATAACCTGCCCGACAAAAATTCCACCAGCCCAAGGTTTTTTCATAATATTTTGCAGCAAACAATTAAGAGCAAGACTACTTTTAAACTAAATGTACAATTACATGTTTTTTGTCTTTATTGTACGATGTTCCACTGTAACCCTAGCCCGTAACAGCTCCTCATATTCATCATGTTCATCAATCCAATACTTTCTTTAATCTCCTATCAACCTGATCACCTCTATCATCATGACACACAGTCTGATGATGAAATAACCCTGAACTTTGCTGTTACTTACACTTTGAGCTTCAAAAATGTTACCCGCCAGTCGGACGGGTATGTTTGCATCTTCACCCGCCCGACACGAAAGTTACCCGCTATGGGCGGGCGGACGGGTCTTATTTCCATCCCTGAATGTATTGGTAGAATGTGATGACATTAAAATGAACAGTTTGGAAGAAAAGGGTGGGTAATGTTTAAATGTTTATTTGAAGCCATAGTTACCACACCCGGCTATCCTTTTTGACAAATGTTATCAAAACGGTTGTCAAATTATGTAAACATTCTAGAAACTCGACCTATTGATCTATTGAATATAAAGAGGTCATTCATTTACCAGACTGGTGAAAAAGCAACCCTTTTTGGCAGCACATCACAATAACTGTTACGATTCAAGATGGCCTTTGGTCCAGTGGAGCTTGAAACTTTGCATCTACACAATCAAATACAATTGGCCAAAAGCTAATAAACAATATTTTCGTCCAATTCTCTTTTAGCCATGCTTCAGTTAATAAATATATTAAATCTATTAAATGTGAATATTCTCAATGGATAGTCATCATTTATTTGAAAGCTGAATAAAGTCTTCTTTGCTGTACGTCATGACCGAAACAATTGAAATTGGCAGAGAGTGTTACATATATTTAAACCCAAACTTGATTTTCCCGTATATCCATACCAACAAGTAGGGCTGGATAAATAGTTATTTTTTGGTGAAGCAAGTCAAATTGGTTCACAATATCATCAATTTTTTTATATTCAGAACTGGCAAATATCAGTCCAAATACCAACATTTTACAGGGAGGAGTTTTACCAGATTCCATATCCATATTCCTTGAGGTTTACAATCCCTGTAATACTTGCAATCAGTTCTTAATTAAGGCCACCATTTTATCATAACCAAACTTTCGGTTACCGTCTATATAGGTGTACCGTGGCTATGTGGATGATCCGCGTAACACTGATAACGCATGGATGGAGACGGTCTGTATGACATTCCATGATGAAGAAGGATCATCAGTAGGACAGCTACCATTAGAGGTGAGATTTATAAATGGCCATTTGGGTTCCTTGAGGGAGTTATGTCAACATATTGGTGGCACACTAATGCGTAGATCATTTATCTTTATTCCATTCTTGTGAATACCATAGAGATATAAAGGAGAAACAGGAGTTCTTACTTTAGCTGTGACACATCCTTTCTTTTGATGGTATCTAAAATGGTGTACTCTGACAAGCCTATGTGTGCTGAGATCGAGTGGTAAAACATTTAGCAGCTCATTGACTTCATTGCCTAGAAGGACTCTTTTAATCAGTGCCCGAGGACGTCTGTGGTCAAATATCCACACAACCACTCATTTAGGATGAGACCTTCAACTTTACTACACAATATGCTCATTCTTATATACGATGAAAACCGATTAGGGCCTTCATCATCAGAAGTTGTTTTTGCTTATTTTTTGCAGTGTTCAATAATGTAGATAGAATGAATTGGAGGGAATTTATCCTATCTATTTTAGTGTGTGGTTCCCAGATTGAAATAGGTTCATAAATTGCTTGGGATTTCATGATTTTTGAAATATAAATCTAGGCTGAAATGCATTCTATGCTAGGTATTGTATGGGAGCTATAATTCTTATATTTTATTCATTGTGTTTTCTCTTTCTCCAGGCTGGTGATGATGCCCAAGGTGTGAGGTGGCAACGCGTCAGTTCCAAGATCCCCTTATTTGCCAGTCACACAGCTATGCTCAGGAAAGTTGCAGAATTACATGATGCTGCATTTTGAAGGTCTTGTCTGTATGGAAGGATTCATCTTGTATTTAGTTTACCCACATTTTGATAGAGGTGGTAATTCAGTCAGATCCGAATCGGCAGCCTCCTAACAGCAGCGAATCTGTGCCCATAAGGCTCGCAAAACGTAACAGGATGCACTGTGCATCATGGTGTGATGTGCTCATGCCAAAATCGGGCATTGGGAGTTGGGACGCTTGGATTATGCTGATTACATACCTATAGGTCGCTAAACAATCCAACTCATTCCTGATGACATGTTTTATGTCATTCGTTGTTCAAAATTCGAGACAGGTCGCATCGCCGCGATTTGCCACTGACTAGTATGTAATCCGGAGGGATGAAAACAGCATATTTATTCTCACCAATTTGTGCCGGCCAAATTTTAAAAGTTAGGTTTATACAACGGTACGTCTACGGAGTGCCTGCAATATATAACATATGTGATTTGATCAAGCAAAATGAGTCGGAAGCTGCAAATATTGATTATGAGATATAACCAAACTCAGGATAGAATTTCTTTAGTTTCTATTGTTTTGTAAATCCTTCAATAGCTCATATATTTGAAAGTAATTTTCCATTCTTAATGGTGCTTTCTGCAAAATGTTGCGTAGCATGTGAGTAATACAATCAAGTAGAAAACTAAAGATGTGATATTTTTGACTTCAGACTCATTTTGATTGATCTCATCACATGGCAGTTTCTGCAGATATACGTTTTGGTTGACAGTTCGGTCTGGAATGATCCAGAATTGACATGGTTGATATACATGTAGATCGCACCTATTTGGGCCATTCTAAAACTAATATATTAGCGAGAGGATTGCTTGTTGGATTGGGTGTGATCAGGGTATAGTATATGCACTCTTACGGGTCGAGGTGGGGGGAAATATGCCTTGAAGGTAAATTTTGTATGAGATTCATGAAATATGAGGTTTATATGAACATGCTGGTATTTTTAATAATGGCAATAATCCTTTGCAATTTCCACAGAATTCTCACTTTGACCATCATGTCTTTTGTAATATATTTCTGGCTGTGATATAAGTGCACAATTCAAAAATCATTATACAATGTCTTTTAATTTGTAGTAGGGGGTGTGTATACCAGTGTAAAGTAATGTTAAATATGATTTTCAAAGGAGAAAATATGTGCCTTATTAGGCCAATGAAACTTGATTGATAGTTTCCTGTAACATTTTTTTCAGCTCATAATGAGGTTAACTATTTCATTATTCATTATTTTCAAAATGTCATTACTTCAATTTCAATCCCGGATTTTACAACATAAAACACACGATAGACATAATTAATTGAATTCTGCACCTTTACATGAGACTAACGAATATTTCTAACAAAAGCCATGTACATTATGCATTCAACACAAACACACCAGGCAAGAAAACTAGAAGAAAATTCTCAAATTTGAATTTTTAGACTCGTTCAGACAGGCAAGCTCCAAAATCAATTGTAAAAGTGAAAACAAAAATGTTTGAGTAGAACTTTCCCAAATCATGAATTATTTTTAGATTTTGCAATGCAAACACGGCCACAAATTCATAACGCGGGATGGTGACGGGAAACTATGAATCAAGTTTTATTGGCCTAAGATTGAAAGTGACAAGTCATTTCAAGGCAATTCTCACTCTGATCATGGTGTGTAATTCATCTATAGCTTATGCAATTGATTACTTTGATTGTGAAATAATATTTTCTGTCAAGTTGAAGTATTTTCTATACGGGTGTAAATTATTGATTATTTTGAAGTGGATTAGGTGCCTTATAGATTTCAAAAACAAAGCAAGGCTATAGATTTCAGAAAATAAAGATATTTTCAAGGCTATTACCTACTAAATTCTTATTTTAATCATGGTATGTAATTTATTTATGGCTCTTGCAATTGATTACTTTGATTCTGAATTCTCAATGTCCTGATGAGTAGTTCATATTTTTCTATACCTGTAAATTAATGCTGAAATATCTTTTTTAGATGAAAAGAGGTGCCTGATGATGGGATGTTAAGTCCAAGACCATAAGTCACAGAAATCCTCAAATTTATCATGTTCTTCATTACTAATACAATTGATTATTTTGATCAACAAGCGATATTATTGTCTTTCAATTTGTAGCATTATGTACACAAGTGCAAATGATTACATAAATATTCATTTTATGGAGGATATATTATGTGCCTTTAATTTGTTATTGAAAATCAAGCAATAATATGATAATTTAATTTTTAGTATTATTATTTTTGTACTAGTGTAAAATAATCTTTTGAAAATGAGTTTTTATAATGTCGAAATAAGTGCCTTTAAAAATTGATTCATAAATGTGTGTGTGGACATGAGACAATCATTCCATGAAATAAAACACCTTGATTTACACAATATTGTATATTGAACACAATTGTAAACTCCTGTAAAATGGTTACATTTTAGTTATGCCAAATTTGAACAGTGATTGCTTTGCATATACAGGTTTGTATTTGTTTGCAACTTTTGTAGTGTGCAAATAACTGCACAAATTAATGTAGTGCCTAAATTTCCATTTTTGTTACAGGGTACTTGATTGGGTTCAACAGATTTGTAATAAGAAGATAAGAAGCAAGGATATAAAATCATTAACTTATATATAGAGTAACATTGCATCTTCAAAATTGAAATTGATTTTTTTTTTAAAATCAATAATCATTTGTTGGTATTTATCTGAAAATATTTTGAAATTTTGGAACATATTTTCAATATTCTATAGAAAAAAGCCTGACCCACCTTTCATGACAGATCCTCTGGAACAAGGTCTATAAGTGTGTATAACCATTTTTAAATATCCTGATCGTTATGATAGATATTCTTTTTTAAGAGTGCAATATAAACACTGTATATATTATAGTGTACTGTTATATTTATAGATATATGTCTATCTTTGTATAAGTGTGAAATTGTACAATTGTAAATACTGAAAATAATTTCATATCATTACATAGATTCCTACTCCTACTTCCCCATAAAATGACGAGCATTTCATTTAATTTCATCAAGGGGCAGGGGCAGGGCAGCATCCCCACCCAGCCAGAAGACATGCTGCATCTGCATGAAATGAAAAACTATATAGTATCAATCTGTTATGCCCCCCCCCCCCCTAAACACAGGCCTGTCCCTCCCCATCATGCCCCCCCCCCAAAAAAAAAGGGAAACAAATTCACTAGAGCTGTAATGCTACCCTGCTGCACCCCCTAGAATATTGAACAATTCACTGCATGTATAAACCTTTTTCTACTCCCAGCAAAATGGAACAATTCACTGTATGCAGCCTTAATCCTACCCCGCCCCATAAAAATAGAACAATTCACTGCATACTTTATAACCATATTCCTACTCTCATCCAAAATGAAACATTTACTGCATGCAGTCCTACACCATCTGTCAGTCACTAATGTAGTCCTATTTAACTCTCCATCAAAAATGTGCTATCATGACTCTCAAACAGGGGCTGATAACTTATTTTTGTTGAAGATTTTTTTTCTTCAAGTAATTTGGTCTTTAGAATGCAATTGGTTAAAGCAATTGGTTAAAGCCCTGGACTCAAAATCATAGGACCTGAATGTTAGCCTTGCAGGCACCAATGCTTTTGTTCCTTGGCAATAAATACCCTTAGTCTCCACTATGGTAGAGGGTGTATGGTAATTTTTTGCTCTACATGTACAGCAATATTTTTGCTCATTAAACTGCTGCCTACATATTCATGATATTGTATTGTTCTGTTAGATTGTGTTCAATTGTAAATCTTCTTCAATTTGGCTCTTCATTGTAGAATTATTTATAAGTTATGTGTTCAGTTTTGACTTTGTTTATATAATGTGTACATTATATATAATGTGCACACATTCTAACACAATAAAATCTTTTTTTTGTAAGATAATCTCATTTGAATTTTGTCTTTCTAAAATTATTAGATTGAAAAATTGTGTTTTTTGTTTAGTCTACGACAAGAAAAAAACACAATTCTAAGGGGAAACTAACCATTCAGGTAGGATCATTCAGGTGTTTAGGCTGGTTTTTTTCTCAAAATGTTCTTGAAGATTTTGGTGAATTTTCACAAACAAAATCAACATTTTTAAAGATAAAATAATTCCATAAAGTTTCAACCACCAAAAAAAATAAAATAATAATTATTATAGTGTAATAGTAATGGAATTTGTATTCATATTAAAGATAACGACGGTTGTGACATTTTAAACCCAAAATGCTATTTGTAAAATAACATTTTATCAGTGTAATGTTATTGATTGAACTTGATTGTGAAAAGGCATTCACAAGTGTCAATAATATCTGCTGGGGGGGGGGTAATCATGTTTGATTTTGATATATATGGATGTGTCGTTAGGACTTCTCAAATTCTGAAGTTGATGAGTGGAATTGCCAATAGAGGTTATCCATGTAACGGATTGCTGACATCTTGTCGGGGAATAAATATAATAACTGTTTATATAATGATAGGCCTGATTTCAGCCATTTGACATGTGACATTCTACTATCACATAGCTTGAAATTGATTGTGTGATATAATTATATAAAACAAATATTGTGTGCCTTTTGCTTGTGCAATAGTAAAACTATATCACTCGGTTCAATTTGGATTGTTCCATCACACTCGGCTTTGCCCAAGTCCGTTGGAAGTGGGGGTGCTGTTGGGAATCAATGGGAATCTTAGGTAAGAGCAGGCCTAAGTATGAGGGTCATTCAATAAGTTCTTCCTCCTACCTCATAACCTAGCTATTATATAAGCCAGTCGTATGAAATATTTCACAACTGTAGCTTTGAATCTCAGCTAAAAATTCATAGTAGATTGGTCTGAGTACTGGTTGTATTTTTCTGGAGATGCAGTGAAAACCAAACGTCTATTTAGTGCGACGGAAACGGATACAAACAGCCAAATGTCTCATAAGTGCTATTCATTTGGCAAATTCTAAGAGACAAAACGTACCTATAGGCCAATTAAAACTGTCCTAAATTACACATATCTCTTGAACAGAATATAAACAATAACAGTGACTGATTTCTTGGGGAAAATGCCCTCTAGTTCCCTCTAGTTAGCCAGAACTAGACCAGGACAGCTATTAATTGTAACCCTACCCTAGAGAACCGCTGCAGAAGTCATATTTGCTTTTCATAAGAACTAAGAGATCGTCATTATACCGGACTAAATGGAGGGATTTCAAGTATCTCAAAGAGATTATTTTCTATTGCTGACTACCTGATTCACCATTCTAAAGGTTGCATATAAGGAAAACTCATAAAGTTACTATCATGTTAAGATTTAACCCCAGGATTTAACATTCGAGGCATCACTGTGGCTTGACTTGTAACAACGAAAATTTGACTGAATAGCAGTATTCCAGTATGCTAAAGGCGTAGCAATACATTCAAGTTGATATTATACTTTTTGCAAACCTACAGAGGTTAATATTGTCTACAATGTGATTTATACATGATAATACAGTATTATATTCAGAAATCATCCATTGTTTTCGATTTTCAGTATTTAAATCGCGCTGTTATATCTAATCATACAACAGGGAGAGAACACGAAAAAACATGTATTTATCTTTAGGGCAATTTTCCGTGTCCGTTGTCCAAAATCTCTCCCTGGCTTTGATCGCATCCTAACAAAAGTGAAACAGGTATCAATTATCATTTACCATAAATGTGTAGCTATGTTTCAGAGCTATAATTTTGACAAATGTTATGAGGCTGACATTCATATTAGCGATGTTATGAGTGAGGAGGTAGAACTTATTGAATGACCCTTGTATAAACATCATGAAATGTTCTTTCCATCACTATCTTCAGTAGATAGCAACCCGACACAATCAGTAGCAACCTGCCATATAGGTTTGAATGATAGGCCTTAACCGTCATGAAGAGTTCTATCAGATTTTAACGCAGATCACTACTGGTATGTGTGGTCAAATAAGCTGATTTTCTAAGAGGACCTTAAAATTCGTTCTGTAAACAATGAAAGAAAAAGGTCGCTATATATGCAGTGGAGTAACTAGAGTCTTAGTCAATTTATTTGGGGTGGGGGTATGAGGGCGGACAGGTCTGTGATCAGGGGTGGGAGTGGGGTGGGGGGGGGGGGCATAACATACTTTTTAAAATTAA
Organism: Ophiura sarsii; assembly: GCA_035610835.1. NCBI lineage: Eukaryota > Metazoa > Echinodermata > Ophiuroidea > Amphilepidida > Ophiuridae > Ophiura > Ophiura sarsii. The sequence goes on from CM069451.1 coordinate 51,144,163, forward strand.
TATACATACAGTTTGTTATTTTATTTGGGGTGGGCAAATTCCCTCCAGCGGGCCCCTCTATAATAGGTACGCCCGTGCTGTGCCGCCTATGTGCATACTCTTATATTATTTCATAATTAGGACTTTGCCCAGAGATCCAAAGGGACTGCACAAAGTGCCGGCGCAATGCTTCAAGGAAATGACACTCGGACCTGGGATACTGGGTTATCTCTTTTCACCCGTGTCCCCGTTGTCCAAGTCCAATTAATGCTCCAACTTTTTAAAATATTAAACAAGGCTTACCAACTGAAAGTTCCAACCACAACAAAGTAAGTAGTAGTAAATAGTAATGATTTTTCATACTATTTTTATACGAATTAGGTTTCCCCCGACTGACGCCTTGAAATTGGATAGAATAAAGTATAAAAAAACCTTTTAATTCCCCGAATAAACGTAATCCCCACCCCGACCCGAGATTTTGCCGACAGATTTGATTAATGGGGACGTCCTTGGACCCGAGTGCTGGACGCCCTTGGACCCGAGTGCTGGATTACCTGTTTCCTGCAAACATACGCGCGTAGCGCGGTTTTTTCTCTATATACTCAGTTCTGGCTATAATTAATATATATTTTGGTTTGATATGGGCTTTTAGAATGATATTTCTAGACATATGCGCGCATAGCGCGTGAAAATAAATTCTTCTTTTGTTCATACTATATATTTGTATACGAATATGGTTTCGATTCCCTCGAGTGACGCCTTGACATTTTGAAATAGAATAAAGTGTACAAAAAACCCTTTAATTCCCCGAATAGGTGTAATCCCCCACCAAAATGACTTTAATGCTGGGTTACCTGGTCCTGAAAACATGCGCGCGAATTGTAAGTTCTATACTACTCAGTTATGGCTGTAATTAATGGACATAAGCGCGTGTAGCGCGCGAAAATAAATGTTCATATTTTTTCATACTATCTGTATACATATTTGGTTTCGATTCTCTCGACTGACGCCTTGAAATTTGATAGAATAAAGTATATAAAACCCTTTAACTTCCCCGAATGGGTGTATTTCCCCGAATGATAGTCAAGGGTGCGGCTCCTTTGGACACGCCACTGCTCATGTCATGTCTATCTGTCAATCTCTGTAGGTTAAAGGGTGCCCCCTCCAAGCTTTTGGATTATATCAGCCAGCACCCCTCCCCCTCCATTTGGACACGCCATTGATATCCCAAGTGGGGGACGGTGCAACCAGGCCTTTTATCTACCGATTGACTTCACAGCATTTGCCCGATTATTCGGTAAACATGCGATTTTTAAAAGCTATTTACATGAATCGTGCCATAATTTAGTGATGCGTGCGTCTCGCGAAAATTTGATATTTGTATTATACCCGCGGACGCTAGACGGACGGACTGTATGCTATTGGTCAAAAGTTTGCTTTCTTCTTTTCTTTCCCTTTTTTCTTTCTTTCTTTTTCCTTTTTTCCCCAACCTTCTTTAGGGGGGCTTTCGCCCCCTGTGAGCAGGCTTCGCCTGCTGCCAACAAGCTGGCTCGATGGGCACTGGATTGGGCAGTCACTGAGATTGGGGTAAACCAGTGACAGTTAAGAATACTGTCACTGGGTAAAACCGAGGATCTAACATTTAGATCTACTCACGACTACAAGAGAAGAGAGACCATTCTATCGATGCAAGACAAAACGAAACGGAAATACAGCGCCAGTCTGGACATCAACAAATGAGAGAACGTGCGATCGATGCCAGACAAAATTAAACGGAAATACAGCGCCAGTCTCGACAATAACAGATGAGAGACTATGCGATCGATGCCAGACAAAATTAAACGGAAATACAGCGCCAGTCTCGACAATAACAGATGAGAGACTATGCGATCGATGCCAGACAAAATTAAACGGAAATACAGCGCCAGTCTCGACAATAACAGATGAGAGACTATGCGATCGATGCCAGACAAAACTAAACGGAAATACAGCGCCAGTCTGGACAATAACAGATGAGAGACTATGCGATCGATGCAAGACAAAATTAAACGGAAATACAGCGCCAGTCTCGACAATAACATGCAGATGAGAGACTATGCGATCGATGCAAGACAAAATTAAACGGAAATACAGCGCCAGTCTCGACAATAACAGATGAGAGACTATGCGATCGATGCCAGACAAAACGAAACGGAAATACAGCGCCAGTCTGGACATCAACAGATGAGAGACTATGCGATCGATGCCAGACAAAACTAAACGGAAATACAGCGCCAGTCTGGACAATAACAGATGAGAGACTATGCGATCGATGCAAGACAAAATTAAACGGAAATACAGCGCCAGTCTCGACAATAACAGATGAGAGACTATGCGATCGATGCAAGACAAAATTAAACGGAAATACAGCGCCAGTCTCGACAATAACAGATGAGAGACTATGCGATCGATGCCAGACAAAACGAAACGGAAATACAGCGCCAGTCTCGACATCAACGAATGAGAGAACATGCAATCGTGGTACGACGAAATGAATCCGTAGGAGATCGGCAATCACGACTACATAACAAGAACTTCGTAATCAACGAAATATACCAACTCAAGAAGCCATCACCCATCGTGGAAAACTTGGTGTCATAAAGGACTCGGCATATTTTCTTGAAAGCGACTTCACCCTTGAAGACAAACATCACCAGCTTCCAAGCCTGTTTGATATAGATTCTATATGCCCCCATTGCACACTATGAAGTGGAAGGAAGAAAGATCAAGGTTCTGCTGCTCAGGGGAAAGTCAAGTTGGATCCCATTCCATCATCACCTGATATAATTAAGAATATCTACCAAAATACTTCTTTCCTAACAGATATCAGGAAATATAACAACTGCCTCTCATTAGCCTCACTTGGCATAGGAAATGAAATCATACAGCAAGGTTTTAGTCCGACTGTGACGATTCATTGCAAGGTGTATCATCTAATTAATAATAATAATAATAATAATCAGTATTTATATAGCGCCTTTTCCAAATGGCTCAAAGCGCTGTAATTTTGCTGCTGGTGAATAATCATCATCAATAGGATGCTGCCAATTTAGAGATGAGGAGGTCGCTTGTTAGGCGCGCCACCACTCAAATCTAGCGCAAACCTATCCGCACATAGATTGTAACATCCACCATTTTTCAAAGCAGCTCCCCAAATACCATTGGGTCACTCAAGGAAGTTTTTGATAACCGAAACAACTGATCACCGATTTTGAAAGCAGGAGGAAACCGGAGAACCCGGAGAAAACCTACGAGAGCGTGCATGGATCGTGATAAACCAAATGCACATAAAGCCCGCGGTCGTGCACAGAATTGACCCGGGTTTCATTGGTGCAAGGCGAGGGAACAACCGCTGCGCCAACACGCTCCCCCTTGACACCCTTCTTCCATCTGTCGGTAATGTTCGCTCAGTTATACTTCCTCAACACCGAGAATGAAGCCTCAAACCGGTTACAGCACCAGCCAAATTTGGATCGTTCAACAAGTTCAAGATTTGTCACACTACAAGAAATTCTTCATGTAACAATCCATACGTACAATCGTTGAAAAGCTGCGATTGAAATTCAAGAACACAGTCAACAACATCTTTAGATAGTTCTTAATGCCGACAAAAGACCCTCTGGTGAGCGTGCTCGGAGATTCAACATGACGACTGGTAGTGAGGTTGCAGTTATATTACCTGGTGATTTAACCAACAATTCTGATGTCATTATCCACACCAGGGAAGGTCCTATGCAGAGGATGAGGATAAACATGATAAATGAACTTCATCGTAGTTACGATCCTCTTCATTACATCCTTCTCTTAAATTTCCATTTTGAACAGATGGTTACCATTTGTACATTAACATTCACGAATCACGAGGCTCTCGAAATGTAACACCTGCTGAATTCTACCAATACAAACTGTTTTAATTTGCAGATGAATGTTGGATTTCTTATAACCAGTACTTTTAATATTAGACAACATGTGTCGACATTCTTTTTAATTTTGGAACAAGAAACAAAATATTTTATAAATATGGTCATTTTAATTCACCAACAAGTGCAAATAATTGCTAACATGATTACGTTTTTATAAAGTGTTGATTGGCATTTACTGTATCAAGCTTTTAATCAATATTGTTGAGGTTCGTTAAAATGAAATAACTCAATTCATAATAGTCAATGCGATAACTTTGAAAATGGGTCTCTCATAACGTGAAAGAAACAAGACTTTCATGGTTATTCTATTTGATACAATTAGTGTTTTGATTTGCAGATAAATGTTGGCATTTTTATAACCAATACTTTCAATTCAGTGTCAAACAGGCTTTTAACTTTTAATTTTATTTTTGACCTCGAAACAAGATTTAAAATAATTATGGCCACTTTAATTTAAAAAAATGTAAATTGCTAGTATTCACAAAGAGTAATTAATATTCAAATAATATTTAAACCCGGGAGCTTCAAATACACAGCAGAATGCTATGCATAAAATCCATTATGTGGCTAAAAATTGAGTCGACACTGAAATATTCAGATTTTGTGTTTTATATTATGGGGAATACGTGTAGGCCTAATCCTGAAGAGAATGAAGTTTGTTTCTTTTTTATTAAGAATTCCGTTCGCAGCTCGAAGAATTGGGTTCTTTTAAAAATTAAAGCATATCTCATAACTGACTATTGATTTTTATCTCCACTTTAATTTATCTCTTTTTTTCGAATTTCCCAGGTATAAATATCTTTTGAGTTTGAATTTGAATGAATTTGAACTCTTTGCTCCTCACTATAGACGGATCATTTCAAAGGATTTAGTAGGCCTATTCCCCGGATTATTAAAACAGGCATAACTCTTGATGGCAATGGGCAATTCCACTGATTCTTCTTTTTTTAGGTGAGTGGAAACATACTCTGAATATCTCTGGTACCGTACAACTATCATTTAAATTTGAATACATCTGCACTCTTTGCTATACGCTTCACAGTCTCATCATTTATGTTACGTATAGGAGGACGGATAGGATTTAGCATTTCGTAGCCCAGCTCACAAAATTGGTTCATTTGTTGAGACAGGCATAGCTTAACTCTTGAAAGAAAAGAACGATTTAAGTGATTCTTTATTTCAAATGAGCGGAAGAATAATAATGCTCTTTAAAAACGTGTTTCATTGGTTTGTCAAATTAGTTTCGGACTTTTTGGAAAAAAATATTCATTCCCATAGCCTACAACTTATTTGTGACTCACACTGTATGCAGGGCCTCTATACGGGGAGTCGGGCGGTTTGAGCGATGGAATGTCCCAGTTTACTATGCATCTGAAAAAGTGAATAAATGGATATGCACTAAACTTACACAATCAAATGACAAATGTATACACTTTTCAGCCATTGAATACCAAAAGCAATACATTATTTACAAACCTAGGCCTATATCATTATTAGCTTGCCCATATTTGAATCCATTTGTTAAAACACGGCACGTGATTAGTAAGCATGAAATCCCGGGCATGAAACTTAGGAATATCCATTCTCCTATTTTTCCACGTAACTCCTGGTCAAAGGTCAAAGTCACCCATCGGCTATAACAACATATTGTTAGTTATTGATTAACGATTATCTTAGCTGATTAATATATATATAAATATGAATTTCGTTCAGAACAAAGGACATCAACAATGCACATCTCACATAGATAACGCAATGGACATTTTGAAATGACAATCAACTTGGCCCACCACGGACTCTCTATGATCCTGATTAAGTGGTACGCAATACTAGTGTTGAAGTATTTATTTTTCTGTACATGATTTACTTCAGAATTCGAGATGAATACAATAATGGTCATTTTTACTGTTGCCACTAACCATGCCAACGAAAATACAGAAAACCTTGATTAAAACATTGTGTAACATTTTGGAAAATTATCACAAGTTATTGAAAACTTTCGATAAAAAGTCCTATATTTAATATTGTACGCTTCATTCGATGCAGTTTTAAATGGATTTAGACTAATGCAGCCGTTCACGTCTCAAAATAGATGTTGGAGGCGCAAAGAGCACACAAATCACAAGATATCAGGGGCGCATCATAGAGGGGGAAAGGGAATACTTGTTTTTTTAGCGTTTTGTCGTACAAAAAGAGGGCAGATTTTTTTGAATCCTTATGCATGTTAGGTGTAAGTTCATACCAGTTGCAAAAAATGTCGAAATCCCTAGGGATTTCCTCAATTTTGATAAAGACAGCTTGTTTTCATTCAGAGCCCTGATCCAGCATAATTCTTTCTTTTGTTGGGGGGGGGGGGGGGGATACGGGGGCCAAGAAAAATCCGGGGAGGGGCAAAGGTCGTAACTAGGGAATCCCTCCACCGCCTCCCCGGACGGTGCCGCCACTGAACTCATCTCTCTGAGTACCCACTGAAACGGGGACTTGTGGATCCAATGAGCTTTCCAGCTCTCACAATTGGTTGACTTGATGTGGGAAATTGTACCAAAAAACTCAACGATTTGAGAGACTGTGTAATATATTTTATAACTGATGAACTGACAACTTGGTTCCAAATAGTGGCGTCTGATTACTAAAGATCAAAAGGGGTGTGTGGCCCGTGTATGGGGTGTGTGGGCAGGGGGGGGGGGGGGGGGGGTGGGGGGGGGGGGGTTGCGATGTGGTTGTCTCAAAACCGGCAAAAAAAATCGCATGGTAAAAGTGGCAAATGTACCAACGGAACCTACCTATGTCTCTGAAAAAGGTAAAGTGGTACACCAAAAAGGTATATTGTCAAATTTTACGGGGGGCGCGTACACGTTAAAGGTATATTGAAAATTGTACGGGGGGCGCCCGCCCCCTCCGCCCCCCCCCCCCCTGTATCCGCCACTGATATTAATGCCAATTGAAGAGCGCCAATGTAAAACCAATATTGGTCCAATATTAACTGGCAACATGATGCCAATTGAAGAGCGCCAATGGTAAATACCAGGGGCGGGAAATAACACGATTGATTTCATATACAAATTCTGACGTGGTCTAAATAATATGCGCAAAATATTTTCCTCGCCAATGAAATTCTTTGGCGGGAATCTTGTTATGACCTATTGTTGGTTAAAATTATGATGCCTTAACCAACGTTGATTAAACTAAAAATTGATTATATTTTTACTCTTTAACCAACGCAGTATTAAAAGTAATTTTTAACCAACGCTTCATTTTTAACCAATGTTGTATACTTTTTAACCAACATTTTTTAACCCATGGTTATTTAATACCTGTTCTGAGAGTGTAGCTCCGAATCATAGCTACAAATTAGTGGTAGATGATAATTGATATCTATTTCACTTTTGCTATGATGCGGTCAAAGCCAGAGAGAGATTTTGGACAGCGGACACAGAAAATTACCTTAAAAATATACACATGTTTTTCGGTGTGTTTTATTTGTATTGTATGGTTAGATATAAGAGCATGATTTTAATACTGAAAATGGAAATCAATGAATGATATATGGATATTACAGTATTATCATGTATAAATAATTGTAAGCAATTTTAACTCGTGTAGGCTTGCAAAATATGTAATATCAACTTAAATGTATTGCTATGCCTTTGGCATACTGGAATACTGCCAATCAGTCAAATTTTCGTCGTTACAACTCTACGCCACAGTGATGCCTCGAATGTTAAATCTGTAACACAATAATCATTTATGAGTTTTCATTATGCGCAACCTTCGGAATAGTCAATCAGGTAGTCAATGATAGAAAATTATCGCTTTGAGATACTTGTAATCCCTCTGTTTCATACAGCATGTTGAAGATCGCTTAGTTCTTAATGAAAGTCAAATATGACTTTTGCAAATCAAACGGGTAACTCTCACAGAGAGCTCTGATGGGCCAATCAATTGATTCACTGCAACTCAGAAAATAATCAAAAATGACCTATTTTGACCTTTGACTCCATAACCGTTGGGCGTACGAAAAATTTAGGGTGTTTTGTTTCATGTTTGAGGACAATCGGGCAACTTTTAAAAGAAGTCCTTAAATTAGTTTCAAAATTTGTCGAATTCCATTACCATATTTGGAATCAACGTGAGAAATGCATTGAATTAAGCACACACATGTTTAGTATTGTTTCAGTAATTCCTGAGATAGGATTTTGATAGTTTGAAAGGCGTGTTGGCGCAGCGGTAGAGGGGGGGGGGGGGGGGGGGGGGGGGGTTTGCGATGTGGTTGTCTCAAAACCGGCAAAAAAAAATCGCATGGTAAAAGTGGCAAATGTACCAACGGAACCTACCTATGTCTCTGAAAAAGGTAAAGTGGTACACCAAAAAGGTATATTGTCAAATTTTACGGGGGGCGCGTACACGTTAAAGGTATATTGAAAAATTGTACGGGGGGCGCCCGCCCCCTCCGCCCCCCTGTATCCGCCACTGGTGGGGGATAATTCCTAAAATCCATCTGATTAACCTCTACACTTTATATCAGGAAATATTGGGTAGAGACGTGATTACCCTCTCTCCTCTTCTCTTCTTTCCACAATTCCCTTTTCTTCTATTTGCTTTTCGTGAGATTTGCTGGGTGGTCTCGCCATCCACCAGTTCGGCACGATAATCTCTTCCGGAAGCCCTCCTTTTCGGGAAGTATTACCCACAATGCAATGCGATAATTTTGGCTAGTCCAATATAGGAACCCTCATTTCATAACACAAGAGAACTGTATGATATAAATTAGACATAAATTAGACTAATATACCTAATTCGAAATAGCTGAGACTAATATATACAGGGTGACCCAGAAAATGTTAAACCCAAAAATCACAAACTTAAAAAAATTATTAAAAATAAAAATAAATAAATGTGACATTCTGTTTTCAACAGTTATGTAAACAATTTATTCAGCTTTCTGGAGAACTTTAGATCATGTAAATTGGCCTTACCAAACTAAAGATACACTTGATTGACAGGGGATGTTTTCGCCCTTTTGTAAAAGTGAAAACAATTGTAACTTGGTTCAGATATGATACTTAATTCTGTTCTAAGTACGGTGAGTTAAGTAATCTTTTCTTTTGATCTGTATTTATTAAATTAACATTTTCAAATGTAGTCAAGGGGACTAGGGGTCAAGTTTTTGTTTTCAAAGTCTCTTACATAATAATAATATTGATTTACATAATAAATGAATATTGATGAGATACTGTGCAGAAATGGTTTCAAACAGGCACTTGTTCTGCTCATGTGGCATGGAACAATTTTTTTGCACTTCACTTACACTACAAAATTACACGTATTTTAAGTTTTTTGTGTGGCCTATTGATATGATTTAAAATGTTTCAGAAAGTTAAATGTATGGTGCACATAGCTGGTGAACGAGTTATGCAATATTTTGTTATTTTAATGGTAAAAAAAAAAATGAATTTTGTAATTTTTGGGTTCAACATTTTCTGGGTCACCCTGTACCTCGCACAAAAAGGGCCCTGACCAGGTGTTTTGGTTATGGCTAATTCAAAAAAGATAATCGGTACCAAAAATCTGAGACATAATTTAAATGAGCAAATTTCTTCTCCGCAGTTTGATACCTCATTCAAAAAAATTCGAATGGATACTTTTAAAGTTATGGCGATTTCTATGACCATGCATAACAACAACAAAGTTGCACTAGGTATAGAAAATCATTGATTTGTGTGTGATTACGCACTGAAAATGTGTGTGTAAAGACTCACAGCTAATCAGCAAAGACTTTAATTCTTCACAGCTAGTCACATCCTTTATCCATGTTACTCCAGAGTCCAGACCCATTCATCCAGATACCTAGGTGGCTCGTTCAGAAAGCACACAGTTATGACAGTAATCACACACAAATCAATGATTTTCTATACCTAGTGCAACTTTGCTGTTGTTATGCACGGTCATAGAAATCGCCAAAACTTTAAAAGTATCCATTCGATTTTTTTGAATGAGGTATCAAACTGCGGAGAAGAAATTTGCTCAATTAATATATATCTCAGATTTTTGGTACCAGTAATATATTTCAAAGCACCTGGTTAGGGATTTTTTGTGCTAGGTGTAGCCTACTTAGGTATATTAGTCTCAGGAAATAGGTAAAACATTTTGTATAATACAATGATAGGTTTTAGAGTCATTCTCAGCGTTCAGCGGCTCATTTTAAATTCATTATATTGATTTGAGGGTTTACGAAGTCGACTGGAAACGATAAATCAATATCGATTCTTTATTTTAATTAGAGACTTTGCTCTAACTTGGTAATATGGAAGATCATACAAGCAGTAGCGTATCTCCCGGGATCAGGGGGCAGAGTGCCCCATCCCCCCCCTCTACCGCTGCGCCAACACGCCTTTCAACCCCCCCCCCCCCCAAACCCCACCCCCCCCCCCCCCCCAGACGGCTTTTACCGGGAAGACCAGCTCAAACTACCGGGCTAAAAAATCGAAGAGAACGGAAGAAGAGAGGGAAGAGAGGAAGAGAAAAAAGGAAAGGAAAGGGAAAAGGGGAAGGAAAGGGAAAAAAAGGAAGAAGAGGGGGAGGAAAGGGGAAATGAAAGAGAATAACGAAGGGTAGGAAGGAAAGAGGAGAAAGAAAAGAATAGTGTAGATAGTTGATAAGGAAGGGAAAACAAATAAGTGGAAGGAAATGAAAATCGAAAAGAAACAAGGGGAGAAGAGATTTAACCATCCAAACATTTTTTGTTAACTTCAGTGACTTTCATCAAGGTAATCATAGGACCGGGGGACACCCCGCCCCCTTCTTTTGACTTTGGATGAATTGCACCTATTTGAAGAATCTAAGGGATTTGCTTAATTCCCATCTAAATGACTATTTTCCCCTCGCCTGGTTTGATGATGGGCAATTTAGTATATATAAAGATGGCAAATTTTCGCATTGTCCAGGAATATCATTATAAAAGCCCGTTTAAATTTTAAAAAATGTACCTTAATAATGGCCAGATTCGTGTAAATATGTTGTTAAAATTTTAAGTTTAGGATGCTACGTCATTCGATGGAATAACAAACCAAATGCGCCATTTTTTGACGTAATAGGGTCGAACTGGTGTTCACCGGGAAAAAAATACCCTTTGCCCCCCCCCTGACAAAAAAAACACCAGATACGCCACTGCATACATGTATGCAAAAATCTGTCGAAGGATAAAGTGTTAGGCGTATTTAAAAACAAAAAGAGTTTGAATATTTAAGGAGGATGCACCACGATAGAATTTGTCTATAGAATTTTCTTATATTCACTGTCAACAAAGTTTGAACGATTATAAAAAAGAATCTTGAATAAAAAATGGGGGTCGCAGACATAGTTTTTGAGCTACAGCCATTTCAAAACACGTGTTTTAAATAGAATTTTTAGGCCGAACATTTTTGTATTCAAAAACCAAACTGCTCCAGCAATTTTGTTGTAATTTTAATAAAAGTTGCGCATTGATAGGCACTAAAGACTAAAGATGATTAACAAAATATGGTCACCGACTTAGTTTTTGAGATAATTCCAATAAAATAGGAAAATCCCCAAAATAATAGCTATAATTATGACTATACAGTTTATTTATCTTGACTCCTTTACTGATCCTCAATGTTTCATAGATCCATCAACTTTGGTTTAAATAAATATTGGTATTTTTATATGTTTACGTTACCATGATTACACGAGTATTACTTTTGCAAGGGAAGGAGGGAAATACTTCCAGAAAAGGAAAGCTATCCCGATTCTCAGGTGCTGCCGTAACTGTCCATGCTTGTAATAACGGTGTACGATAAAATGATAATGGCGTACATTGATGTACATTGCGGTTATCTAGGTAGTAATGGCAGTTGTATAGTCATTTTTAGGCAATACAGGTGAGCTATCCGGTTTTAACTTTATGAGTAAATTACGGAACTGTAAACAAATATTAGATTAACCGGCCATACCCTGCTCGTATCAGTAGTTTCAAACAGTAGGTAAATTCTTCAAAAGAAAAATAATATCGGGGTAATAAAGAAGGTTATTTAAATAGAAATTGGTGAAATTAGGTATTTCGTTACAATTTTGGTTAGCCTAGCTTTCAAAACATAACATCCAAATGAGTCGGTAGTGAAATTCGAACTGAATTTACTTAATTGTAATAATACAAATGCGCGCAAAAACAAACAAAAGTTAATCATTGGTATCGGATACAAATGAATCATACAGGGTGTAAGTCTGTGCCCGTTGATTCTGAATAAAATACAAGCTCTTATTAAATCAAATTAATGAACACAAATTAAAATCATGATAAATCGCTAGATCGAATCATTACTTCCATGATCGAATCAAGGATTCAGTATACATGTACATTGAAGTACCGTAGAACGTCTGTCTATTTAACACAATTCGGTTTCATGTCCATCCCATTCCATGCCGTTCCGTTCCATTCTGTTCCGTTCCATTCCATTATGTTCCGTTCCGTTCTATCCGTTCCGTTCAATTCCATTCCGTTCCGTTCCGTTCCGTTCCGTTCCATTCCGTTCCATTCCGTTCCATTCCGTTCCATTCCATTCCGTTCCATTCCATTCCATTCCATTCCATTCCATTCCATTCCATTCCATTCCATTCCATTCCATTCCATTCCATTCCATTCCATTCCATTCCATTCCATTCCATTCCATTCCATTCCATTCCATTCCATTCCATTCCATTCCATTCCATTCCATTCCATTTCGTCCGTTCCATTTTGTTCCATTCCATTCCATCAGTGGCATAAACAGGGTTTAAAATGTGAGGGTGGTGGGGCAGGAATATGACTTGGAGGCATGACAAATGTAGAGCATGTGAATACATAATTTGGTCAGTTTCATTTAGGGTATCATGGGGAGGGCGAGGCTTCTTACAGGGTAAATCAGACTATGCCGGACATGAGCACACTTACCTGTTCACGAATATTCAAGGTTACATTAATGTGCGTACAAGGTTATACGTTATCAACCGAATACGGCGAACGACTGATAGCGACGGATAAAATGTTTTAAAAATTATACTTAGGGAGTATTTGGGGGGGGGGGGGGTGCAATTTTTTATCACCCCCTTCTTGAACACAGAACAATTTCATGCCCCCCCCCCACCCCCCAGTTTTAAAACAAATATCATTCCTTTTTTTAAAAATTTAATGATGGTACAAATGATGGTATTTTAAATGTGTTCAGTCACAATTTCAACAAAAAGCCATAAAATATAGAGTGTATGGTATAATGAAGTGAACATTATTATTAGAAGAACATCAATGAAGCTTCATGATAACACCTTGCTTTTATTATAGTACGGAAACATATCAGTGCCATCCTACTTGACGACATAGGTCGGTATGAAGAATGCAGGGTGTGTCAACAATGGCGTAGCTAGGTTTTTGATATTGGGGGTGGGCAAAAAATGCATTTGGGGACAAACAAATTTCCATCTTTACACTTATGACCTACAAAATTTCATGTGCCCCCTCTTTGCCAGAATAAAATTTCGCGTCCCCCTTCATGTTTAAAAAAAAATCCGTGTCCTACCCCCTGGTTTCCTCCGTCCCCCTGGCGTAAATAGTGACCGCTCCCTTACAGTGGAGTACATTTTTCAACTCCAGCGGTTTTAGGATGAAATAATCTATTCTCAACGTGCGATATAGTTTTCGGGAATCATAATTATATTAGTATGTTCAATTCAATTCAATTCAATTCAATTCAATTCAATTCAATTCAATTCAATTCAATTCAATTCAATTCAATTCAATTCAATTCAATTTTGACATTGACCAAACATTATGATATATGATCCAAAGATATGGTTTAATCTATAATAATAGATACTAGTCGACTAAAACATTGTCGAATGAGACATGTTTGAATGAAGATAATCGTTTTTGTAACCAATGTTCAAAATTGCTCTATTGCGCATAATCCCGAAGAATTTCGTACACAAATTTCGTGCTCAATCATGAACGTCATGACGTATATGTAAGTCTGGTGCTTGGATATTTGGAAGGCATGGACCCAATTGCTCTCATTTTTTAGAACAGTGTAACAGCAAAAACTTGGAATGCCTCAGAATAGGTTGTTCTAATGTCCTCAATTGAGTAATATAAGTGCGTTGTGGTCGGGCGGTGTTGGCTTAGCAGTATAGAAAACCCAATATATTTTAAATTACTAACAACAATGGCCGAGCAGAGAACCTCGATAGAATTCAATGGCCTCAGACAGAGAGCACCCGCGACTCAAAAGATTCATTGATATTTCCACATCCTAGTGCGGGGAGTAACACAGGGAGTGACCATTGTCACCACATATATTTACATTAACCGTTGAGGTGTTGGTGAATACGCAGAAACGCAAGGACGCATGGAATTCAATCAAATGCTATAATGAATAACCAAACTGTAGATGCGCTGAGAGATTTGAGGATTTGAAGATGTTTGATTTATGAACACAAACTTGATCTCAGTGACATCCTGGGAATAATGCACATATATGGGAAATGGAGTAATCGAAAACTTAGAGGATAAACCCGGAAATGAATTTAGCCTAACAATAAACCGGATGGATAAGGAGAATGAGGTTCTCAAAAAGACGTTTCTGTAAGCCGCGGAATAACAAAACCATGATGACTTGCCGAAACCAACCTCTAGAATCTATGCTATGAAATAATATTTGGCAACCCTGAAAAAGAAACTATTCTGATCACTCATGATCAAAGTCCGCTCCATCCGGGAATACCCTCAGCCATGCATGACATTCATTATCAAACTGCTAATCAAACTTTAAACTGCGATTAATTTCTCTCCACTTACAATCTAATTAGAGTGAAACATTGCACCACTATATATAATACCACTCGAGAGCTAGCTAAATAACTCATAGTCCAATAGAACTTTCTGATAAAATTGAAAACACGCCGGGGACTGCGACTGTTACACTTTGATCCCAACAGTGGCCTAAAACTGCAAACGCCCAGGTTGTTAGAAACAGTTGACATTATATAACAGAAGTGTGAAGGACGCGAAAGTTATACTGAAATCACGCAATACCTAACTAATTGAGTTTTTACGATGGATAATTATAATCACATTCTACCCGTCGAAGACTTTGTAAGAAGAAGAATTACGGCAAACATCTGACACAAGTGATTGTTTAAAACACCCGATTCGGTAATATTTCATCGGTTGGATTTAACTTACTTACTGCCCCGGCAAGTTGACTTTCAATTGGAAGTGGTCTACCCAATTTTGCCGCCTATCGATTTATATACTAGTAATCATTGGATTCATAAGGGAGGATAAGACCTACAACACAGATTTCTACGGAATAAAAAATGGTTAGATATCTGGATCGACCGAAATTTGCCATGGAACATATTGGGCCTTTCACCCAATGTCGGACAATGAAAGCATGTTTTTTCTTTATAACTCTCCTGCTAGCATGCCTTCGTCATGGGTTAGCCGACACACCAGATTTTTCTCCCATAGATTCTTCACTAAACACAGCAGCTACCACCTCGTCGAGGCCAGACCGTGATGGGGACCGGGCACCAGCAGCTTTTCGTAGAGATAGAAATAGTCACACTGTATATAGCGATTTTCTATTTGATTTATTGCCAACTCCAGAGCTTGCTAACCGACCGGAGTCTTCATTGAATATATTTTACGTACATTTATCAGGTAGGTTTTCTTGGCCAATATAATCAAACGTTTCAATAATTCTCGGATAAAAAGTTCCGATCATATTATCATCAGTATTGTCTATTAGTAATAGGTCGTATATGTTGTTACTTTTTGGTTATAAACTGCTCAAAAAAGATCGGATCCTTTGCTTCAGTGCTTAGCCACCTGCTTGTGAATGTGGGAGGTCTCATTCAAAATGTGCCAAATTCACCACTATTTCGTGTTCAAAAGAACAACAGAAATCAACAGGAGAGTTCAGTGAGTTTTGATATTGACATTCTCTGTAGGGAAGACCAAATCGCATCAGATTTTAACACGTTCCGCATGTTCTAGATTTGATAGCTATATCGGCTACGGCGTCATGCTCAGATTTGCTTCAAAATTATACAGGATGTGTATATTGACAAAATAAATTCACATGCCAATTTTGAATTTTTTCCATCAAGCCGTTTTCAAATGGCGCAATTTTTTGTCTTCAAAAAACCCCATAGACTTCTGTGTGTTAGGTTTTTGGCACGTTGCCAAATTCCCCAAAATTGCTTCTTTTCTCAAAACACACTCTATTTATAAATGATTTTTTAACCCTTTGTATCCATAGGATGAACTTGTTTTTTATAGTATGTTTTTGCCAAAATACCAATGCACAATATTTAATGTAATTATTTCCACATTTACAATCATAACATGGATTGAATGGAGTGGGAATGTTAGTACTTAACAAAAAAAATGGTATTTTTTCTAGAAACACTAAATAGTCAAACTTTGTGAATATTTTTAAAGAGAAGTATAGCTCCTATTTCAACAAACAAGGTGTCATATGAAAGGTAATTCAATTTAGAAGATTCTATCGCCAGCTTTTTCCATTAAAGTGTTTCTAGTATTTTTTGTGTCAATTTGAACTTTTGCCTTTAAAAAATCCCTAAAAAAATAGTTTTCTCAAAAAGTAAACACTTTATTCACAAAAACTGGCGAGAGAATTTAGGTAATATGCTTATTAACCATCCCCCAAAGTGACAGACCCATAGCAGTTTCCTACTTGGCTGAAAATATTCAAATGTCCAAAGATTTAGGGAATTTTCAAAAAATAAAGAAAAACATAAGAAATATCCAAATTACTCCGAAAGTTCTCAAATAGGTAGAACAAAGACTTGTCTTTAATGTGGTCTCAAAATAAAAAGTATAGATATAATTTATTTGGCACATTAGTTGTTTTTCTGCAGTGGTGTAATAGCCGATAGAACACACCAAGAACGCCACACATTTGGAACTTGTTTGAAAGTCTGTTCGCGTCTATAGACGCGAACAGACTTTCAAACAAGTTCCAATGTGTTCTTGATGGACGCACGATGGACGGTATTCTAGAAGTATAAGCCTTACACCAGCAGAACACATTTCAGTGTATCAAAACATCTATAGAATATACAGACTGCTCAAGTAAAAAATATTTTAACTTTTGTACAGTCCAAAATCAGGCTGGGCCATTTTCCAGGTAATTTCAAGCAATTAGTTTTGTTTAAACTGGAGCATATCTCCAGATTCCTGTCAAGCGAAAGACTACGTTAAACGGGTGAAAGAATCAATAAGGGATAAATGAATCAATATCCCCAACTGCTCCCAACGTCAAAAAGAAAAGACAGTGACAATTGTTCTAAGTCTTCAAAGCTGTTGTATGACCTCAGTATATTTTGTAGCGCGTGTGTGAATTTTCTTTGCCAAAGTTACAATTCATCGGTGTCGGTCTCTCAAAGTGGCTCAACTCGAATTTAGGACAACGTCTTTAAAACTCTCTTTTTTCCCGACATCCAAATTACTTGTCTTAAATTGCTCTCATGTCTTCGAGGCCTGTTGCATAAAAGTTATAAGTTAAGATTCTTCTTGAACTTAACACTTTCCACGCGGCTATTAGTTTTACCATTCAAAACAGATCTTTCACAAACCTTTCCCAACTTTCAAAGTCTATCTCAATGATGGTTGATACTGAAACAATACTAGGCATGTTTGTATTTATGTTAATGCATTTCTCGTGGCGATTCGAAATATGGCAATGAAATGTTATTATTTTGTTATTTGTGAAGATTTTTGTGAACTTTTGCAACTGCATCTGCCTGCCGCGTGGAGTGTTAAGAAGAGTGATGTTTGAGCTTTATCTAGAGTTGAACCCAGGTCTTAAGTTTGACATGTGTCCTATCTCTTGAAGATTGAATAATGAATTCTTTAATAATCCCCTAAAGAAGAGTTGAAAACTTAAGAAGCATCACTCTTCTTCACGCCTATAGAAACATTGTATTTATTGTGTTCTGAAGAATGACGAATTTGCAGTAAGAATATTGCTATAGATGTAATTATGTTGATAAATATCGAGAACAAAATGCAAAATTGTATGCATGGAATACATCAATTCACCAAGAATTTGCATAGTTTTATTGAATGATTTCATTTTTCATCTGAAAGAACAACCCAAATAAAAATATACAGTTTAATATAGTATTAGGCTACCGTGATTGTAAATGAAAGTAATTGGTAATTCAAATCAGGTTCTATATTCAAATCAACATCGCTTGGCTCCTATAGCAATCCAATCATTCATGTCGCCCCAAAACAAAACGGTGTCACATTTTCTATCACAGATTAAGAGTAGTCATTCTATTCTATGCGGAACTTGATCATGCTCATTTCTGCCCACGTTTCGGTCAATTCATCTGTATGATCTGACCATCATGACCATGAAGCAGGCGCGTCGCAACCGGGGCGCCAGGAGCAGCCATGGTCGCCCCACTTTTTTACAAAGAAAGAAAAAAAGAAGAAGGGCGAAAAAAGAGAAGAAACGTGGGAAAGTGATTGCTTTTGAATAAAATATTGGTAAAAGTACACACCAAATCGCACCAATACCAATTCTGAGGGGGGCACTGCACGACCGTGCGATTTTTTTTGACCGTGCGAATTTGTTTGACACCCCCCCCCCCCCCCCCCCCCCCCCACCACTCTTACCTGAAATTTACGAGGTGACTTCAAACAAAATTGGGGCTACCTTTTACAATTTTTTTGTTAGTACGTCGGACTGACCAGCTCAAAAACCTTAATACAGTTTTCAACATCAATGGCCGCCCCACTTTTTGGTACCTTGCTACGCCCCTGCCATGAAGCTTCATGATCTGCCAACGCTGCGCGATAAAGGGTATTTTTTTCTATCCAATACCGATAATAGGCTACACACTACTATTTTTTTTGGTTCAAGACGAAACCGGAAGGTGGATATATAGTTGGCCTGATATATTTTGCATTAACACTTATGCGTTACTTTTTTTTTAAAGATTGTAGATTGAGTTTGTACTTTAGGTCCCAATCATGCCTCAACCGTATTAGAACAATGTGTAATTAGACTTTTCACTTTATCCCGTCTGAGAGACATGATTGTAAGACTAGATGTAACGGAAATGTATACGGGATATGATACCTTTTGCTACCTTGACGGTGATCCGGGAGAAATGTGCTTAAATAATTACTATATTTCAACAAATATTTTGTTTTAATTGTCGAGAGTGTTAAAAACGTAATTTAGGCATGCAGTTAATGATCCTGAATAGTAGCGAAATTACAGCAATATACAAGGCGTATACAATTGCCTTCGCTGGGTATTTTACTAGTTTACAACTTGTGTTTCCTAGATTGTAACTACAAATTGTGATTTGTTTCCAAAATCTTCACCAAAACCGTTATCTGAAGAATGTGCACGAGCCGAACTAAACGATTCACTGAGTATACGACATTCGATATCCCGCGTTCATGATGCTCTTCAGGTTGCGCTAGGGAAACATAGGATACCGCTGATTATTTTTCTAATTATTTACAACACCGGGTATACCAAAAACAACATCGATACAGGCTAAAAGCATGCCAAGTTTCAAATCGTGTTTCCTGGATTTCAAATGGGGTTTTGTTCTCGGTAGTATCATTTTATTTATTGACATCTTGCAAAAACAATTATTGTTCTTTCTGTTAAAATCTAGAGCTACTAGTGTTGTTAATAATATTCCTCACGATTTAACGGCTGTAAAAGATGATGCCTTTGGTTACCTTGCCATGTTGACGGTATTTGGATGAAAATGCTGAACTAATTACTATTTATTTTGAACTATCAAACTTTTACTTAGATCTATCAAAATGTCATTAAAAGGCACTGAAAGGCGAATTTACAGCGATTTCCAGTTTATTTCCTTTGTTGGGCATTTAATCTTCAACTTGTGTTTCCTATATAAATTCAATCTAAACACCTCCGGAAAGACCACACCAGACTGGACCACACTCACTTTAATTAGAGAGTAAATCTGATCGTATTATAATAATAGTATTGTTTAAAACTTTTGAATAGTTTTAGCTATACATTTTGCTACCAAAGATTGTATTGTGCAAGATTTTATGAAGAATCATTTTAATGAAGAATAATGCAGTCTTAATGTCACAAATATAAGGTTGTACACACTCAATGCATGCGTGCCGAGATTCGAATTGCCGGCTCAAGTAATACCCCTGTCACACATACGGCGATCAGGCCTTGCGCTCTCGTTGCGCTGAAAAAGCCATGCAAAACACAGTAAGGTCTCTAAGAACCGAATGGGGACGCAGTGGACACCATCTAGAGCGGGGTAGGGTCCCCATGATCGCCCTTGAGGCCCATACAAAGCGCCGCGTTTGTTTATGCTCTGCTGCGATCAAATTGCGCTTATAAGTCGCTGTCTGCGTTACTAGTCCCTTCTCAACACGTTTTCAAATTATATACAGTCCTCAAAATAAATTACTACCTATGTTATACATATACAACACATACATAATAACACATATCGGCCGAGTGCACCACTTTATAGGGAGGTAAGCTACTTCCCTAGCAGCCCTAACTGTAGCGTAACTTACTAACGATGTAATTCTGAGAGCAAAACTGGCGAGTAACACCAGAATAGTAACTAGCGGGGTAAATGTCCACATTAATATTCAGCATCATCTCCTAAAAGATGAAACTAAGCATCCAGTATGGTTTTCACCCTAAAGCCAAGCAAATGCCCAACTGTAATTGGCTTTAATATTGGGGGAAACATTGTAAAAACTGTTGATCAGGACCCAACGTCTCATTGGTTCGCTGATAACATTCAATGGTAAAAAAAAGATGTGTATGACATGATTGCGGGACAAACAATAAATTGTACAATATTGAGCAATCACTGTCGCAATGAGTTCAAATTGGCTTTATACACCCGTTATTGTCTTCCTTCCTTAAGATTTTGCCTCACTGCTCTCAAATGTTTTGGTTACGCCTCAGTTACTAGCGAGGTAGCGCTATTCTTCAGCTACTCGCCATTGGTGCACTCGGCCGATAGTGTTGACCTGGTCAGTTACTTATTTTGAGGACTGTACATTATACTCCTTGTAGTAGATACAGAAGGAATAACAATGACCCACGTTTAAGCTCTAATTTGCTAATCACATTGCCGATAAATTGATTGTTATTTAAATTCTATTTAGAGAGCATTATCCTAGCTTAGAGTAATGCGATAATGCTAGTTTTATAGCCATGATAATCGGTTGGCGGGAGTTTTAAAAACAGGTGTATCAATAACATTTTTGATTAATCTGAATACAATAATAGTGATAATAACATGATGTGTTTCTCTCCTGACAGCAAAGGTTTGTTCACACTATAAATTATTTACTGTGCGGTGCGGTACGTTATTGCAATGGAGTTAAAAATATTTAACTGTCATTGCGGCAGTCTGCGACGCATTGCGTTGACGCTGACGCTCTCATATTTTGCCAAACGGCACTGAATGCCATCGCATGCGGTGACCTGCGTTGACCGGCGTGACCCGCGTCGAATTACCGTATATTGCGGTGGAAGTACGGCTACCGCATCGCATCGCACGGCAAACATCGCCTATAATAGTGTGAACGAACCTTTACTGCAGTCGCAGAGGACAAGTAGTTTGTATGCGTCCTTGCTACGTCGACGGGACGCTCACTTTTCGCTGCTACTGAGTCATTATAGCGCTCTGAACAGAACGCGGAACCTCCACGCTTGTTTTGTGCATGCACAAAACAAGCGTGGTGCACTGGCGCTCAAGGGCGACCATGGGGACCCTCTCACGACCCTCTGGGTATGTGGAGATCTTGATGCGTTTGGCTTGGCGTTTTGATAATGTTTCGGCGTAATCCAAGCGCCGGTCTGATCGCAGCAGTTTGTGAAAGGGTTTTGGTGATATTGATTTAAAAATGGACAGTTTTCCGCGCTATCACTGCGTGTTATACACTTTTTATAGCGCAGTGCGATCGCTGGCCTGATCGCCGTATGTGTGACAGGGCCTTAACAGTCAACAAAGTCCCGCCCGATCGATCGATACTCCTTCTGCATGCAACGCATTCTGCGTACTGCATAATCATACACATTTGTGACATTTTAAACTTTATAGTTTGGGTAGTAAATAAGGCATCAAAATGTAGCTAATACCTTTCTTCATCTTTCTATATACATTTTATTCCCTACGATGATCTGATTCAACGATATAATTAATCTCTCGAATGAGTATGGACTTTGATGTTTTTTGTAGTGTTTGTATGGATTGTTTCCAAAATCTTCACCGAACACTATCCAGACTAGAGATCAAAATTTGCACGCGCCAAACTTAACGAGTCACTGCGTATGGCATTCGATCCCGCATTCATTATTTATGTTCTTCAAGTTACGCTAATAAAGCGAAACATTGGATACCACCGATTATGTTTCTAATTATTTTATTTAGTACAATGCCAGGCATGCAAAAGTAACATCGATATAGTCCAATATAACCCATATGCCAACTTTCAAACGGGTTTAATTCCAAGTTTTCAAATTGGGTTTTATTCCAAGTGTTGTCGTCAGTTATTTATTGATATACACCTCTTACAAAAATAATTACTGTTCCTTCTGTGAAAATTGTGATTACTAAACCGAATAAACCGCGTTTTTCTGCAAAGTATAGCCAACTAATTGACCTTTATTTTGTTGTTTGAATTGTTCTATTCCGACATTTATCTAAGAAGTTACGATCACCTAAAGGTTCGTTGTAAATTTGTTTATACACCCTGTATAACTTGATATTTCGAACCATTGTTTCCTCTTACGACTTCTTTTCCTTCAATTTCCCCCTATGATTACATGGATTACGGGGTGTCGTAATAAGCTACGTATTTTATACCTGTCTAAAGTTTGACCAAGGCTTTCTTTGGATTGCCAGCAGCAAAATCAATGACCGAAAAGTTATTTGTATGATACAAACGCTTAACGGTTTCACACAGTTCTGAGGGGATTCTTCTTACGTTGTATCAAAACATAATTTTTGTTTCGCATTATATTATGAATGAGCATGTTGAATGGCTCGAAAACCCAATACGGAATTAAATCAAAAACATATGCCTAAAAAAAAGAAGAAAGATAAAAAAAAATGAGCCTATAATTATCTGAACTTTGTTGTACCTTCACTGATTGTAAGGAAGTCTAGTTTATTTGAATCCTGGAAATAATAGGACGATGCTAAGGTGGATAAAGACTTGAAAAAGAGTCTATCATCCATTTTATTTCTTCAAAGAAACTTAGTCGCGGCTTCTAACAATACCCCTAGTATGGATTTTTGGCGATCAGGGGAAGAACGGGTGGACGGGATTAGAACCCGAGTCCGCTGAAACACGGGAGTCCGTACCCGTGACCAATTCGTCGCGCTTTTAAAAATGCATGCGTCATAGTTGCCAAACTTCCAAGCGCTGAAAAAGTATCAAAGCGCCAATCAAACACACAAGAACCGCTTATCACATTTTCACGGCGCTCTTATTAACACT
The DNA here is from genome assembly GCA_035610835.1 of Ophiura sarsii. Taxonomy (NCBI): domain Eukaryota; kingdom Metazoa; phylum Echinodermata; class Ophiuroidea; order Amphilepidida; family Ophiuridae; genus Ophiura; species Ophiura sarsii. Next base: position 51,167,674 of record CM069451.1, read on the forward strand.
CTTGTGTTTCTACTTTAAAGCCTTATTGCGCTTCCACTCACTATAAACATTCTTAGTGCGTTTAAGTTGCTGTCTGCGTTACTAGTACGTTCTCAATACGTTTGCACAATGTTCTTTGCGTGTGCGCGGGGAGTACATAGCGATTGCACGAAGCTAGGTATTAGATTCAAACATAGAATTAGAAGATACAGAAGGAATAACAATGATCAATGTTTAAAGCTCTAATCACATTGCCGATACATTGATTGTTATTTAAATCCTATTCAGAGAGCATTATCCTAGCGATAATGCCACTTTTGTATAGCCGTGGAAATAGTAGCGTGTCTATTGGCGGAAGTTTTGAACAGGTGTATCAATAACATTGTTGAATCTGAATATATTAAAATGATATAGCGATATAGTATCATGATGTGTTTGTCCCTGCTCATATCGGTTCAATAAGAAAACCATATTGAATTATATGGATTACAACAACAAAAAAGTGATAGTTGTGGCAGAGTATGTTTGGCTTATACAATTTGATTATCTTTGATGCATTATAGCTGGAAGAAAAAGTCTGGGGCACTCATATGGCAAATAATGTTGTGTTTTGTCAATTTAGCCACCTTTTGCGAGCAATTTAATTACCCGCGTGTAAGTGGAATATTTAATATTATTAATTAATGAAATGTTATAACATTCAATTGGTGAAAACAGGTCAATATTATTCAAATCATCACCCCAAGTACAATACCAAAAAACACCTGTTAAACTTAATAATCCAAGTGATTGGACTAACAACCATGCATGTCTTTGTCTAAAGGATGCTTAGTCTGTTCTTGGAGTTTGACAAGTGAACATGTACATTACATGTACATAGAACGACAGGACATGACAACGCTCTGAAGGCGCCGAACCTCCGTGCTTGTTTTGTGCATGCACAAAACAACCGCGGTTCACTCGCGCTCTAGGGCGACCATGGGGACCCTCTCACGTCCCAGCCAGGTCCTACTGCGACACCGAGGGGTTCGTGGAGATTTGGTGCGTTTGGCTTGGCGTTTTGATAATGTTTTAGCGTAATCCAAACGCCGGCCTGATCGCAGCAGAATGTGAAAGGGTTTTACTGACCTTGATGTAAAAAGTGAAAATTTCGGACAGTTTTCCGTGCTCTCACTGCGTGTTATACATATTTTTATACTTTTTTAAGCGCAGTGTAATCACTGGCCTGATCGCCGTATGTGTGACAGGGCCATAACGTAGTCATGGTAGTGGGCACTGTAGGACGGAAGAGGGTCTCATGGTCGCCCTTGAGCGCCATTCAGTGCACCGCGTTTGTTTTGTGCATGCACAAAACAAACGCGGAGGTTCGCTAACTAAAGCTGTAATGACTTAGTAGCCAGGATATAGAATTAGTTAGAAGGATAGGAAAGCGTCCTTGCTCAGTAGTCTCGCCGTGGCAGCACACAAAGTGAACGACGTGAGCGTTCCGTTGACGTAGCAAGGATGCATGCAAGCTACTTGAGGTCGCAGCAGTTACTTGCGGTCGCAGCAAGAACTTAATCTATGGCCCTGTCACACATACGGCGAATCGGTGATTAGGCCAGCGATTGCACTGCGCTCAAAAATTATCAACCAAAAATATGTATACCACGCAGTGAGAGCGCGGAAAACTGTCCGAAATTGTCCATTTTTAAATCAAGGTCACCAAAACCCTTTCACATTCTGCTGCGATCAGGCCGGCGCTTGGATTATCAAAATGCAAAGCCAAACGCATCAATATCTCCACGAACCCATCGGTGACGCAGTGGGAACTAGCCGGGATGTGAGAGGTTCGTGAGAGGGTCCCCATGGCCGCCCTCTTGAGCGCCAGTGCACCGCGCTTATTGGGTGAATGCACAAAACAAGCGCGGGAGTTCGGCGCCTTCAGAGCGTTGTTCTGTCCTGTCGTTATATGTACATGTTCACTTGTCAAACTCCAAGAACAGACTGAGCATCCTTGTAGACAAAGACATGCACGGTTGGAGTCCAATCACTTGGATTACAGGTGTTTGGTATTGTACTCGGGGATGATATGACCTGTTTTGACAAATTGAATGTTAAATTGACAAAACACACAATCAAATTTTAGGTAGCTTTAGTTAATTGATCATATCTCAGGATTGACAAAACCAAATTAGATGAAACAAACAGCATATGAAAGCTAAGCGTTAGTCTATCAATATGTGTACAATTGTTACACCAAATTCTAGAAGTTCATGGTCAATAAGTTAGGTAAACACGTGCACGGTTTTTCTTTAGACACCCTACGGCATATTTCTACGTGCAATCGCTATGTACTCCCCGCGCACACACGCAGAGAACATGGTGCAAACGTATTGAGAACGTAACGCAGACAGCAACTTGAACGCACTAAGAATATTTACAGTGAGTGGAAGCGCCGTGAGAGCCCATGAGACTTTAAAGTAGAAACACAATGGGTGGTAATAAGAGCGCCGTGAAAATTTGATAAGCGGAATAGGAGCGTACTAAGAGCTACCTTGTTTTAAAAATGTGACAAATGTTAAGGCCCTGTCACACATACGGCGATCAGGCCAGCGATCGCACTGCGCTATAAAAAGTGTATAACACGCAGTGATAGCGCGGAAAACTGTCCATTTTTAAATCAATGTCACCAAACCCTTTCACAAACTGCTGCGATCAGACCGGCGCTTATATTACGCTGAAACATTATCAAAACGCCAGGCCAAACGCCTCAAGATCTCCACATACCCCTCAGTGACGCAGTGGGAACTGGCTGGGACTTCAGAGGGTCGTGAGAGGGTCCCCATGGTCGCCCTTGAGCGCCAGTGCACCACGCTTGTTTTGTGCATGCACAAAACAAGCGTGGAGGTTCCGCGTTCTGTTCAGAGCGCTGTAGTAACTCAGTAGCAGCGAAAAGTGAGCGTCCCGTCGACGTAGCAAGGACGCATACAAACTACTTGTCCTCTGCGACTGCAGTAAAGGTTCGTTCACACTAGGCGATGTTTGCCATGCGATGCGATGCGGTAGCCGTATTTCCACCGCAATGTACGGTAATTCGTCGCGGGTCACGCCGGGTCAACGCAGGTCACCGCATGCGATGGCATTCAGTGCCGTTTGGCAAAATATGAGAGCGTCAGCGTCAACGCAATGCGTCGCAGACTGCCGCAATGGCAGTTAAATATGTTTTAACTCCATTGCAATGACGTACCGTACCGTACAGTATAACGTTTTAGTGTGAACAAACCTTTGCTGTCAGGACAGGGATACTATTAATTTTGGGATAGGAAAGTCCTATACTAACACACGTAGCGAAAACGGTGCCGTTTGCATAAATTACATAAATTATGGTAATCATCGGAATGTGTCGGTGACCGGCGTTGAACGCGTTTAACAGTGTTTAACCAGGTTTACGTAATATTTGGTCAGCATAGGTTTGAGGGCATTGTGGATTTACACAGACGACGGTGGCCACGCGAAACCTAAATGTTGAATACGCAATGAATAAGGTGAATAACACGTAATCGCGAATGTTAATCTGATCATTTTGACAATTTCATCATAATTAGAAGAATTGTCATTGTTAACCGGGCGATGACTGTTAAAAATAATTCAAAATAGTGCACTCCCGTTGACATTATTGGGTCGTCTGAGAGACGCGTGGCCAGCGTCGTGTCGTCTGCTACAATCACGCCTGATCAGTATAGCGCCACCAGTTCTATGCTGACCAAATTTTAATTTAAAAGTGGACCCGATCGGCAAGCTCACTGGCATACCCCTGGTCAGGAGACAAACACATCATGATATTATCACTATAATATCATGTTAATGTATTCAGATTAATCAAAAATGTTATTGATACACCTGTTTAAACTCCCGCCAATAGATTATATTTTCATGGCTATACAAAGGTAGCATTATCGCATTACGCTAAGCTAGGATAATGCTCTCTTAATAGGATTTAAATAACAATCAATGTGATTAGAGCTTAAAACGTGGGTCATTGTTATTCCTTCTGTATCTGCTACAAGGAGTATAATGTACAGTCCTCAAAATAAGTAACTGACCAGGTAATAAAGTGCTCAACAAAAGAAAGTCATACACTTTGTTTAGGTCCTTTAAAGTACTTTCCGATTATGTTTTGACCAAATAGACTAAATAGATATTTGGATGAATCTTTCCGCCACAATTTGATACCACAGTTGCTACCTAACAACAAAGATAAACCATGATTAGCACCATTTAAAGAAAATTAGTCACTTTTCAAAAGTCACATTTTCAACGCACGCAAGCCGCGAGAAAATGCTGTGCGTGGCACTTGAATGGCCGGTAATGAAATGGATATTGATCACACACTGCAACTGCGTTGGGTCCAGGCTGCCTGAGCGAGCGGGCTATTTGATTATGAACAGGTAACATGTGGTATTTTCTTCCCGCGTAGTGTATTGAAAATGTGACTTTTGAAAAGTGACTAATTTTCTTCACATGGTGCTAATCAGGGTTTATCTTTGTTGTTAGGTGACAACTTTGGTATCAAATTGTGCCGGAAAGATTCATCCAAATGTCTATCTAGTCTGTTTGGTCAAAAAATAATCGAAAGTTACTCTAAAGGACCTAAACAAAGTGTATGACTTTCTTTTGTTGAGCACTTTATGCCTTCAACACTATCGGCCGAGTGCACCAATGGCGAGTAGCTGAAGAATAGCGCTACCCTCGCTAGTAACTGAGGCGTAACCAAAACATTTGAGAGCACCAAACCGGGGTAAGCTGCTAGGCTAGTAACTTGCGAGTCGCGATATTGGAGGCTGGTTTGCTCAATATTGTACAATTTATTGTTTGTCCCACAATCATGTCATACACATCTTTTTCTTTACCATTGAATGTTATCAGCGAACTAAGGAAATATTGGGTCCTGATCAACAGTTTTTACAATGTTTTCCCCAATATTAAAGTCAATTACAGTTGGTTTCCCGCTGCATAAGGAGAGAGAGCGGTATTTGCTTGGCTTTAGGGTGAAACCCATATATACTGGATGCTTAGTTTCATATTTTAGGGGACGATGCTGAATATTGTGGACATTTACCTCGCTAGTTACTATTCTGGTGTTACTCGCCAGTTTTGCTCTCAGAATTACATCGTTAGTAAGTTACGCTACAGTTAGGCCTGCTAGGGAAGTAGTTTACCTCCCTATAGCTATAAAGTGGTGCACTCGGCCGATATGTGTTATATGTATGTGTTGTATTATATATAACCTAGGTAGTAACTTATTTTGAGGACTGTATATAATTTGAAAACGTGTTGAGAAGGTACTAGAAACGCAGACAGCGACTTATAAGCGAAATTTGATCGCAGCAGAGCATAAACAAGCGCGGCGCTTTGTATGGGCCTCAAAGGCGATCATGGGGACCCTACTCCGCTCTAGATGGTGTCCACTGCGTCCCCATTTGGTTCTTAGAGACCTTACTGTGTCTTGCATGGCTTTTTTCAGCGCAACGAGAGCGCAAGGCCTGATCGCCGTATGTGTGACAGGGGTATTAGCAGTTTTCCGCGCTCTTTTCTGCGTGTAATACAAGGAGACCATCTCCAGCTCTAGCAAGTGTCCACTGCGTCCCTAATTGTAGACATTTTCCCGCGCTTTTCCTGCATGTTATTCATATGTTGATACTTTTCAGCGTAATGCAAACGCTGGCTTGATCGCAGCAGCCTAGTGAAAACAAACGTGGCGCTCTGAGTGACGCTTAAGGGTGACCATGGGGACCCTCGCCCGTCCTAACCAGTGTCCACTGCGTCACCAATTTGTTCTTATAGAGACCTTTAAAGGCATCAACAAGTATTAAAGCGCCAAGCCAAACGCATTAAAATACTTTTGGCTTGGCGCTTTAATACCTGTTGATGCTTTTTTCATCGCAATGCCACAAGCGCAATTAGGCCTGATCGCCGTAGGTGTGACAGCCCTTGAAGGCGCAAAAAGAGGGTCCAGAATTACGTAGGAGAATGTCGTATTTCTACCAAAAAGGGAACTTTCAATGACAATTTGCAGGTATTCATAACTCTTGAGGTAGCTGAATGAAAATGTTGCAAACAATTCCCGATATAAAGTAGATTTATAACAAATCCTATAAGACCATGACTGTATAGAAATAAAGGGTCTGAGTGTTCGACTCCAATGATGTGGGACTCATCTCGATGACATTTTCAAAATACATGCAGATTCTTTTGGTGACAGCGAGCCATAAAAGAAGGGCCATATCATTACTAGTAATATAGCGTTATATCATGTATAATACCGTATGCATTCCTTGTATCAAGTCGGTTATGATTCCATGTCCACCGTCGTCTGGATACTGACCATTATAGTTTCAGGGGCACCGCGTGTATATGGGACAGGGGCTTGGGGGGGGGGGGGGGGGGTTGCCACTATTATGTTCCTTGTATTCCCACTCAAAGCGACTTGACTTGTACCAACTTTTGGTGTGATCAGCTCAAACCGTTCGATACCCTCGCTACGCACGGATCCCCGCTAAATGAGCAATGGAATGAGCAAATGAGATTCATGAGTTGTACTTGAGTTCAAGAGTTGTCAATTGCTGGAAAACTCGAGTTCATGAGTTGTAAATAATCTCCGGAGGAATATTATAAAACTAGCGCCACAGGCGGTATGTGAAACTCGGCACCTGATCGGCGGTGTACCAAGAGGCGGTATATCGGTACCATACTTCCTTGCCGACTAAAACCGCGCACAAACCTGCGGGTTCTGTATTTGAAGCAACCCCGTCATATCTGCAGTGTAATGTATTAAGAAATCACACTATGTTTAACATGTTTAATTACCTCATGGCCCTCCCATGCGTTATTACCAATATATTTATAAATCTTAATGATTAATATGCCACATTACTTAATTAACCTCTGAAACCACATATACCTCCTACAACCCCCAACCCCACACACACAAACCAGGTTGATTTATTAACCCCCACCCCACGGATACCACATTACTAAAATCATAACCCTCTTATGATTCCCGTGGCTACTTTATTAACCCCTACCACTCAAACCGCATTACTTAGGGAGCACATAAAAACTCGACCGCGCGGCAACCGGCGGTTCCGCCCGGTTGGACCGCATATCATTGTTTAGAACAATAGAAACCGGCTGCAACCTCACGGAACTGCACGGAACCGGCGGTTGCCGGACGGTCGAGTTTTGATGTGCTCCCTTAGGCCTAGTTGTACTTGAGTTCAAGAGTTGTCAATTGCTGGAAAACTCAAGTTCATGAGTTGTAAATAATCTCCGATGAAATATTATAAAACGCGGCGCCACCACAGGCGGTATGTGAAACTCGGCACCTGATAGGCGGTGTACCAAGATGCGGTATCTTATGTTCCTTGTTGCCATCAACAGCTTATACCAGCTTATACACGGTATAAAAATGCTGATATGGTCCTGGGGTTTCGCACAAACATAACACTCTAGATCTGTATCCGTAATACATGGGACTAAAGTATTTACAGATCATGTAAAAAAAACCACCAGAATTACTAGCTTTATTCCGTAAATATGTTTTTAGCCTTGTTTTGCCAGCCACCCAATCCCCGAAATAATTTAACAATATTCGTGAATTCAAGCACTGTATTCAAAAAGTATAATGTATTGCTCATAACATGTGTATAGTTATTAAGATTATGATGTGTTCTAATGTCTATTTTCAATTGTCGCCATTATGTATATTTCTCTGCTAGATATTGCATTTTGCAACTTTGCCGAGTATATGTTATAGATCAGGCCTTCTCAATTAGATTTTGTGAAGCACCACTTTTGAGATGTTAGTGATCTACAATCAAGGAAAATAATAGTTGGCACACTTGATACAATTTAATACAACTATCACTGTGCTCACAATAGAGAACCGACTTGGGACATATCACTCTTTAACAGCACGCAGAACATCTCTTCTCTACAATTTGAGATATTACACGTGAAGATTGAATGAATATTAACTCAGTTATGTGCACTAAACCAAAACAAAGTCAGTTTTCCATTTTAACATTTTGTTCGTTGACACGCAGCCGGCCTCGGACTTGCAACAGGCAGCTTTAATACTGGTGAGGATTGGGGATAGCTTCATTGATCAATGCAGCCCATACTGTAGTGCTGTTATCGAGATATTTTTTTCATGTCGACATGTTGCTATTTTAGAATCTCGATATCGACATGATGTCGACATATTATGATCCAAATTAATACCAAGCCGATTGTCCCCGCAAATTAATGTCCGCGATAGTATAGAATATTACTGCAGATCGAAAATATCGCCAAGTCAATATGCGAAGTGGTGAGGGGGGAACTAACATAGGCCTAATTACTTTTATAACGATTTGCTATCGTTGGATATTGGTTTTTTTCACAACTCTTGCCGATTGTCATTTATAAAAATCACTTTGCCGATTATTTTTTTCTCAAATCATTACGGACGATTTAATGTCAATTATATCGACATCCCAAAGTTGATATCGACATGTCGGGATAATGGCCGATATCGACATAATGTCGACATCGTCCATGTCGATATACTGTCACACGGTCCTGCGTGTTCAAAACCCAAGTGTGAAAATGTAAACTGAACTTAACCTCCTTATCAATGTAGCGTTTCAATTATTAACCGATCTTCTTGAATTAAATTGAAGAGAAGAGATTTCATTACAACTTTATAATTTAATATTTTTACGTATAAGGAGCAATAGTTTGGAGTTAAGATCAAAAAGTATATTTATTACCTGCATGGTCAGTTACTTATTTTGAGGACAGTATAGCCTGATGCAAAGATTAGGCCTGATTGCATATTTTTTCAAACAATAATAAATTGCACGTCGGTTCCCTTGAATCATTCGATATACTTCATATTTTATCAAATCTATAACTAGTTTTGATTGTAAATAAACACCATTCCCCTTTTTAGCATGTATAGGCCTATGATGAGCCTAGTATTTGACAGGTCACCAAGGACACTTTTGATCTCCATGTTCGGCATATCACTTCAAGATAACGATTCCTGTGTTATCTGTTGTGTGTGCTATCAAAAATATTAATATCACAATATTGACAGTTTACTAGAGTCTAATGTGGTCCGCCCGTTAAGTAAACGGTGAAATGCACAAAGTTCAACATTAGGCTTCTGTAGTAATATCATCGATAGCCTAAATGATAATCACGATTGCATAAACTACAAAATCTCTGGGCAAAATCGAAATTTCTTTTCATAAAACAAATTCTCGTCATGCCGGCACCACGGTTTAGCCTACTACTATGCGGGATCATTGCTACGGTGTATCCCGGGAATGCTCACCAAAAGACCACCTCCTTATAAACATGATAAATGTAAGAGACTCCAATGTTTTTGGAATAGGGTAGGTGTGGGTAATACGGGACCGTAGGTAATACGGGACCGCATCACTGAAATCTCATCTACAGCCGTCTGGCATTACTAGCACTTCAGGGCCGTAAGACACTTTTTTCAAAGGGGGGGCGTTTTCCCAAAAAAATCAGGGAAGATTTTTGTTGAGTCAAATATGCGCGCGAAGCGCGCGAAAATTTTCGAATTTGCACCTATTTTTTGCACGATCGAGGTACATTTTGGCTCTAAACAAGATTGTAGCAAAGAATATTGCATTTTGGGAAGACAAATGCGCGCGTAGCGCGCGAAATTTTTTCATCTGTGTACAAATTTTCCGGGGAAGATTTTCAAAGGGGGGCGATCGCCACCATCGCCCCCCCCCCTTCCTACGGGCCTGCACTTTAAATAGCGCCCTCTATAGATAGATCAAACCCTTAGTGAATTGCATGACTATTGTCAAAGCTACCGGAAGAATTACCAGCCAGAAAATCACCACAACCTGTCAATTTAAGGAAAAATGCACCCATATTTTTGGTCTAATATAAAAATAGTGTTTCATAGAATATGATGGTAAAGAAAAGGAAAGGGGCGTGACCTGAATTTTTGCATTATTAAGCATGTTTCAGGTGTTGGTCCAACATGTATTGTGTGTGTGCTTCGCTAGTACAGTGTACATTGGTGTTATAATGCATTGAATGGGAGCCGTGGGTTCACAATTGGTGAAGGTAATATGGGACAGCCAGCATGACGGTATGCAAATGTCTTAAAGGTCCCGTATTACCCACCAGTACCTAACCTACTTTTTTCTTCTTTTTTGTAGCAATGTACCTTTTTTTGTACCAATGTACTTCATGCATTATTATCTCTTAAATGCATTACTGGACCATTATTTATGGTTCTTTAACAGTTACTCTTGAAATCAAAAATGTCAAATAACTTTTCATACCAAAACAATGTCCTCAAATCAATGTCCCGTAACCTTCACGTGTAGGTAAGATGGGACATTTATGATGACGTCAGTATTTGATAATAACAGCCAACCAAACATAGAATGACTCTGTTTTTTTTATTACAATAAAGGTTTATAAAATGTAGATTACAAATAACAAACTTGGCTTAAATTTGAGTCAGTTATTTTGTATTTTAATTATGCAAATGTCTTAAAGGTCCCGTATTACCATCACCTACCCTAGCCCTATTTTAGCAAAGGTTAAACATTTCAGGATTTATTTTTTTTGCAAATAATATTTATCAAAAGAATCCTTCTTTTTAATTATTTTCATATGAAGACCATTATTTTTGGAGGGAATTTGGCACCCTCTCTACCTGAATGACAAATACTCCACCTTTTTATACACGAGCTTTTGCCAGCCTTACACCCGTGTCCATTTTAATTGAATATAACCCTATTCCCAATCCCGGCAAACCATGAAGCTTCTAGCTTCATGGGCAAACCCTATCCCCCTGTTACAGTATGCGGCATGGTTTTTATGTCCCTTACACGCTTCCGTACCAAACTTTTTTTTGGATGACGGGTTGCTTCAAACAGCTCGTAATACTACGCGCGCATGCGTATTGAAATCGTAGCGCGTCTTTTCACAGCAAACAGGTAGAGCACAACAACATCACTGAATAGTATCCGAAGGAAAATAATTCCTTGCAATTTATTACATATCAGGTTGTGTATAATTCTACATAAATTAACATGGCAATTGCGCCATTAAATTTGCCTGCTACAAAATTGTTATCTGGGTCCGGCCGTAGGCCTACAGTAAGCTTTTTAAAGCCGGCATGATCATGGATGTAACATTGCCTAAAACGAAATAAAGTTCATGAAGTTGAGTGTGTGTAAGCTTACTTTTGAACTTTCAACATGCATGCATGTCATGGTATACGATACGGACCTTATCTTTAGTAAATGAGTAGGCGATGTCTTGCTATAGACGTCCCGTAACTCAAGTGTGCATGCTCAAACCAGTTAAAATACGTTGTAGCTATACCATTCCTTGCATGTGGCCAAATTGTCCCACCGATTTAGTGGGCAAATTCGGCCACCAAGACAAAATGCGTAATAAATTCACTATCTTTCATGTTTGAAAACCAAAATAATTGTTCCAATGGAGTAAAAATCTGTTGGGGTAAGGTTTATGTTTGAATTAGGCAAATTCTGATACTTGTTGAAGTTGGTGTGCGCATGCGCCGAGTGTGTGGTTATCCTTTTGAGATCGGGAGATCGAAGCGATTCCAAATCACCGAATATCACCAATTGTGCAGACCATCTTGGCACTTTCTACGGACTATTGTATTGTAATTTTTCAATACTCAGGATTGAGTGGTAGTTGCTATATATTTTTTGCCATATCAGTGTAATTTTCTTGATTATACTTTTGTTTTCTGTGGTAAACATGGCGTCAGCCATGTTTTCATCAGTGATGCATTGCTAAATCTCACCTGAGCTGCGGGCCGGTTTATTGAATATATGTTTTGCTTTGCTTGATTGACTACCCTGACCTTGCTCCCTAGCGCGTTTCTGATTCATTTTGACGCTATGAAGTTCTCCATAACCGTTGGAATCATGTTATTGTTTTATAAAATTATATGTCTCGGGACTCTCCATCATTCTGATAACTTTGCCAAATTTGGCTTAGGTCCTAATCGTGACCTACCGAGTCCCTGTGGCTTTATACGTGATTTTTATACTGATACATATGATACATGGCACACTGTGTCTTTTACATTGAGTGCTGCATCCATGATCCTGGTTAAACAGAGCTGCCTCACCGGCAAACCTCTAATCCACATAAACATATACAAGACAACGATAATCCCAAATAAAAAAATCTCGTTGTCCTACCTGAGTGCTCTACTCATTGTCATTGCCCACGACACAGAAACCAACCCTGGCCCTTCCACATGCAAATATCCGTGTCAAATATGCAAACTTGCTTGCAAATGGAGCCAGAGAGGTACAAGGTGCGACAGCTGCATGGGCTGGTACCATGTTGAGTGCATGGCGATGACTACTCCATCATATGCTGAACTTGATCACTCAGGATATATGTGGATATGCCACACCTGCGGCATCCCTAACTATTCAAACATCAACCTTGGCAGTAGCGACCCAGTTGAGCTTTCAAATAGCTTTAGCTCACTTAGCCTAGACAACAACTCACTGGACTCCTGTGACTTTGATCCATCGCACTTTTCGTCCCCCAAAAAAGCTGAACATGAAACTACCAAACCGGGCAAGTTCAAGGGCGATCTGCGCACAGTGGTCATCAACTTCCAGGGTATGAAATCCAAGAAGGCGGCCCTTCAAGTATGTGTTGACACCCACAGGCCCCATATAATTATTGGAACTGAATCCTGGCTAGATGGTGATGTCCTTTCGAGTGAAGTTTTCCCCTCCAATTTCAAGGTCTTTCGCAAGGACCGCACCGCAACCATCGGTGGCGGCGTGTTTGTAGCCCTTCGGGAAGATCTGCTCGGTACTCACCAAGTGGAACTAACTGCCAAGAACGAGTCAATTTGGGTCAACATACAAATTGCAGGCTGGAAAAACATGCTCATAGGTGCCTTTTATCAACGTCCTAACGAAAAGAGCACGCTGTTCCTTGATGAGTTGGCTTCATCCCTGTCCAAAGCATCTAAACGCAAAAAGACAACAATCTGCCTTGGGGGAGACTTCAACGAGCCCGACATCGACTGGGACACGCTCTCATTAAAGCCTGGATGTAAGAACCCTAATGTCGCACGCAGACTCCTTGACATCGCCAATGAATTTAACCTTGAACAGGTAGTTAAGGAGCCCACTCGTCAAAAGAACATCTTAGACCTGTTTTTTACATCTAACCACTCGCTCATACAGAATTCCACAGTTGTACCCGGAGTGAGTGACCACGATGGGATCGCAGTCATCGATCAAAACTCGCGCCCTTGGAGAGCGAAAGTCAAGCCCAGAGTGATTCACCAGTACCATAAGGCAGACATTGACATGATCAAAAAGGACATGAAAGAGCTTAGTGACACCATATCTAACATGAACACAGCAGAGTGCACTCCAGACTTGGTATGGAAAGAACTCAAACAAGGCATACTCGAGACCATACAAAAGCATGTCCCATCGAAGACTGTCACAAAGAGACACCAATCACCATGGATAACAAAATCTATCCGCAGTGGTCAGCGTATGAAACAGCGGTACTTTAACAGGGCCAAGAAAACCAACAAGGACTCAGACAGGGAGAAATTTAACAAAGTACGAAAAAGAGTACTGAAAGACACAAAGAAATCATACTTTGAGTACGTACGCAACACCTGCCTCGAATCACGCAAACAATTCTGGACGTTCATTAAAAAGATGAAAACCGACACAACTGGTATTCAAAGCCTCAGGTTCAAGGGACAACTCAAATCGGATGCAAAATCCAAAGCTGATATCCTGAACCAACAGTTTGAGTCCGTTTTCACTATGGAAGAGCCATTATCCAAAATGACCGACAACGACCAGAGTATTTTTCCAGAAATGCCAAACATCACCGTGATTTGCGACGGAGTAGTTAAACTCCTGAAAAACCTGAAGCCCAACAAGGCGACTGGTCCAGACGGTATCCCAGGCCAGATCCTGAAGATGGCCGCCGATGAACTAGCACCTGCCTTGACGATCCTATTCAACTTGTCCATCTCAACCGGTTCCCTACCACATGACTGGCTCACTGCCAACATTTCACCGATATACAAAAAAGGGGACAAGGCGACGGCCTCAAATTATAGACCAGTCTCCCTAACATCCATTACATGCAAATTACTCGAACATATCATCCACAGCAACATAATGAAACACCTAGACAAACATAAAATACTAACTGACAAGCAACATGGTTTCCGGGCTCAACATTCATGCGAAACACAGCTATTACAAACAGTACATGACTTGGCTCAATCACTTGACAAACGTAAACAGACTGACATCATCATAATGGACTTTTCTAAAGCCTTTGATACGGTACCACACAACAGACTCTTATACAAAATCCGCAAATATGGTATCTCAGGCTTCACACACACATGGCTCACACAATTTCTAACAACACGTACTCAAAGGGTGGTCGTTGATGGCGAGCAATCAGACTGGGTTAAAGTACGCTCCGGAGTTCCACAGGGCACAGTATTAGGCCCTCTCCTCTTTTTGCTTTATATCAACGATCTCCCTCATAATATAAAATCACAAGTCAGATTATTCGCAGACGACTGTGTGATGTACAACACTATTGACAATGACAACGACTCCCACATACTACAACAAGACCTACACACTTTGAACAAATGGCAAGACAACTGGCAACTCAAATTTAACCACGACAAATGCTATGTTCTGAAAGTCACCCGCTCTAACTCTCCAAAACAACATAAATACACACTTGGCACACACACACTACAGGAAACAAAGACACACACATACCTAGGCGTAGAACTTTCTGGAGACCTAAAATGGACAAACCACATAAACAAAGTCACAGCCAAAGCAAATAGGGCCCTCGGCTTCATTCGTAGGAATCTCCACCCTTGTCCGCAGGATCTAAAAGTCACTGCTTACCAGACCCTTGTCAGACCCCACCTTGATTACTGCTCCACGGTCTGGGACCCCCATACGCAGGACTTAATCACTAAATTGGAATCCGTCCAACGTAGGGGGGCTAGGTTTGTTTCCAACGATTATCGATGGACTAGTAGCGTCACCAAAATGCTTACAAAATTAAACTGGACCCCACTCGAGCACAGACGGCGCGCATCCAGACTTAACATGCTTAACAAAATTTCCCTAGGTCAGGTAGCCATTCCGGCACACAAGTTCATTAAACCGGTCGAAACTCGTAGCTCTTCGAGACTTAACCACAGCAAAACTTTTACACGCATAACCGGCAAAAGCAACGTCTTCAACGACTCTTTCTTCCCACTCACGATCCGTCAATGGAATCAGCTTCCTGAACATTTAATAAGTATCAACCCGGACACATTTAAATCTCACGTAACCACTCACATCAACCTGCAAGCCAACCAACAACAAGACTAAGCATAGCAGCGGCGCACACCGCACATCAACACTTCTCGTTTTGTTCCCGAGGGGAACGTTGAGAATAATATTCAGATTCAGATTCAGATGAAGAACATTTTGTGATTTTGGGTTTGAGACTGAGAGGCTTGATATCCCCCAGCAGTATATCTGGGTGGATCCACTAGCCTTAGAAATGAGTACTTGTGGCCAATGAAATACAGTTAAGATGTGTGTCAGAGACATCAATTGATTCAGCATTAAGCATTTTGTCTATTGTAAAAAAAGTGTTTGTAGTGATGGGGGCGGCGCAACGATACCATGTGATTTTTGTAATTGGTGGGTTTGGTGTGAGGTGGGGGTATTGGGAGGGTGTTTGTGATTGGGAAGGGGTTAGTGATGGGGATAGTATTTGTGGTTGTGGTTGAGAGGGGGTTAGTGATAGGGAGGGTGGTTGGGGAGGGAGTTAGTGGTAGGGAGGGGTTGTGGTGGAGGGCAGGGGTTTGTGGTGGCGAATGGGGGATAGGATGGCCCTGGGGAGAGGGTTTGTTGTGGGGAAGGGGGATGGTGGTGTGAATGCATGGGGTGGGGGTATTTAGGGTGTTTGTGGTGGGGTGGTGGAGGTGCTTTGCAGTGGGAAGGGGAAGGGGATGGGTTTAGGGTGGGGGATTGTGATGGAGAGGGGGTTGTGGTAACGTGGATGCATGGGGTGGGGGAGGGTAGGCCGTGGTGTGGGGAGGGTAGGCTGTTGGGTGGGTAGGGTGTTTGTGGTGGGAGGGGTGTTTTGTGGTGGGGGAGGAGAGAGGTTTGTGGTGGGGATGGGAAAGGGATGTGGTGGGGATGGGAGGGGGTGGTTTGTGGTGGGGATGGGAGGGGGTGGTTTGTGGTGGGGAGGGGAAGTTGTAGGGGTGGTTTGGATGTGGAGGGGCATTGTGGGAAGGTGGAGTAGATTTGTGGTTGGGGTTGAGTGGGTTTGTGGTGGGATGGGTGTTGGATGGGTTTGTTGTGGGGTGGTGGGAGAGGGGATTGGTGTGTGCTTGGGTTGTGTTTTTTTGGCCAAACATTACTAACATTTAATCTATTTGTTTGTGCTTCTATAATTAAACATCTTGAATAATATTTAAATATTAATAATTACATTTTTATCAAATTACATTTTTGAACACCAAATTAAATTCTTCATCTTATCCATTTTTAATATAACAAACAGTCAAAATTGTGACTACATGTGATGAATTAGATTGTATTTGGTATCCTCATCATTAAACAGGTGAGTTTTGCTATGTCAATATCCAACAATTATCATTTCAATCAAATCTTGACAAAAAATCAAAAATGATTGATTTGTGGTGGCAAAATGGCTGAAATTTAATTTATTTTCCATTCCAGTAAAACAAATTATTTTTAGAAGTTTCACAAAATATGTAGGTATTAGTAAAGCTATCAGTATTAATAAGGGTAGAGGATTCCCTGTTTGTTAATGTAATAGTGCACTTTCAATGAAAACTTGAAAATGAATTTTCAAAAATAGTTTTTGCTGAAATTGCTTTTTTTTTCTAGTAAAACGTAAGCATGAATTGTTTTGAAGCGACGCAAAATATTTTGGTATCAAGTTAAGCTATCGATATATAAAGGATAGAAGATGCCATTTTGTGTGAGGAAGCACTACTTTTGGATTAATAACTGTAAATTCTGGCAAATATGCCCACTTAGCGGGCATATTTGCCAGTGCACTGGCAAATGTGCCAGGGCTGGACAATTTGGCCACCTGCAAGGAATGATATGCGGTTTATTCTGTACAGAATGTGAGGCAAGACAACCAATTACTAGTATGTATATTCATCTAATTGTGAGGATATTTTGCCTCTGAAATAACCCCTTCATCAATGAGATATGGGCCCTATATGGGCTATATTCTAGGCCCCACATGGGTTTCCATTCTGGGGCCCACTTATTTTTGTCGCTGGGATTCAAATGGGTCCTATGGGAAAGGCAATTGGTATCCTGGTGGGTACCCAATGAGATCCAATGTGTGATTGACATGGGTTTATTTAGGGCCAAATCAGAGTTTTGAATGGGGCCAAATCAGGGTTTTAAATGAGCTTGCCCTTATGGACAACCTATATTAGGTAATTGATAATTGAATTATTTACCTAAATGAATGACTGGCAATTGGAAGAACAATTCAGTCATTTGGCTTTTTATTAACATTCTCCAACAAAATTGTGTTTTTTGTGAAGTAATGTTCTTACTAGCCATTAAATTATGAAATGGTGCATGGTGTGGATCAAATTATGTGTTTAAATACATGTATAACCAAGCTCAGTGCGCATGCATGGAATTGCCCTGATGTAACTTATGTGGGTCCCATGTGGTCAGCCTGTATGTGACCCAAATAGGTTGACCCAAAATAAACCACCACAATGGTCCCATCTGGGTAGCCCACTTAAAGCCCATAGCCCGCATAGCCCATGTTAAACAGTTGTGGGCCCCACTAACCATTGTTTGTGGGACCCCCCCCCCCCCCCCCCCCCCCCCATTCCCAGCAAACACAGAACGTTTCCGCAACGTTGCACCTAGGTTGCAGTTAGGTTGCGTCATTTAAAACGTTTTAACAACGTTTTTATAACGTTACGGTTTGGTTGTGATTTGGTTGTTTTAAGTTGGTCCGTTGAAACGTGAGCAAAACGTTCTCTGAACGTTAAAGTTTAGTTCTAGTTTGGTTGCACTTAGGTTGTGGTTAGGTTGTCATTATAAACGTTCTTACAACGTTATTATGACGTTGCGGTTTGTTTGTTTTAGGTTGGTTCTTGGAAACGTGATTAAAACGTTCTCTGAACGTTGCACGCTGATCATCGGAAACGTTTACATAATGTTTTAACAACGTTGTAACACTCAAATAGTTGGTTGTTTTAGTTTAATCCTTTAAACGTGAAAAAGATGTTCCCTGAACGTTGTAGTTTAAGTTCTAGTTTGGTTGCACTAAGGTTCTGGTTAGGTTGTCATTAAATACGTTCTTACAGCGTTATTATCATAACGTTGCGGGTTGTTTGTTTTAAGTACCAAATCACACCCAAACCGCAACGTTATATATAACGTTGTAGAAACGTTTTAATGACAACCTAACCACAACCTAAGTGCAACCAAACTAGAACTTAACTGCAACGTTCAGAGAACGTTTTGCTCACGTTTCAACGGACCAACCTAAAACAACCAAATCACACCCAAACCGCAACGTTATAATAACGTTGTAGAAACGTTTTAATGACAACCTAACCACAACCTAAGTGCAACCAAACTAGAACTTAACTGCAACGTTCAGAGAACGTTTTGCTCACGTTTCCATGGACCAACCTAAAACAACCAAATCACACCCAAACCGCAACGTTATAATAACGTTGTAGAAACGTTTTAATGACAACCTAACCACAACCTAAGTGCAACCAAACTAGAACTTAACTGCAACGTTCAGAGAACTTTTTGCTCACGTTTCCATTGACCAACCTAAAACAACCAAATCACACCCAAACCGCAACGTTATAATAACGTTGTAGAAACGTTTTAATGACAACCTAACCACAACCTAAGTGCAACCAAACTAGAACTTAACTGCAACGTTCAGAAAACATTTTGCTCACGTTTCCATGGACTAATTAAATAATGAATTACATTTTATTTAAAAAGGTTTATTACGAATCAAAATTTTAATACAAAACAATTTGGCATTACAAATTTGATGTACTAATCTAGGCGTATACAGGGTGACCCAAAAATGTTAACACTCTGGGCACATAAGATATCTTAAAAGGACAGGAACACACGGGTCTAATCTTGATGTATTATGAAAGCTGAGTGAATAAGCTTTCATTTGCATTTTGTTGCGTTCCTATTGGTTATTTAGAACGGGAGATATGCTTCAGCAAACATGAGGAAGCAAAATCGGCTTGGTCCAATTTGCATTAATTACAACTATGATTACGAACTTGTAAGAATGCCAAAAACATTATTGTGCAGTAATTCAAAAGTAACAATACCATTGCAACATTTAATCATAAGTTAGAATGTATCGATTATTGAATATAATTGAATCTTTTCATTCATTTATCCAACGATACAAGCAAGTTATAACAGGAGGTATTACCATTGACATTAATTGGATGGACCATTTCAACAAAGAGCATGAAATGTTTCAACTTCAATTTTAAAGACTGCTTTACTGACTTTCTGGTTTCCTTGTGAACTTAGGCATTTTTATGCTTTTCCGTTAGTTCCCGTTTTAACTCAAGCGCAATATGCTCTTTTCTAAGCGTGTAAATCCGTTAAAGTTTGAATCGAATTCGTTCCTCGTGGGTATTGCACATGGAAAAAGAGTATAGAACTTGAACTCATGACAAAATACCTGTATAATTTATGTGGAATATATTTATTTATGTCTTTTAAGCTTGAAAAGAATCTGGCTTCATCACGACGTTCATATAACGTTCATATAACGTTTACACAACCAAATTATGTTACCTGGGCTGTAATCGCTAATTTGCATATTTTACCTGGCCTTACATGAGTCGAGTAAATTGTGGAAATAGCTCATTAGCATAATTTCAATGGTACAAAAATTAGCACCGGTGCTCGTTTGTAACCTTTAAATTATGGTAATGAGCTAATTTGCAACTTTTATTTATTTAAACCTATTTTTTTAAATTAATTTAAGTCGATACATACATTTAACAGCTTTTAACACTATAGAAAGTATTTTGATCTGCATACGTAAGTTCTCATATGTATAGCTAAAGGCAAGTCATTGTTCACTAATGCCATATACATTGAGCAAGAACATAGTACACATGAAAAGGTCAATGCCCGCCCCATCCCTCTATAATACCACTACCATTCCCTGGTTGCCATGGTGTAACTAACCGAATTTGATGAAAGTTTTTTACACGTTTGGGATAACGTTGTGAAAACGTTCAAGACTAACGTTCATACAACATAAAAATGTGTCGACAAATAAACGTTCTTTGAACGTTTAATCATAACGTTCCAAGAACGAAAGTGAAACGTTGTCACGACGTTCCAACAACGTAATAAATAGGTTATAAAAACGTCATTTGGACGTAATGGTATAACTAACAGAAGTTTTTTAAACGTTTGGGACGTTGTTATAACGTTGTGAAAACGTTCATTACTAACGTTCAAACAACGTAAAAATGTGTCGACAAATAAACGTTCTTCTAACGTTGGATCGCAACGTTCCATGAACGTTGTCACGACGTTCCGATAACGTAATAAAGACAGTATAAAAACGTCATTCGGACGTAATGATATAACTAACAGAATTTCAAGAAAGTGTTTTAAACGTTTAGGACGTTGTGATAACGTTGTGAAAACGTTCATGACTAACGTTCATACAACGTAAAAATGTGTCGACAAATAAACGTTCTCCTAACGTTGGATCACGTTCACAACGTTCTTTGAACTTTTAATCATAACGTTCCAAGAACGAAAGTGAAACCTTGCCACGACGTTCTAACAACGTAATATGGTTAGCTGGGTTCTAGTTGAATCCGAGAAGTGTAATTCCTTGGTATGGACTTCCTGTCAGAGGCCTAATTAATACAGGAGGAGGGTGAGTAAAAAAAACCTGCAATAGTGAAACAAGCCATCTTGATTTCAAAACCAAGTTTAAATATGGAACTTTCAAACATGGTAAGGAAAAACATACATGTACTAACAAATGAAGTAAATTGCATTTACTGTTTTGTCCTGGTTGAACATTTTTATCGTGGCACCCTATTTAAAATGTTTGTTCAAAAGGTATTTAAAAAAACAAGCATAAGAGCACACAAAAATGTCATTCATCATGTTCATTCAGTTTTAAAAACCAGAGATATTGTATTGAAATTGTATGAACAATTCGGCCCTATGCATTATTTGGATGGGAGAAACAGTCTAAATTTTCACTTACCAATACAAAGTTTGTGGTTGAATACTTTTATACATTACATTACATACATTACAAACATGACGGTTGACACTTTCAAGAACTTTTCTTTGTAAGCTTTCTTCATTTCCTTTTTTGTTACATACAACACAGATATAATTTAGTCAGTGGAATAAATCAAACTATCATTGTGATTCTCACTGACTAGAAAGTTATTGTATAGTTCCATTAGCCTAATCTGATAGTGATATTTTTTTAATAATATAATGACATTTTTTAAAACCTTTTTTTTCTTCTTACTCTTTTTTACAGGACATAGCCATGGATCTCTCTATCCCCACCACAGAGACAGAACTTTGCTGTCAAAATCATTTCAAAACACTTACACTCTATGCGAGAGAACTTCATGCCACATTATTGACACCGAGTTGCCCAGACAACCAGTGTTGCCAGATAGAACACAGGCAGTGTTGCCAAAGAGATCACCTTCAGTGTTCAGAATACCTTCAGAGTTGCCAGAGAGAATACATCAACTGTTTCCAGGGAGAACACCTTCATTCAGGGATTTGTGGACTTCGTGTGCTACAGTTCTCTGCCTACTGCTTTATCTGCGTGATGGTGCACCTAAACAAGGAGGGAATTTCTGTAATTCAAGAGCAGTGCATTATTTCGTCATTCTATTGTTAATCTGTATTCTTGCAAAGCCGTCACAAGCACAGTATGATGAGTATGATTACGTGGAAGAAACTACGGATAGAGAAACAACTGTTGAAGGTATATTCATATGTACATGTTCACAGCCATTTTCATATGTGACGTGTTCTACCGAAACCAGACGGAATTGGGCAGAGCTCAAAATTGAGATATAGCCCAAAACCTAATTTTGGGTGATTTTTTGGGGAATTTGAGTTTCTTGTAAATAAATAATCTTCAGAGTGTTTATAACATTATTGTGAAAGTTTCAGATTAAAAAATCAACCCAACAAAAAAAAATGAAATTTTTATTTTAATTTTTTTTTTAAAGTACATTGTAAGTACATTGTAAGTACATCTTTAAAGGACGATATCTCAGTTTGGAGTTTTCATAAAGACGAACTTGAAAATGATTTAACTCCGCTTTGGGAAGTACGATTAAAAAGGAGAAAGTACTATTGTAAAGCTGAAGATCTCTACTTTAATAATCAACTAATATCCCAATTTTGATATCTTGCCCAATTGTAGAACGCGTCACATATGTATGGTCAGCATCATGGTTACTCTGCAGCTGTAACTGTATGGGTACTGTATGCCCAATACCCATATTGGTACTGTGAAAGTACCAGTGAAGCACCACCGAAAAAGCTTCACAGTACTATAATGTAATTAGTTCTAAATTGGCTAGAAACAGGTTCTTTTTTTATCTCTCTGTGCACAAAAGTTACCCAAGCATACACGCACGATTATGATTTTGATCTCACTTACGCATATGAAGCACAGTTTGCACGTTGCTTTCATTCGGGCTTGCGTCCTTCTGTATTCATTCGCTGCTGTAGGAGGCATTTCAAATTTGGAGCTGATCAAACTATAAAAACTCTGCTATTGTGATGCTACTATGGTTGTACCACAGATGTACTGTACAGTTCCCATACAGGTACTTTAGCATACGATACCTATAGCGGTACTGGCCGCAGAGTAACTATAATGCTGTGCATAAGAAACTTGCTGTGTAGATGTTCTCTTTTAATGTGATCTGCTCTCCAATTCCAGATAAGGCAAAAACCTGTTCCAAGGGGAGATGGACCTTTTGGTTGTTCCGACCTTGATTTTTTTCTGCTCCAAAATATAGAAGAAAATGTCTGTAATTATTCACAATTTCATCAAATACTTTATTTTCTTTAAAAATTCTACAAATTCTAAAACTTGAATAAATAGAAATTCTCATATTCAAACAAAATATTGGTCTGTTAGGCCCATAGAGTTTTTTTCCCCATGGCATGTTTTTGAACTATAAGGGTAAATTTTGTGGTCATTTTATAGCTCGCCAAATGTGACCCGTCACATCAAAATGGACATGTTGGAAGCCCGAGTCAAATCTGAGTTATTGGTATGACTTGAAAGAGCACATTTTAAGCTTTGAAATGACACCATGTTGAAGGTAATCGGACTTTGTAATCACAAGATATGATTTGAAGAAGCATATTTTTTTCTATTATTTTTTTAATATTTCACCAAATATATTGGCCTCTATCTCAAAACTGTGTCTGCTGACAACATGTTCTTTTTGACTCGACTGGTAACAAATAAGCCATGAGATAGACCCGTCAAGCATGCTGTACTTAAAGTGGACAATTGTTTCCAATGATATGAACCATTGATGGATTTTCAAACCGATAGAAATGGAATAGAATGACTTTCATATGGTTGGTTAATTTACCGCAAAATCCACATTCCTGACTCGCAACTCATTTAACCTGATCACGCCTCACATATCCGTTTTGTGTCAATCATTTTATCATTGTGTCAATAGTTTTGCGTGATAACCTTTGTAACCATACAAATAGACAAGAGGTTGGGCACACTTTTCTGACCAGTCTTCATCGGAGTCTATATTACATGTGCAAGTTAAGGGGATACACTATGCCAATTGGATTTTATGTCATTAGGCCAAGGGACAAAAAAGGCCTGCTTCTTTACTGTCCAACTGACCTAACAGAGATGTTTAATTTTCTAAATGTTATGTTTAAAGAAAATTCTTTTGTGAGAATTCTAATTTTTAAAAAAAGGTTCACATACTTATGCACATTTTACTTGATAAACAATGGCAGACTGTAAGCACTAGGTCTGAAAATTTGGTATAATTGAAAAGATGACCAGCAAATGCAATATATCAAGAAATAAACACAATTTAGGTGACTGAAAAAACATTTACAGGGTTTATTTATATATCAGTGGACATCACATTCATGTAAAATTTGGGAATTAGGTGTTTAATTCAGCTACGCCACTACAATCGACAGTAAGCAAACAATTTGAATTCAGAAAAGGATTACCTTGACTGTGATAGACATATTGCATATTGGTACTTCAAAACTTGTTAGTCTCCCAATGAGTCAATCTTTCATTCCATTACAATTCAAGATTTGAGATTGTTTTATTTATTTATTTATTTATTAGCAATATTTGTTAAATCAAATGTTTATTTACAGCCGGTGAGTCAACTACTGCAGAGTCAACCACTGCAGAGTCAACCACTGCAGGGTCATCTACTGAAAAGTCAACCACCGAAGAGTCAACTACACAAGAGTCGACTACTCAAGAGTCAACTACACAAGAGTCAACTACACAAGAGTCAACTACACAAGAGTCAACTACACAAGAGTCAACCACTGAAGAGTCAACTACACAAGAGTCAACTACTGAAGAGGTGTTAACTACTAAAGAGTTGACCACTATCAAAACCACGGACAAAACAACAAGCGAAGGAACCACAATAATATTCCCTACCACCACGATACAAACCACAACAGGGTTTGTAACCTTGCCAAATTGTTTGGACCAATCACTGTGTGGGAACACAGACGGATGGCGCTATACATGTGACATGGTGGTTTTAGAGGGGTTGCAGTACCAGGATGATTTGGCGAAGCCAGGATCATGTCTTTTCAACTACACCAGAGCGGAATTTCAGAGAAGTGTAAGTTTTATGAGACATTCATTTACATTTTTTTAAAATATCACACTTTAGATGATGCAAAAAACCTGTTCTACGGGCAAATGGGTCTCAGGTTGGGTTGGTCGGTTGGTCATCTTTTCCCCTTTTTCCCTTTTTCCTTTTTTCTCTTGAAATTAACCCTAAAAAGTCCCAGAAATATGTAAATAGTTTGCTGGTTTTTGACAAGCAAAAGAAAAGAATTGGGTTGGTATTCATTTACATGAACATTTGTTTCTCAAAAGAGAGTGTGACATCTGAAATTATATACAAGTGGCGCAGTAAACCATAAATCCCATCCCAAAGCTTCAACTAGATCGCATAATTCATATTTTCGGGGTCTTTGTTTAGAATGCGTACTATTTTAATAATGTTACATTAGTCATACATTGTCAACATTTCTCCCATACAGTTTGATAATATCTGGACCACCACAACAGAATTGGAGCTGGACGCCAAATTTAACTGCGCAGTGGTGTCGGAATTCACAGAGGGTGCTGGTGGGAGTGTTAATGTGTCCCATTCAGTCATTGTCAGCAACATGTTAAACATGGTCACAACACAGGCTGTTGAGGATGCATTTATTAAGGGGCTCAATCTTACGGGGGAGCTCAGCCAGTACATGTTGGACCCAAACAGCTTCACATTTTTTCATGGTATGTGATTCGATTGTTTTGATAATTTTGTTTAAATTTGGTCAATTTTTTTCCGTAAATACTGCCTGTACATCTGCATAGCCAGCTGATGACCAAGTTTTTACACCAGTTTTCATTCAAATATTGAAGATCATATCTGAAAATTCATGTTTATTTTTTAGCACTGCTTTTGTTTTTGAATTTAGGGCGTTTCTTCTTTTTTTGATTCCCCTCGTAAAAAATATAAATAGATCAAAAAATAAGGTGCAGCACAAGGCCTTTTTAAGGTAGTTATGGTTCCGCCAATATTTGTTTTGACTAATTGATATGATGTGATGCGATCTGTCATTGAAAATAGACATTTTTTCTATCATAAAAGGATAATTTCTTCATGTTTTTTAGCATATTTATGATTGTTGAAAAGTTGAAAAAGGGAGATATTATTTGATGTTTGAATCTGTATATATTTTCATTTATATTCAACAGAGTACGATGAATGTTCCTCAGTGGGCAGTGAACCATGCGACCAAATATGCGAAGACGAGCGTGAAGGATATATGTGCCACTGCGATGACAACTTTGAACTTGAAGATGACGACAAAACATGCAAAGGTTTGTCATATATATACTGGCCCTGGGGAGGGGGGGGGGGGGCATGGTTCTATAAAGTTGTAAACATCTGCATGAATTTACTCTAAAAAACCATGCTTATTCTGGATTCATAAAGAAGAAAAAAGTGACTTTCAACGATGATTGTGCTCAGCGAATCATCCCCTTAGTAGATGCCCTCGAAATGGAGATTTACTTACGATTTACTTATACTAGAATGACACAAAGCTTTGATTGAGAGCCTGAATTTTGACAGTATTTTTTTCATTATCCCAATTGAATTTTAGTCCCGTTTTTTGCTATGCTGAACATTGGCTTACGATATCCATACTATAATTTTACTAAGGATTAAAGTAGTAATCGTGAAAAACCACCCTTGTTCCCGGAAATGGACGATTTTGATGCCTAAATTGGGCTTGTATTATGGTAACCAAATCTTAAACTGTGTTTTCATTTCATGTGGATACTTATAACTGTATATATTACTGCGCCCTCTCCACGGCTAGGCCTGACCCGTAATCTCAAAAACTAAGTGTGACTTTATCAAACAATGTCAACTCTTTTTACTAAGTATTCTACCATTTTTGGATGCTTGGTTTTGTATACATAAGTAACAGGTTCCATTTTATATCTGCTGTCTGAAGCATCATGGGTGGAAATTGTACAAGAATTACTCAATGACACTGACTGCATATTTTTTATTTGAAAAAGCCCAAATTAATTTCTATAGCAGACAATACAATATGATTGCCTGGAACAAAACCAATCACATTGATTTCTACTCTGATACTTCAAAACATTTCAATTATTTTCTAAGTAATTCTGGGTTACTTTCAACTATGGCACTTCAGACAGTGTACTGTAAAGATTGTATGATTTGCGCACAAGCCAGATGCTGACAGACATAGTCTCGTTCACAAATATAGATGTTTAATTTATGCATGCAAGGTTAATTATCCATAATTATTGATGGATCAAATGAAATAAAATATACTTAAACTGGAGTTGATTTCCCAAATTCAGTAGCTTAAAAGAATTAAATAATTTAGTTGAAACATGTGATGAATTTGTTTGAATCTGACAATCAAAGTCCATTTTTGCATTGAAACCAATGGGAATGCAACATTTATAGCCAACCGTGTCTATCACCATATGACACAAGCTTTTCTTTTTTCTAGTTATGCCACCATTGTTTAGTGTACTTACCCAGCAAGTTGGCATTCATCTGCAAACGATGAAAAGTACTCATATCTAACATATGTTTTTCTTTGTTCTTTGTAGCCGATGATCCTTGCTATATAGGCTGCACGAATGGTGACTGCTATGTCGACAATCAGGGCATCAAAAAATGTCGCTGTCACCGGGGTTACCACACGACCGGTGACGACAGCAAAGTCTGTGTGGGTGAGTGCAAAATACTCTGGCAAAGGCGAAGGAAGCAAACAAGCCTGATTATCTCGATCATATTTTTGGAATTTTAGATTTTGTTTTATTATTAAAAATAAAATGAAATGAAATGAAATGAAATGAAATGAAATGAAATGAAATGAAATGAAATGAAATGAAATGAAATGAAATGAAATGAAATGAAATGAAATGAAATGAAATGAAATCATATCATATCATATCATATCATATCATATCATATCATATCATATCATATCATATCATATGATATGATATGATATGATATGATATGATATGATATGATATGATATGATATGATATGATATGATATGATATGATATGATATGATATGATATGATATGATATTATTAGTTATCCCCTGTTTGTTCATGCAATACGAAAAGATATTAATGTTTTGGGTTCGTATCACATGAGGCCGAAGGCCGAATGTGATACGAACCCAAAACATTAATATTTTTCGTATTGCATGAGAACAAACAGGGGATAACGAATTTATCATTCAGTAGGCATGAATTTAGGTAAATAAATGTTGATGAAGTGCATGATGAAGACACAAATCAAAAAACAAAACAAAATTGTCCAAAAATTTTTAACAAAATGATCTATAATTTTATTTTTTTCTCCAAAATTTTGAAAAATAAAAATAAAATCAAACAAATAATGTCAGCAATTTTTTTTTCTAGATTTTTTTTTTTTTAAATTGAAATTTTTTTTCTCCAAAAAAACTGGTAAACAAATTTTTTTTCTAGCATTTTTTTTTTCTCAAAAAAATGTGAAAAAAAAATCATCGAAAATGCCCGAAATTTTTTTGGTTGATTTTTTTGTTTTTCAGAAAATTTGAGAAAAAATATGGGTCAGTTGCACCTTACCTATTTGTTGGCATCTTTGTTTTCAGAGGCTCAGTGTACAATGTAATCATAATAAGCGTGACAAATCGCTCTGTTACAGAGCTGTATGATACGACTTTTTCGTATCATATGGCAATGATTTCGTATCATATGGAGAGCTTCACATCATAAAGAGATTGGGATGATACGGAAATATTCTCTTTGGCTATTAACTAATGAAATTTCAGTATTCATGTCTACTGAATGATAAGATATCATATGATATGATATGATATGATATGATATGATATGAAATGAAATGAAATGAAATGAAATGAAATGAAATGAAATGAAATGAAATGAAATGAAATGAAATGAAATGAAATGAAATGAAATGAAATGAAATGAAATGAAATGAAATGAAATGAAATGAAATGAAATGAAATGAAATGAAAAACTCAATCAATCAATAACTCAATCAATCGATCAATCAATCAATCAATCAATCAATCAAGAGCTTCTATCTTTCACTCTGCATCGTTTTGAGCGCTTGCATCGCTTTGAGCGTTCGCATCGCTTTGAGCGTTCACATTGCTTTGAGCGTTCACATCACTTTGAGCGCTTTGCAAGAATATTGCTTCCTCACCCAGTAAATAAAAAAATGAAAATACAGGTTACATATGCATTTAGATAGAGAAATAACTTACAGTAATATATTAAATCTACCATATGTTTACTTTAGGGCTGAATTTGCTTCAAATTGGGGTTGGGGGATCGATGGAGAGGCAGTCAAGTGACGGGGCTGGGTTGACCACCCCTGACTTTGCTCATTGTCATATTCAGGAAGTAGTTAAAAAGGGTAACAGACTCATTGCATTAAGTCTATTATTAATAATTTTGATAACTGTAATCATGTACATTATGGTGATGTCCTATGGAAAACAATAGCTCTATCTATAAATTATGCAAGTTCAGTGTGGTTTCCTGGTCGTCAAGCAGATGTAAACAAAATTGAAAATCTTCAGCTTGAAATGGCGCGTTACATTCTGAAAGCACCTCGTAACACACCTCGTGCAGTACTTTATGGTGAACTTGGATGGGCACCAATTGCCACAGTTCAAGATGGCTTTAGAGCATAATATTTTGCCCGTATTATTGACATGGAACAACATCGTTGGCCAAAATTACTTATTACCACGATGCAAAGTTTGGATATTGAGCCAATTAAACTTAGATACAAAATTCTTGTATTATATTCATAATATTTTGCACAAGTGTAACCTACTTGACATCATTGATTCTGCAAAGTCTGGTAGAGCTCCATTAAATCTTCATTGGGCCAATTCAATTAAACACGCTATCAATAATATATTTAACATTGAATGGGAAGAAGATGTTAAATCTAAATCATCTCTTACCAATTACTTGGGTATTAAATACACTCCAGGTATGGAAACATACTTGTTAGATAATATTGATTTATATGGTGCATGTCTGAAATTCAAGATTCGCTCAAATAAACTACCATTGGAGTACAAAGTGAGTAAATGGACCCTGATAACTATGGCACCTGCCAGTTATGTAATAATGGTATTGAGGATACAAAACACTTTCTTTTCACTTGTATGTTACTTAATGCTATAATAACTAATGAATATCAATGGTATTGATGTATGGGTGCTATTTATCTCTAGCGATCTTGATTTAAAATATCAATTAATGCTAGGTAGTTCATACACCACATTTTGTAATATAAGCAACGTTAATTACTTTTATCATGTATTTGACAAATATTGTAAATCCTCCTCCAAGCGTGCATGGAAGGCACGATTAGAGATGAAATGCGCAAATAATGACAATTGAATTATCCATGTAGTATGTACATTTAGAGTGCCATTTTCCATGTGTGCCTGACATGTTTTCAAATCAATATACATGTAGTACGATTTACTTTGTGTCTGTATATAATATGTATATATTTCATGGTAAAACTTTGTAATTTGTCTATTAATTATGTATTAATCTTGTGATTTTCTGTATATGAACGCACCATTGGTTAGACGGGTGCCGCTGATTTAAAAGCGTATGTTCAAATAAATAAATAAATAAAATAAATAGTCAAACTTTTTTTGTTTTTTTAGTCAAATAACATTTGTTTATTTCTATCTTTATAGATATAAATGAGTGCGGCAGTTTGGATGGAATGTGTGATCAAGATTGTAGGAACAAGCCTGGTTCGTATAGTTGTACGTGTTGGATGGGTTATGAGCTGGGCCCAGATAACCATAGTTGCTTCGGTATGTATAATTTTATATTGTTGTTATTATTATTATTATTGTTGTTGTTGTTGTTGTTATTGCTGTTGTTTTGATGTTGTTATTATTGTTGTTGATGATATTTTTAAAGTTATTGATGTTTTTGTTGTTGTTATTGTTGTTGTTGTTGTTTTTGTTGTTGTTATTTTCGCTGTCTTTATTGCGGTTGTATATAATACTAGTTGCCTTCAAAATCGTTTGCCGGTTTGAGTGGTGCACGCCGACCACACAGGTGCGTACAACTTGTATTCAAGTGTATAATTAGTAAGAATCGTGATTGAGACCACCTACTATGCGTAATTACATGTGTGTGTTTGCTACCGGGTGAACAAATTTGAACCTACTATGCGTAATTTCATGTGTGTGTGTTTGCTACCGGGCGAACAAATTTGAAGGCAACTAAATAGTTGTCAATTTGATCATAGCCATTACAACATTGTTGTTATTGTCAGCCTATCACCAGCGACTATATTTTGTTCAATACCAAATGGGCAACAATTGTGATGCGATCTGTGAAAACCCGTCGGATGTCGCAAAATGTGAACTAGGGATTATGGGTAAAATGTAAAGTAAAAAATAAAAATAATCTTTTTTTTAAATCTTTTTTTTTAAAATTTGTTTAGATAATTAATGTCCAATACTTTGTGTCATCATCTTTTATAAAATTTCATCTTCAAAAACTTACCTAAGTCACTTTTCTTATTAACCTTATAATGTTATTTTATTGAAATATGGATCTTTTTTGGCCTGTTTTCATGATTTCTTGTTTTTTAGCTTTTTATGACATCACAATCATCATTCACTCACAACTTTTTTTTGTAGTGATCATAGAAAAATGATCGAAACAGTTCTGTAATCAGCAAAGTTTCAGCTTTCTATGATATAAATATCTCCAATATGAAGAATCCCACCATGTGGCGGGTTTTCACAGATCGCATCACGATTGTGGATGGTTGTATTGTATTAGCTAATTGACCTATAAACCACTTCTTACTATATTGAAAATAATATTATGTTGAACAAATCCAAGATGTGTGCTGTCGTTTCCAAATTGGCAAACATTGTGAAGCTAATATTTATCTGTCCAAATGGAATACCTAGTTGGCTACTGCTCGCTGATACCTGCTTATGATGCGAAAACGCACACTTTCACTAATAAATATGCCTAACAACATATATTATTTTTGAGCACGGACAAATACAAGCCTCACAATTCTCGCCAATTTGGAACTGATTAAACCATAATAGCAGTCAACAATAACGGGTGAATGTGACAATTTAGGATGAAACAGTTATATTGTCAACAAATCGTCACAAAACTTTAATAATTTGTGAATTGTTGTATAAGGTAATAATGGTTTATATATTTTTTGTAGATTTGGATGAATGTTTTCGGGGTAGTGAATGCAACCAAATATGTGTGGATGACGTTGGATCCTATCACTGCGATTGCTTTGATGGATATGAACTGAATCCGATAGACAAGTATGAATGCTTAGGTAAGTTAGACAATGTTTATTCAGATAAAGTGTTCTATAGACATTATTCGTAATTGGCGATTTCATGTCAAAGAGGGAGACATACTCGATGTCACACCGATAAACATACAATCTCGTACTTTTACTGCAATATAATGAACTGTGAACTTCTTCATTTTCCTAGATAGTGTCGGTTACCTACAAACATTTCATTTCAAACTAGTGGAATAGATAGTTTATACGTTCAAGTTTATTTTACGAATGTAATAAGGTCAAATATTGAACAGCTCAGAATTATGAAGAATTTTTATGATTAGTGCAAAGTTCACCACATTGAAAAACTACATCGCTCTCGTCTCGGTTACATAACTAGCCTCGTTTTCGGAGCACTAATTGCTCTGAGCATGCTCCGTTGGATAGCACGGCTCTCTTTTGACGTAAGTGCGCCAATAACGAATAACGTCTATAGGTCCCAGGTATGCATCAATTACATACAGGGTAGAATGGTCAATACAATGTTTTTAGGTGATAAAAAACCCACCCTGTTCTACAGGCAAATGGATCTCTCAGGTACGGTGGTCACTCAGGCAGATTTTGTGAAATTGTTATGAATTTTCAAAATTTTCAAAACAAATTCAAATTGCAAAAAAATGGTAAAAAAAAATGTATATATATATAAATTAAATGTTTAAAAATGGGTAGATTTGGCCCATACAGCATTGGTTTTCTTCGTCACCTTATAGAACTAGAAAATCAAAGTTGTCTAAAATCGGAAAAATAGCTTTATTACATATTTGGTTCTGAATCTTTATACATCCGTAAAGTTGCAACCAAAATACGCACCAATTTGATTAATCCAAACTTTTCCAATTTCAATTAAAACATGGCCAATTTCATCAAAGATCTTATGTATAAAATACACTATTTTTATATCATTTTTTCTTGCTGTAGTGTACACTCTCGCAAGAATCTTATCATTCATTTAAATAGTATAAATTTATATATAGTGGGGTTACACTGGGGGATAAGAATGATTGGATCAAAGTCCAACCATCACCTGTTAGTATTATTTATATAGGGCTACCAAGCAGTATAATAAAACTGCATATTGAATTTTCAATAACTGCCATGCTATGCACTGAGCCATTGATAAAAAGTAACCTGGGGCAGCTATATACATAAATGGTACACAACATGTCATCAACAAGACCATATCTGTAATAGCTGCCATGTGTTGTATAATATTATATAACGCATGAAAATAAATAGCCATCTGATTGGTGGATACTACATCAGATAACACAAAATAGTTTGGTCCATTTCATACTTGACGTCACTTCCCGGTATTTTTTTTTGTCTTTCAAACAAAAAATGCCCTGCCTCGCACGATTTTGCCATAATGGCATGGAGGATCAACTCGCCTTTTTCATGTTTATTTGATCAAAATCGCACACAAAATATTTTCATGCGTTATATAAAACAAATATGGACTGCTCTTTATTCGTGAAATGGGGTGAACTATTGTCCCTCGGTGATCTGGAGACCTAAGCCTACTATTTTTCCTCAGCCTTCGGCTTCGGGAAAATAGTAGGCTTACGGTCTCCAGATCACCTTGGGGCAATAGTTCACCCCATTTCCCTCATGAACAGTCCATGTTTGTATACTAATGCCCTAAATGATTCTCCATGATGTGTCCATTTGTGACTTTACCCAACAATTGGCAACCTTGAGGTACATGCATATTGTGTCAATGGGCTAGTCCAGTTGAAATCCCCACCCCCCTATGGAAGACATGACCCTAATCTTTCCCACAGGGAGTGTGAATTTGTAATGGAGTTACCTGCATGGGTGACTCCATTTGAAATCTGCACTCCGTATGTGGAAGATTAAGGTCATGTTTTCCATAGGGGGTGTATGGGTTTCAAATGGAATAGCCCATTATAACAACTCTTTTTTTTCACAGAAATCAACAGTTGCAGGGAGAAACCCTGTCGATATGGTGATTGCCACCCTTATGAGAACTATTATAACTGTACATGTGATGATGGCTACACCGGACAAAATTGCTCTGAAGGTATGTAGGCAGTCAGGCCGGTCACTATGGTAACCAATGGCAATATCTTTTGTCAACTTTGCACTTTTAGGAGGATATACAAAACTAAGTTGGCAATGTTAAAAAACTGAATAATCGTAGGTAGAAAGTAGCCAGAATCATATCATTGCTGTTCTTTCGAAACCTCATATCTGCATCTCGCCCTTCAGCATATACAGGGTGAATCAAAAAACTTTGTGCACGATTTGAAACGGCCCTTTGACCTTGATGCGTGCATTGAACTATGGAATATTTGTTATCTGTATAATGCATTATTAATCTAGTTTATCCTCCCAAAATATGAAAGAAATCGGCTGATAAATAAGCAAACTGTGATAAGTTTTGTAAGCTGACTGCGTTTTCCCCCATTCCAATGGGATTTACACACAGTAAATTAGTTTTGCTAAAATGGTCATTATAATCACATCAATTGTCAAAATGTTCCTGAAATATTAATTCTTTAACTCTGGGATAAGCAGTTAATCTTCTGATACCAAAGTGTCAAATGAAAAGACAAATTTGAATACCTGCATCAGTGACTGGTGATGCAGCATCACCAGTCAACCTTCAAGAAGTGGAGGCACGTGTCAGAGCCGAAGTGAAATCCCTGCGCCGCAACGGTGCTCCATATCATCATGCTGCAGTAATATTCATGTTTTAACTGTGTAAATCCCATAGGAATGGCGAAAAACGCGGACAGTTTACAAAACGTGTCGCAGTTTGCTTATTTTTCAGTCGATTACTTCTTTTTTTTGGAGGATAAACTAGATTAACAACGCTTTATACAAACAACAGAAATTCCATGGTTCAATGCACGTATCAAGGTCAAATGGTCGTTTTAAATCGTGCACAATGTCTTTTGATTCACCCTGTATAATAATGTAATACTTCCTATGTATAATCTTTGGGCAGTCTGCTGTAAACATGTTCAAGGGCCAAAAGCACATATATCATAACCTTGTAAGCATCTTGCCTCTGATTATGTATAAAGCAACACTTGCTATATGCTACCGTTGGGAAGTTTTACTTTATACATGCTGAAGGGCTCAAAAACATACAAGGTTTTGACAGAACAATGACGATATCTCAACCATTGGTTTCAATGTGCCAAGAATTGACAAATAGTAGCCAATTGGCAAAATTGGCATTTCTAGAGTCCTTTTTAATCTTAAAATGTAGGAAAATAACTATGAAATCATGCAAAATCATCATGAGTTACCAATTTTCAAATAAGTGAGTATTTTAGAGATTTTGTAACACAATTAACATGATTTAACAGTAACTAAGATTATTGATTATTGAATATTGAATATTGATTATATTCCATCTTTCAGATATTAATGAGTGCGACCCAAACCCTTGCCTGTATGGTGACTGTTACCAGCCAAATGTCGATCAATACAAATGCAGATGTGACGACGGCTGGGAAGGCACAAACTGTGATATGGGTTAGTGTACAAACTTTGACCGTTGACCCCTACAAATTACTGAAAGAAACAAACCTAAAAAATATATTCACACGTTGAAATTTGTTCTGGCAATGCTGTTGAATTTTGAAACTCACGCCAATGCATGTTCTATGTGCCTCAAATCCTAAACAAATTAATGTGGTATAAATTGTAAAAGTACAGGAGAGAAAAATTATGTAAAATAACAATTGATGCAGTTTTGCACAGTTTAAGATTCAGATGGCCTGTGGTCCCACCTTAAGGATTTCTTCAGATTTCATGCCAAAATGTACCTAAAAACATCTGATATGACTGTTTTCATATCAAAAGGTTTTGAGCTAAAAGGATTTTCTCATTATAAGTTGTTATGAACGCTCCAAGGTCGTATTCCGTGATATGTGAGTAGGGTAATGCTTGGATGAACACCATTGGTTTAGCCATACTCTGCGATTTCATTCCAAATTCTGGCGTCTAATGGGACATTTTATCCACCAAATTGCAATATTTTAAAAAAAGTTATGATATCCGTATTAACTATGTAACATGACAATATGTTCATCTACCGATATCATCAAAATTGGGTGATATAAATACTAAACTCAATCACAATCTAGATAGAAGTATTGGCAATATCAAAACGGTCGTTGTAAACATGGTAAAGCCTTGCGGAGTCTTTGTATTTTGTGTTTGTAAAGCATGTATTGATTGTAATCAACATAGCGTAAACGTACTGACTATGTGAGAGACTATAGACAGTAGAGTAATGCAGAAACCACATCGCCAAACTACCAAATTCATCTAATTGGATTTATTGCGTTTCCCCTCTTTATTCAATCAGATTCATTTTTACATGAGTAGACATAGAATATTCTTGGCTTCTTTCTTAGGCCAAACAAAGAAGAAGGTCTGTCTCAGAAGCACACCCGCATTGGTATGTGAAATGAGCTACAGCGCGTAGGTCTATGCGCTGGGGGCTAAAATACTTTTTTTTTTTTTTTTTTAAAGTTAAAAAAAGTTCTCTGTAAGCTTGGATAAGAAGAACACGGTGTTGGACTCAAAAATGTTTAAAAACAAACAGGAAACCGCATGTTTTTATTCTGAAATTAGAACCAATTACAATTTGTATGCATTTCTCCTGTACTATATGTGTGTTTGGAAATAGAATATTTTAGAGAAAATATTATTAGCTTCACGCTGGTATTGATTATTAGGGTTTTCGAGCTGTATTTCTTTTATTTATGACAATTTATGTGTAAAACGGTCAGTTTTTTTAGATGATTTAGGTACGTTTACAATAGAAATTGAACAATACAAATTGAGTGTGAATTATGAATATGCGAAAAGGTACCAAACGTTTTGATATGGTGTGTGATTTTTATGAAACGGGACTCATGTGTAGGAATTTTCCAGCACAAAATCATACCCCATGATTTGGGGTTCCTTGCAAAAAAACCGACCCATCCGGATAGCACATGCCGTATACCTTCTATACGTGAGTACCGCCCCTCCCCTGGATTTCAATGAACCCGTCATTATTGGGTACCTTTTAATTGGCCATTTATTTTTTCTGTAGATATCAATGAGTGCGGGCTGAGACATAAATGTGAATATGATTGTAAAAATGTCAACCGAACTGTGGACGACAAAGGCTATATCTGTGAATGTCCACTGGGATATGAACTACATCGTGATGGAGAACATTGCCAGGGTAAGTTGTGTCAAGGGAAGTGTCAAAATATATGTGGGTGCAAGGGAGTGGAACCACCCCCACCAACCCCCCTTCCCGCTCAAATCCCCCTAAAACAAGAAGAGATGATAGGACCATAACTGTTTTGTAAATAGCCTTGATCAATAACCATTGAATACTGACAATTGCACATTTTTAATTCAGGATTTTCCCTTTTAAGCAATGCTGTGTTGGTAATACTGAACAATTGTATGCAAATGAGGTATCTAAATACAAGTGTATAAACCATTTCTATGTGAAAATATTGTCCGTTTAAATAAAATCTAATTATATCTTTGAAATTGATGGGAAACGGTAAAATGTAGTCAAGCTATCTAAAACCTATGTTTCCTCGTCAGGGTGCATTAACAAAGAGCTTAGGTACTGTTTGTGAGGTCTTTATATCATCTTGTGTGAAACAGATGTTTTAACATCTTAAAGAAACTCACCGATATCTTCAAATGAAATCTAGACACACCTTCTCTCCATATCTAGTTTGTATTTGCTCCATGTATTGGGCTATTCAATTTGAATTAATCCATACAGGGAGTGTAGATTTCAAATAGAGTCACACATGAGGTAACCCCATTTGAAATGCACACTCCCTGTGGGGAAGATTAAGGATATGTCTCCCAGAGGGGTGTATAGATTTCAAATGGAATAGCTCATTAGGAACGAGCCTTTGATAACCTCTCTGTCAACCATATAGTATTCACAGTGTTGTCCCTCATCAGCATTCCCTATATGAGTGCACATAGGGGTGCACAGTGTTGTCCCTCATCAGCATTCCCTATATGAGTGCACATAGGGGTGCACAGTGTTGTCCCTCATCAGCATTCCCTATTTGAGTGCACATAGGGGTGCACATTGTTGTCCCTCATCAGCATTCCCTATTTGAGTGCACATAGGGGTGCGCAGTGTTGTCCCTCATCAGCATTCCCTATATGAGTGCACATAGGGGTGCACAGTGTTGTCCTCATCAGCATTCCCTATTTGAGTGCACATAGGGGTGCACAGTGTTGTCCCTCATCAGCATTCCCTATTTGAGTGCACATAGGGGTGCACAGTGTTGTCCTCATCAGCATTCCCTATTTGAGTGCACATAGGGGTGCACAGTGTTGTCTCTCATCAGCATTCCCTATTTGAGTGCACATAGGGGTGCACAGTGTTGTCCCTCATCAGCATTCCCTATTTGAGTGCACATAGGGGTGCACAGTGTTGTCCCTCATCAGCATTCCCTATTTGAGTGCACATAGGGGTGCACAGTGTTGTCCTCATCAGCATTCCCTATTTGAGTGCACATAGGGGTGCACAGTGTTGTCCCTCATCAGCATTCCCTATTTGAGTGCACATAGGGGTGCACAGTGTTGTCCTCATCAGCATTCCCTATTTGAGTGCACATAGGGGTGCACAGTGTTGTCTCTCATCAGCATTCCCTATTTGAGTGCACATAGGGGTGCACAGTGTTGTCCCTCATCAGCATTCCCTATATGAGTGCACATAGGGGTGCACAGTGTTGTCCCTCATCAGCATTCCCTATTTGAGTGCACATAGGGGTGCACAGTGTTGTCCCTCATCAGCATTCCCTATATGAGTGCACATAGGGGTGCACAGTGTTGTCCCTCATCAGCATTCCCTATTTGAGTGCACATAGGGGTGCACAGTGTTGTCCCTCATCAGCATTCCCTATATGAGTGCACATAGGGGTGCACAGTGTTGTCCCTCATCAGCATTCCCTATTTGAATGCACATAGGGGTGCACAGTGTTGTCCCTCATCAGCATTCCCTATTTGAGTGCACATAGGGGTGCACAGTGTTGTCCCTCATCAGCATTCCCTATATGAGTGCACATAGGGGTGCACAGTGTTGTCCCTCATCAGCATTCCCTATTTGAGTGCACATAGGGGTGCACAGTGTTGTCCCTCATCAGCATTCCCTATTTGAGTGCACATAGGGGTGCGTTTCACTAGCAAATTAGAGAGCATTATTTAAAAGGCGCCTCAGTGTAACACATATATTGATATTTAAAACCGCATTGACTGAACTCAATATGATCGTATCAGGTGATGATTTCTCTGCAATTTTCTTTTTAATATAGATTAATGTGACAATTTTTTTCTTTTTCTCCAGAAATCAATGAATGTGAAAGCAATC
The DNA here is from genome assembly GCA_035610835.1 of Ophiura sarsii. Lineage (NCBI taxonomy): Eukaryota > Metazoa > Echinodermata > Ophiuroidea > Amphilepidida > Ophiuridae > Ophiura > Ophiura sarsii. Next base: position 51,207,455 of record CM069451.1, read on the forward strand.
CGTGCATGAATGGAGCCACATGTATTGATGACATCAATAAATACTTATGCAGATGTGTAGCAGGATATACTGGAACCAACTGTCAAAATGGTATTTTTTGTTTTTTATTTTTGTTTTTTTGTGTAAATATATTGAAAATTACAAAATATTTAATTATTTTATTTTTATTTAGGATTTTCAAAATAACTTTCAATAAATTTCATTTGTTACTTTCTGACTTTAATCATATCTGCTATGATGATGTATAAACATACAGGGTGAGTAAAAAAAACCTGCAATAGTGAAAAGCCATCTTGTTTTCAAAACCAAGATGAAGTTTGAAACTGTTTAAACATAGCAATAATGATATTTGTTCCTAACTTCATGTGAAAAAAATGTAGTCAATCGCATGTTTCGCTTGTCTTTGGTGAACCTCTTTGCTGAACAAGCCAATACACTTGTTTGTCCACGAGCATAGTGATTTTCAATTGAAATTGCACACATTTCATGTTCACATTTAAATATCCTACCAACAAATCATTGGAATAATTTCATTTTTTATTCAAATTTAAAACATTATAAGCAATTCATAGCATGGGTTATGAAAATTGATTATTTTATTTGCCATGTAAACAAGAAAGGATGCATTATATTCCAATTACGTCACAAAATGATATTTTACAAATTTAATGCGGTGAATTGGACCTCCTATCTGAATTAGCCAAATCAATTTGCTAACAAAATTTAGTTGTTTTACAGTAATATAATTCCGGTTTATTTTGCTAACTTAGTGGTGGAAAATGTCATCAAATTCAGAAGAAAAGTGGTTTTTGACAGATTTTAAGTTATATTGATGAATGGGCTATTTTGAACAGAAACAGGAAGGGTTTTGTTTACATAACCGTAAACATAATCAGACTGAAAGTTAGCAGAATGTCAATAAATATCAAGGTTGTACAAATCACAAGCAATGAATGACAATATATAATTTTAATTTTAGAATATTGGCCTCAGAAAATTTAGAATTACATTTTTATTGATACGCTATGTATTTTGTATACTATCCCATATCGATCAAACCCATTACTCATAATTGTCCTTATATTTGTTTCCTCAGATATCAACGAATGTGCAAGTAATCCATGCGATGAGAGAGCTTATTGTACCAATACAGATGGTAGTTTTGCTTGCCAATGTCATGATGATTTGAGAGGAGATGGATTCTACTGCTATGGTAGGTATAGCTCAGAAATTTACAGCTAAAGCAGAAATTCATGTTTTTGTCACCGAACAAGTTTCCATTTATTTCATCATGTTTAGCCCATTTTGGGGCCTATTTCTTCCCCCCCCCAGTTTGTAGTTGTTTTTCTTCAACAAAATTCTCATTGCCTTTAGGCAACAAAAAAAATTGGTTGCCCTCCAGAGAGAGTGTTTTTTGGTCCAAAAGGGGGAAAAAGATAATTTATTGAGTATAAAATGGAACTGTTCCCTAATGTCTATCTTTTCTTTGATTTCCAGATATCATTCTTCTACCCTTTGGCCCAGAGAATGGTGATATTAGTCTCCATGAAAACTATGACAGAGCAGCCACAAGGGACAAGACAGATCTTGTGTCAAAGACCATCTTCCCCTCCTCGGATTTCCCATTCTGGGGCGATTACTTTGACCGTCTCTATGTAAGTATTTTAATCAGATGAAATAAGGAAGTAGAAACTGAATCACTATGCTCTCACCTGATGTTAGATTTTGGGAAAAGTTAGATTTTCCTAAGTACTTTAGATAAAAGGTATTTCTTGTGTGATAATTTTTACACACTCAACTGATTTTGAAAGTTGCCATTTGATCCTGGTTAAAAATAGAAACAAAAGTAATTACTCCTAGATTTTAAATCTCTCAAGAGCTTATGGAATGATATAAGACATATGATTTTCTTGTCACATTATGGTTTGCTTAGCCTAATAACAGATACATTGTTTTCTTTGCACAGTTTTCTGACAATGGAGTCCTCGTATTCGCTAAAGAAAACCAAGAAAAGGTCTCTTTTCCAACCCCACCCAAAAATGGCTTTCCTATGCAAAGCCCCTTACCTATGATAGCGGCTTTTTGGCAAGATGGCGATGTGTCCTACACCGACCGTGGAGAGAAGAAAGGAGATGTGTATTATCAGGTGAAGAAACGGAACCATGGGGAGGGAGAGGGGATGGGGGGGGGAGAGGAAGAGTTAGGGGAAGGGGAAGGAGGCAGGGGAAAGAAAAAGAAGGGGAGGGGAAGAGGAGAGAGGAAGGGAAGAGGAAAGGGAGGTAGGGGAGGGGTAAGGGTAAGCGAGAGAGGGGTAAGGGTAAACGAGGGAGGGGACAGAGTCACTAGGTTAGGAGGGTTGCTAAGGGGTTCACAGGTTATGAGGGCATTATAAGGCGGTTCAATCAGATGATGTCAAGTGATATGAATATGTGAAGGATTCTCAAAACAAGGATTTTTCACATATATCTTAATTTCTCAATTTGATATTTATTTAGACAAAACATGGCTGGTGTCCCCTGTGAACCAATTAAATACCAGCGACACTTTTACATTTACAAATATATCAAATTTATTAGAAAAAACTTTTGAGTAATACTTGCTTTTTTTAACAAGAAAAAATAACTAAAAACATGTACCAGTGTTAACGTTGTTATACCTTGTTCACCTATCTCTGTGCAGTGATTTCAGAGCATAGTCCAGTGATCAATGCAACATTTATGCATGAGTGCCAGCCAGGATTTGCCTTTGAACATGTGCATTTACCAACCCATCATATGATGTCAGTATGCTGGTGTAAGCACACAGTCTCTGCAGTGAAGTCAGGGTGATGATGAGATATGATCATTGGAGTACGCTCTGACATCACTGTACAGAGATAGAGGAACGTAGTTTAAAGATTAAACATATAATATTTTATCCATGTTATTATACAGGAATACGATACACGCGATGCTCCCGGGCAACAGCCTGTCTTTGATGAGGTGGATCGTCGTGTACACGAATATGGGGAAAAACCAGATATTGAAACCTTTGAAGCCAAGTGGATTTTAGTGGTGACATGGTTTGAGATGCCAGCGTATCCAGCTAGGAACCACTATGAGGAGGTCAGTATGTTCTCAAAAATCACAGTTTTGGCACTTTTTGGTCAATATTTTCAAAACTAAAAATGTTAAGCCAAAAAAACCCTCCGATCCTAGATAAATACTTTAGATGATTTTGGTGAAATTTTGGAATTTTTAACCAAAAACTGATTTTGATAGGTTGTCTGAAAAAATTTGGCTCCAAAAAAGTGATTTTTGGGCAAAAATGTAAAAATCACTATTTTTGTGAAATTTGATACCAAAAATGGATTCTCCGACTCATTTCATTCAAAAAATTGTATACTTTTATGTACATTACATTATTAGTTTAAAAGTTACAGTGCTTGATAAATGTCATAAAAATAGGCTGCCTAGATAGACGCCGGTAAATAAATTTATTATTATTATTATTATTATTATTATTATTAAAGTCTTGCTGCATCGGCGCCTGGAATCGGGTTGTCTGCTTGGCCATCCGGTCCCTATCTATCCTTGAACCAAGCAGTCAGCCTTTAAGGTTCATTACAACACTACTCTTTTATGCTAAGAACTTTCACACAGGCATAGGCATACACACAAGCTAGTCAGTGGTCAGGGCACACTCTTTATGCAGTGTGTGAAATAGGAAAACTACTACAGGCTGTCCCAAAATGATTAGTACCCATCGATGCCCAAAGTTCAATCATTTTTGTCATCATCAAAATCGATGGGATTAGGTCCGTTGTTTTTACATCATCTTTATCATACTGTACTATTTCAATAGAATTTTAGATCATGAATATCGGATTTATCAAACTCAAGATACACTCCATTATGTAAAACATGGTGATTTCACCTTTTTGACAAAGTGCTAAAAATGTGTGTTCTATTACAGTTTGTTTGAAAGAAACTTGTGTATTCTCATAATCTCTTGTCTACTCAATATAATCTTGTGTGTCTTTCTATTGTAACTGTTATTAGTTACTAGCGGCGTACCCTCGCTACGCTCGGGTCCCGCTAGATGGTTATGCCACATTACCTACCTCTGAAACCACATAAAGCCCCTACAACACCCCAAACCAGGTTGATTTAAAACCATATCCCTTTTAAAGGCATTATAAACCCCATACAACCCCCCCCCCCCCCAATCAGGTTGATTTATAACCATGTCCCTCCTAAACCATTTACCGTGGCTACTTTATTAACCCCTACCTCTCAAACAGCATTAAGTTAACCTTCATTACTTTTAAAACCACATAAACCCTCTACAATCGCCCCGCCCCCCCCCCCCCCCCCCCCCCACACCCACTGCAACTACACCAAGTGGATTTATAATCATAACCCTCCTAACCATTTCCCGCGGCTACTTCATTAACTCTTAACCCTATCCTAAAACATTTCCCGTGGTTTTACAGCCCCCCCCCCCCCCTCCCCCGGCCCATGCACACACCCAAACCAGTTTGATTTATAATCACAATCCCTCCCTAAACCATTTCCCGTGGCTACTTCATTAACCCTCGGTCCCTTAGATTGTTTGGCATGCCAACTTAAAGTAAAGAAATCAGGTTGTTTCATTAACCCCCGGGAAACGCTATCCATTATAACCCTAGGCCTATCCTAAATCATTTCCCGTGGTTTTACACCACCCAACCCCCCCCCCCCCCCACTCCCTCCCCAACATATCACCAAATAAAAAACCAACAAACTGTACAGGCCTATTATAACCATTATCCCGTGTGGCTTCTGCGCCATGTGTAGCAGTGCGTGTGTCGCGCGCGGCAGTGAGCCCTTGCGCAAACATGCACGCGACGTGTGACCACGGTATGATTACGCGGTAGTACGCGCAACGCACAATGTTGTTCAATTCTAGTGGCATTTATGAGCCAAATCTGAGCGGTTTTTTGCTGTTTTTGGAGCCAATTGTTAACCAATTTCACTGAAATAAACTTTAACACCCTTCCCGTTATTTCCTCTATCTTTCATGCGAATTAGGCGCCACTTTGATCACAACTAACGGAGAAATAAGAATAACAAACACACAAATAAACACACAAACACACAAATAAACACACAAACACACACCGTTTCCAGATTTATAGTAAGATAATGTGTGTTCAAATCATTAATAATTCTTCTCCTTAATTCAATTTAATGGGTAAAAGAAGTTTGTCACACCTGAGTGACCCCCATGCATTGTTTTATTTGACAAGTGTTTAGGGACTTCTAAATGAAGTGGTATTTAGTGAATCACCAGTGGCTTAGATTTCATTTTCACATTGGAGAATGGATTTCGTGAGGTTAAACACTAAGGGACTATATCATTTTTACCAAGTTTGTAGGAAATTGCATCCCCAATATGAAAAAGAAGTCTAAGCCACTGCTAATAACCCATGACCACGTCTTTACCTGTTTAAATGTCCCCCAAGTTTAGCCTCAAAACTAACTCATTATAGAAACAAAGCTTGGGGTCGCTCATGTGTGACGATCCATTTTTACTTTTCAAATTGAATCAAAATGAAGAAATATTACTGGTTTGAACAACAATATGTTACAACGACAGTTTCAAATAGAAAGGAACCAAAGATATTAGCAGACAAGTGATTAAGAGAATGTATTAGTTTCTTTCAAACAAGCTGTTTAAAAAAAAAAAATTGCACTTTGCCAAAAAGGTGAAATCACCATGTCTTACACAATGGAGTGTAACTTCATTAAAATAAGTCCGATATTCATGATATTCATGATCTAAAATTCTAATGAAAGGGTAAAGTATAGCAAATATGATAGAAAAATAATGGATCTAATTTCATTGATTTTGATGATGAAAAAATGTATTGAACTTTGGGCATTGATGGGTACTAATCATTTTGGGACAGCCTGTATATACACTCGTCAAAAGAAGTTCCTGGACACTCATTGAAGTTCAAATATTTCACATAAATATTTAATATAAATTAAACAATTGCCTGTCAAAATAAGCAGACAATAATTCTCTATCATGTCTGTATGAAATTAAGATGTACGCATTCATGCATGGCTGAGCACATTCATTAAGCAATGGTAAGGTGCGTAAAAGGAAATTGCAAGAAATGAGCATTTACAGTCATTTGAATGGAGGGATTATCCATTTTTTTGCAATCTTCTTGCCATTGTCAAGTGAATGGGATCTGCCATGCATGAGTGATCATGTCTAAATTCCATGTTAAGCTGTTAGAGGATTACTTTCTGCTTATTTTGATATACAATTATATATATATAATCATATATATAATTATATATATTCTATTAAATATTAATTTAATTTAAGTGTCCAAGAACTTCTTTTGCCGAGTGTATAATAGGCATATCTCTAATTGTTGTTTGCCTCACAGAAATGAATCAGATATATGGACCCCAATATCAGGAAGGAAATATTAGCAACAGTTTGTTGAGATACAGAGGTTGGGCTGGTAGGATTTTTTGGTGGGTTGATAGTCGGTAATTACATTTTGCCCTATGTTAGCCACTATCATAGCTCTTTTGTGGCCTTAATTTGATTGTTTATCTCAAAGCTACAGCATGAGTAAGATGGGGTGTGTTTTTATTTACCAGAAAATTCAAAAATGTTCTTCGTATAATTGCTCAAGGTTTCTGTGTGCATAATTAAGATTGTGCCATTACATTCATTTGTTACTATCTGCTCATATTTTCAGCCAAACACTTTCCAGCTTGTCCTGGTAACCGACGCCCTCTACAGTTTTGCCTTGATCAATTTTCAAGAAGCGGCAATGCTGTGGGACTACAAAAATCTAAAACATCCTGACGTCGTGTATGGCTTCTCCGGCGGAGTGGGTCAGCCTTACGAAAACGCTCAAGATACATTTGACACAGTGGAGCAGAAATACCGTCCCGATTTGGAAAAGGGCAACACCGGCGAGCAGGGTCAGTGGATATTTCGTCTGGAGGATAACAACGAGGATTCTATCAATTACAAAAGACGATGTTTGGACTGGGCGCGAGTGAACGCTCCACCGAGTAATGGATGGTGGTGGTCGTGGAACTCTGGACTCGGAACATGTCCGTGCTCGTATTGGCAGGCCATATTTGATTTTCGATATACCGTGGCTAATAGACCAACGTTGAATTTCTTAACTTGGTATGCCGATGCGTACACTAGAGAGCTTGACGAGCTGGACAAACAAATCCTTGGAGAAGTCTACGATATACCATGTAAGTATTTAAATCTGGATTGTTATTGAAACTTAATGGACAAATGTATGCTTGGCCAAGGAAGAAAACTGCTCTACGGCCCTGACCAACACATAATTTTGAGAATTTGAGATTTTCATTTTGTTTTTAAAAAGTTTTTGGAAAAGCCTGAAGGACCATTCCTTCTTCAAGTTTCTGCCTGTGCGTGAAACTATTTTTTGTATTGTCTTATATAAAAATGTCAAGTACAAAAGATGCTGCTGCTCAATTCAAGACATGTTTTACCACCAGTCTGGTAGCTTCTTCAGTGTGGTTGTAAAAAGTTCTAAAATTGAATTAAAAAGGTAAAATTGTAAGGAAAAGATTCCACCTTTTGCTGGCATTAAGGAAAATGAGATTTTTTTAATTATTTTGTGTGTGTCAGTTCTTACTTTGGTATCTCATAATGCTGTTGAAATAAAAAATATCCAATGAAAGATTGTATTTGTGTCGAAAGTAGAACTTCACAATCCTGAATAAATATAATTTTGATATTATATGTGAAATGTAGTTGGCATTCTATTCTTATTCAGTAAATCTGTTTCCCAATTATCTGTAAGTTAAGCAATCCAATCATTCTATTCTATTCAGTAAATCTGTTTCCCAATTATCTGTAAGTTAAGCAATCCAATAATTTTGGTCGATGCTTAACCTACATGTATATTTTTAAAAATGGTTAAATAATTAGTGATCTAAGTGTAACAAATGAATGGTGTTTGGCCCAATCAAATTAATCTTTGCCCATCAAAATTGAGACGTTTGTATTCGAAGAAAGTCCACATATTTTCCATTACCCCTGCAAAATGTTAGGCCTGAAAGATGTTTTGTTAACCCTACCCCGGTTTAGGGTATTTAACCGGGATCACAATTTTCTAATAAAAAACACCTACTAAATCACCATGAATCGATCCGGGGACCCTCAAAACTCTGGCCCTATGTCCCACCAACTAAGCCAAGGCCCCCAATACCTCATTCGTGCAATATACCATGCTCACTATATAGGCTTGGTTAATTACGTCATCGAAAACCGGCAGCACAGGTGCTTGGAGATGAACTTACAACACCTGATGTGCTGGTCTATGAGAGCGGATTTGAAGTGAAGTGATAATCACAATCTAAGTGTATGATAGAAATATGTGCAATTATCAGTATTTGTAAGATATGCAGCATAGAAGCCACCTGATTGTGATATATCCAATAGTGACAGCAGATTAAATGTACACACTTTGAGCATAATTGGAAAAGTGCTATATAAAAACTGACGTTTAATTTTTTTAGTGAAATTTTACTTCTACTTTTCGAATCACTAGGTTAATGCAACTCAAATATATATGGTGACCGCCAAGTGGAGTATGTAGAAAACAATGTACAAAAAATTGGGTCCAAATTGAGTTACCCAACAATATTTGATGCCTGATTTTGTTCTCTTTAGATAACGGGCTATGTTTGCAAACACGATGGTCGAATGGGTGGGGTTCAGGTCAGAGCTGTTGTTATCGTCGGGATGGTTCTCTCATCATGGGCTTTGAGGGCGTATGGTCTCAAAGCTTCGAACACCGGGAACATGTTCGTTACAATGGCTGGTGGTCATTTAATTGGAACCAGTTTAAGTTGTATCTATGTAAGTACTGTAAACATTTATGGTAAATTTAAAATACAAGACAAAAATATCGGTCTAAGATGGATAGTGTGCAATACCATGTGAGGTATAGCTATTAGGCCAACAAAAAAAGAAGTAATGTTGTCCTCCACAGCTTACAGAGAGGAGGGGCGGGCGGGCATTTTTTTAATTTTAATTTTTTAAACATTTTCTTATACCAGCGAAAGCTCAAAGTTCAGCCAACAAGAAGTTGTAATCACTCTAAGAGTCGCACATATATGTTATAAACACTTAATTTAATATGCAATGCCATTTAAACTGTTTTAAAAAAAAATGAAGAAAAAAAAATCTGAAAACCCCCCCCCCCCAGAAAAATAGTTGGCACCATGTGGCATACCCAGGATTTGAAAGACAGGGGCTGAAAATTGCTGACAAAAGCACTGTACCTTAAAAATTGTATTTTACATTAATTATACCATAATTGTGGTACAATTTGGCTTCAAACAAGCTTCTAAAGTTACTGTTTTGGGCAAAGGTGTGCGTGCCTCATTTATTTGCATAAATACTTCCAATGTCAGGGGCAGGCCCGCTTTAGTTACTCACCTGGTTAGCATACATCAGTTATCTCTTGCTTTTCTATTCGCCATGGCAAAAGTATGCACATGTAATTAAAATTACATTACTCTGTGAAGCAGATGTCCGGTAGTTGTTCATATGTTTGTTTGGTGAACAATATCACATTTTAAGTTTTCTACTTGATTATATACGCCATTTCCAGTGTAACATTATGATCAGATGAAGATATGATCAGATGTGGTGTTTCCAAAACAATAAAAAACAAAAGATACTCTATCCTTTGTTTGGTGAAAAATATCACATTTTAAGTTTACTATGATAATGTTCGCCATTGCCAATGTAACATTATGATCAGATGAAGATATGATCAGATGTGGTGTTTCCAAAACAATAGAAAACAAAAGAAATTCTATCCTTTGTTTGGTGATATCTCAAAATCAATATTTGCAACATCCGCCTCATTTTGCTTTATCAAATTATCACATCACATTTGATTAAATTGCGGACCAGAACATGCCAACAGTTTTTAGCCTCAATTGTGGGTTATTTTATTATGAGATATGCCCATTCACTTTTGATTTGTTAATGTCAGTTAATGATGTATATCCGCGATACTACTGTTGCGACCGCTCCAACGACCAGTCACTGTGCAAAATGTACGAGGAGAGACGACCAACAGGAACGTGCTGGGGATACAGGCGGCCTGGATGGGGTAAGTAAACTACTTTAAAGGCATATTATGTGATCTTTTCCAAGTAGCGCCCTCTATCATTGATTTTTACCATGAAAGCAGATTTGCATTTTTGATCATAAATCATAAAGATCTTCTAAGTTACAGATCGATACGATTCCTAATTACTTCAAAATCATGGTTTGAAAATAGATTGTACCGAGCGGTACAATCTATTTTTTCAAATTTTACTCTAAATTCACTCAAAAACTATGATTTTGAGGTTATTAGGAATCGTATCGCTCTGTAACTCGGAATATATTTATGATTTATGATCAGAAAAGTAAATCTGCAAGAAAATCTGTTTCCAATTTTTTTCTTCGAGGATTGAGGGGCGTCCCCTGGAAAAGATCACATAATATACCTTTAAGAGTGGTCATTTTTGCATGATTAATTTTCATGTTTTGCCAATTTTTAACTGGTCTGCATATTTTTAAATTCAGGATTTGTAGCTTCATCACATAGACCTATACGTAAAAGAAATGTATTTTTGTATTATGATTTATGCTCTAGATGCTTCGAGCATAATCTTCTTGCCCCTGGTCATGTATAAAACAACACCGCATAAACGTTGGGTAGTTTTACCTTTATATAACTGCTGAATGGCCGGTAAGACATACAAGGTTTGACGGATTAATGATTATACTACCATTCTGTTTTTGTTTTTTTCTTTTCTTCTTTTTTTGTGCTCTCAGGTTGGTTTTGGGGCGATCCTCACATTACCACATTAGATGGTCTGGGTTATACTTTCAATGGTCTAGGGGAGTACACCCTGCTAGACGTCAATAACAGTATGGTGGTGGTACAAGGGCGCACTCAGCGGGTGATAGACAGCAGTACAGGCCTAGATGGGGATGCCACCGTGTTTTTTGCCTTTACAACACAAGCTGTCAATTCATCGAGGGTAGGTGCTGCCTCGTAAATTAATATTTGCATAATCCATTTTGCCTGATACATTGGGATAACGATTATAGGTCAATAAATGCGTATGTGTTGTTTCAAGACAAATCAATGCACAAATCAATGCACACGCGCTGATGTTAATGTGTGAATAATGGCACGACCACGCAGGGGGGAGTGCTATTGTGAGCATATCAACATTTGCGCAAGTGCATTGATTTTTCTGATTTTTCGAGAAATAAAACATACGCATGTATTGACCTAGTTCACTAAGACACTATACAAATCAAAAGTCACAATTTGAGCATAATTTTCATCTATGTAAAGACGAATAAAAACATGTAAACAAGTTTGCTAACACCCGCAGTGAAATTCGGCGAACCCGCGATTCCTTAGCAACGAATAAAAATAAAGCGTGTGGTGCACGCATTGAGCGGCGCACACGCGGAGTGCATTAGACACTTTCAATGCACTCTGCGTATTTTAGTTTCTTGCTTTCTGATTGGCTCGTCACTACGAAGAGTGTATGAATAGATTTCAATGGCAGAAGTAGGAATAAATAACCTTATATACAAAAATGTCACTTACATGTTTCATGGGGGTTTTCTGTGCCATGGAAATGGGCTATTCAATTTATACATCCCTATGGAAGACATAACATTAATCTTCCACACAGGGAGTGTTGATTGAATCACCCATGCAGGTAATTCCATTTGAAACTTACACTCCCTGTGGGGAAGATGAAGGCAATGTCCTTTCCCAGGGGGGGTATTTATTTCAAATGGAATTGCCCAATAGGCAAGCCCCATTACTATGAGCATTTATTTAAGAACCTCATAACACAGTCAAAGTCACTTAAATCACTGTAATTGTTTTGTGTTCACAAATCCTTATTTGTTAGCATTCATATTGGTGTTTCTAGCTTTCTTTAGTAGTTTGTTTGAAATAATTACATAACTCTTTACATTTTACCCTTCACACTTAATGTTTTATAAAATCAAGTAGGCCTATATTATAATATAGGGGATGTGGAGTTTCAATATTATGCTGTGTGTATTATCATGTACCCTCATTTTGCTTAATAAATTAAATGGAATTAAATTGGTGTCTGCCTTCTTGCTATAGATCCAGTACACCTTGTGTAAGGAAGGAGGTGACTTTGATTTATACATCGATGATGAGCTGGTCAACAGAACACTGTTATCTGAAGGTACGCTTTTCATACAGTCAAGCTAAGCGAAAATAAAGTTATTTTGGTTAATTTGAGTGCGTAAACTTTTACTTTCAACAAATTTAAGCAAATTGTCCGCTCGTTTTCCCAGTTTGAAACATTTTTATAGTTTGATCAGCTCCAAATTGGCAAATCTCCTTACAGTAGCAAATTAATACAAGGGTGTAGGCGCATATGACGAATGCAACAAACGCACTGTGCATTAAATGCATGATGCCTGCGTTTGGCCAAAATCATATGCCTATGGCCAAAATCACGGGCGTTTGCTTGGATGACTTTTCTGCACAGAGAGATAACAATCGTTTATTTCTTGCCAATTTGGAACTGGTTAAAATATAGTATTGGAGGCGTATGCTTCGTATCGTATGGACAATGAGAAGGACCAATGCCAGTATTATTGAAGAAATAGGGGTGTCTAAACGACTTCTTCATGCTATTAACACCCAAATGCTGAGCTACTTCGGCCATATCTCACGTCGCAAGGGTAACAACCTAGAGAAGATGATCATGCAAGGCATGATTGAAGGGAAGCGCAAGAGAGGCAGACCTCGTTCCCGGTGGATTGACCAAATAAAATTGATTACTGGACACCCTCTCCGTGATTGTTACTCCTTTGCTGAAAATCGTTATTTGTGGCGTAGTATCTGTAAGGTCACGAGCTGTCAGTCATGACAAGACCGAACCAACCAACCAACCAAAATATAGTAAAATTCACCAGCTAGTCCATATGGTGTACATCAGCAAGTAGGATTTACTGTCCCAAGGAAAGTTGTTCCAAAGTGTCACATCAAAATGAACCAAATTGCCACCATCAAATTAATAGAATTAGACAAATTTGACAACAATGTAATGATCCACAATCATAAAGTTACTGGTTTGTTTCATAGCCTTAATAGTATTTGATACCATAAATGTACAAGGTAGTGACGGTGATTTAATAACCTTGTGACAGAAAAAACACCAATATTGCTGTATGTGTCGGATGAATGTCCATCCCGCTACAGCAATATCTTCCACACAGGGAGTGTACTATTTCAAATTGAGTCACCCATGCAGGTATCCCCGTTTAAAGTTAACTCACCCATTGTGAAGAACCCTAATCCCTGCGGCTATGTTTTTGCACGTATCGGGGGGGGGGGGGGAAGTACTATTTTTTGACCCAAAAATCACCCAGCACCCCCGGGATTCGATCGCGGGACCATCCGCACCGAAGTCTGTCCCTGACCCTCTACCGACTGAGCTAGACTTCCTGCCCACATATGCCTGCGGTAAGTGACGTCATCGAAGCAATGCAGCAGCATGTGCATGGAGATAGTTCTGGCTGTGAGTTTTCGTGAGATTTAGCAGGGTTAGGGTTAATGAACATGAAAAATTGATATTTATTAACCCTAACCCCTGCGGCTATGTTTTTGTGCGTATCGGGGAGAGGGGGAAAAGTACTATTTTTTTACCCAAAAAATCACCTAGCACCTCCTGGGATTCTATCGCGGGACCATCCGCACCAAAGTCTGTCCCTCTACCGACTGAGTTAAACTCCCAGCGCATATGCGGGCAGCAACTTCCTGCCCACATATGCCTGCGGTAGGTGACGTCATCGAGGCAATGCAGCAGCATGTGCGTGGCTGTGAGTTTTTGTGAGATTTAGCAGGGTTTTAAGGTTATGTCTTCCATAAAGTCAACATTTCAACGGTTAAAAGGTCAAATTTCTTTTTCTCCCCCCCCCCCCAGGTTACTACGATGATGATATGCAAAATGTCCAGCTGGAGGAAGTACAGGATGAAAACGGCACCCTACGTACGGTGACAAGCTTTGTATCAGGAGTTGCCATATCAGTTGCTGCCATCAATCAGTTGCTGGACATTGCAGTATATGCACCAGATGAATTCCAGAACAACACACTGGGTTTACTAGGTAGGATTGGAAACATTTTCTTATACTGTCAATCACTGAGATTGAAATTGGGCTGAGACCAAGGGAAACAATTTGGTCTACTGTTGCCACTTTTTAATTTTGATTTTCAATTAACTTGAAGATATTAGAATTTGGTTGGGTTGTTGTTGAAAATGTTCAAACTTTCTGACAATTTAGAATGTTATGTTAACACAAATTGACCTGAAAGGTCCGTTTGCCTGTGTTTTTTCTTTTGTCACCGAAACCTGTTAAAGGTTTATAGTTGTAACATTACACAAATAGGTGCCTAAAGTTCCTACAAGAGAAGGATACTGGTTCAGTTACTTATCGTAATGAACACTTTTGCCGGTGTCAAGTCAAGGTCCAGTTATTACTCTGTGTGCAGAACTCAGGGAGGGTTGCCCTTCTAAATTTGAATAACACAAAACACCACCATGCATGAACGTGCATCATGCACACAGAATGGATTTTGCATTGTACCATGGTTATACTCATGCTTCCAAGATGTCAAAATAACGTTAAAATAGTGCAAATTTAACTATGATTTGTGCTTTGTTGTTATCAGGCCAATATGGTTGTGTCATACATCATATGAAAGCTAGTTTTATGAGCAATTTAAATCACTTCGCTCCCGAGTTCATCAACATTTGGCTCTCTATTTATGCAAAGTGGAGTGGAACGGGTAGTCATTTAAGGGCTAAAAAGGATCCATTTTCACTTCTTTACACAGACCAAATTGAGGTGTTTTTGGTTTTTAATAAATCAGTGCTTCGTTATGCTACCATCAATTGTAACAATGTTGGAATTTATGGGAGAATTTGTGAAAAAAGGGTAAAATTTTCTTGTGTTTTTAAGGGGAAATGATGTGTGCAAAGTATTGTTGGAGCAGATGATGGAAAGTTTTCCTTATGCTGTACACAACTTAAACTTAGGAACAAAAATTACAGGACATTTTTCACTCCAAATCCTGAATGATGCCAAAATTGTGTGATGATCCTCTTAACCATAGCCCTTGAGGGCGGGATTGTAGCATTACAACCGGATTGTTTTTTTATTTTTTTTATTTCAAGCTTACAATTGTAGCTTACAAATGAATTTTATTTTACTTGTCTTAAATCTCAACATTTCACGGAATAGTATGTCAAAGATTGACTATATTGCAATGTCACTATTATGAATTTTTAATTTTAAATTTAAATTTTTGGCCATGTATTTTTTGATGCATTTGATTTGCAGGTGTATGGAATGGAGATCCTAGCGATGATACCACTCGTCCAGATGGCACTGTTATGCGCCCAGATCCCGGTCAAGATAAGTTGACGGATTCTCAGTATTTCTTATTTGGAGAATCTTGTAAGTGTAGTTTTAATTTGTTTTTTAAAAGTTTGTAGTGCTACACTTGGCCTTTCTGCAATGGCTCTGCCATTTTGAAATGTGACACACTTATCAAGAGTGCCAACATATAGGTATATATTACATGGCAGTAAAATTACAGGTTCAGCCTTGTGACATTTCATCCTTATTTTTTTTAAGATCCAAACTAGAAGGGTTTTTATATGTCAATGGCCTATTACTCTAGGACATTGCCAGTAAATATGAATTTCAGTGTAAGTGGTCATTTTCATAGTTCTCACCATTGTCCAATTTTACCATCTAAGTTTTCTAACAATGTATGATACATTTTTTCTTGCAGGGAGGATTGAGCCAAATGCCTCGCTTTTTATGTATGAAGATTTAGAATCTTGGTACACTGTCAACAACAGCACTTCAGGATACCAGCCCATGTTCCTCGATGAGCTTATTGATAAGTATAAAAATGACTCCATCTTGGATTCTGCATACGAAACATGTGACGCAAATCAGGAATGTCTATTCGATAGCCTGGCAGCCTACGACACAGATTTTGGAGTGGCATCAAAGACTGCGGATGAACAATTTGAAGTCCAAGAAGAGCAATTAGGTACTGGCAAAGTTTAATATTAAATTTAGGAAGTGCTTGATCAATTTAAGATAGTAGATTGTCATTTTCATTGTAATTCTTATTATTATTAGTATTGTTTCTATTTTTCTATATATTACATATTGTAAATATTGTTGTAATTCAGCATTTTGCTGCGATAATGATATGTTTATTAAACCTTGAATTGAAATTGAATTCAATGCCTTGAAACACTAAAACAGGGGTCAAAATAAATGCCTGTCCTTTGGCCCGGGCTATAGTCGGTTTATCAATCAGGTGAAGAAATGTTCGATATTGGACTTTTGGTTCATTGAATTATTTGAATTCTTTTCATGGCCAAACACCTTGACTAAGTTTACTCTAAGAGTTGACATCTCCCGCGCAGGGTATTGAATTTAGGATTTTTCTTACCCCAAAATTAGTGTGCGGAAATGATAAATGCTCAAATATTATGTTTGTGTAAACAAAAATTTAAAAAGTTCAAAATATGAAACCATGACTGTTGTAGATATCAAATACCAAATCATATGAAACTTTAATGAAATAATTAAAATGAATTTAAGCCAACTACCTAATATTTTGCTTCCCTGTATTTCATTTTATTTTTCAGCCAACTTCCCTCCTGAAATTACGGCTGAAGGGGCTAGTAACGGCACATACATACTAAACATAGAGCTGGGAGACTATGTTGAGATTGATGTGAATGCGACTGATATCAATGGCGACGCGGTACATTTTAATCTTATTAATCCCATCGCTAATGCTGCAATAGATCGTAAGTATAATGTATATAGTATTTTTGCAACAGGGCTGACATTCTTCCATGATTGTTTAATATTTAATATCAATAGTATGATTAAAAATTGGACAAACAACAAGCCCACAGCACAAAGATGATTGTGCCCAAATATCACGTTTCTGGTTGTGCACGCTTGACACTGTTCCAATTTGTTCATTCATTGTTAAGAAAGGTGGACCACTCACAACTGTTATCATTTAACATCTGCTTTTAAAGTATGCCCTCAAACACTCTGTTTTAAAAATAATCTAATTTAATAACATATTTTTCTTTTTTCCTCATGAAATATAGCAAAAAAACCCACTATTAAGTCATGATATTGTTAGCACTATGATTGTTTTCTGTATAAATATGTTCTCAAGCATTTTATTTTTAAAAAAATCAACACTCTTTCATGACTTGTGTTTCAAAAATTTAACCACAAAAGGGTTTTTTCCTTCATTTTCAGGATTCACTGGTTTATTTCAATGGACACCAATGAATCGGGATATCATCAGCATACAGATCGAGGCCAGCGATATGTCCACAGCCGATGTTCTCGTAGTGCAGGTGCATCTTTGCGATTGTCAGAACAACGGTACTTGTGACTATGGAGTCAGCGTGAATGCCAGCAATGAACATCATTTCTATGTAAGTTGTAATACTTGTAAAATATATAAGACTTATGACTGTCTCAGTTTGTATAGATATATAATAAAAGAACAAAATTATATAATAGGAGAAAACCTTAAGTTGTGAATTAGGTATAAAATATCACATTTTAATACCTCAATTTCCCGTTGTAGCTCTGGCAAGCGGTCTGTTTAGAGGTGTATAGTTTTAGCCTCTTCAAGGACGGCACCTAGCAATAGCGTGTCCATTCTGATAAAACTGCTAGCTTAGGCTACGAAAAGAAACACCATGTTCTACAGGCTTGACCGACCTGTTTTTTAATCTCAATTTTTTTAAAGAACATTTTGGGAAATTTATGGAAAATTGTTGAAAATTCACACAATTGCCCAAAAATTGAACAAAAAACAAACAAACAAAAAAGCCTGACTCACCGACCCTATCTGAGAGGTTCATTTGCCCATAGAACAAGGGTTGTTTTCTTTCTTCGTTGCCTTAGCAGTGAAACGTAACTTGAATCGGGTGTTAAATCTTTTCTTTTTTGCAGAAAAAAAGTTGTACTACTTCGATCATAAATGCACCTTATTTCCACCTAATAGATGTAATCATATAGGTGACCCAGGAATGTTGTCACATACCGTTGACAACAAACATAACTCAGACGACAAATTGCAGATTGTACCATCGCAAAAATCCGCCAAAATGCAGGCCTTTTCTTGAATCCTTGACAAGGTCATCGCCTAATGTATTTGCCCAATGGTTTCTTCTACATTCTCATCTAATTATATATCTTTACACAAAATGCTGATTTGCCCATCTTTAGGTGTAATGAGAATCGGCCGAGTCTTACAATTTTTGCAAATGTAAACAAAAGTCGCTTACACGACTAGATGTGATCACTTGGAACGATCTACTGTATGGTTGAGTAGATCGTACACATTTGTTGCTTTGTTGTTAACGGCACGTATAGACATCTTTGTTGAATTGTGTATCTTTCTATCTATTTGGGATGTCCATTATAGTTTGAATCATGTTTTGGATGCACATGCATATGATGCCCACCAATTATGTTTGCAACTGTATCCCAGAGGGACGCAGTACACTTTTTTTTTACATGAACTCAAAAAAGACAACGAGTTTAGTGACACATCTGTGGGATGTAAAAACACCCCTACATTAGTAATGGTATTGTCCAGATTAGTTATTTGAATATGTATTATTAATATTGATTTGAGCCAATCAGCGCTCAGTTGTGATTGACCATTGGCCAATCATGGCTGGGCGCCTGATTGCTGGGCGGGCCTCGCCGACAGATTTTCTTCCTCTTCCGTTCTGTACCTCCTTGACTGCAGTCATCTGTCTTGTATTCCTCTCATCATTTTGATTGTAAATCTTTGTATAATTTGGAGCAACGTATTCTTTAATAAACTGCCAATAATGGTGAAGAAATGTATCTAGTTTGTGATATAGACTACTCCTTTATACTGTAAGAAACCGACGAGCAACGTCTCTTACACATCTTTTCAGTTTCTATATTAGATTCACAGACCTTGGCCAGTACCATTTTAGTGTATGTATTATCTTCCAATTGAGAGGGAGGCAATGATTTGAAATCTTAATCTGATCATTGACACATATGATTCTATGCGTCCCTGTGTCTTGAATCACATCGTAGGGAGTTCATATCCAGAATAGTGACAAAGTTTTCTTGTGCCGTTGTCAACATTGATTTTCATTGTAATTTAATCCTCATCTATACAAGAAGGATTAAAACTCTAAGACGAATTGATGATCAATATGTGACACTTTTGATGGTTCGTTTAAATGGAGCACTATTTGCTTCGGTAGTTTAGATTTATGCTTGATGCACAATATTTGATGCACGATATTTTAACAATGCCGATATCGTCATGATTGGTCCATTGTGGTTCCTCTTACGTTAAATTGAATAAGTCCAAATCAATAACCGATCAGCCAATGTCTATGAATATACTATAATTCTTGATTATATTTGTATTGTATTTGGTTACTTTATGTTTGTTCTTATGTTATCTGGTAATTTTTGTTATAGCGCTTAGGGACTTAATTGTGTTATGCTCACTTAGAATGGTATTTTTATTATTATTATTATTTCTGATTTTCTGTTATATTTTTTAGATTGCTGGTTGCATCTGCACTCCTGCCTACACCGGCGACCTATGCGATGAAGACTACGATGAGTGTATCGGTGACCCTTGCTACACCGGTGTGAAATGCACAGACCATATTGCGCCAGAGACTGGATTCACCTGCGGCTCTTGTCCCCCAGGATTTGTGACAAACGACACCAAATGTTATCGTAAGTGCTCCCTCCTCTGATGTTTTTTACATGGTGCTCAATGTAGATGATGAAATGTAATTTTTTTTTAAAAGTATTTGTCCTTCTTTTTTTCTTCAATTTGACTGACTCTTAGATATTGATAAACGTGAAGCTGAGGATGTAGACACATTATTCTTTAAGTGCAAACCACTTTGCTACTATTTAATTGCACATATCAAATTGAGTTTCCTTTTTTCTTGACGTTTAGCTGTTGACGAATGTGAAACTGGTGATGTAGACACGGGTGAACCGGTTTGTGATCAGCTATGTGAGAATACCATAGAAGGTTACACCTGCTCGTGTAGTGATGGTTACATGCTACAATCCGATGAAAAAACATGTATTGGTAAGTATACATAATTACACATAGTAAAGTTTCTCCTAGCGAAATTAAATTGCTAGCAAAATTAAGTTGTTTTACAGTATTCTTCACATGCAATATCTCAAAATAAAAAAGAGAACAATTTATCATTTAAAATGAGTAGGTTTTGATTTAAAATTTTGGAGTTATTAATATATATTATCTGGTTATTTTTGAGTGCTTTATGTGTAATAAATGAGTCATTATATTAAAAATTGTCCTTCCAGATATCAATGAGTGTATTGAGATAAACTGTACAGCCAATGCCAACTGCAACAACACAATGGGTTCATATGAGTGTCCATGTAAGATTGGCTACACAGCTGTGGAAACATGGAATACAACTGTTTGTGAAGGTAACTATGTAACTAGACTAGTAAATGTGAGGTCGCGGGGTCGATTCGTTGATGTTGCCATATGAATTGTGGCTTGTGACTCTATTGATTATGGGGTTCCATTGTCTATTTTTATGACATGAAATGTGCAGAAGTAAGAGATAGACCTGTTGTGTTAATGGAATCCAACAGATCCTTGGTTGCAAATAAAAGTGCAATAAAATGATAATTTCCCACTGACCTTAATAATAACCGCAACATATGTAACATTTATGACATTGAACCAGTGTTATATAAGGCAACCAAAAAACCCAACCCTATTCTACGGGCAAATGTACCTCTCACCTTAGGGTAGTCGGGCAGGGTTTTTTTATTGGGTTTTTCTTCTTCTCCAAAACATTTGGGAAAACAATTGCAAACAATTTACAAACATTCTACTTTAAAAAATATTTGTGAACATTTGAAAAGAAATTGGATCAGTTGGGCGGGGCCCATTGAACAGGGTTGTTTTTGTGGTTGCCTCATGCAAGAATTCAAGAATAGAACATACGCAAAACCTCGTATTGTAATTTGAAATAATTCATCAATTTTCTTGATAAATTTATGCTTGACCTTTTTTTGATATTTCAGATGTTAATGAGTGCTTGGATGACGTCCCACCATGTGACAGTATCGCTTTTTGTAATAACACTGTTGGGTCTTATAAATGCTCATGTGATGCTGGATTTGAAGGCAGTGGACGTCCTGGAGCTTGTGAAGGTAAAAAATATTTTTTATTCTATATCGTATTTAAATTTGGCATCTCAAAATATCTATTTGCAATACCCCAACAATCTATTGCGATATAACTTTCCTAAAATCTAGTGTAAAATTGCGATTTTAGTTTTTGTAGTTCATGTTGTTGCAAAAATCAAATTGCACACGATAACAATTTATGATTTTTGCACCCATACTTGACAAGTGAGGTGCATTTCGGCACCTCAAAAGGAAAAAAATCAATTTGAGGGCTGCTTTGAGCATATGTAATCAGTTTCCAAATTGTTATACAATTCTGTGAAAGTGGCAATTTAATTTCTGTGTTCTCTGCCGATTTTTAACTGTTTTGCTTATTATTAAATTTGCTATTTGAAAGCTCATTACGTAGAAGTATGCACAAAATAAATATATTTAGATGTTTCAATGTTTGCCATTATTAAATTCGCTACTTGAAAGCTCATTACGTAGAAGTATGCACAAAAGAAGAAAAAAAGGTTTGGATGTTTCAATGTTCATGTTTGCTGCTTGAAAGGTGACAAGCACGAAAACAAAAGAAGCACGAAAATGTCCATGTTTACCACAGTGCTTGAATATGTCTTGGTTTATTTTAGATATCAATGAATGTACCAGTAATTCGGACAACTGCGATCCCCACGCAACATGCAGCAATACACCTGGATCCTTCACGTGTGAATGCACCCATGGGTGGATTGGCGACGGGGTCGCTTGCGAGAATGTCAACGAGTGTGGAAACCCGCCCTCCCATACATGTGATCCGAATGCTAACTGTACTGATTCAGACGGCAGCTATTTCTGCAAGTGTCTGGATGGGTTTATTGGAGATGGTTTCTATGGTAACTGTGAAGGTAAATACTCAGGGGGTGCCAATCATGAAAGTTGGGGTAAGCTTTAGAATACCCTACCATTTATATTCCTCACTGTGTAAGTGTATGTGTCTTTCTTTAAATGTCCCCAATGAAGACAATATATTAAAGGAACTCCAAATTTTGTAAGCATAATCATGAATCCATGCTCAGAAACCTCACTTATTGTAAATTCTCAAAAAATGAAAAAATTGGACCTTATTAGCAAGCAGTACACTTGACAAATCATAATAGTGATATATACCCTAAAATGATGGTGTTTACTTTTTAAAGAAAAATGAGTGGATTCATGAAGCTGTGATTGAATGCGTAACATTTGATAAATTATTGTTCTTATTTTACACTTTTATTTGTGTTCTAGACTCTTTAAGTATGAGGAATGTAACTAATTGTTGAAAGCACCCCTCCAGTGCAGATTAAAGTTGTTGCTGTGTAAATCACAACTTATGGCCTATTTATACTCCCGTTGAGTACGTATCTCCTGATGAGATGGATATCAATGTGGTGCCCAAGTTTAGCAATAATAACTTGTTTCTGCCGACATCGACGGATGCACAATGAAGGGAGTATGAGTGGGCCACACCCTTTATCTGTGTTTTCATTCATGCAAATTCTTCTCATAGCTGTATATCTGAGTACTCTCCACTCATAAAATCAAAATCTTTGGACATTCATTTCCTGCTGTTTAGAGCCAATTCAGTTGATCTCAGAATAAAAAATAGTACAATCGAAGCAAACAATGCGCGATCGATTTGCCACATACACAGAGATGCTGTGCGTGTACCGCAGATATGAACGCAGTGATCCAAAAACATGAACGCACTTGACTGCTTATGCTTATGTGTGTGTTTTTTTTTAAATAGAATGTGAAAGCAAAATGCTTCAATTAAAGATGGAAGTTCCTCAGCTTTTAAGTGTGTTGAAACAAAACTTTCTTTCATGTTTTTTCCATCTTTTTCCAGCAGGAAAACATTATCAAACAAAATTAAGGCTGTGACTTATACCCGGGAACCCGGGAACCAGCCCGCTATTCCGGGTACCCGGGTACCAAATTGGGTACCCGAATACCCGAAATGTTAAAAAAAAAATGGTTTTTTTTAGTACAAATTTGTTCCCAAATGACCTCTATTGACCCCATTACGTGTCATTTTGGGGACAAATTTGTACTTAGATTTAAAAAAAAAAATGTAGTGGCTATTTTCGGGTAAAAACAGGTCGGGTACCCTGGTACGAAACTACCCGTGCATTCACAGCCTTAAACAAAATGTTGAGGTTCTTCACAGTAGGACTTGGTGTGAAACTAAAAGACAGGGCAGGACTAAGATCTTATATCAATACAAGTCAATATTGCATTTTAGGGGGAAAACAATTTGACCGATTGAATTTCAATATCTGATTTGAATTTATTTGGTTTGCTTTGAATTCAGATGAAGACGAGTGCCTGTCAAGTCCGTGTGATCCAGAAACCGAAGAATGCATAAATATAATCGCAAGTTATCATTGTATATGTGTAGACGGCTATGAATTAAATGGAACAACATGTCAAGGTATGGCTAGAGCTTATTGAAATAAATATTTGTTTGTTTATTATTTTAAGGCGATAAAAAACAAACTACTACTGAGCTGACAATTTTTTTTGTAATTGGGTGAAAATATTTTCATGTGCAAACGAATACCTACCTACCTACCTGTATTTCTGGAATTCTGTGGAAATTCTTTTTTTCCACTTGTCTAAAAACGGCAAAATGTTTACACATTTTTGTGTCATTTTGAAGAAGAAAAAATGCACCTTAAGTCTGTCTGCTTGTAGAATATGGTTCTTTTTGTTCCCCAATGGGAAATTTTTGTATGAGCGAAGTGTTAAATACCATTGGGTGGGGGCAGTGGATTCTTAACCTTTTTGATATGAGAACAGCTTCCCCAGGATAACTCACACAAAATCACTAATTTATTCCTTGATTGGTATTATGTCACATTGTTTTACTGTATACACTGTTTTATTGCTAACACACTTGTTTTACAGGTGTGTAAAGCCTATCATACCAAGGGAAGCTTTTATCAGCCTGTAACAAACAAAAAACTAACAAAACAAAAAACACCAACAGTGATTATTTCTGGGCAGAAGACAAGAATTCTTTTTTTATGAAAACAATTATTTAAATTAATTAGTTTGATCTATAGTCAAGATTTTTTTTGGCATTAATTTTGTCTTTTTCTTAAAGCATCACGAAGCAATAGGAATATTATGATTATGGGGTAAATCCGTAAGAATTCACTTCTTTGCATTTCTTTGCAGATTTTGATGAGTGTGCTGCCCCTGAAACTAACGAATGCAGTACGTTTGCAACTTGTGCCAACACAATTGGCTCGTACAGGTGTACCTGCAATGATAACTATTTAGGAGATGGCTATACATGCAATGGTAAGGGTGAATCCAAAAAATGTGCACGGTTTGAAACGGCCCTTGACCTTAAAGATGTTCATTCGACCATAACATTGTTGTTGTTTGTACAAAGAGTATCTTATCTAGTTCATCTTCTGAAAAAATGAAAATAATTGATTGAAAATTAAAGAAATTGTGACAAGGACAAGTTTTGTAAGATGACCCATTCCAATGGGTCAATGAGCACATCCGGGTCAATGGCTGTTTCAATCCATGCACAATGGGTTTTTTTATTCACCCTTGTAAAGTGCTTAAAATAGTTACTTACCAGGTGATAAATATGCTCATAACTCCAAAATTATAGCTCCAACCAAAAAAAGATATCAGTTAATAAACTTGGTTTCTCTGTTTATGATACAAAATTGTTGACATTTTTCTTTTTAAATTAAGAAATTTGATAAAGAACTTTAGTACATTTGTTAGATTTTGAAATTCAGTCAACTTTTATTGATGCTATACATGTGTATCTTTGTCTGCCATGTGGACCTCTTTCTTTGGACATTTGGTAACTCAATGAGTATAATTTTCTGGCATCACACCCCTACCCAAATTACACTTGAGTCACCCCTATTCCTTCTAGTTGATATTCAATCTAAAGTCTGTATTTTAATGCCTATTGTTTTATCTTAAGATATCGATGAATGTGTGTCTGATACCGAGACCTGTCACGAGAATGCTACCTGCACCAACATTCCGGGATCTTTTATGTGTACTTGTAAGGCAGGGTATCAAGGAGATGGTGATAACTGTACAAGTATGTATCAAGAACAATTTTCTCTCCCTCTCCCCACCTCTGATCCCCCTTCTCCTGTCTCAGATCCCTCCATTTCGCTGATCCCTCTACCCTGTTGCTGGTCCCCTCCCTCCAAACAAGGATTCTTGTGTACAAGTATATATCAAGAATGTTTTCCTCTCCTTTTCCTCACCTCTGACCTTGTATTCAGAATACTATTGAGATAATTGTATACAAATATGTATCACAAACAATTTTATCCCTCTGTACCCCTCTGTAGAAATGGTGGTCCCGTGCATCGGAAGAGCTATCCCCGAGCACATTAAAAAGGTCAGACTCCTTCGTAAAGAGTAGGGGATCATCCCTGGTCTGTATCTGTTCACACATACATAATATGTATTCCTATACATACCTCCACTATGCGTGGCGCACCAATGGAGTAAACAAATAGCCAAAGAAAGAATGATGGAAGCAACTAAGCTGCTTCCATTGTTCCATCCAAGGACAACCGATGATGATGATTTTTGAAAAAGTTGCCAGGTACAGAGTTTTTGTACCTATAGAAAAATATGAATTTTCCTTTTTCTTTTTCTTCACCAACTTCTTTTCACCCTTTTCTTTTCTTTCCACTCCCCTTTCTTTCCTCCTATCCCCCTCTCTTTCTCTCTTTTCTCACAAGTATCTAAATTTCTTCCTCATCTCCCAAAAGTGTTGGAATTTTTTTCTGTCACCTCAAAGCAAGGTATTTCCAAAAATATTTACCCCTGGTGGAATATTCTAGCGTATACAAAACTTTCATCGAAAAGTCCTACCAAGTGCGTACTCATGAAACTAAAGTAAAAGCTTAATTTTAAATTTCTCTTCTTTAAAATACGTATAGATATAGACGAGTGTATGAAACTAGATTCCTGTGGTGAACTAGCTCACTGCAACGATCAAGACCCAGGTTTCGTCTGCACTTGCATATCAAGCGGATATAAGTTAATGCCAGGTGGATTGAATTGCGAAGGTAAATAGACATAATTTTCGGGAAGGGGGAGGGTTCTCAATTTTGGGTTGTTTATTTTGATTGAAGGAGCTAAGACAAATAGATCACTTTGGTTTTTTAATGTAAATGTAAGGAAACATATTTACAAAAACTATGGAAACTATGGGAGAAAATAAAATTATATAAATGGGGACCAACTGAAAGCTAAATAGATGGAAATATTTGGGGTAATATCAGCAGGGGTGTATTTCACATGCTATGTTGTTCTATACTCACTTTAAGTATGAAACACATTTTTGTTTCAAATTGATTCCATTAAACCCCATCATAGGGTGTAAAGTGTTTTTCTTTATCTAATGCCTGTTAAAGACTATACAGTGGACATGTCATAGATTTACAAAGGGAATTCATCACCTGGGGTTGGGGTGGGGCACTCTCCTCGAAAATTTCACATTAATATCCAAATTTTGTGTTTTTATATTAAATACTGTTTTTAATATTTTATGTTATATTCACATTTATTTTAGATATCGATGAATGTTTGGATGGCACCGACTATTGTTCACAAAACTGTAGCAACACAGTTGGCAATTTCTTGTGCACTTGCTTCCCAGGATATTATTATAATAATGCTACCGATGAATGTATATGTAAGTTGTTTATTTTGTACCGATAAGGCCAAAAAAAAAAAATTGTTATATTGGCGTAACGGGCTGAACAAAAATAGGGTAGGTAGGTAGGGATTTTTTTTTTTTTTTAAATTTTTTTTAGCAGCTGGTTTTGAACAATGTTAACCGAGTTTAAACATTCCCTATTGTTTGTTAGAAGTACCCCTCAGTACAAGTCTATATACAAATAAAACACAATAAACCATATTTTCGGAAGGAATTTCCGTTTATTCGAGGAGCACCGTCGTATTTCGTTCGAGAAAAAACATTTATTTTTTTCATTTTTTTATTTTTTAGGGTCGGTCGTTTGGTTTTTTTTTTTTTTTTTCACTGAAAAAAAAAGAAAAAAGTGTAGGGTCGGGCGTATTTTTAGGGTCGGGCGGGTTACGCCAATATAACAAACAAACAAAATTTGGCCTAACTCTAATGCGGCCGACCACTTCTGGTATCATGCATAACAGTTCCTGCAAAAGAATGACTCAAAAATGGTAAAACAATTTACATCATGATAAAGAGTGCAATGCTCTTAAATGAGAGCATGTTGTGGTCCAAGTGGATCAGCGCAGGTTTCATGATACAAAGGTTGTGAGTTCTAGCCCCACTGTGGCCAACCTGTTTGTATCCTTGGGCAAGGTACTTAGTCTCAATTGCCTCGTTCACCCAAGCGAGATTGGGTAGCTGTTAAAAAGGGTGATATTACAATCTACATAAGTGCTGATATGGATGTGCGCCTAGCCAGCAGCCGGCGTAGATAAAGCAAAATGATTGAGACGATTTCCCAACGACAGCGTAATAATAAATAGGCTACAGCGCCATGAGCGTCACTTGCGACGGATACCGGCGCTATAAAAATGTCCATTATTATTATTATTATTATTTATATATTTGCATGCTTGAAACTATTTGACTGTTATGCCTTTTCACAGTGGTGGTGACATGTGACGCAAACTGCATCAATGCTGATTGCGTATTAAATGATGTTGGTGGTGAATCATGTGCTTGCCTAAGAGGATATGAGAAAGTCGATGGTAGCTCTACTGAATGTCAGGGTAAGTTGATGATTTATAAAACAAATTATGAACCATTCGAGATTTTCATATTGTTATTAATTTGGGATAAAGTGTACTTTATGTCCCTAGCATGCATCATTTACATGGTACAATAAACTTCCTTGTGTTAACTATATAATGATGTGCCCTATGGGCCTGCAATAAATGTATTTAAACTTATTTTGCAGGAATATACCATGCTATAGTTAAATCAGTTCCAAATTGGCAAGAAATATTCGTTTTTATCTATCCGCGCGCAAAAGTAATCCAAGCGTATAAGTGTGATTTTGGCATACGCAATTGTCACGCACTGCGACATTGCACGCAAATGCTTTGCGTGAAGCGTTCTTCTGAATTAATTTCGCTGCTGTAAACAGGTTTCGCCAATTTCAAACTGACCGAACTATAATTAACATTCCACCCTAGAATAACATTATACTTGAAAAATCATGAATGACATTGGTTTATTTCCACACAAAAAACTACCCAGATGACGATATTCTTGTCAACTGTCATTAACATTGTCCTAACTAAAGAAATCACTGGATGTCCTGTGCAGTAACTCCTCTTTTGTTAAGGAGGTCCAGTCAAATCATGCCACATAAAACCATTGAGTTCTGCAATCTGGGCAAAATTAATTTCAGGAAAAGTATAACAAATAATTTTGTAATGGCCTTGGTCACTTAATAGGGATGAAATGGGACTTTAGTCCATCTGGGTTTTTGTTTGTTTATTTGTTTAAAGATGCACTTGCTTTATTCTGTATATGTCAGAGATGTATTTCAGAGTGTGTTTCCTTGGATGTGCAACCAAATAGTATCCATTTTTTACTTGCCTGGCGACTTTTGATTATGTGTATGTAGGAGACCTATTTTGAGAGCATGTTTCCCAGGGATGCGCAGCCAAATAGGGCCAAGAAAAAATGTTTGATTATTCACAGACCCCCCTTAACCCTAACCTAACTGATTAAGAACAAATTACTTACAGCCAAGCTCCAAGCACATGTGCGGACGGCTTTACGATGACATATATAGTAAGCGCAATATACTGCGCGAATGAGGAGTAGCTGAGAGCTGTGGTTTGCCTATGGGGTCCGGGGTTTCGGATCCCAGTCAGGTCGCGACAATTTATTTGTCGGTTTTTCTACCAAAATTGTGATACCGGTTGGTTTGGGGGATAGGGTTGTATTAAAAAGATACTTTATTAACTTTGAAAGAGTGCAGAAGTAACAATATGGATGGTTATGTTTTACTGTAAATCACTTCATTCTTGCTTTAAAACAGTTAAAGGGCATTAAGGGGGCTGTCAAAAGTCAGAAATAGCCTCTGTAAAACTGCCGTAACTTTGTCATTATTCATATAGTCCATATAAAAGTATACATATTTTGAAGGAAAAGGTTCAATGAATCCATTTTTCGTATCAAATTTCACTGAAAATCGTGATTTTTATATTTTTGCCCAAAAATGCCCTTTTTTGGGACAATTTTTTTCAAACAATCTAACAAAATAATTTTTGGGTAAAAAATTCTAAAATTTTACAGAAAGCATCTTAATCTTAATTCAATTATCTAGGACATGTATTTTTAAAAACTGTGATTTGTATATTTTTACAATTGTATTTAATACATGTATGAACTTACACCTATAAGGATTAAGAAAAATCAGCCTTCTTTGTACAACAAAACGTCGATTCAAAAATGCTGATCTGGCCAGATCAGCATTTTACATGGTTAAGGGTGGTATTCCAACATATTTAAAACATTGTTTTAATCAAGTTTTGCTGGGTTTTTTTTTTAGTAGAAACGATAATAATGGCAATATTTTTAATGTTCATCTTGAATTCTGAAGTAAATTAAATAAAAATTAAAAAAATTCAACATGACATTGTGTCCCTCTAAGGAGAGTAAAGAAACAGTTTCAAAAGATTTAAACTTAATTCTGGAAGGCAAACATTTGGGAAATTACTGAAATTTCCAAAAGGGTCGGTATTCATTTGCACAGTAAGAAACACTAAAAAAAAACATGTTTTGTCAGTTTTCAAATTAAGGATGAGGGCAATCAACCAATTTTTTTTACCTATGTTTCAATTTTATCTCATCTGGTAATTTGTTTTTGTTTATGATACAATCTTGTACTATTATTGTCTCTTTTTAAATTTTGCCGTCTTAGACATCGATGAATGTGCTGCAGACGAAGACAATTTATGCGGAGGCTTATGTTTGAATGCCAATGGTACCTACACCTGTGCCTGCAGAGATGGCTTCATATTGGGTGACGATGAGAGGAGTTGCGAAGGTATGTGATTGGGTTTTTTTTGGTGAGAGGGCAGGTGGTGTGGTGGTGATAAGTAAGGGGTAGGGGAAGCATACAGCACTATATTTGTTTACCTTGAATTTTCAACATGTGACACAAGTCCTCATAAAGGGTTCAACAAAAGAAAGTATACCACTTTGTTTATGTCATTTTGAGTAATTTTTAATTTGTTGTTGACCAAGCAGGCTAGTTAGGCATTTAGATGAATCTTTTAGGCATAATTTGATACCAAATTTGCCCCCTAACAACAAAGATAAATCATGATTAGCGCAATTTAAAGGAAAATATCCCATTTTCAAAAGTCGCATTTCCAATACACAGCACGAGAAGATTTGGTTAATCTGTCCATGTTCTACCCATCCATAACATTCCTTTACATTCAGATCTTTCACCGATGCATCATTTTACATTTGAATTAGCCCGCGCATTGAGGGATATGCGCGGTGATCAGTACGGGATAAATACGGCATATGTGTGTGTTAACAATTGGCCCTTTCTTCTCGTGCTGTGTATTGGAAATGCGACTTTTGAAAATGCGATATTTTCCTTTGAATGGTGCTAAT
This sequence comes from Ophiura sarsii, assembly GCA_035610835.1. Taxonomy (NCBI): domain Eukaryota; kingdom Metazoa; phylum Echinodermata; class Ophiuroidea; order Amphilepidida; family Ophiuridae; genus Ophiura; species Ophiura sarsii. The sequence goes on from CM069451.1 coordinate 51,238,505, forward strand.
CATGGTTTATCTTTGTTGTTAGGGGGCAAATTTGGTATCAAATTATGCCTAAAAGATTCATCTAAATGTCTATCTAGCCTGTTTGGACAAAAACAAATTGAAAATTACTCAAAATGACATAAACAAAGTGGTATACTTTCTTTTGTTGAACCCTTTATAAGAAGAGATCTGATGTTATGATGAATGCTGCACTCTGTTGACATCTGATGATGTGTTAGCCTTTTAGTCAACTATAATGACAGTTTCAGAATTGTCCAACAGCAAACCTGTTGAACTCTTAGGGTGTGTCATAAAAATGCAATACTTTTTACATGAGATTAAAATACCCAGTGTGAAATGCAGATGTATATTAGAGCAATGGCCTGGGTATCCCATTTTCAGAGAAGTCAAGAGCTGACCGAGAAATAAATTGTTTTATGAGGCAACTTTTATTTTATCTTAATTTAGCTCCAATTTGTGAACACTTAAATAACCCGCATAATACCGGAATATTAAGTATTGATATTTAATGCAATTTCATCATGTTTAATTTGTCAAAATATGTTTAATATAATCAAGACTGTATTACTCAAGGAGCTACATATGTTTTCACTTATTCTGTGTATATTTAACAAATTACGGTTCCAATTAACAATGCTTCACAGCATGTCTTAACATTTAAGGAATTTATTTCAGATACAAAAGTAAGCAAATTGCATGCAGGACTATCCAGTCAGTTGTAGTAGTGGCAAATAGATTGCACATTTAAGGACACCCATGAATGTTCAATGTATTGTAAAGTTGAATAGAAATTGGGATTTACAAAATTAACAAGGTTGATAGCGTTGTGTGTTTCATCCTGTTTTGTCCAAGGTATGATAGCTGATATCTTCTCAGTGAGTATAATAGTTCTACATAAGATATGTCACTTTTGTTTATGATTCACTCTGTACATCAAACCATATTTCAGCCTTGCTTTTTGTCTTTTCTTTTCTGGTACATGTAGATATAAATGAATGTGAAGACAATTCAGATACCTGCCCTAAATACAGTAACTGTGACAATACCGCAGGAGGCTATTTATGTGTCTGCCAAGAGGGATTTGTCAATCAAACTGATGGCACCTGCACAGGTAATATTAATTAGGTGAATTATTATGAGGGTGAAGTTCTCTGAAGACTGAACCCAGTATGACACCCAGTTGTTTAAGCAGGGTACTTGAAGAACCCCTGTTGTTTAAAACTTTTAAAACACATTTTTGCTGTGTTGTAGAGAGATGCTCTATTGACTTTTGATGATTTTGTCACATTCAGATTGAGACCTTCCCATATTCACAAGCACATGGTTGAGCTTTGAAACAAGTAATTACTACAAATTTGGTATCATTGGCAACGCATCAGCTTTCCATTAATATGCAACACAATATAAAAAAATGTGATTGAAAACAATTCCAAATTTTTTTGGAGCAGCTTGGGCCTTGAAGCATAGGTACTTGGAGGTGAGTGTAAAAATATTGTTGAGACATTTTGAAAATGTTTGAAGATTTTGAAATTGTTTTATGTTTTAAGATTTTGAAAATGTCCCAAGATTGTTCAAGAAAATTTAGATAAACACACCGAAAACGCCCAATTAAACTGCCCCTGCCTGAGATGCCTGTTCACCCTGTTGAACAGGTTTTTTCTTAATAATGAAGCTGATGATGAGACATACTTCTTATTTCTAACCTAACAAACTGCCATTCTCAAGTATTAGTGATCTACTTTTAAGTAGATTTAAAAATCTTCTAGTAGTTGCACATTGACTTTTCACCTGGCGCAATATTATCAACCCACCCCGGGTTAATCGATGGGTGGTGGAGTACACTCTGGTTCCTGTCAAGACTGAAAGATCTATATAAAACACTTATATTTTTACATGTATATAATCACTGTCATTAAAGCCAAACAAGAATTGAGCTCTATAGAGCCGACTTAATACTTGTCCTTTCGGAATTGTTCTACTTCTATTTCTCTGCTGTACCATTCTTACTTTATACAGATATCAACGAATGTGAACTCAATAATGGTGGATGTGATCAAAACTGTACAAACACGGCGCCTGGATACAAATGTAGTTGTTTCACTGGTTTTACATCGGTAGATTTGTACCGTTGCAAGGGTAAGTACATTACTTTAAGAAATTCAATACAAACATGCATATTATGATAATTTCCGGCACTTGCCCAATGGTTTTAGCCCAGTGTGTATAATCTGCTTCCCTGCAATGAGTCAATGACGTCAGTATATAACACACTTAAAATGCACACCCCTACTAGAGGCTCAGGCGTATATTGACGTAAGATTGCAATCAAAGGTTAAAATATTGTTAATGGAGGGTCATTTATGAAAACCTCTAGGTAGTGCAATTGAAGACCCCAATGGGAGATCTTTCATTTCAAACTAGTTCATTATAATCATACATGGGGGGGGGGGGATGCAAAATATCAGGGATCTATAGGGGAAAGAATACCAGATTGCTACAAGAGATTGGTATTTGGGTAACAAAGTTATAATAAAAATGAGGTCTTTGAGTGAAAAAAAGTTGCGAAATTGTCCAAACAGTAGAGGTCTTTGGATAATTTGTTGTCCAAAACTTTCTTAAAATTGTAGACTTTGGGTTTCAGTGGTTAAATTTTCAAAAATAATAAAATGTGGACAATATTCTTTTTTAAACATAGTCTTTGATCCTAACAGCCTTACATGGGTAAAGCCCAAAGCATGCGAGAGTGAACCTGGGTGTTCAAAATGTTTTTCTTTCATTTGCGGGTTGAGGCAGGTGTTTTGGGGGGTGTATAAAATATCACCATTATAAAACACTTGCAAACCTTATACGGAGTATCTATCACTCCGTCGGCACCAGACAGAGATGTTTGTTTATTTTTATTGTCAGCCTTTTTACAAGGATTCCAAAGAACGATTGATCATCCATGAGTATCGATTGTCCCACAAGTTTGGTGTGAGAAAGGTGTGATATTTATCTTATTCTGTCTTGTCTGTATTTCCTTTCTTTTTTCCTCCAGATATCAATGAATGTTTGGAAGGACTGGTATCTCTTGAAGACTGTGACGAAGATGCGGTATGCATTAACACAGAAGGCTCATTTGAGTGTCAATGTTTAGATGGTTACCGAGGAAATGGCTACCAGTGCGAAGGTTTGTTGAAGCACTTGAACACCACTTTACTATAATCTGTTCAAAATAAGCTGGAACATGACCCTATTCACCTGTCACTCATATTTTGATTTTGTTTGGCCAGAGATGATGTTCCAAGATAGAGCAAATAGACTATAGTAACTACAGTATGTTTACTTTGAAATTACATTTTACCTAGGCAAACTCTAGTATTAGCCCATTGTACTAGTCCACAGGTCATGATCCAACTTATACTGAAGACACTATATAGTTGAATATTTCATCCTGGCAATGCAAGAACATTGTAAGTGACATTTTGGTGGTTATGCAGGAGCAGCATTTTTGTGCTCAATTCATTGTTTTAACAAGCTTTTAAATTATTTGATTAAATATTATTTAATATCAATTTTAAGAAGGTTAAGGTGGCTTAACTTTTGTGGATCTGCCTATATATTCATAAAAAACTAATTCAAATTGGCTGAAAATGTCACTTACGATGTTCTCGCATTTCCACATCGATTTATCTTCTATCAGATACAATGACAATTCATCTGGTGCAACACCCAGTAAGTGTGTTATTCTGACGAGATGATTTTTTGTAACATGCTGATTTCGTTCTTGTTTCTCAGATATCGATGAATGTTTAAATGGAACTCATGGTTGCCATCCTGATGCTACATGCAGCAATACAGTGCCATCATATAGCTGCGAATGCAAACCGGGTTACTCAGGAAACGGATTCAAGTGTTCCGGTAAGAATTACCAAATTACTTATCAATACTTTGTATGACAACCGTAAATCCTAATTTTTCCGATATCCTCGTGTATTAGTTTTCTGATCCTTGGTGTGTTTTGTTCCTGTGTCCATTGTATATTTATACTAATGCTTAGAATACCAATAGTGGTTTCATCTCAGTGCAATGGGATTCACAGGAAATGGATTGTTACATTACAATTACAATGGACACAAGTTGTAATGTCATGTCTGTGTAGTATGACACTGTTGTGGGTGCAGACACCGTATGTTTTGTGCCAATCAGCAAATTTGTTAATGTTCTAAGGGTAAAGCTGGCATTGATCAAATTTATTTGTGGATTATTTTATCTCACTGCATGCATAAATGCATGAATTTTATGCCAGGTAACATAGGATTAGCACATATACCTGCATCTATGATCGGATGAGTTGTGTGGAGCCCATTGATGCAGGCATACTGTTTCAATTGCCCAAAAACATTTAATAGCTCATCTGTCAATCTATTCACATAGAGATAGTTTCCACTTTCAACAATTAAGCACTTCAGCTGCATCTCTAAGCCTTCCAAAGAATGACCTAACCATCAATCAAAGATTGAATATTGGCTGGCTCCATGCAAAACCCTCAACATGAAACTCACTTTTTTGTATTTCTTTCCTTTTTTGTCTGCAGATGTAAATGAATGTCAGGAGATTTCAGATACTGTTGATGATTGCCATGCGAATGCAGTATGCACTAACTTTCCAGGCTCGTTTGAGTGTAAATGTGTAGATGGTTATGAGGGTAATGGCTACAATTGCACAGGTTTGTAGAAGTACTTTCACATGGGTGCCTCGATTTGGGTCCCTTTTTTCGCATGGTGTTTTCTATTTAACATGGTGGTGCACCGAGAATAGAGTCTTATCTCAAATTTGAGTTAAATTACTGTAGCAGCTGTGAAGTTAGAATCAAGATTATTTGTTCATATTTTCTCATAGAATAATACACAAATGTCAGGTATTTCACTGTGGTGGGTTTTCTTTCTTTTAGCTTCTAAATGAAACATCTCTCAGGCCTATGATTTTACAGGGGTAATGAGAGAAAAATAGGGGCTTTCTTCTGACACCAAGGTCTTAGTTTTGATGGGGAAAAGTTAATTTGATTGGACCACCCACCTTGACTGTCATGCTGACCCAGCTCTTTCACTAACACCAGATTGGGTTTGATTTAATTTTAATTGCATTTTTGCATAATGCGCAAAGCTGTATTAAAGGTGTGTGATTCGATCAATTTATTTTTGAGAAGAATTATATCTATTTTATGTTTATTTAATGTTTGATATGATTTTAAAACTAGATATTGACGAGTGCACTTCCTTACCATGTCATGTACATGCTACCTGCACCAACACCGATGGCACCTATTTCTGTGTCTGTGAACCTGGTTACCATGGCAATGGGACCGAGTGCAGGGATATCAACGAGTGCGAAGGGGGCAATGATTGCCATGAAAATGCACTGTGCACAGATACGGAGGGATCTTATACTTGCGTTTGCAATAACGGATATAATGGCGATGGCAAGAGTTGTGAAGGTAAATTAAATGACTATGCCCTGAGCATATTTTGTATCACAATGTTTCAACTCTGTTGACGCACGTCAAGTGACCCAATTTGGATGACCTGTTCAAGGGGAAATAATTTCATCTCTAAATGAAATTTTGACTCATGTTATCTGTCAAGAACTGCAACTTAATTGCGATTTGTTCATAGCAGGGAGTGTCTAAGAATGTCAAAGTACATGTCTAAACAAACGAATGCTAATCCATCATTCAATAAGTTCCTCCTACATCATAATTTTACTCATCTATAAATCAGCCTTATGGAATTTCCTACAATTATAGCTTTGACTCTTCGCTAAGTACTGCTGTATTTTTCTGGGGATACAGTGAAAACCGAATGCGTTTTTAGTGTGATGAAAACAGATGCTGATCATTTTGGCAAATTCTTATACCTATCGGTCAAGTATAACCTTTTAAATTTCAGATATCTCTTTAATAGACTATAAACAATAAGAAAATCATTATTTACTACTAATGCTAAGATTCATGACAAATGTCATGAGGCTGGCATGTATATGAGCAAGTATATGAGGGAGTATGTAGAACTTATTGAATGACCCATATATATTATCAACATTTCACATTACATGTACCTTGCCTTACCACTTTTGAAATGTAAAATAAGCTGTCAGCTTATTTTGCCACAGGGCATTAGCAAGGATGGTAGAAGCATGTTACGCAATTATTTCAGCGTGTGGTGCTAATGAGAAAACCATGACCTTGCTTGCCATAGCAGTTTTAATATAGCAACGATCTGTGTACGTTTACCGTCTTTGGTTTATATAATTATATAGCAACAAAACAAAAATGTGCTTGGAAGGTTTATGGTAGAATTTGAAAGACTGGTTTCTGTTTAAAGTTTGAAAAGGAAAATAAATAAGCTTATCCATTTCACTCCGGTTTAAACTTTCATACCAAAGCATTCAACATTGTTCAATGACGAACTACTGTCAGTCAATAGTTAGGTCACCCAAGCCCTATATGAAAGCTATGAAGATTGTTAAATGGGCTCAGTCGTCACAAACATGCACAGACACAATAGTCAAACGACCTTGCTATTGTCATGCTATTGTCAACACTCCCTACACACACAGAGGTCTGCAGTGCAAATCTGTACGATTTTCGCCATGTAGTGTCTATGGCAAATTTCATTTCGTGGTATAAAGCTATGAGGTTTCCGTGGTCTTCGCTATCTCCAAGCAGATAGAGCAATACGTACATGGACTTTTTTGTAGACGAGGGTTCATTTCATGATTTGGTGAGGTTTAGAATGAGTTAGGATTCCTGTAATTTTGAAGACCACGGATTTTCAAAACGTGAAATTTTCAACATTTTACGACATAAATTTGGTCACCAAACGTGTTTAAAACTATACATTTTACCGTTCTGCAGATGTTATTGACCCTCCTCTAAAATTCTACATGATTTTTAAGACGTTTCTCAGTTTTTGAGATGCCCAAATAGACCATTTTCCGAAGCTATTTCTAGCAAATATTCAGTCACTGAGACTCCATTGTTTTCTTGCGTATAACAAAATATGACATGCAGCGTGACCTCCCTACTGGCTGCTGTAGCGTTGTACATGTATACCCATGCCCTGGGGGGGGGGGGGGGTACTCGGATTTGGTTTGGTCGGGGGTGTGCCGCTGGAGATTCAAAACCCATACCCATTTTTAGGGGTGATTTTGGAAAAATCGGTACCCATTTTTTTAGGGGTTTTGCTTCATTTTAGACCAAATTTTGCAAATTATCTGGAAAATATACCTAATTTTTGCAAATCTTCGCGAAAATATACCTAATTTTTGCAAATTTTCGCGAAAATAGCCAAAACAATCGCGAAAATAGGCCCATTTGTAAAAAGTGACCCCATTATTAGGGATTTCCAGCGCAAAATCATACCCCATGTTTAGGGATTTTGTGCCCAAAAAGCTACCCATTAGAGCAGCACACCCCCGTATACCGTCTTAGGCAAGTACCCCCCCCCCCCCCCCCCCCCCCCCCCCCCCCCGGGCATGTATACAGCCTATGATACAACACAACGGACCACTACGCATGCACGCAGTAGTTCTGTTTTGGCCGTCAGGACCGCTGGAATCCCTGGACAGCTTATGCAACGCCAACTTTTCCATTCTGAAAAGTATGTTTTAAAATTGCCGTTTTGGTCAAAATAATGAATATGTGATTATGTCACTCCAGGATTTATCGCAAATGATATTTATTTTAAAAACAATCGATGACAGAAATAAAATGTATTGAAAAATTTGGATTTTTAAGGGGCTGAAGTTGAAAGAATTTCTAGCATCTCATACAAACAAATAGCCAGTTAAATTTAGAGGTGAAACCCGGGGGTGAAACTTGATTTTTAAAAGAGTTTATCTATAAATGATCTGAGAAGAGTAATAAGAATCTACCGATTTTTGCACTAAATAGAGGATATTGCCTACACTTTTATTTGGTACCTTGGCCAATTTGCAAGTCCTACGATAAGTATTTTTTTCCTATTTTTAATAATATTTACCGAGTTATTTGAAGATGTTCTTGAGATCAAGGCATTCGAACTGTGGCGTTGCCTTGGCGTTGTTTTTAGACAACAAATTCTTGTTGACATAATACACCGATATGATTTGAAAAATAACATTACCGGTCTACAAATTCAAACGAGAATTGAAATCTGGTGATACAATGCCCCTAAATCGGTTAAGAAATATTACGAAATGTCACATCAACGATATCATTCCTATACATATCCTGTGTGTACACGTCAGCTGTGTGCTGTACGCCGTTGACGCTTGGTCAATGCAAGCCAGTGTTGCCAACTGAGATTAGTCCAAAACCGCGGCCCAAGTGTCCTCTAAAAGTAGCCCAATTTGTGTTTGCCCATAGAAAATACATTGTAGCTTGACTTTTCCCAAATCGCGGCACCCAATTTTTTGCCCGCGGCGCAGGGTCAACAGTAGCCCAATAGCGCGGCCAAACCGTGGTATAGGCAACACTGAATTGCAAGCACAGTGTGAGCTAGTAATTACCAGGGAGGTGTCAACGAACTTTTGCTTGGGGCAGTGAAATGTATTGGAGTTAATGACAAGCAGTAACATGTGTTTTTATTTACTCTCTAGTTCTCCAGAATATTTATTACCGTCGCTTTGAATCTAAAAGATGGTTACTGGATTATTATTTGATAAGGCGAGGTACGTGTAATGACAATATGCCAATTTGATTATGAAGAAATCTTCTTTCCCTCTTGCCCCTCTTTGATAAGACATTCATCTGAGAACAGATAATGGAGAATGTGAGTACCTGGCTCTCACATTATCTCTCTATTTTACCTATTCCTTTCAGATATCAATGAATGCAGTTCCGACTCTGGAATATGTCATGGTTGGGCAAATTGTTACAACTCACCCGGCTCTTATGAATGCACCTGTCAAGAAGGATATAAGGGAGACGGTTCTGAATGCATCGGTGAGTTCATGTGAAAGAAATAATCATTTATTTTTGAGCAATGACTGAAGTGAAATTTGGTGAGACAAGAAGAGTGCTATCAAAATGAGACCAGCTTCGATTCACTTGGTTGTTTTGACAATGAAACTATATTCTTTTCTCTGTGATGTGATGTAAACAAATTGTTTGTACTGATGGAAAAAAGGTTGCTCCGATATGATAGTTGTTCGCTCTGATGTAAGTTGTTGTTTGCTTTGATGTAATTACTCTTGATTTGCCAAAACTATGGAAATATCTAGTCTGATGTAAAAAGTCAATCACTATGGCCTGTATTTACAAAAACAGTTAGTCCTGGCTTAACCTGTAGTCTTGAACTAAGGACTAAATTCTGTGTGAATTTGGGCCTGATAAAATAAATTGCTGTGATGTTTCAGAAATGTATGATTTAATGAGTTGTTTGATGTTTGATCTGATGTACAAAGTTGTTTACTCCTATGCTTAAGTTGTGTACTTTTATGTAAAAAAAATGTTTTCTCTTATTCTCCCTCTTTGTTTTGAATTTTCATATTTATTTTATTTTGTGTGCCATTTATAATTTTCCTTTGCAGACATCGACGAATGTGCCGTGGGAGGAGATGACTGTCCAGACATCGAAAATGGCGGTATTTGTCAAAACGTAAACGGATCGTACGAATGCTATTGTCGGGAAAATTTTAATGATACTTATGCTGATGGATCAGTGTGTGATGGTAAGTGTGTGCATGCTACAGGTGTGGTTTATAATCCATTGAGCAACTATAGTAGATTCATAAACATTGGCCGCATTCACGCACAGTACCATTCCAGTAAAGGTTACTATCTTCTAACTGAGGGGGATGCGGTGATTTGAAATCTTAACCTAATCATTGACACACACATATGGTTCTAAGCTTAACTGCATCTTAAATCACATCGTAGGTAGTTCATATACAAAATGGTGACAGCAATCTCTCGTATCCCGTCATCCACATTCATTTTCTTTCTAATTGGATCCTCATTTACACAAGAAGGATTAACACTCTTAAGAAGAAATGGTGATCAATGTGTGTCACTTGTTGAGATGGCAAGTTTGAATAGCGCACTATTTGCTTGGATAGTTTTAAGTCATGCATGAACGCATGATATTTGCGTTTGAGTTACTTCAAAGTTTTGAAGACTATTATATTACAGCAAAACCAATAGTATCTACATGATGCCGCGATCATCCTGATTGCGCTATGCAAAGACCTCGATACTTTCCACACGGCAGGCGTCTGCAGACGAGACTCAAAATATTTCAAAACTGTCAGAATTGTTGAATTTCATTACCATATTTGGAATCACCATATGAAATGCATTGAAATAAGTACAAACATGCCTAGTATTGATTCAGTAATCCTTTGGATATACCTTGACAGCTGGAAAAGGTTTCTGAAAAATCTGTTATGTATGTAGTAAAATCAATAGCCATGTGGAAAGAGTAAAGGATGTTCTCGTTTGTGTGCCACTCCCTTCATGTTCAGTGGGTTTCTTTATGAGTCCTTAGAGTGTGGGATTATATTCCTCCATGGCTGAAAATGAACAGAGCTATGGTTCTCTGGCTTTTGATGATTAAAACAAGATTCTCTCTTGTTCATGATAATGTTGACCTTGTGTCTGGGGGTAATTAGTATTCTAAATAGTAAGATCATTTTTTTGCCATTTTGAGTTGGACATGTATGGTCCAGTGGAATGAGCATCGCATCATAATCGGAAGGTTGTGGGTTCGCATCCCACCGTGGCCAATGTGTTGTGTCCTTGGGCAAGACACTTTACCATACTCGCCTCTCTCCACCCAGTTGTTAAAATGGGGGAGCTGTTTGGAATAATCACAATCTAAGTGTCTGATAGAAGTGTGCGAAATTTATCAGTATTTGTAAGATAATTTATGCAGCTATCTAAGTGAAGCGATCTGATTCTGATGTATCCTATAGTGACAGAGTATTAAATGTACACACGTTGAGCATATTTTGAAAAGTGCTATATAAAACTGACATTTCATTTTAATTTGTTTAAATTATGTTTTTCTAGATATCAATGAGTGTGAAGAAGGTTTGTTGGTATGTGACACAGCTGCCGATGAGGAGTGCATCAACCAGTATGGCAATGCTACATGTCAATGCATTGAAGGCTACTACCGAGACTCACAGATACTAACTTGCGAGGGTAGGTGTTATTCTATTCAACATTTTTTGGTAATCTTTAACAAAAATTGATCTTGGAAATTAATTTTAATAATCAGACGAGAGATGGGCACAAGCAATGTTTGGATAGCAGAAAAGTTTAATACCGTCGTCATAATATGAAACCAACCGGCACGAGTTTAACGCTGCATGGACACGGAACGTGGCGAAGAACACTGATGACGCGGCAAGGAACAAGTTGGGCAACAACCCCAACAGGTCACACACACACAAGACACACGCATGCATGGATGGGCAAGTCTGGCTCATTAAACTAATCCTCAACCAAAATACATTAGGAAAGAAAATGATACCTGCTAGTTCACCACCATTGAATGCTATTGCAATTCAGAGGCACTTGTGTCTTATTTTAGGGGTTTTGTTTCCTCTTTTTAAAATCTTATCAGTTGATACTATGTTATTGCGATGTATGACGCTTAATTTTTCAATCAAAATTGATAGAAAAGAGCATGATAAGAAACAATTGTTGTCAGAGGGTCGTCTTTTATATAATATTTATCCCTAGATATATTCAGTTTAAAGAAAAACACATAATATGAAATCATTTTCGTCTCCAATGTTTACATAGGGACGTTTTCTATAATAGCACTTGTCCCTTAATTATTTCAGTTTAAAGAAACACACATAATATGAAACCATTTTTGTCTTCAATTTCCACAGAGGGTCAAACATTCTTAGTATCCGTTGTATTCCCGACGATCGGTGGCCTGAGTTACATTGAATACTTTGAGGAACCGGCAAAGGGATTTACAAAGGCTTACGGTGCCTACGATACCGTGTCAATTACAATTGTTACTGTGGTTCTAGAGGAAGATGTAAGAAAAATAAATTTGAAAATATTCGGTAACAATGTTTCCCCTGCTTAATGGCCATACAAGCAATTATTGGTGTGTTTTTTGTACACTTGGAAAACCCGGCACATTGCAAACCCTTTTTTGTTTCCTTCCAAATCTCATCATTACAAAATATGGAGGTAGGGGATAGGACTTTTACCTTAATATTCTAAATATGAATTGAAAATAGTATTTAGTTTGGATGAAACAGATCTCTAACATCTCTATTTTGCACTACAAAATTACCAAATATAACCATTTTAATATTTTTCAATATTTGTTATATTTAATGGGAATTCACTGATAATTTTTTTAATTTTATTTTAAGCATTTTAATAAGAATATTAATGAGAATTTGTCTTATTTTTACTGATATATATTTATATTTTATTTTATGAAGTAGAATTCATGGAAAATTGGAAAATACTAAACTTTATATCATACGCTATGCAGTGCAGCCTCTATTCAGTGGGATCTCAATGCAATATTTTAACAGGTTTTTGGGCATAATTTCAATCGATGAAATTAGCTGAAAATGTAGTGATTGGATTGCACAGAAACCACAGAATTTAGCTTTGAGCGTATTGCTTGTCAAAGATTGCTAAAGGTTTTCTGAAATACAAAGACTTATTCAAATACTCTGTTAGCAAGGTGAACTAGATCTATTAGACTGAAGAAGGCAACGGTGAAGTTTTTTTTGTAAAATGTGGATAGAGGGGAATATGGGATTGGTGTACCAAAAAATCACTATCTTTCATTATCTTCGAAAGGATGATATTATTTTTAAAGATCAATATTTTTATTTCAATGAAATTAATCTTGGTTGTTTTTGACCTCCTTTCCTAGTTACCTCCGATATTCGAGGAGGGCAACAGCACTATCTCGGCCAATGCGGACTTCACTACCCTGCTGGTAACCGACTATATGATCAACGCCACGACCAACGCAGATTTAGGCGTTAGGGCATTCTTCAGAGTCAACTATGTGGCAGATTCGAGGGCGAGCGAAGATTATGTGTACACTACCTTCCTTGAAGCTTTGACAGATGATAATGAAGTGGGTCGAGATTCATTTGTGTTGCCTCATACTTTAACAGTCAGAGGTGAGTGCTGAATGGTGTAAGGCAAGAGTAGCCTTTCTCCCTGCTCAATACCCCCCCCCCCCCCTCACTTACCTTTGTCCACTCACTCCCTTACTGAAAATGTATTTATTCCTCCATTTTATTAAAAAGATTAACCAGCGAGAGAAACTCTTTTTGCCTCATCTTTGATATATCACATTATCATTTACAATTTGATATTGGACTGGACAGAACCCATATTGAATCCAATTGATGGGTCAAAATGATGTTTTGATGTGTTAACAAAAATAAATTCAAATATTTTCTCATCGTGCTGTTCAATTTGTTTAATATTTCAGTTGTACCAAATCAATGGTACTTACTTGTAAGAAATATTGCAGTAAGTGTTGTTGTAAATCGAAATCCTATACTGCTCAAATAGAGAATACATGCAGTTTTCCAAAGTTTAAACGTTTAATTTTTAATTTTTTGTATCACTGTTTGTTAATTCCTTGATATAGCCCTCCGACCTCTGCCGACCACAGAAGAAGTAACCACAGAAAACGCCACAACAATCAGTACGACAGACCTCCCTACAGTTGGTACCACGCCAGAAGTCACCTCTACATCTGGTTCCTCATTCACTTGGACCACTCAAGAGGTTACCAAGCCTCCATCTACACCAGATGCCAACACAACCCCTGATGAACCCCTATCCACTTCTGCAGGCACCATGAACCCTTCTACAACATCTGCGACCTCTTCTTCTACACCAGAGGGAACGTTACCCAGTACAACTGAGGAGGATGTGGTGACATCGCCGGGTACACAACCTACGGATTTGTTGACAATAACTAAGTCTACTGAGCCTAGCGTTACAAGCATACCACCAGGTGAATATATCAAATAATTTATGATATCTAAATTGAAACAAAAAACAAAACAAAACAACCCACCAAAAAAACAAAGAACAACAAAAACAAACAGGGAATATGTTTCATAGAATGTTTTCAGGACAAAAGAAGCATAGATAACTAGCTATTACAAGCTTTAAGTGCAGTGGAATAACCTGTGAGGGCACCTTGATCTTTTTTTGTATAGTGATTTTCTACGTGTCTGGATGATCATCTTTTGGATGGTCACATGACAGCAGATCATTGTAAATGGACGGCTGATACTTTTTGGTTTCTTTGTTTGTTGCTGGCTTCATCGTCTTCAAAACCTGTTGGGACACTATACACGTGCGCATGAAATATCTTCCAAAATGAGTAAAAAGCTGTCAGTTGAAAGTATGATAGTCAAAACTAGTTTATGTAAAGTTGCCATCCCCACCCCCCCCCCCCCCCCCCCCCCACCCCCAATCAATGTTGGAGCTGATATATATAACACAGCCCGTTGCTGGACGATGCTTTTATATGGACCAACATTGAGTTTAGGGGGAGGGATCACCGTTTCACAGAACATGCAGGAAGTGTCCCAACAGTTTTGAACATGATTGTGGGTTGAATGAAAGGGTTGAAATGACCTGGCAAGCTATATTGCTACACTGCATAGACACTGAACAGTGATAAACTGTTTTGTCTCACTCCTATGAAAATAGCACCTTGATAGTATTGTGCCTGGTCATGTGTGAACATATTTGATACCATATTTGATACCCCTTTAACGACTCTAAAACAATTTTAACACTAAGTACACATACCCTGTAAAGTCAGCCTACAGGCAATTCTTCAAAATACCTTGCAACTAAAGTGTGTATATTTCATGCAAATGATAACTCGACTCTATATATAAACTGATCACATACAGTGTCAGATATCATATCTGATGGGATCATATACCCAACTCAAACCACAGTACCCAGTACGACACAAGGACATATAGAGACCTCACCTACTCAAACATTGCCTACAGAATTGTCAACAACTACTGAGTCAACTGAGCCTGTAACTAGCTTTACAACTACCATACTGCCAGGTGAATATGCTTGTTACAAGTAGACACCAAACACCATTTTATGCCTATAGTCTCACCTATTGCTTGTATCCTTTGACATGCATGATACCTTTCATAAAAGTAACAGAAATTATATACACAGAATGTAAGCAGTCGTCTAAATACATGTTATACAAATGATAACTCAACTTTATATACTCATCACATACAGTGTCAGATATCATATCTGATGGGATCACATACCCAACTCAAACCACAGTACCCAGTACGACACAAAGACATATAGAGACATCACCTACTCAAACATTGCCTACAGAATTGTCAACAACTACTGAGTCAACTGAGCCTGTAACTAGCTTTACAACTACCATACTGCCAGGTGAATATGCTTGTTACAAGTAGACACCAAACACCATTTTATGCCTATAGTCTCACCTATTGCTTGTATCCTTTGACATGCATGATACCTTTCATAAAAGTAACAGAAATTATATACACAGAATGTAAGCAGTCGTCTAAATACATGTTATACAAATGATAACTCAACTTTATATACTCATCACATACAGTGTCAGATATAATATCTGATGGGATCACATACCCAACTCAAACCACAGTACCCAGTACGACACAAGGATATATAGGGACATCACCTACTCAAACATTGCCTACAGAATTGTCAACAACTACTGAGTCAAATGAGCCCATTACTAGCTTTACAGCTACCATAATGCCAGGTGAATATGCTTGTTACAAGTAGACACCAACCCCCATTTTATGCCTATATTCTCACCTATTGCATGTATCATTTGACATGCATGACACCTTTCATAAAAGTAACAGAATTTGTATACACAAAATGTAAGCAGTCATCTAAATACATGTTATAAAAATGGTAACTCAACCCTATATACTCATCAAATACAGTGTCAGATATCATATCTGATGGGATCACATACCCAACTCAAACCACAGCACCCAGTACGACACAAAGACATATAGAGACATCACCTACTCAAACATTGCCTACAGAATTGTCAATTGCAACTACTGAGTCAACTGAGCCCGTAACTAGCTTTACAACTACCATACTGCCAGGTGAATATGCTTGTTACAAGTAGACACCAAACACCATTTTATGCCTATAGTCTCACCTATTGCATGTATTCTTGGACATGCATGATACCTTTCATAAAAGTAACAGAAATTTTATCCACAGATTGTAAGCAGTCATCTAAATACATGTTATACAAATGGTAACTCAACTCTATATACTCATCACATACAGTGTCAGATATCATATCTGATGGGATCACATACCCAACTCAAACCACAGTACCCAGTACGACACAAGGACATATAGAGACATCACCTACTCAAACATTGCCTACAGAATTGTCAACAACTACTGAGTCAACTGAGCCCGTAACTAGCTTTACAACTACCATACTGCCAGGTGAATATGCTTGTTACAAATAGACACCAAAATAAAAACCATTTTATGCCTATAGTCTCACCTATTGCATGTATCCTTTGACATGCATGATACCTTTCATAAAAGTAACAGAAATGTTATACTCAGATTGTAAGCAGTCGTCTAAATACATGTTATACAAATGGTAACTCAACTCTATATACTCATCACATGCATTTGTACAGTGTCAGATATTATATCTGATGGGATAACATACACAACTCAAACCACAGTACCCAGTACGACACAAGGACATATAGGGACATCACCTACTCAAACATTGTCTACAGAATTGTCAACAACTACTGAGTCAACTGAGCCCGTATCTAGCTTTACAACTACCATACTGCCAGGTAAAAATGCTTGTTACAAGTAGACACCAAACATCATTTTATGCCTATAGTCTCACCTATTGCATGTATCCTTTGACATGCATGATACCTTTCATAAAGGTAACAGATATTTTATACTGAGATTGTATGCAGTTGTCTAAATACATGTTATACAAATGGTAACTCAACTCTATATACTCATCACATACAGTGTCAGATATCATATCTGATGGGATCACATACCCAACTCAAACCACAGAACCCAGTACGACACAAGGACATATAGGGACATCACCTACTCAAACATTGCCTACAGAATTGTCAACAACTACTGAGTCAACTGAGTCCGTAACTAGCTTTACAACTACCATACTGCCAGGTGAATATGCTTGTTACAAGTAGACACCAAAAACCATTTTATGCCTATAGTCTCACCTATTGCATGCATCCTTGGACATGCATGATACCTTTCATAAAAGTAACAGAAATTGTATTCACAGATTGTAAGCAGTCATCCAAATACATGTTATACAAATGGTAACTCAACTCTATATACTCATCATATACAGTGTCAGATATCACATCTGACTTGATCACATACCCAACTCAAGTTAGTTAGTTATAGTTATAGTTTATTGTCACCAAATCGCAGCTAAAAGCTGAATTACATGGTTATACAAATGATAACTCAACTTTATATACTCATCACATACAGTGTCAGATATCACATCTGACTTGATCACATACCCAACTCAAACCACAGTACCCAGTACGACACAAGGACATATAGGGACATCACCTACTCAAACATTGCCTACAGAATTGTCAACAACTACTGAGTCAACTGAGCCATTAACTAGCTTTACCACTACCATACTGCCAGGTGAATATGCTTGTTACAAGTAGACATCAAACAATATTGTTTGCCTATAGTCTCACCTATTGCATGTATCCTTTGACATGCATGATACCTTTCATAAAAGTAACAGAAATATTATCCACTGATTGTAAGCAGTCATCTAAAACATGTTATACAAATGGTAACTCAACTCTATATACTCATCACATACAGTGTCAGATATCATATCTGATGGGATCACATACCCAACTCAAACCACAGTACCCAGTACGACACAAGGACATATAGAGACATCACCCACTCAAACATTGCCTACAGAATTGTCAACAACTACTGGGTCAACTGAGCCCGTAACTAGCTTTACAACTACCATACTGCCAGGTAAATATGCTTGTTACACATAGACATCAAACAACTGAATCTGTACCCTAGGCTAGGTGTCAGGACTCAGGAGTCATGCATTACGAAGTATATCATGCACATCCATAAACTTTAAAAAGAATTACTCTAAATAAAGTGACTTGTATTTACCTGAAACCTCTAATAAACCTATAAACAAGAGTTATTGTTATAATTACTTGCCCCAAACAATTTGTTATGGTAAATCCTGGGCAAGAATAAAAATAATATTTAATATTAATACTTTTGTTATAGTTTTGTGTGCTTGTGGTACTCAAGTCATAATACAATGAAACCCTGAGAATGCACCTAGTTTCCCCTATGATATATAATCCTTGACATGTCTGATACTTTTGATGGATATTATAGCCATATTTTATAATACCTTGTTCCTATTGTGTCCCAGGAATGTGCCTAGTTGAGTCTTACCTACAACCTATATCCTTCCCCATGCATGATAATCCTTGGCTATAACCACTGACCCACCTAGTAACAGAAATTATATACACAAAATGTAATTACCTAAATACATTTGATACAAATGGTAACTCAACCCTATACTCATTACATACAGTGTCAGATATCATATCTGATGAGATCACATACCCAACTCAAACCACAGTACTCAGTACAACCCAAGGACAGATAGGAACATCGCCTACTCAAACATTGCCTACAGAATTGTCAACAACTATCGAGTCAACTGAGCCCATAACTAGCTTTACAACTACCATACTGCCAGGTGAATATGCTTGTTACACATAGACATCAAACATAACTAAATCTGTACCCTAGGGGTCAGGGGTCACGCATTCTGAAGGATATGCCATGCACATCCATAAACTTTCAAAAGAGTTACTCTAAATAAATTGACTTGCATTTACCGGAAACCTATAATAAACCTATAAACAAGAGTTATTATTATAATTACTTGCCCCAAACAATTTGTTACGGTAAATCCTGGGCAAAAAATACAAATAATATTTAATTAATACTTTTTTAATAGGTTTGTGTGCTTGAGGTACCCAAATCATAATGCAATGAAACCATGAGAATGCACCTAGTTATTCCTATTATATATGTGACCCTTGACATGTCTGATACCTTGGATGGATATTATAGCCATTTTATTATAATACCCTGATCCTATTGTGTTTCAGGAATGTGCCTAGTTGAGTCTTACCTACAACCTATATCCTTCCACATGCATGATAATGCTTGGCTATAACCACTGACCCACCTAGTAACAGAAATTATTTACACAAAATGTAATTATCTAAATAAATTGTATACAAATGGTAACTCAACTCTATATACTCATCACAAACAGTGTCGGATATCATATCTGATGGGATCACATACCCAACTCAAACCACAGTGCCCAGTACAACACAAGGACAGATAGGGACATCACCTACTCAAACATTGCCTACAGAATTGTCAACAACTATCGAGTCAACTGAGCCCATAACTAGCTTTACAACTACCATACTGCCAGGTGAATATGCTTGTTACACATAGACATCAAACATAACTAAATAATTATGTACCTAGGGGTCAGGGGTCATGCATTCTGAAGGATATCATGCACATTTATAAATTCTGGGCAAGAATGAAAATAATGTTTAATTAATAATTGTTTTAGTTTTGTTAGTTAGTGGTACTCAATTCATAATGCAATGAAACCTGAGAATGCACCTAGTTATTCCTATTCAATATAACCCTTGCCATGCCTGATACCTTGGATGGATATTATAGCCATTTTGTTATAATACCCTGATCCTATTGTGTCTCAGGAATGTGCGTAGTTGAGTCTTACCTACAACTTATATCCTCCCACATGCATGATAATCGATGGCTATAACTACTGGCCCCTTGTAATAGAAATTATATACACAAAATGTAATTATCTAAATAAATTGTATACAAATGGTAACTCAACTCTATATACTCATCACATACAGTGTCAGATATCATATCTGATGGGATCACATACCCAATTCAAACCACAGTACCCAGTACGACACAAGGACATATAGGGACATCACCTACTCAAACATTGCCTACAGAATTGTCAACAACTATCGAGTCAACTGAGCCCATAACTAGCTTTACAACTACCATACTGCCAGGTGAATATGCTTGTTACACATAGACGTTAAACATAACTAAATCTGTACCCTAGGGGTCAGGGGTCACACATTCTGAAGGATATGCCATGCACATCCATAAACTTTCAAAAGAGTTACTCTAAATAAATTGACTTGCATTTACCGGAAACCTATAATAAACCTATAAACAAGAGTTATTATTATAATTACTTGCCCCAAACAATTTGTTACGGTAAATCCTGGGCAAAAAATACAAATAATATCTAATTAATACTTTTTTAATAGGTTTGTGTGCTTGAGGTACCCAAATCATAATGCAATGAAACCATGAGAATGCACCTAGTTATTCCTATTATATATGTGACCCTTGACATGCCTGATACCTTGGATGGATATTATAGCCATTTTATTATAATACCTTGTTCCTATTGTGTCCCATGAATGTGCCTAGTTGAGTCTTACCTACAACCTATATCCTTCCCCATGCATGATAATCCTTGACTGTAACCACTGACCCACCTAGTAACAGAAATTATAAACACAAAATGTAATTATCTAAATACATTTTTACAAATGGTAACTCAACTCTATATACTCATCACAAACAGTGTCGGATATCATATCTGATGGGATCACATACCCAACTCAAACCACAGTGCCCAGTACAACACAAGGACAGATAGGGACATCACCTACTCAAACATTGCCTACAGAATTGTCAACAACTATCGAGTCAACTGAGCCCATAACTAGCTTTACAACTACCATACTGCCAGGTGAATATGCTTGTTACACATAGACATCAAACATAACTAAATAATTATGTACCTAGGGGTCAGGGGTCATGCATTCTGAAGGATATCATGCACATTTATAAATTCTGGGCAAGAATGAAAATAATGTTTAATTAATAATTGTTTTAGTTTTGTTAGTTAGTGGTACTCAATTCATAATGCAATGAAACCTGAGAATGCACCTAGTTATTCCTATTCAATATAACCCTTGCCATGCCTGATACCTTGGATGGATATTATAGCCATTTTGTTATAATACCCTGATCCTATTGTGTCTCAGGAATGTGCGTAGTTGAGTCTTACCTACAACTTATATCCTCCCACATGCATGATAATCGTTGGCTATAACTACTGGCCCCTTGTAATAGAAATTATATACACAAAATGTAATTATCTAAATAAATTGTATACAAATGGTAACTCAACTCTATATACTCATCACATACAGTGTCAGATATCATATCTGATGGGATCACATACCCAACTCAAACCACAGTACCCAGTACGACACAAGGACATATAGGGACATCACCTACTCAAACATTGCCTACAGAATTGTCAACAACTATCGAGTCAACTGAGCCCATAACTAGCTTTACAACTACCATACTGCCAGGTGAATATGCTTGTTACAAGTAGACACCAAAAACAATGTTATGCCTATAGTCTCACCTATTGCATGTATCCTTTGACATGCATGATACCTTTCATAAAAGTAACAGAAATGTTATACTCAGATTGTAAGCAGTCGTCTAAATACATTTTATACAAATGGTAACTCAACTCTATATACTCATCACATACAGTGTCAGATATCATATCTGATGGGATCACATACCCAACTCAAACCACAGTACCCAGTACGACACAAGGACATATAGGGACATCACCTACTCAAACATTGTCTACAGAATTGTCAACAACTACTGAGTCAACTGAGCCCATAACTAGCTTTACAACTACCATACTGCCAGGTGAATATGCTTGTTACACATAGACACCAAACATAACTTAATATGTACCCTAGGGTCAGGTGTCATGCATTCTGAACAATATCATGCACATCCATACATTTTTAAAAGAGTAACTCTAAATAAAGTGACTTGCATTTACCTGAAACCTCTATTATAAACCTAAACAAGAGTTATTGTTATATACGTACTTGCCCCAAACAATTTGTTATGGTAAATCCTGAATAAAAATAATATTGAATTAATACTTTTTTAATCGTTTTGTGTGCTTGTGGTACTCAAGTCATAATGCAATGAAACCCTGAGAATGCACCTAGTTTCCCCTATGATATATAATCCTTGACATGTCTGATACCTTTGATGGATATTATAGCCATATTTTATAATAACTTGTTCCTATTGTGTCCCAGGAATGTGTCTAGTTGCGTCTTACCTACAACATATATACTTCCACATGTATGATAATCCTTGACTATTACCAGTGGCCCACCTAGTAACAGAAATTATAAACACAAAATGTAATTATCTAAATACATTTTTACAAATGGTAACTTAACTCTATATACTCATCACAAACAGTGTCGGATATCATATCTGATGGGATCACATACACAACTCAAACCACACCTACATGTATTCGCCCTCAAACGAGGACTATGAAGTGGTACTATCCAAACGAGGACACCCCAACCTGGATACACATCGACACACCGAGGACAAAATGGCGATTCTTTTTTGTGTGTTTTGGTATCACACTGCCAACCACGCACAACCACACAGTGATACTATCTAACCGAGGCGTGTGAGGGGGTATGTCATAAGAGGACCTCATTAAGATAGCATTTTTATACTATTTGGAATATTTTGAACATATCAGGAACCGAGGATGGTCCTCGGTTCCAAGGTGTGTCCGCAGTTTGATGGTGTGTATTCATACGGGTGTCCGCAATTAGATAGTGAACACGTACACACAGTACCCAGTACAACACAAGGACAGATAGGGACATCACCTACTCAAACATTGTCTACAGAATTGTCAACAAATGTTGAGTCAACTGAGCCCATTACTAGCTTTACAACTACCATACTGCCAGGTAAATATCCTTGCTACACATAGACACCAAACAACTGAATCTGTACCCTAGGCTAGGTGTCAGGACTCAGGAGTCATGCATTCCGAAGTATATCATGCACATCTATAAACTTTTAAAAGAGTTACTCTAAATAAAGCGACTTGTATTTACCTGAAACCTCTAATAAACCTATAAACAAGAGTTATTGTTATAATTACTTGCCCCAAACAATTTGTTATGGTAATTAATCCTGGGCAAGAATAAAAATAATATTATAATAATTATAGTTTTGTGTGCTTTTTGTACTCAAGTCATAATGCAATGAAACCTGAGAATGCACCCAGTTATTCCTATTCAATATAACCCTTGCCATGCCTGATACCTTGGATGGATATTATAGCAATTTTTCTATAATACCCTGATCCTATTGTGTTTCAGGAATGTGCCTAGTTGAGTCTTACCTACAACCTATATCCTTCCACATGCATGATAATGCTTGGCTATAACCACTGACCCACCTAGTAACATAAATTATTTACACAAAATGTAATTATCTAAATAAATTGTATACAAATGGTAACTCAACTCTATATACTCATCACATACAGTGTCAGATATCATATCTGATGGGATCACATACCCAACTAAAACCACAGTACCCAGTACAACACAAGGACAGATAGGGACATCACCTAGTCAAACATTGCCTACAGAATTGTCAACAACTACTGAGTCAACTGAGCCCGTAACTAGCTTTACAACTACCATACTGCCAGGTGAATATGCTTGTTACAAGTAGACACCAAACACCATTTTTGTCTCGCCTGATGTAATCAGAAAGAGACTATGTTATCACTATTTCTGTCCGGCGTCAGCCGTCCGCCGTGTGCTAAGAAATACCTTTGTGACGCGATATCTGGAGATCCGTAAGGCCTATCTTGATGGGACTTGGTGGAGGGAAGGGGGGTGGTGCGTTCTGTTGCTGATTGATTTTTCAAGGTCATCGGAGGTCATTCAAGGTCATCGGGGTCAAATATGCTTAAAACTTTTGTGACGCGTTGTGACGCGATATCTAGAGATCCGTAAGGCCTATCTTGATGGGATTTGGTGGAGGAAGGGGGATGGTGTGTTCTTTTTGCTGATTAAATTCAAGTCACTTTTGATGAACAGGCGAGACGCGCCGTTCGAGAACCGCCTTGTATACCTATAGTCTCACCTATAGCATGTATCCTTTGACTTGCATGATACCTTTCATAAAGGTAACAGATATTTTATACTCAGATTGTAAGCAGTCGTCTAAATACATGTTATTCAAATGGTAACTCAACTCTATATACTCATCACATACAGTGTCGGATATCATATCTGATGGGATCACATACCCAACTCAAACCACAGTACCCAGTACAACACAAGGACAGATAGGGACATCACCTAGTCAAACATTGCCTACAGAATTGTCAACAACTACTGAGTCAACTGAGCCCGTAACTAGCTTTACAACTACCATACTGCCAGGTGAATATGCTTGTTACAAGTAGACACCAAACACCATTTTTGTCTCGCCTGATGTAATCAGAAAGAGACTATGTTATCACTATTTCTGTCCGGCGTCAGCCGTCCGCCGTGTGCTAAGAAATACCTTTGTGACGCGATATCTGGAGATCCGTAAGGCCTATCTTGATGGGACTTGGTGGAGGGAAGGGGGGTGGTGCGTTCTGTTGCTGATTGATTTTTCAAGGTCATCGGAGGTCATTCAAGGTCATCGGGGTCAAATATGCTTACAACTTTTGTGACGCGTTGTGACGCGATATCTAGAGATCCATAAGGCCTATCTTGATGGGATTTGGTGGAGGAAGGGGGATGGTGTGTTCTTTTTGCTGATTAAATTCAAGTCACTTTTGATGAACAGGCGAGACGCGCCGTTCGAGAACCGCCTTGTATACCTATAGTCTCACCTATTGCATGTATCCTTTGACTTGCATGATACCTTTCATAAAGGTAACAGATATTTTATACTCAGATTGTAAGCAGTCGTCTAAATACATGTTATTCAAATGGTAACTCAACTCTATATACTCATCACATACAGTGTCGGATATCATATCTGATGGGATCACATACCCAACTCAAACCACAGTACCCAGTACAACACAAGGACAGATAGGGACATCACCTAGTCAAACATTGCCTACAGAATTTTCAACAACTATCGAGTCAACTGAGCCCATAACTAGCTTTACAACTACCATTCTGCCAGGTGAATATGCTTGTTACATGTAGACATCAAACATAACTAAATAATTATGTACCTAGGGGTCAGGGGTCATGCATTCTGAAGGATATCATTCACATTCATAAATTTTGGGCAAGAATGAAAATAATGTTTTATTAATAATTGTTTTAGTTTTGTTAGCTAGTTGTACTCAATTCATAATGCAATGAAACCCTGATAATGCACCCAGTAATTCCTATTAAATATAACCCTTGACATGCCTGATACCTTGGATGGATGTTATAGCCATTTTATTATGAAACCTTGTTCCTATTGTGTCCCAGGAATGTGCCTAGTTGAGTCTTACCTACTACTTATATCTTCCCACATGTATGATAATCCTTGGCTATAACCACTGACCCACCTAGTAACCGAAATTATATACACAAAATGTAATTATCTAAATACATTTTATACAAATGGTAACTCAACTCTAAATACTCATCACATACAGTGTCAGATATAATATCTGATGGGATCACATACCCAACTCAAACCACAGTTCCCGGTACGACACAAGGACAGATAGGGACATCACCTACTCAAACATTGCCTACAGAATTGTCAACAACTGAGTCAACTGAACCAATAACTAGCTTTACAACTACCATAATGCCAGGTGAATATGCTTGCTACACGTAGACACTAAACATAACTGAATCTGTACCCTAGGGGTCAGGAGTCATGGATTCTGAAGGATATCATGCACATCCATACATTTTCAAAAGAGTAACTCTAAATAAAGTGACTTGCATTTACCTGAAACCTATAATAAACCTGAAAGCGCCTGGCTAGTGATCAGGAGACCAGGGTTCAATTCCCCGCTGGTGAACGTCCTTGCTTATTTTTCGTTAGGGCATTCTCCGCCCAGTGGTTGTTAATATGTGTTGTTATATTGTCTAATGTAAAACACTGTAGGTCTGTAAACTACTTTATATTATATTATATATAATATAAACTAATATATATAATTGTATTTATTCAGTTTCCACTTTATGTGATCCCTACCATGTTTGGCCACTTGTCTTATGTTAATGTGTTATGTGTAGATTGTAATAAAACCCCGTCGCTTATACACTTACCTCTGGTTTAACTTGCTGTTTATCAGCAAGACCGGTGGCTCAGTGGTTAAAGCGCCTGGCTAGTGATCAGGAGACCAGGGTTCAATTTCCCGCCGGTGAACGTCCTTGCTTATTTTTCGTTGGGATATTCTCCGGTAGTTGTTAATATGTGTTGTTATATTGTCTAAAACACCGTAGGTTGGTAAACTGCTATATGATATATTATATATAGTATAAACTAATATATGCTATAAACAAGAGTTATTGTTATAATAACTTGCCCCAAACAATTTGTTACAATAAATCCTAATCAAGAAAAAAAAAAAAAAAAAAAAATACTTGTTTAGTTTTCTCTATGATATAGAACCCTAATACCTTGAATGGATATTATAGCCATTTCTTTTATAATACCTTGTTCCTGTTGTGTCACCTAGTTAAATCTTACCTACAACCTATATCTACCTACAACATGTATCCTACCTCATGCATGATAATCCTTGGCTATAACCACGGGCCCACCTACATGTATAGTCAGGGTGTACATAGTACCTGCCCGCACGCCCGAGGCAGGTTAATTTTGCGTCGGGCGGGTAACTTTTGAAAAACACACGCCCGGCTGGCCGGTAAGAAATTTGATGCTGGTAAATATTTTGAGGCCCATAGAAAATGAACATCCTGCTATCTCTGGTAGTGCTACACAAAATGTGTTATTTATCGTAATAATTCCATTAAATATGTTACACCTGAATATTATAACCAACATGTATTGAAAACAAGTATTATGTAAACATAAATCAAGAAAAGAGACATTGCTGCATTTAGAATAATTTGGCTTTACATCAAAATTGATGATATTAAAAGTACAGGTTAATTTGTATTGTCCAACGAATGTTCAAACAGCACTTCTGACTAACAATTTGGCCCTTATGCTCAGAAAATGAAAATACAATTTTGCTTAACCATGTGTCCAATGCTACCTTGTGTTTCCGAGTGTATCAAAACAAAACCCTTGGCACGATAAGCAATACTACCACGATTGAGTTGTTATTAAAACCTGAGGCAATTCAGACAAATTAAAGTGACACTAATTCAAGAGTATTAGCTTTTCGAAATATTAAGATTACTTGTTGGGCAGTTAAGTTTAAAGTCAGGCTGGTAACTTTAACTTGCTACCTGCCCGACTGGCCGGTTGGGGGAAAATGAAGGTACACCCTGCCTATAGTTCAGTACATGTTATACAAATAGTAACGCAACTCTATATATTTTTCACATACAGTGTCGGATATCACATCCGAAGGGATCACATACCCAAGTCAAACCACAGTATCCAGTACAACACAAGGACAGATAGGGACATCACCTAATCAAACATTGTCAACAACAACTGAGTCAACTGAGCCCATAACTAGCTTTACAACTACCATACTGCCAGGTGAATATGCTTGTTACAAGTAGACACCAAACACTATTTTATGCCTATAGTCTCACCTATTGCATGTATCCTTGGACATGCATGATACCTTTCATAAAAGTAATAGAAATTGTATAGAATGTCAGTCGTCTAAATACATGTTATACAAATGGTAACTCAACTCTATATACTCATCACATACAGTGTCAGATATCATATCTGATGAGATCACATACCCAACTCAAACCACAGTACCCAGTACGACACAAGGACAGATAGGGACATCACCTATTCAAACATTGTCTACAGAATTGTCAACAACCACTGAGTCAACTGAACCCATAACTAGCTTTACAACTACCATACTGCCAGGTGAATATGCTTGTTACACGTAGACACTAAACACCATTTCGCATACGCCAAGCTGGTAGATTCACTTACACACATACTATTTTTACCACATTTGGTGCAGTATATTAGGTAGGGACAGGGATTTTGCGCTTTTTACAAGCACTAAAAGTGTTGCTTGATTTTGGAAAAAGTGCTTTTTGGAGCAAAAGGTGCTTTTTTAGGTAAAAGGTGGTTTTTTTTAGTAAAAGGTGCTTTTATTCACCAAAATTATGCCATATGCGTTAAAAATAAATCCAAAAGCGATTATTTTCCATGTTTCCATGTTGACGTATTTCTTTTTTGTTTGTCAAAACCATCATTTTTCATTCAAAACTACATTCAAACTAAACTAAGTGTAGAATAAACACTTCCACAGTTATGTAACTTGTTGATTTTTAGGTAGATGGACATTATTTGTTAAATATTTAGACAATTTTGAAGAAAAAAATGCTGTGTGATGAAAAAGTGCTTATTGAGCAAAAAGTGCTATTTTGGGCAAAAGTTTGGTGCTTTTGCGCTTTTGAGCATTTTCCCTGTCCTTAATATTAGGTGTCGCTCTCACAATAGGAATATTATTAGAACACCATAATGACTGAACTGTGACATGGGTTTACTGCCTATTACTCTTGGTAAAATAATTTTAATGTAGACAAAATATACAAACATATCTGGGGCTACTACAATTCAGGAAATAACTGTTGGACCACTTTGAGGACATCGTTGAAATCAACCCCCAGTCCCCCCATTCATCAATGTTGTTCGGAACCGTTTCATCACCACGGTCTGGGACCCTCAACATTGATTGGTGGGGGCGGGGGAGGGATATCAGTTAGTAGATAGCTCAAGCTCTCCACACAAGTTTGTTGCAAAATTAGTGCTTGAAAACAGTCCCTGAAAGTGTATATTAGCAAAGAAATGGACTATGTGGTCCAACACCAATTTTCCTGAATTGTAGGTGCTGAGAATTAATGTTACGATGTGATTTAGTACAGCAATGTGTATGGTGGAAGCTGACATGCTTCATTGGTGTGTCCTTGTCTGGAAAGCATTTGGCCAGCATACCTACCCAATATAACCTTAAATGAATTGAATGTATTTTTGTTTTCTTCTTCTGATACAGTGACTCGAGCACCAACTTCATGTACAAAAAACAAACAGTGTAACAAAGAAAATAATGAGAAATGCAAAGATGACGTTTGTGTTTGCAAGCAAGGATATACAAAGTCGTTAACAAATTTCACGGACAGCCAATGTTACAGTAAGTTATGACAATTAATTCAGTCCCAAGTATAATGATATAAATAGAGCAGAGATTATCAATTCTTAAATAGTGTATAGTGTTTGATGTGAATAAGCAATCCGAGTGCTTTTTGGTTGATTTTCGTAGATGCAGAGTTGCCGCCATGTGCGTATGCGTGTAGAACATGGTTATTCAAAGCAGCCAAGTTGGTAAACGACTTAATGGACTTGCCAATATTATTAAAGGGGAAAGAATTTATTAATATTTGATTAAAATAAATATAACAAAATGCATTATTTGTGATAAAACTTAAAATATTATATCCAGTAAATTTAATAATAATGAGAATAAATTATCATCACTTCCACCTCGTGAACTAAGTAACTTTGATTTCAAGAATGAGAATTGAAGAAAATTCAAAGCTGTTTTGTTATGTAGCTGTTTTGCTATGTAATATGGACTCATAATGTTTAGGCTGTACCATGTTTGTGTTGTCAGGAATGGTCGCCTTCATAATTCCAAATAGTACAGCCTATGCATTATGAGACCACAGTATATAGCAAAATGGCTACAAACTGTATTTAGAGAATAAAGGTAGTGTTTTTAGATCGTACCTGTGTTATATTGTCTGACATAAATGCAGGCAGTAGCATTATTTTAAGTGCAACAACGATGCCGCTGTTTTACGCAACAAAATACTGCTACTGAGCTCATTTATGTCAGATAATATAGCAACGGTACGGTCTAAAAAGAATACCTTATTCTCATTCTTAATCAGTCATACTTTTTAGACATTTATCTAATAAAATTAGTACCTTTAATCGCCCATATTTGTCAACTTTTACCCATGTTAGTATCGAATAATCTTCAAACATTCCATCCTATCCTGTGTGGTGAGTACGCCATGCGTCGATGTATTGCGCTGCAAAAGAAGCGCAGTAAGATGCACTGCAGAAGTGCTCGTTTTTTAACAAAACTTTAGTTACCACGCACTGCATGAAGGTGGTCACGCTAATACATTTAAGCTTCATCTTCCCGATCTATATTGTCTCATAGAGGCTCAATGTAACTGATTTCTCTGAGAACCAATGAGGATTGCTTAAACTTTCTTAGCTGTTTTTAATAATGAAGATGTATCCCAAACAAATGTTTTTAGTGCTTCTGCTCTCTTATTTTTACTATTAATTATTTTCTTCTTCAGAAACTAAACCATTCCATGTTCGACTGACTATATTGAAGTTTGGTAAAACAGATGCGATCTATGATGATATGTTAAAGGAGAGAAACAGTGAAATGTTTAAAACCTATACCAATTTGCTGTGTTCAGAGGTGAGAAACATTAGCTATGTGCAATGAACAGGGGGAGCAGTCAGTCCAAGGGGATGGAGGGGGGGGGGGGACAAGTTTGAGATTTGGTTTGCAAATTTGTCAGATTTTCTAATAATCAAGATAAAATTGGTATTGTAAGAATGGATTGGAGGCACAAAATAGGTATAGAACTATCAGAGGACATTAGGAAGGAGGTATTCAGGGTAGTACAAACATACTTATACCACTTCTAAGTGTCAGTGATTTCCCTACCACGGTTTAACCCATGTAACTCATCATTACCCCGTCTTGAGGTTTACAAATATTTGATATACAGGTATTTTGTAAATTCATGTAATCATTTTGATTTTAACATTGGGGCATTTACCAGGCACACATCTGATCATGACAGAAGTCTAGCAGCGTGCTTTTACTGCAGAAAAAAAAGATTTAAATTCCTCAATAAAAACACACCTCCACCGGTTTTATTCCCCTGGATTTTAGCTGCATTTTATCCTTCAAAACGAAGGATAATAGCTATGAAAATGTGCTATACATGATATGAAATGTAAACATACTGAAAAGCATATGAAAATGTGCTATACATGATATGAAATGTAAACATGCTGAAAAGTATATGAAAATGTACTAGTATATGAAAATGTGCTATACATAAAATGTGAAAATTATGAATGTAAACATGCCGAAAAGCATATAAAAATATAAAAATGCTGAAAAGCACATGAAAATGTGCTAAACATGTATATGATATGCAATGTAAACATGATGAAAATCATATGAAAATGTGTTATACATGTATCGATAATGCAATGTAAACATGATGAAACTATGTGAAATGTGAAAATTATGATAGAAATAAACAATAAAAGATTAAAAAAAAAGATTAAAAAAAAGCTATTGATGTGGCTACGAAAAGCCGTCTTTCGCTAGTGTTTAACACACGGTTCCAGCTCATTGCGTTTGCCGGTGGAAAGCGTAAGTGGGGATGATCACCTGTCAATTAAATGACCTTTGCGTAGCAAGTTTGTAAATAAACCCATCACAAACACGTACGCACCCATTATACCCAGATAGACAACACAAAACTAATTTTATTTATTTTTTGAATTATAGACCAAAAAGTGCCAAAAATTTGATATTAAAAAAAAACACCTCCTGGGAATTTTTATTAGGATTATAATAAAACTAGTATGACAAAATTTGACAAAATATATTTTGAGTTATCTTGCCCGAACCTAAAATGGGTAAAAAAAATGGTGTTTTTTATAATTTTTTCCAAAATGGTCAATTTCATGTTCATAATTGGATTCATTGAACCCTTTCCTTCAAGAAAATGTACACTTTTATATAGATTAAATGAATAATGAAGGAGTTACAGCAGTTTTACGGAGGCTATGCTGAGGGTCCACACCCCCTTAAAAAAGGATAAAGAACAATGGAGGGATTATAATATTATAAATTGTCGTGGGATGTAAAGCAATAATAGTGGGAATTTCACAAGGAGCTGATCATGACATTGTCTCAAACCCTTGAAATTAGGTGACGATTCCTTAAACAACGCACACCTAATAACTCGTAAAGATAGAGGTTGTGGCAGCCATCTTTGATTGACACATCCCAGTATATCTTCATTTTAATTATCAATATGTATTTTTCAATCTTTCTGATTAAATTTTGAAAGCACAGTAAGCTTTTATCTGGTCAATTTGATGTTTTAGCCATTTTTGATCTAGATAAAAATGATTTGGCGCATTCACATATTTTCGATACATTTTGTATGACTAAGTTCAGATTATTAATTGATTATTCTATTAAGTCATCCAAACTGGTTCATTTCTTTGATTTTTCTAGATGTTTTGATTTTCCACAAAATAGTTATTCTCTGACTATGCATTTTTTAATGAAAATTAGCTATTTAAAATACTGACATTTGTATACTTCTCCTTTTCCCTCTTATACTATATTATTTCAAATTACACAGGGATTAAAGTTGTTTTCTTAGGTATCATGATTATGCAAAAAAATGGGATTTACCTGCTTCTGGTATCATTTTATGCTATCCTCTTAGCGCATGTTTCACACACAAAAATTCAAATTATTTGGCCGTGTCCAAAGTGTGCTTACTTGAAGCTAATGCTATGATGTCATAGTTGATATTTAGAAATCCAATTGATTACACTATCTCTCAATGGAATCCTCCATGCGTCTCATAACAAGAGCACTTTCATTACATATTGACCAACCCTCTTATATATTATCAAAAAAATTGATAAACTGACAACTATCTCTTATATCGCTTCCAGATGATCAAGATGCCGTTCCAAGTCACGGACACCATCAATTACCCTAACTGCGACGTCCTCACCTTTTCCAATGGAAGCGTGATCGCCGACATTCAGATGATGATGGACCCGGCTGACAATAAAAATAATCCTAACTCCATAGAGAAAGTGATTCAGACTGCTCTCGATAACAACGTCACAGATCTTGTAGTGAAGGAAGGATCCCTAGAAGTTGTCCGTAAGTCTTGTGTAACCTGATGATTCTCTCATATGTGATGCGATCTGTGAAAACCCATCGGATTGTGATTTAGGGATTATGGGTAAAAAATTAGAGAATAAAGGTATTGTTTTTAGACCGTACCCGTGTTATATTGTCTGACATAAATGCGGACGATAGTATTATTTTAAGTAGAACAACGACGCTGCAGGCGGAGTTGTTCTACGCCAAAAATAATACTATCGAACGCATTTATGTCAGACAATATAACACGGGTACGGTCTAAAAACAATACCTTTATTCTCATTCTTAAACAATCATACTTTAGACATTTATCAAAGAAATAGTACATTTTATTGTCCACATTTGACAACTTTTACCCCTGCTAGGATCAAATAACCCACAAACATTCCATCCAATCACATGCGATGAGTAAACCATGCGTAAGCGTCGCGGCGCTGGCATAAACGCAGGAAAAGCGCTAAAGACGCACTGCAGAAGTGCGCGTTATGGAACAAACCACGCATTGTGAAGGCCGGGCGCACAGTTAAAACGAAAGCCCCACCTCCCCGTGTTAAGTTGTCTCATCTAGATGTCACCGATTTCTCTGAGAACCAATGAGATGGCTTAAACTTTCTTAGCTGTTTAAGAATAACCATTAAAGGCATTATATCAATATTTCTTAGAGGTGGGGATAATTTCTGTGTAATATATAGGGTCATGTGTTTTAAGCTCGCCTCCTTTCGCGTTACACACGGATTTTGGCTTTCACGACATGATTTTAACTTTACACATTTATATTTGCTTGTATACCCCCCGAGGTAGTAAAAGTATATATTTTCTGAAGGGAAATTTCATGAGGAAACCAAATATGCCATTAAAATTATAGTACGACTAAGAACTAAAATGGTATGATCGGAAATGTTCGGGAAAATATCAGAGTTTTTAATTTTTAATTCGAGATCCATATACTTTTTTATACCTACCCCTATCATTATTTACTTTACATATTTGAATTCCTCATGAAATTACCCATTAGATGATATATAATTGTTAAAGTTACTACGTCGGTATGGTAATTATACCGGCTAGTGAATATCTCCAATTTTTATTTTATATATTTTTAGAATTTTCAAAAATATTTGTTTAAGGATGAACCCTTTCCTGATATAAACTGCATTTCTGAATTCCTCTAGTTACAAGCTTTCCAAAAATGTATACTTTTGCTATCATAGGTTGAAAACTTTTTCTGTTATTGTCATTTTTATAAATCCGGTAAATTGAGGCTGATTATTCATGTTTACTGTGTAGCGAATAGGAAGAAAGCTGATGTTCATTGTCTTATCCATAATTAATTAGTTGTCACAAATAGTTGACAAGTCTGTTGAACCACATACTTAAAGACTACTAAATATCCTTTAAAATGGGACCAGAATGGTGTTTGTAACATTAGAAGATGACTAGTTATTGTAAAAAGAACAAAACATGGGATTATCCCCATTGAGTTTGTACAGGCGACACCCCTTCCAGAAACACCCCTTCCAGCACCACCCCTGGTCCCCAAACATCAAACAGCTGTATCTCCCATTCTGTATTAGCTATACCAATGCCATTTTGCAGGCAGATAGCTTGTTATTAGGGCTTTAAAATGATACCAAATTTGTTGAGATAGCTTTTGTGGTTTTAAAAATATTTGAGGAAAATTACAGCATGAAACTAAAAAATGTAACGGCACCACCCTATTGGGAGGCGAGTTCATAACGCGTGACCATAGTTAGATTTGTTTCCAGAAACGTGTAAACATTTCACACTCGCATAGTAAGTTAAAATAATTTCCGTTTTTGGAATTGCATAAACTGCATTGATCACTGTCTTTTTTTTCTTATTTATAAAGTAACTGTTTGTGCCTAGTATGTTGTTTAGTATTCTGTATTAGAACCAATGAATTGGAATAGTCTACCTTATATTAAAGTTTGTCCAACCATCCAACAAGGGTTTTACCTAAGCTGTGGGGGATCTGTCCATGCTGCTTGGATTTGTGTGGTAATTGCAGACTTTTGCACATGACAAACAGGGTCTGCATGGACCATTTGCTGCTCGTTTTATAACAAATCTGCGCTCGAGTGAGCATGCTTAACAATCTAAACAGTTGCATCTGATTCAAGTGTGACACATTATATTTTAAATTAATATTCACAGGTTATGCCAATAATAAAACCTCTCCTCTACGAGCCTGAGCGCCCCATATTTCTTGGCATTTAACTTATTTTTTTTCAAATTCTGTTCTTAATTTTATTTTTAATTAAAAGAAATTTGCCCCTTTTTTTGAAATTAAGATTTTTATTTTAAAAGAAATTGAAGATTTAAAAAAAAAAAAATTGTAAACAAAATTGTTAAATATTATTTTAATGAATTTTATTTTGGGGAAAAACAAAACACTTGACAAACAGATCCTACCTAAGAGGTCCGAAACCTGTTCAACAGGGTTTTTGTTTTGTTTCTTAACGTTATGAATGTTTAATACTTGACAATTACCATGTGTTTTATCATAACTAACAGTGCTCTATGAATGCGCCACCGATATTCATGATTGTGACGAGTATGCAACCTGTAGCGATGATGATGACGGGTACACATGCAGTTGCTACGATGGCTACAAGGATGAATATTCAACAACAGATATAGAGCCAGGATTCTATTGTAAGTAGTTGTTGAACAGAGAAGATGGAGCATATTATTTTGAATCAATATTTATGAATGTTATCATAATTTGTTTAACACTTTCTACGCGGCTATGTTACCATTTCCAACTTTCCTTTCCCAACTTTCACAGTCTATCTCAAGATTTACTGAACCAGTACTAGGTATATATTTGTACTTATTTCAATGCATTTCACATGGTGATTCCAAATATGGTAATGAAATTCAACAATTTTTAACTTTATTGAAACATTTTGTGAAATTTTGGAATGTCATCTGCTGATGCCTGTCGCATGGGAAGTGTTAAGATTTTGTTAAAGCTTAAAAAATTGATTCCAGAATACTGTAAAAGCTGACATTTTCGCGGTGTTATTTTCACTTTCGCGCAAAATATTTTTCCGCAAGCAAAGATTATAACACGCAAAAATATTGTTTTCAACATTCATGCAGTGCATCCAGAAGGGCGCCCAAGAAAAAACAATTCGCAAAATGTCTATGATATCAAAATGCGCGAAAATATCTTAACGCAAAAATATTGGCTTTTACACTACACCTTTTTTAGTAGATTCTTCAAATCATGGAGTGTAACATGAGTTGAGTTCCAGATGCATGTCATCATTTAGTAAATAATTTTCATAAGAGGGTAGCAGTTGTTGCTAATAAAATAGGATATTTGTAAATAAACAATAAACATGATGATTCATTTTCAAAGAATGATCTTGAGAGTCCTGTCGGATAATTTCAAAGGATTTAGCATTTCGTGGACAGCTATTTAAATTGGTTAATTTATTAAAACAGGCATAACTCTTGTTAGCAATAATCAATGGGAGTAATTCTTTTGTTCATATGAGCGGAGGAATGTGCTCTTTGAATACGTACATCAATTATTTGTCAAATTTGTTTGGTATTTTTGTGAAAAAATTATTCATTCCTGTACAACTTCTTTTTGACTCACCCTGTAATTCAAAAAAAAAAATCAAAAAGTTGTCAAAAGTTTCCACACATTTTCAAGATAATTAAGTAATTAATTAATTAACAACAAAATAGATCGGCCAGGCTAGTAGACCAGGTTTTTTCATGGCCTTATCATCATTTTTGTTTATGGATGCATGGTACTTTTATAAATAATTGAGTGGTCTCACTTTTACACTATTCCTATTTGATTCCACAGGCAAAAAAGACAACATGGTGATCATCATAGTAGGTTCCATCGGTGCTGCTCTTCTCCTTGCGTTGTTAGTACTCATTTTAGTCTACCTATACTCCCGATACAAGAAACAACTACGCTCAAAACCCCTCCCCTCATCGGCCTCCAGTGACAGTTCTAGCTCCGGACGCGACATCTACCCGAGTCGGGAGAGGCTCGTATTGGATCTGGATCAAAACTCCATGGCAGGAGCGACGAATGACAGCCTGTCGACCCTCGGATCGGATGGCGAGTCTTTGACGGAGTCGGAGCGGGTGAGAATTCACCACATCGCGAAGGTCATGAGGAAGATGCCTAGTATACAGGTAATGAAATGCGCAAAATGATAACATTATTTGTTTGGTGTAATCTTATTGCCATCTTAAAACTAGGTTCCAAAATTTCAGTCAACGTTCATATCACGTGCGCGCGTAGCGTACAAACCACGCAAAATTGACTTCTTTACATACATTTTGCCAAGATTGAGATACATTTTCGCTTCTATTAAAATGTTTTTATTTTTATTTTTTTACGAAAACCCCTGGCTTCTTTAGACTTTTATTTGCTACATTTGAGATATATTTTGGCCTTATGACACTGCTTTTATTGTTAAATGTTTTGCTATTTAACCCGGTTTTGCTAGGAACCAAAATCTTCTTAATTTGGAATGAATTTATTTTGGGGGGAAGGTGCACATACAACGAAAAATGCTACCTTTGTATTTGAACGTCATAAATTAACTATGATTTCTCTTATCAAAAGTGAGGCGACAATGGCAAAATTGGGGGACAGGGGAGGAGGAGCGGTCGGCCCCTTCTTAATCCTCTGGCTACGCCATTATTGCCTTGCTATGCCAGGAACGTACAAACGTACACGAACGCACGTGCCCCAGGCTCCGCCAATGCTTGTATCAGCGCTATTGTACGCGTGGCAGTAAGTACCTAGTGGGATCAGGAAGAGCAGGCGATCGAACCAGGCTTACTGGTACTGCTTTACTGAAGGACACCGTGGCGAAAAATGTTGTTGTACAGTACAGTGTTACGGTAATTGAAAAGGTGGGCGCTTATAAGGGATTGTTTGTTTATAAAGGGCATGGGCGCTTAATAGGGATAATACGCTACATCCCATTGAAAAGACATTGGGTGCTAAAGTTGCAACTAATATTTTGGTCAACATTTATTCATTAAAGTATATAGGTAAATATAGGCACGTTATTGGACATGTCCCATTTAATGAGTTACATTTTTAATAGAAAATAAGATGAAACAATAGAAGACAACAAAAAAAAAGATGATCACAAAATTGATTCATGTAGATAGGCCCACAGAGTATCCCACGAAAACGAGAGGTGAGTTTACTAAAACCGCGATTACCCGTGATTTAGATATTTGCAAACAAAACCGAGAAAACCCGAGAAAATAAACCAAATGCGAGAACCCGCGACCAAAAAATCACCCCCAAATATATAACTCTTTTAAAAAGTAAATAAGCTTACTTTATAGTCCATTTTTATTCTCTGCATGAAAATATATTAATTTTGAAAGTTATCCCTGCTAGAGAGGTTTCATAATTTGCATTATATTCCAATTAATGTCTGCCGTTTTGATATTTTTCATAGCGAAGAAATATTTGTTTCGTACAGGCGCGGCCATCTTGCTCCAGACGATCTTGAAAAATGTGATGACAAAATGTAGAGGGCGGCAGAGTCTTAGTCTATTCATCTTGCTCCAGTCGATCTTGAAAAATGTGATGACAAAATGTAGAGGGCGGCAGAGTCTTAGTCTATTCATCTTGCTACAGTTGATCTTGAAAAATGTGATGACAAAATGTAGAGGGCGGCAGAGTCTTAGTCTATTCTTAATTTCATCAACCGCCGGCGATAACACTATGCATTACGTCATTTGGACTCCTTTCATGTGCGATCGGTTGATGTCCCAAATTTACTGACCACGTAACATGGGGAAAATAACATACGAGAACCAAAAATTGTTTACATTGATAAAAAGGTATTCCCTGACCAAGTTCGCATTGGTACGATAGATCGAAGTATTCAACATGACATTTCAAGATTTTCTTGGACTATTTATGGTTGATTTTTGTGTAGAAATTCGAAGTTTTGTTTGAGGACAAAACCAACAATTCCGCGAAATCTCGGCATACCATTAGAAAACTGAGGGAAATGGTAAAACCTGAGAATCACGGCGAGAAAAATGCGATCGCGGAATCCTCCGGGGCCTACATACAGGGTGAGTCAAAAAGACTGCAATAGTGAAAAGAAGCCATTTTGTTTTCAAAACCAAAATGAATTTTAAAACTTTTTAAACGTTGCAAGAATGGTGTATTTAATCCTAACTGTGTGTGAAAAAATGAAGTCGATCGCATTTTTCGTTTGTCTTTGGTGACCCTCTTTGCTGCACAACCAAATTTACCTGTTTGTCCACGAGCACAGTGATTTTCATTTGAAATGGCACACATTGCATTTTCATATTTGAATATCCCGTCAACAAAAAATGGAAAATATCAGTTTTTATTCAAATTTAGAACATTATACGCTTTCATAGCATGGGTATGATTATAATTGATTATGCTAACTCACATGTAAACAAGAAAGGATGCATCAAATTCCAATAACATCACAAATGAACTCAAGTTTCCAAATTTGAATGAGAGGCACATTTTGCGATCTGATGCATATTTTGGGTATCTCGTGGACAAACGTGTGAAATGGGTGCACTGGTCAAAAGGTTCACCAAAGGCAAACGGAAAATGATATTGACTTCATTTTCCACACAAAGTTAGGAATAAATACATCATTCTTGCAACGTTTAAAAGTTTTGAAATTAATTTTGGGTTTTGAAAACAAAATGGCTTCTTTCCACTATTGCAGTCTTTTTGACTCACCCTGTATATATAGAGTGACAAAAATGTCTGTACCACCAATGTGCGGCAAGTCGTCTGAAGCTATGCGCATGTTTCTACAGAGCCTCCGTTATTTACCGGCAAACATTTTATCCTGCTAGAAAGGCGGCTGCACTTGAGTGATACTAATATTTTTAAAATTGCGTGTTAAAGAGATGGCAGTGTTTATTCGTTTGTATGATAAATATGATGTTTTGTTCAATATAACTTTGCGATCTAGGCTCAATAATTACTTTTCTAACATATAATGGGCAATGTTGTGCTTGCTGGACACCTCCTTTTAAAAACTAATATTCATTCAATAAAGAATAAAGCTTTCAAATTCAAACCTTTCCAAAAAAATTACCAAACTTACCAAATACAGGGTGAGTCAAAAAGACTGCAATAGTGGAAAGAAGCCATTTTGTTTTCTAAATCAAAATAAGTTTTAAAACTTTTTTAACGTTGCAAGAATGCTGTATTTAATCCTAACTTTGTGTGAAAAGATGAAGTGGATCGCATTTTTTGTTTGTGTTTGGTGACCCTCTTTGCTACACAACCAAATTTACCTGTTTGTCCACGAGCACAGTGATTTTCATTTGAAATGGCACACATTGCATTTTCATATTTGAATATCCCGTCAACAAAAAAATGGAAAATTTCAGTTTTTTTATTAAAATTTAGAACATTATACGCTTTCATTGCATGGGTACGATTATAATTGATTATGCTAACTCATAT
The DNA here is from genome assembly GCA_035610835.1 of Ophiura sarsii. Classification (NCBI taxonomy): domain Eukaryota; kingdom Metazoa; phylum Echinodermata; class Ophiuroidea; order Amphilepidida; family Ophiuridae; genus Ophiura; species Ophiura sarsii. The sequence goes on from CM069451.1 coordinate 51,279,302, forward strand.
GTAAACAAGAAAGGATGCATCAAATTCCAATAACATCACAAATGAGCTTAAGTTTCCAAATTTGAATGAGAGACACATTTTGCGATCCGATGCATAATTTGGGTATCTCGTGGACAAACGTGTAAAATGGGTGCACTGGTCAAAAGGTTCACCAAAGACAAACGGAAAATGCGATTGACTTCATTTTTTCACACAAAGTTAGGATTAAATACATCATTCTTGCAACGTTTAAAAGGTTTTAAAATTCATTTTGGTTTTGAAAACAAAATGGCTTCTTTCCACTATTGCAGTCTTTTTGACTCACCCTGTATATGATAAACGAAAAATTGCCTGAACAGGATATTTTTGATGAATCAAGTAAAAACTATATTCATTCTATAAAGCTTTCAAAATTCAAAATAGATTTCCTTAATGCATTATTAATAGCACTCCCTTCCTTTTTGTCCATATCTATCAGACTTGTATGAATGATGCCCGCAACAATGTAAAGGTTAACGTTCGCCCCCAAAAAGATTTTGCCATATAATGACCTTTTGGTTATATGCTTATAAAGCAGTGAGTAATGTTCTCTTTTTTATTTGATTGACAAAACATTAACCAATACATAATACTGTTGATGTTCTTTAAAACCAATAATGTGCTCACAGCAGATATGAGGTGTTTTTATACCTGAATGATGAGTACATGAAAAACTAAAAACCAAAAGAAACACAAAATAAAAATGCAGAAGACACTTTTTCAATTAGGAGGACATCATGATTATATTTACTTTACATTTGATTAAACAGATAATTTAATGGAAGAATATGGAAGCTAAATAAAAACAAGCTCAAATTAAAGGGGTACACAGTGGTGTTGAAGAATATATTTTTATATAATTTACTTCCGAATTTAAGATGAACATTAATATTGGTCACATTTGCTGTTATCACTCACAGCAGCCATGCCTAGCATATTTATATTGTCTACCCAAAATCAAGGTCAAAGGTCAATAAACCACCCATGTTTTTTTGTTTGAACTTGCTATGTGGTTTTTTGTACAGCGGGACTGTGATTTTTAATCATTTGTTAAAATTGTGTATAATGTGTAGCTTAAGACAATTTGCTTTTATCATGTTAATCATAGTTGACTGCAGTGACCATCTTTTGTTTCCGCTCTTATATTTTGGGTTCTTTTGCAGTCAGCTATGATGTTTTTGTAAAGCGCCTAGAGAATTGTTCTGTTGTTAGGCGCTCAAAAATGTCTTTTATTCATTATTATTATTATGTTTGCGAGGATGCCTACTTTGGTTGTTGTAATTGTACCGACTTCAAAGAACATTTTGATACGTAAGTCCCTGTGCCACCTAAATTGGGACTGAAAAACCCATGCTTCCTAACTTTTAATAGTGTGAAATTCTTGTCTAGTCGTAGACCAGAATATTTGATGGCTGATTTTTTGGAATTCTTAAAAGTGTAAGTTCATACATGTAATACAATTGTAAACAGGGGCATCAATCCACATTTAGATGTGGGGGGGGGGGACTATATTAGTTACCCGTCGAAAAATAAAAATAAATTGTAACTGAATTGTTGTTAATGAAGGTGCTTTCCGGGCTAGCATGGACAAGGGGGAGTCTAAGGGGGATTTTGCCCCCTCAGCGTTATAATTTTTTTCAATTTCGAACCCATTTGGTGTGATTTGGTGGGCACTTTGGCCGATTTTTTGTTGAAATGTTCGTTGTTGAATGTTGATACAAATAAAAAAGATGAAATAGTATCCGTTTCTTTCATGTCTTGTGGATGCCTCAGCTCCCTTGTATGTTATTGTTTACAAATACATTTCCACTAGTGTTTTTGTATTGTCAACAATCTCATCAATCATCCGTCGTAGTTGTTCGTCATAGCCATGTCCGATAATATCACATATAATATATATTTTTTGATTGAGTCGGAATGAAACACATAAAATATGGTCAATGAAATCTTATTATCTTAACAAAATCTGGAAATGAAAGTATCTGAAACCCATCTTCTAATTTCTAAATGTCGCAGTGAGATAGAATTCGTTTCAGGAAATAAAACATTAACCTTTACAATGCTATAATACCAAGAATGTCGTCGCAAATGGATTATAGTTTAATAAAATAAAAATGCATACACGGCTATGCCTACGCAGTAACCTAAGGGTCCATATCCAAACTCTCAGTGCTTTTAAAGCGTTTTTCTAGCGATTTAAAAGCGCTTTTCCAACGGTATTTCGTTCTATTGTTAAAAGCATCGGAAAAAGATCGGTGATTAACTAGAAACCTCTCTACTTATCTGGCGTTAACAATAGAACTATTGTAGTACTCTCGATGGCCCAATTAGTGAAGCAGACACATGAAAGCGCGGGGAAGATTGTGTTATTAAGCTGACCAGTGTTCACCCGACCCCTGTTGTGATGTAGAGAGCGACCCATTTGCCAGATTGTACACCTATCGGGTTTCTAGTACAAGTCCCGGGGGGGCACTGACATTTGAAAAGGGTATAGTTAGGTGCCGCGCTGAAGACCCCCTTTTCACCCTCTGCTGCTAGTTCTTATGACCCCCCCCCCCCCTTTTGAGCCTGCATCAGTTCTTAAGACCCCATTTTCATTGAAAATTCAAAAATCGCGAAATTTTGCGTTCCAAAGCACCAATTTTGTGTTCCAAAGCCCCAATTTTTCGATAATTTTGCGTTCTTAAACCAAAATAAATCGAAAATTGAACTATAGGCTAGTTCTCAAGACCTATTTTTTTGGAAAAAAAATCTGTTCCTAAGACCCTATTTTTCGTCATAAAATCCACTCAATTCAGTTCTTTAGCCCCCTTTTTGAGACCCTGGGCGGCACACCCCTACCCCCAAAAAAGTTGAGTGCCCCCCCCCCCCCCCCCCCCCCCGGGTACAAGTGCCAGGTTTTATCATGGCAGGTGATAGAGGCTAATCGCGACACTCCTCAAACCCCGACTCAAACGATATGTTTGTAGCCGCCTATTCATTGCTAGGCTTATCGTAATCCATTCGTTAACGTCATAAGAATAATCCTCCTTGAAGTGGCCTTTAAAGACTATTGTTCAGCCGTGGATGATTTTAGAGTAAGCAGGGAGGTGTCAATGACACCTCCCAGGTACAAGCATGGATAATGTTATCATTGAATACTAAACAATATGGGAGCCATTAAACATACAACGTGTTATTGTTTTCTGGTATAGGCATAATGTGTGTAATCAAGTAGCATTATGAATCTTACTCCCCTAAATAGTGTCATTTTTCTGCGTTTTTAGACTATTTAAGAATGTTGCATACACTCTGAACGTGACCTAATAAATAATAAATAAATAATAAATATGAAGAAATTAAGTAATTAATGTAAATAAATAATATATAGATTAATAATTATATCAATAAAATAGTATATTAAGGCCTATTTATGATTAATTGATTGATAAATAATTAAATAAACATCAACAATTAAGAAAGTAAATACAAAAATAAATAAATAACGTTAAAATTATGTCAATATAAATGAAAACCCCGAACGGACGTATAATGAGAGAACAATAATAAATATTATATTTCGGCAAACTTAAAACCCTAACCGACCACTACCCAGACTCGACCGCTCTAAGCATAGAGCACAAGGAATATAAACCGCCACAAAGATTCGAACGTACGGCCTGCTGATTGAGAGTCCTAATCTTTACCAACTGAGCTATTTCGATTTTCCTGAAATCCTCAGCGCTTTATACCCAAATATAGTTCTCATTCAACTATTCCCTAAATACACACGGGTTTTTCAACACGGTGTTGTTGTCTATAAAATGAGTCTATGATTTATTAGATTTAACGAATAACAAATCCCGTACTTTGTGAACCGATTCTTAAAGGGGCGTGTACATCTCAAGTGTTTGTCCTGGACAAAAATCACATGACTCGCTTCGCTCCCAAGTCCTCGCGTGCCCGGCAAAAAGCCCATGATGCAATACTAAGTCGTACAAGTGTGCACATAAATCGACAAAATGCTGTACAAACGAAATATAATATATCTAGAATTGTTTCAAAAAGTAGTGTTATTCGTTACATTTAAATCAGAATTACTTTCTTTAACAGTAAATAATCAACTTTTGAGCGAGAAACTATCTTAAAACTACAAAGATTAAGAAATATAAAGCATTTTAAACATCTAATTTAGAGAAGAGTGGTATGTTGAACCATATTACTTTTGTTTGTTATTGCGTTCACATAGCGCATAGTTGGCTCAGCGGTAGAGCATTGGACTAGTAAACTGGAGGTCGTGGGTTCGAATCCTATCACGTCTTGAAATTTTATTTTAATCGTTTATATACATTTTTTTTTAAATTAGTTTTCGATATTGTTTATCATTTCGTATAATTATTCATTATTGTTCAATTATAGTTTATTTTGGAATGTGGAATTATTTACGATTTAATTTTAATTTTCCACTGACTGTTTAGTGTGCATGGCATCATGAAATGTGAATGAACCGCGGTATACCACCGAACTGTCCTAGTCCTATGCAACAGGCCAATACAATAGAAACTCGTTGTGTGTTATTATCGATTGAGCTAAACTTGTAAAGTAAATGCCAGCCGTTATGTAATACAAATCAATGTGCCTGTATTATTATTATTGAATTGCTTGGCAGATAGTATTAAATAAAAAGCACAACGCCTTTTGCAATACACGCTGTGGTCACAACGAATCTCAAATTTATTTTGTACGCCGAATGATAAGCTCCTTTTTACTCGCATATGATATAATTAACATATCGTGACGTTACAAAATAATAATAGACATGTTTAAATATTATGAATTATTTATAAGCTGAGTGTCACACGCTGTTACCCATAACAGCGATATGTACTATTCAGACAACAGGCCTCCTAGAGCGCAACGACATAGAATATGAAGGTGCGCCTGTGACAATGTTGGCAGTCTGTTAAAGCCAGCAATTTCCCCAGCGCGAAAAGCGTGTGGAATTGAGCAAACGGGATGGATGATGCCGATGCCTTGCGTACATACTTATGCGACCTTGAATGGTCGATATTTCATGTAATAAGAGTCTTTTATAATAGTTCTTATTTATACAGTCAATAGTCCGTAAGATAATTGTGTATTATCTTAAAAAATAGGTACATGCTTACATGCACCCGGATAGGTAGATATGTTTTATAGATAATTTTTATATATTTATATTAATAAATTTCTGTCATTTTGTTTGACACCAAAGATGATTCCACTAAAAAACTACAATTTCAATTGGATTGATATTTTTTCTATACAAAATCTGCCACAAAAGTCACGCATACAGGGACTTTAACCTACCCCCCCCCCCCCCCCCCCCTTTTGAATAGGAAAAATGGACACGACCTAAGACGGTGGTGGAAATGCCGTGGCATATGAATTTTGATTGAAGAAAACGAGAGCGTTAGCTAGGTTTGAGCGAAACACGACGTTACCATCATCGTTCAGGTGAAGACCATCACGCCTGAACAGCCTAAATTTGGATGGGTGAAGGGCAATAGCGTGACTAATGATACATGTATTACCAAATGTACTCAAAGCTCTGCGCGCTTCTGCGTTTATGTTACTAGCAATGCGCCTACCCGCCCCTGGAGAGGTCTCACCGTAATAAAATAGCCTCGGCAGGATGTTAGACCATATTATTCTTGTGTTTGGCAGAAGCTGCCTAATACCTGATATGTTATCCCGCACTCTTTCACGCACTACCCAGCTCTTGTCTGTAAATATGTCGTTAGTGCCCAGATGGAGGATGATGGTGGTAGGACATGGGCCCACATCGAGGTACCGCTTGAGCCTGTTGGTGACACCTGCCATCCTCGCGCCGCGCATGCCCTTCCATGACACCTCACCACCACCTTCCAACTGAACTTTGGACACACCAGCCCAAGAGATTAGACTGTCTCCGATCACCCAAGTACGCATAGGACCTGTACAAAAAATTAAATTAACGAAAAAACCAAGCAAAAACGGAAGAAATAAGAGAAAAAAGAGAGGGGTTAAATAAATATAGAATTTTAACATCAAGCCCATAAAGATGGGATGACTACTTTATGAGGGCGAATGTAAGATTTGACAGCTGCTGACTGCCAGCGACCCATGCATTTAATTGCATCAATTGAGGAACTGCCCATTGCTGCAGACGTTGCTGCGCCAATTCTAAAGCTGTGTGGAGAGAAATCATCAGGCGATAGGCCTATAGCCTTGATACCCTTCTTAAGGATGCTGCTGAACTGAAACCTTGTCAAAGGATCCCCCCCGAAATGGATAAAAGAGGGCCACCCAAAACAGGCCTGACCCCAAGAAAACTCACCATAGCCCTAACGGGACATATATTTATGTTCGGGCCTACCCCGATATTCAAGGTAGTAGATACACCTTTTTGGTCAGTTTTTGAAAACCTGATCAATAATTGGATATTGGATTGATCTGGGCTTATTTTGGCATCATGGATTGAAATAGTCCGAGAAACATCCCCCTTTTTTGAGACTGCTGTGAACTCCCCCACCCTTAGAAAACCAAAAAAATGCAAGACAGAAGGCTGCCCTAAACAAACTACATTCGTAGCTAGATCTACAGATACTAGGTAGGATTTGTAACAGCTGGCTTAATATATTCAGAGTAATGGGAAATCTACTATCTACCCTCCTGTCCTGACGTTTGCAGCCTTCCTTCAATTTTTGCACAATAAAATTAGCCGTAGGGTCTACCCAGCCATTTATTTTATGCACATAAGACAATGCCGAAACATAGGTCTCAATTGTACAGGGGGCTTTCCCTCCCAATGATAAAAAAGATATAAACTGAATCGCATGCCGTGTTGGTGCCGGCCACTCGTTGCTAAGGCCTAATTCAGTGCGAAAACCAATAAAACTACTAACTCCCCTACTATAAGTAGCCTGTGAACTCTTGGCCAGCGACCCTTCAATCAGTCTCCGCGCTTCAAAATCTAGAGAGTCCAAAGAAACTGCGGAACCTGCGCTGATATTGTTTCTGCATCTGGCGCCAGTGCTCGAAAGCGACCCATCTGAAATCGGGACAAAGAATCGGCTATGTCATTAAACTTGCCCGGGATGTGGCGCGCAGAAAGAGATAGGCATAATTTGAGACATTGTAGCACAAAAAATCTAACAAGCTTCATGATATCTGGACAGTGTGACGTCTGCTTATTGATTATTGCCACTACCGCCTCATTGTCTGAACGTATCAAAATGCGTTTGCCCCTCAATTCATCCCCCCATAATGTTATTGCCACAACTACTGGGAAAAATTCCAGCCAAGCGATAGACTTATTGGGTGACTCGTAACCCTGAGGCCACCTTCCCTGAAACCACTTGTTCCTAAAAAAGCCACCGAACCCGATACCCCCGCTAGCATCTGTGAACAGCTGTAAGTCGCATTCGTCCCTCCAAAATTGTTCCGGGATTATTGCGCAACCGTTAAACTCCTGTAGGAAAATGAGCCACATTTTGAGATCATACTTAGCCCCTTTTTGCAGTCTTATGCGGAGCCATGGTTTTTTCGCACCACCCACTAAATCTATTAGTCTTCTCAAAAAAGCCCGCCCTGGCGATATAGCTTTGCACACGAATGACAACGAGCCTATCAGTGACTGCAGTTCTTTTAGGGTGAGACTAGAAGCGGCGAATTGCGCCCTCTTGGAGGCGCTACGAAAATAAAATCATCACAATAATGTGATATATCCTCGGTAACCGCCTCCTCCTTAGTAACCCATTCCAAAAAAGTAGAAAATAATTCAAAAAAGGCAGGAGAACAAGAGGCCCCCATAGGTAAGGCTTTGTCCACATAAAACAACCCCTGAACCTTCATGCCTAAGAGTTGAAAATCGTCTGGGTGTATCGGTAATAACCGAAAGGCAGACTCGATGTCTGCCTTAGCCATGAGGGCTCCCTTCCCCGCCCGAACTACTATGGCGATAGCGTCGACAAAATTAGAATATTTAACCTTGCAAAGATCCCTGTCAATCCCGTCATTTATTGAGTCCCCGTCTGGAAATGACAAATGATGAATCATTCTAAACTTACCAACCTCTGCTTTTGGTACTAGGCCCACAGGTGATATGCTGAGGTTTGGAAGGGGTTTGTTGACAAATGGACCCGCCATTCGACCCAATTTTATTTCTTTTGAAATCTTTTCAACCACTTTTTCGGGATCTTTTAAAGCTGACTTAAGATTGATGGACTCCCTTTCGTACCTTTCCCCTTTAAAGCCTAGTCTGAAGCCGTGGGAGAAACCCTCCTTAAGCTTAATTGCCGCTGCGGTATCGTGGTAATGTTCTAACCGAGATAACAATTTATCTGTGTTTATAGGAGAATTATAAATACAACAAATGCAATTTGACATACTAGGAGACCGACACCCAACTTGTTTTACAAAATCCGTAACCGAGGATTGTTTGTTGAGAGAATCCCTAAGTGGTGGAGTTACCCCTCTCATTTTTGACTGTTTGTTTACATTTGATGGCTGTGTGCCCCCCCCCCCCCCCCCCCCTTAAAGCACTTTTGGCAGATGTGTTTGAAGTTGCAATGCGAGCGGGAACAGTTGCCCCTATTGAAGGCGTAGCAGACGCCTCCACCGGGGGCACTATTTCTCCCCCCCCCCCCCCCGACAAATTGCTTTGGCCACCCCTTTTTGAGTTGCCCCGACCGAACCCTTGAGACCCACGAAAAGACCCACTAGTATTGCCCATATTAGAATTCAGACTAATAGGAACTGCTACAAATAAAGCCCACAATTCACCATTAATAGTGGCCCAAGAATTCTCGGGGTGAATCTGCATTCTTTGTCTAAAATGTTTGTCATAATCACGCCAGCCCCAACCAGCAAAGCGCGAAGCAGCAGTACGGATTATTTGGCCATACTTGAGCAATTCTTGAACGCGATTAGGATGGGCGCTTAGGTATATTGCCGAAAAAACAAAAAATGCATTTGTCCAAGTATGGACTGACGTAATCTTGGCTGTGTTAGCCTTTTCTTGAACAACAATTTGGCCTAAAGAATTGACCTTAACTGAAAGGTCACCAGTTGGAATATTTTGGCCGGAATCTTTATCGATCAATACCCCAAATCAATGTAGTCACCCCTTATTATCTTATCCTTTACTGATTGTGGAATTTCCTCCCCAATTGGGCTACATATGGAGGTCAGTGGTTGAAAGCTAATCCCCCCCGATTAAAAACCAGAGAAATTTCCTCCAGCGGCAGCGTTACGGTTGTTGTCATTATTGAGAGTAGTGCTATCATGACTAATACTAGTGGTATTAATTCGCTGACCGACCTGATTGGAATTATAGGTATTCATGGTATTTGGCATTGTGGGGATGTCATATAAATTAGTACCTATTTGGCCCACGGAACTTGGCTGATATGCAACGGAATTTGAATTTGGGTTTTGGGCAACAGAATAACCTATAATAGAATCGTTAACATGATTATTATTATGACATGTATGATTAACAGCAGCCTGTTGAACAGGTACAAGGTTCTCACCATTTAGATATGATGCAAACTGGCGACGCGGCACATTCGCCCCTGGTTGGGCTGCGTTGTTACCGGGGTTTGGAACATCCTCCGGCACGTCCACCTGAAGTTGACCGACTCCACCACCAGGATTTCCAGGCAAAAACTGCTCCTCGCCATTACCACCATCCCCGTCGATGTTTCCGTTGATTGCATCGTTAACGTGGATGATGTTATCGCCGACGCCATTGTTTCCCCCGTCAACCGCACGTCTCACCGTTGGCTGATTATTCCGCCGTGCCCTTGCTGACATCGGTGCTGGCCCCGCACTCTGGCTAGTGGCTCTGCTGCTGCTGCTGTTTCCTCAAGATACCCCCACCGATCTCCGTTGTCTCCCACCTCCGCCACGAATGATAGGTCTACCTCGGGTTGGTCTCGGGATGGGTTGATTATCAGAACCGCCTGCCGAGCTTGTGCTTGGGCCGGGATTATTGCCCAAAAGCTGAACTAGTTGTCTTGCTTGTAGACGAGTTTGTCTAACTCTAGGTGCTGGAACCAAAGTTTCGGGAGCTTTCCTTTTCGTCCCACGGCCTCGTTTTCCCGGAGCCATGGTGATAGAAAACAAATCGTAGGGCTTTAACAACAATGACGATTTATTAAACCCCAGAACAGTCACAGTACCTTATTATAGAGATGGCAACTTTGTTGATAACTCAACAAAGACGTTGAAACAGTAGGCAAAAGTTAGAAGATATTAAACTTGACGAAAATTCCGAGAGTTCCTCAGCAAAATTGTATTCAGATTGCCGGGCTAAAGCTTACCGGCGAAGAATAATAGTGTTGTTTTGATTCGCTATCGGATCAAATTTGAGATGGCTAATGCGAGATTTTACCGAATCTTTCGGCAAGGTATTTGGCAAATTACTGGCTTGCTATGCTGATCGTATACTTTTATTTTAATTTGGACCGTGAAGCAGTGGCGATCAGGTTGCAAGAATTTCCAAGAACCTCAATTTCCGACTTCTGGATTCGTTGACACCAAAAAACGTAGTGATTCCCAAGGGCCAAGAATTATGATGCAAAACAGAAAAACGCACCCATAATGCAATAGAAAACAAAGGCACATTCGCGGGCTTGGTATACTGGCGCCTGATTGGTCATCGCAACTTTAAGGATTAATTCTTGACACAAAAGGGATGATTTAACACTTCCTGAAGCAAAGTGGGTTTTAGTCATACGAGATGATTAAAACATCAATAATGTTGCGGTGGTGTAGGAAATAGGAAAATCGATTCAAGGACATGAGCCGACTGGCTTCTTATTTACATAACAATTGGCCTTTGCAGATCATGTTCATAGACTAGCTAGGGGCCATTCAATGTAAGCCTAGGAGTAGTAAACACAATTATATTTACAGGACATTCTTTATCGCAGTGAAATTGCAAAAGAAAAAAAAGTATCATTCAACATTCAATAAATATAGCGAACGATAAGCAATCCTGTCAATTTATAAAAACAAACAGTGTAATAACAAAACAGAAAAGAAAACCATCCCCATCCGCAGGATTCGAACCACTGACCTCATGATTGTGAAGCCGGCGCTTTGACGTTTCAGCTAATGAAGGCTATACATAAACGTTTTGAAGAAAAACATTACATAGGGTTCAAAATACAAATATCTCTTAAATCGGAGGCTAAAATCGAAAGGACAAAAGTCGGAAACAATATCCTCTCTAAACTAATGACTTGGATTATATATTGTATACTACATAGGTATTATATTTAATAATACTCCCAAACACGATGGTCAATATATTACGCCCCCTCCGTCATCACCCATCCATTGTACAAATATGTTACGTGACCTATCGCCAAAATGTTTTCAGCATTGATTTCAATGGAATGTAGGGGGAAATGGGCTACTTTCACAATATCTTGGCAATACTGCGCCAAACAATAGATGAATAGAGTGATGGAGCGGTAGCTTAATTCATATTTCTAGACGACCAGATACATTGATCGGCGGTGAACGTAAACATTTTATGATCGGATTTAAAAAGCTTATAAATAGTATTTCTTAAAGAATATAACACAACCTTCCTCGCGCTTTGATGTGTCTGCTTCACTAATTGAATCATCGAGAGTACTACAATAGTTCTATTGTTAACGCCAGATAAGTAGAGAGGTTTCTAGTTAATCACCGATTCTTTTCCGATGCTTTTAACAATAGAACGAAATACCGTTGGAAAAGCGCTTTTAAATCGCTAGAAAAACGCTTTAAAAGCACTGAGAGTTTGGATATGGACCCTAAGGTGTATCAACTTGTTGAATAAAATAGATAATAATAATTACGAGTAATGGGTAAACTTAGTAAAAAGTATTTTGGAGGATGATACTTTGGTACATTATAGTACCCTTTAATGAGATACACAAGTTTATGATACACTAGTTCAAAAAACTGGGGGTGGGGGACATTTGATATTGTGTCCCCCACCCTTCGAAAAGGGGGGGGGGGGGGGACGTGTCCCCCTGTCTCTCCCATGATTGACGCCCATGACTGTTCTTGGATGTTGTCGTCGGTCTTGCTAATGGACTATTAGGAGTTTCTAAATTGTTCTATTTCGATCACACGCAAACTCAAAACATGTAGGAGGAGACATTTGATACTGTGTCCACCCTACCTCAAAACATAGGGGTGGGGGGGGGGGAGACGTGTCCCCCACGTCCACCCAGGATTGACGCCACCTGATTGTAAAAATGTACAAGTCTTATTTTTATCAACATTGAGGGCGCAGCCTCCAGCATATCACTGTGTGTCCCTTTAAGGAATGGCTAAAGGAGAATAGTCAAAATCAGTTTGTCCTCAAAGCTACGATATTTATAGCATTGGAGTGAATGTCTGTCAGATTGATTAAATAATGTCGATAATACTATGGTGCAAAGGTCAGGTATGGTGACAAAAAGAAATTGATAATTTTGCTAAAATCCCAAAATGTATTAAAAAAATGTCATTCAAGTATTTTTCTTAAACACTTAAACTATTTTCATTTAATACTTTCAAAACAAAATCACATTTTTTTAGAAAATTTCTAAAATGTATAATAAAAAAGGATTACATTTTTATGGACAGATGGTCACACCCTGCCCCCCCCCCCCCCACCCCCACCCCAAATTCTACAGATATGAGTGGCTCAACAATGAAAGACATATGGGTCTACTCCTAGACCCTTTTCTTTCCTTTCTAGCTGCTTAAAATATCAAACAGCAAAATATAATACAAACTATTAAGTGTGCCCTTCCAGAGACCACTACCAACCCAGTGATTAATAAAACCCAGTGACCGCTTGAAATAAAATGATTTATTTTGTTTGTACGTTTCAGCCTGTATTGTGTAAATTAACAAAGAAGTACTTGGTATTACAGAGATTGTTAAATGTTATTCAAACAAATTCAATTCAAGTACTCAGGTTTTATTAGTCACCATAGCTCAAAGAAAATAGCTTTTTTTTATCAGTTTCACTTCACAATTCAGCAGCAATAAAAACAACATTTGATTTGAGTTTATTAAGATGAATATTGACAAATCTATGTTATAGAAAATATTTCCGGGTTTCAATAGTCCTTGTGTAACTAATTAACCTAATCAATAGATTTCTTAAGTAATAAATAAACAAATGCTGAGTATAAATTTAGATGGCAGCCTATATACAAAAGCCCTTGTGAGAGGAAAAAATCATTCTCAAAAAATCTTGTTTTAGATGCAACTTGACCACAAAAATACACAGCATGAATATATCAAATTAAAGCTACAACCCTGAGGGATCTAGTCTAAAAAATGCAATAACACATTCTTTTAGTTTTTATTGGATTGGACCAAATATGACCATTTTGGCATTAAAAGGCAATTTGTGTCTGCGCTTTGCTCGCATTTTATTACCAATTTAGGTTAAACTAGACAAAATGTTGACCCTTTTAGCATAAAACAGCTAACTAAATTGGTTAGAATTAGACAAAATTTAACAATTTTAGCGTAAATAGGTGCGTGCATTTTTTTCTTCATGCCCCCCCCCCTCAAAAAATGTTCCCCCCCCCCCCAAAAAAAAAGGTATGCTGCTGGCGTCGCCACTGTTTGGTAACCATGGCATCCTAAAATTGTATTGTTACTAATTTTACAGGAAATTTTCTGTTTTTCAAGTGGTTTATATATTATATTTTTGTTATTTTCAGTTTGAATCTTGAAATGTTACTATCGTGTAAAACAATGCTGTTTTTTTTCTTCAAAAGTGCCCATTTTAAAAATGTTCAAAGAAAATATGAAATGCTAATTTACAGATGTACTATCATTAAATTGAGTAACTTATTATCAATCTCAGACCAAATAATCATGGAATCAAGTTTCTAAATCATATAGCTGGCCACATATATTTGGCCGTTATATCATAAATACAGTATGACGTTATTCTGGCGAATTTGAGTATCAAAACGCTTCTCGAGTATGTTGAAATTGCATTTTATTTTCAAATTTGTAGCAAATCTTTGACAAACTTTACTTATTTTTTGAAATGTTGATTTTGTTTTAAATTTTAAAAATTGTGAAAGAAATTACTAAAATATTGAGAAAAAAAACCAAACAAGATTTTGTTGATTGCCTTAAGAACTATTTTCATCCAATAAAAGCTTTCAAATTCAAACTTGTAGAAAATGTTCCAACATTTTTACTAACATTTTGAAAAAGACACCCAAATAGTCAAACAAATTAAATATCCAAACCAAATTTTATCATCCAATAAAGCTTTTAAAATTCAAAATAGATTTTCTTGTGAAATACATTATTTCCACACTCATCAGTAGCGCTCCTTTCGCTTTTGACATTTGTCAATATCTGTCAGACTTGAATGAACGATGCCAGTAACAATGTAAAGGTTAACGTTCGCCAACAAAAATGATTTTGTCATATAATGGCCTTTTGGTTCAAAATCAAAACCTATATAAAGCAGTGAGCAATGTGTTCTCCTTTTTACTGTAAAAGTGGTAATTTTCGCGCTTTGCTGATTTTCAGCCATTTCGCTTGTTTTTAAATTCGAGATTTGAAAAGCTCATTACATAGACTTAGGCCAAAAAAAATAAATTGTTATATTGGCGTAACCCGCCCGACCCTAAAAATATGCCCGACCCTACACTTTTTTTCTTTTTTTTTCAGTGAAAAAAAAAAAAAAACCCAACCGACCGACCCTAAAAATGAAAAAAATAAATGTTTTTTCTCGAACGAAATACGACGGTGCTCCTCGAATAAACGGAAATTCCTTCCGAAAATATGGTTTATTGTGTTTTATTTGTATATAGACTTGTACTGAGGGGTACTTCTAACAAACAATAGGGAATGTTTAAACTCGGTTAACATTGTTCAAAAACAGCTGCTAAAAAAATTTAAAAAAAAAAAATCCCTACCTACCTACCCTATTTTTGTTCAGCCCGTTACGCCAATATAACAATTTTATTTTTTTTGGCCTTACACACAAAACTATATTCACATGTTTTTATTTTTGCGGTAGCTGCTTGGAGTGTGGAAATGTCCACGTTTACAGTATTTGATTGGCGAACAAAATGTTCAGTACCCAATAATGATGCTTTTCTTCAGTGTTGGAACTTCAGATTTTTTTCAACTAGCCAGTCAGGCAGGTAACTCACAGAATTTACCTGCCCGACAAAAATTCCACCAGCCCAAGGTTTTTTCATAATATTTTGCAGCAAACAATTAAGGGCAAGACTACTTTTTAACTACAATTACATGTTTTTGTCTTTATTGTTCCACTGTAACCAGACTGTAACCCTAGCCCGAAACAGCTCCTCCTATTCATCATGTTCATCAATCCAATACTCTCTTTAATATCCTATCAACCTGATCTCCTCTATCATCATGACACACGCTGATGATGAAATTACCCTGAACTAACTGTTACTTACACTTTGAGCTTCAAAAATGTTACCCGCCAGTCGGACGGGTACCTTTGTATCTTCACCCGCCCTACACGAAAGTTACCCGCTATGGGCGGGCGGGCGGGCGGGCGGGCGGGTCTTATTTCCATCCCTGATGTTCTTTATTAAAACCAATACAGTACTATTTTTATAGCAGATATAAGGTGTTTTGATACCTGAATGATGAGTACAGAGTTGTGAAGAAAAAGAAATTAAATATTTTTAAAAAAATGCAGACAACTCTTTTTTCAGTTGGGAGGACATCTTGATTATATTTACCTACAGAGTGAGTCAAAAAATCATTGGAATTTTATTTCAAATAGTCTGTGCACACATTTCACAGGTTATTTATTCTGACAGAGGGGCAATCTCATTAGCTTTCAAAAGAATTTTAGGTTTTAAAGGACATCTTGATTATATTTACCTACAGGGTGAGTCAACAAATCATTGGAATTTTATTTTGAAAAGTCTGTGCATACATTTCACAGGTTATTTATTCTGGCAGAGGGGCAATCTCATTAGCTTTCAAAAGAATTTTGGGTTGTAAAAATTGGTTGCGGAAGACAGGTTTTATGCTGTCAGATTTGATTTAATAATGCCGATAATGCTAATGGTGTAAATGTTCAGGTAAGGTGACAAAAAGAAATTGATAATTTTGCTACACTCCCAAAATGTATTCAAACATTTAAAAAAATCATTCAAGTATTTTAAAAAAAAATTAAAAAATGTTTTTACATTTTCTAATGCATGCATTTATAAATAAAAAAATATTTAAAGGTGTTTGTTCCGATCATTTTTTTTGGGCTATGATTTTTTTTTCACATCAAGATATTTTGATATCAGAAGAATCCCATATTTTTCTCATTATGTCTGTAAAATCTTAGGGGCCAGAAATGTTCCATTTAGAAATTATAGGCTAAAATGTGGTGAATTACTGCCAAAGGTGGTTAACCACCCACCAGTTTGTGTACTACTCAATGGGCACTTTGTTTGTGACCTTGTGCTTTTAAAAATAGAGCCATTGGAGTTATGCAACTTAATCTTTGAAAATCTACAATTTTAAGGATGATCTTTCATGTAAAATAAAAAACATCAAGTTGAAAATCGGGCCCGCAATCAGAACATCTACCTTTAAATGTTTATATGAAAAATTTCATAAAATGTCTAATCAATTGATTTCTTTTAAAATTCAAACCCACCCATACCCCCTCTAATCTTAAAAATATGGGTGGCTCAATTCCTCTTGGCCTTAGTAACAGACGACGGTGGACACGAACGGCCGTTCATTTTGAATTTCCGTTGGTTTCAATGTAACAATGAATTTTGATTATATGACCCCATAAAATTCATCACACATTGGAACTAAATTATTTCATTCTAAAACCACTGTGGATGGCTAACCATCCACAGTGTCAGTATCGTTTTTTGAATTAAAACCGTTGTTAAGCGTTCGTCCCATTCACTTGATCACGTAACCTCGTTCGCATATTTTTACCTGAATACGCCCGTGTCCAGCGTCGTCTGCTCAGTAAGTAATAATGATGGCCAAATTTCTGCTGTGATTTTTTGAACTCTCATTTTTGTGTAACTTCCTATAAATGTTTCGTAAGAAAACCATTGTAAAGCCTTCTATTTGATTAGCAAAAATAGCCAGGACCTCAAGATGATGATTTTTTTTATGAAGATGCGAATTCAGTATGTATCATCATGCATGAGTAAAGAAAACATGGTAAAGTCTTTTCCCCCTCCCCCATTCCCTCTCTCCACCTCCATTTTTCAGTTCTACCTAGCATATATAATGCCAAAAAAACACATAGACTATCCTACCTCTTTTGTAGGATTGTAATTACTACCTCGGCACCAACAGCTATGGACCATAAGGTCCTGGGTTCGAATCCCAGTATTGTTAGATTTTATCTAGAACCTTTGCTTTCAATTCATATTTCTTAAGTGGGGACCAGTTTTCATGGCTAATTCATGATATAGCTTACATATACTGTAAAAGTCAATATTTTCGCATTAAGATATTTTCACAAAAATGGTCATAACAGGCATTTTGCGATTTTTTTTATTTTCGCGATTTTCAACATTTGTGAACAAAAGTCAATGGAAGTCAATAAATTTCGCGAGTTTATATTTTCGCGGAGAAGTGGATGCATTACCCCGGGGGCTGTCAACCCTTACATTGTAAGCAGCACAAAAACAAGTAATAAAGGATGATATTTTTAGATGAGTGCATTATTCACATAATCAGAATTTGTGAGGCTCAATCGAACAAATTACTTTTACCCCGCACTATGTATGGGACTGTCCATTGTAGGAGAGCAGATTTCACCGTTCAAATGGGGGAACCGGCAATTACGATACACATTGGAATTATGGGGCTAGTATTGAAAACGACAGTTTCAAGTGCCTGCCAGTAAAATTTGCAAAATTTCGCGTCAATGGTTTTGAAACAATAGTGTCATTAACATCAAATTTGCATAATTTTCATGTCGCTATGGATCTGCGATTTAACCGTTGTAAAAGGAAAACAAAACCACATAGAATCATGCAGTTTTTTGTAACTTGAAGAACAGTGTATACCCTGACAGTATATATCAAAATAAATTTGGAATTTAAATGAAGAAATATATTTTTAACATAAATGTTTATCAATCAAGAATGTCTATAATCTAGTCAACTGGACTTACTTTTATTGTTTGGCGACAGTTTCACATCCTATCCTGGATGTATCGTCAGGCCGACTGATGTTCTAGTGGCTTTGCTTGACCCGTGACGGGGTCAAGGAGTCCAAACGTCGAGGGATCTTGTTGACCGCTGGAGTGTAGGCCCCCGCTAGGTTGTGACGTAGGCCCCCTCCTCTGTTGAGAGTTGGCTCCTCTCGCTTCACATACACCGCTTCCTTAACCCCTCTTTCGAACCACCGCGATTCTCGGTCCAAGATCAGAACCTCCTTATTGTCAAATGTGTGATGGGTGCTGTTGAGATGAGTGTACACGGCCGAATCTCCGCAGCCAGAGCTTGGTCGTCTGTGCTGGTACATGCGTTTAGCCAGAGTTTGTTTTGTTTCACCTATGTATACATCCTCACAGTCCTTGTCCTTACATTGAATGCCATACACAATATTGCTCAGTTGATCTTTAGGTGGTTTGTCTTTAGGGTGGACAAGCTTCTGCCTCAGTGTGTTGGTGGGCTTGAAGGCAACAGATATCTGGTAGTCTCTGAAAATTCTGCGAATTTTCTCAGAGAGGCCAGACACATAAGGGATGGTAACGTTGCGTCTCTTTAAAGTGTCTTTGTTACCATCAGAGTTTGCTGTGTTGCTCTTTGATGAAGCGTTGGTCTTGCGAAGTGCCTTCTCAAAGGTCCATTTGCGGTACCCGCAAGCACCCAGTGCTGTTTTTAGGTGCGAGTGTTCTTTGTTTTTCGCGTCCTCATCTGTGCTGATGGAATCCGCTCGATGGAACAGCGTTTTGATTACCCCCAGTTTATGGACTAAGGGGTGGTGCGAATCAAATAGGAGATATTGATCCGTGTGAGTGTCTTTTCTGTAGACGGATGTTGTGAGTTTGCCGTTATCCCGGACGTGAACCAAACAATCCAGAAACGCGAGTTTGTTGTCCTTAATTTTCTCCTGCGTGAACTTGATGTGTTGATTGACTTGGTTGATATGGTCAAAAAAGGGGACTAGTTCATCTTCCTTTATTTTGACCCAAGTGTCGTCCACGTATCTGAACCAATGGGTAGGTGGTGTACCAGCATAGGATGCCAAATAGTGGAATCACTTAACGAAATTACGTTTACAGATCGGATACAAGCACCAAAGTTTGCACAAATCTTCATTAGGTCAAAACAATTTATTTTGGAAGGGGTGCTCATTTGGCAGATGATTGGAACCTAAAATGGCGGCTAAAAATTAAAATGGCGTCCATATATTACACATTAAATGTTTAATTGCAGTCCAAAATATTTGATTAGTGTTAATAATGTACTAGTGTGATACAAATATAATACGAATACACTAAATTGATCAAAATTACAATATGGCCGGCAAAATTCAAAATGGCGGCCGCTTGATACCTATTGTATAAATCAATGATACATTTTATATAAAGAGTAACTCTTGACAAAAGGAATGTTGTGGTCGATGTGTTTTAATTGATAGAAGATATTCGAAGATGGTAATCATCCAATATGGCCGCCAACGAAGATATGATTGGTCGTGATGTAAAACTTGCTTTAAAAACGCATTATTTTGCGCTTATATTTCTGGGGATGTGTGTTGTTCATCCACTTAATCATACACAAAATAAATGCAAACAGTTATCAATTAATTGACTGGCAGTCATCAGGTCTAAGAAATGTCTACCTATTTTAATACAATGAGAACAATGACAGCATCCTTATTCTTAATTTTTCACTATTTGGCACATTTACATTTACAAATGGCAGTTCATTCATGATTTATAAGGCGGGTGCATATTGAACAGTTCCATCTTTTATACACATTTTGATATATCTGATACCTTGGGGATAGTTAAGGGACATTAAGTGGTGTTGCACATTTTAAATGTTTAAAAATCTACTTCAGAATTCAAGATGAACATTAAAAATGCCATTATTGTTGTTTCTACTAACAAAAACACAGCACAATTTGATTAAAACAATATCATCGCTATTTATTGAAAAACGCCCTCTATGCAAATATGGTTCGCGTTATGTATCACGCGTACTGCAGGGGGATACTGTCGGACGTAAAATGCTCGTCGCGGCTCTACGAGCATTTTTGAATCGACGTTTTCTTGTACAAAGAGAGCTGATTTTTCTTAATCCTTATAGGTGTAAGTTCATATATGTTATACAATTATACAAATATACTAATCTCAGTTGTTATCATAATCGAGGGCGCAGCCTCCAACACATCTCTTAGTGCCGCTTAACCAAACCGGATTCCAAACACCGTTTGTCTGTTTCCATCCAAAACGTCCTGGAGTAGGTACGTGTTGTCTCGTCCGGTTACTTGTAGCCCCTCTACCCATTTGATATATGTCCCGATTTGAATGTTGAAGAAGTTCAACCCGCAATAAAAATGAGCTTTGTTGGTAACAGCATATCGTCTGTTGTTTTCCTATGTTGAATTTTCCAGAACATGTTGATACCTTTGTTGGAGGTAGTCTCGCAATTGCACCTGGCTTGTTACAAGAAAGGTAGCCCTCCCTTCGTCGTATGCTTTCCAAGCACATACGTCGTAAGTTTACCCTTATAACCATTGGACCAATGAAGTCGTATAACAATCACATTTACAGGGCTTTGGACTTCGGTTCTCCTCTTTACCCATACCTACATGTAACGCTATCCATATCTGTTGTATTATGGAATGTGAAGTAAGAATAAGCTTTACCATAAGTTGTGCGTAACTGTAATATCTATCTGGAATTGCTTAAGTAGTGACATAACCAGGTTTCAAGGAGCAAACAAATGCATACATTGACTATTAATGGTACAATAAAAGAAAGGCACTCTGTCCACCCAGATGAATCTAACGGATCTCTCATAGTACCTCTTAAGTGCCATCTCTGTGTGCAGTCTACGAAGCATACGATGCTAGTTCACTGTCGTTCTTAAATCAAAGTATCTGCCAAATTGTTTGGGTATGATTTTGTCATTTGGTATTCTGGTATCGCAACAGACAGGACTTTAAGAGCAATACATTCGCATAGTTGTCTGGTAGATTGAACTATTAATTTTGTCACTGGTTTCCTGTGTGGATGTTCGAAGTAGTGGCTTCATATTGCTAAATTTAATCTTGGTTGGAAATGAGAAACCCGTAAGGCGTAAGGAACGACTGTGATTTCGTTAGGGCCTGTTACTCCAAATTATGCCCATGGAGCAGCTCGTCCAGTAATTACTTTGAGCTAGCAGGTAACGAATCATATTAATTATTATATTTATGGGTTGAGAATACAAAGTTTCACACTGTATTTCAAAACACATTTCGTCAAAGCATTAGTGGTGTTTTTTATTTTTATTGCAGCGGCCATTTTGGATAGCGGCCATCTTTTAATCTTGTGTGTATGTTACATAGCCTTAATATCTAGTATATATAAACATAAAATAAACATAAGACATACCGTATCTTATTATTTTAGGACCTTACGTATAAATCGTTGTATCAATATAGCCGCCATGTTGGATTCAAAAAATAACTTTTGATAACCAACAAAGCGTATCAATATAAAATAATTCTACTGATATAATACATCCTTCAAGTATTTAGACTGTGATTAACAACATTTATTATCTTTTGCAACACGTCATTTTATGGGAGCAGCCATCTTGGATTATGATGATTTCTGACATGAGCACCCCTTCTAGAATCACGTGTCATAACCTAAAGAAGAATATATCATCATGGTTTGCTTGTATCCGAGAAGTAAACGTAATGGCCAAAATTGCCCTTAAGCGATTCCACTAAAAGCCTGCCGTTCAAAGCGTTCCATAAAAAGGTTCACGACAATCGGGGAAACCGGAGAACCCATGGCACAGCCATGACGTTGTCTGTAGAACTTCCCATTGTAAACAAAATATGTGGTGTTTAGACAAAGTTCTAGTAGGGAGCACACTTGGTCAGGATTTAGCTTAGTTCTTTCGCTGAGGGTATTATCCTTGTTGAGAAATTCCATGACCACCTCTACCGCTTCATCCGGGGGAACACACGTGAAAAGGGCAGACACGTCGTATGATGTAGTAGTTTCCCCTTCTTCAAGATGGATATCCTTGATTTTGTCGACAAAGTCTTTGGAGTTGACAATGTGATGTTTCGATTTGCCAACGAGAGGGCCGATTACATATGCAAGGTGTTTGGCAACGTTGTACGTGACGGAGTCTATGCTGCTAACAATAGGACGGAGTGGTGCATTCTGCTTGTGTATCTTAGGTAGTCCATAAAACTTGGGAACGGAATCACCCGGGTATAGTTTGTAATATAAGGGTCTGTCGATAGCCTCCGATTTTTCAAGTTTTTGTAAGCAGTCGATTACCTTTTTCTTGTAACCACTGGTGGGGTCCCTTTTGAGCAGTTCGTAAGTCTTGGTATCACTCAATAACACCTCTGCTTTCTTATTGTACTCGTCTTTGTCTAACACAACAGTACACCTGCCTTTATCTGCTGGCAAAATGGTGATGTCTTTGTCCTTGGCTAAGGTTTTGACCGCTTCCTGTTGTTCTTTGTTTAGGTTAGAGTTTGGTAATTTAGCGTTGACGAGACATGATGTTACCTTAGCACGTAATTCCTCCGCTGATGTGGTATCCAAGTTGTTATGCTTAATTGCTGACTCGGATGTATAGTAATGAATTCCACAAACGGGATACGGTCCGGTGCTACTGAGTAATTCAGTCCCTTCGCGAGCACTTCTTTCTCCACAACACTGAGGGGTCTACTGGATAGGTTTCTTACCCATTTATCCTTGGTATCGTCTTTGTTTCGCCAGTTTTTATCGAGATCCGATTTTGTTTTTCCCTGCAACCGTGCGTATTTGTTTTGTTGCCTTTCCTTCGACTTCCGGTGTTGTGTCAACTGCGCCTGCGCGGTGAACTGTAAGACGCGATCGTAAACATCCCTTGGTAACCGTGCACTCAAATCCTCGGAAATATCACTCACTTTGTTCTTTAAAACATCGATGGTAAAATTTGTCTGACGGACACGCTCGTTCAATAACTCCTTTTGAGCCTTGGCTATGATTTTGTTCGCTTTGTATCCCTTCATTAAGGGTTTGATCCATAAACTGCGGAGGCGTAACACTCGTGTGTAGACAACGCAAATTGAACCGAAGATGGTTTCTGTGATCCGCTAGTTTCCTCGACGTTTGTTCTAAGTTCCTCACCAAATTTAGGCAATCCTTGCCAAATTGGGAACTGATATGTTTATGAATGTTGTCAGTCATCCAGGTAGTTAAAATCAATCAAGAATGTCTATAATCTAGTCAACTGGACTTACTTTTATTGTTTGGCGACAGTTTCACATCCTATCCTGGATGTATCGTCAGGCCGACTGATGTTCTAGTGGCTTTGCTTGACCCGTGACGGGGTCAAGGAGTCCAAACGTCGAGGGATCCCTTGGACGTTTGAACTCGTAAGGTCTAGATGATTGTATTATTAGGTGCCAAGCCATCTTCAGCAAATCACAATCAAAGTGGTTCCAGAATAAATAATGTGCGGGCATGTTTATGAACATTTGCAATTTTCTCTTACTTTGAATGAGTGGAAATCTAGTGTTCTGGAGGGAATATTAAAGGCTGGGAGTAAATTGAGGCACTCTATAACAGTGATCCTACCACTCAGATAATACTCCTTATGTAGGACTCTTTTGGATCTGGAGTACATTATCAATAAAACACCTGAAAGAGTGAGATTATGTATGACTCTTTAGTAATGAACTTTCACTCTTTTCGGTTTTGGAGTTGTTTCTGAACGTACTCCTAGATTTGTACTCTCTTAGTCTTACATTAAGATAATTTAAGGTGTCGTCCCAAACCTTTGATAGTTTTATATCTACTGTAAAATAATTCGCAATTTGACGTTGAAAACATATTTGAATTGAGAAAACTTGTATAATTATTCTGATACGATAACATTATCTTTGTTGCCAAAAAGCAGACGAAAAGTGTTCAGAACTTTATTAAAACTGCACTTTCGTGTAAATGCGTAGTATAATTACCTTGTGTAATTAATTGAAGGGAGCGATCGGAAGGGAGAGAGGTGGTGAAGAAAGGGTTTCCTATGGGAAATGTTATGGAAAAGTTAAAGCCGTTTGGAAGAGCAGCATGAAATTACATTGACACAACATCTGGCATCTGGTGTCCTCAAACTTGAACACGTGAGTTAGTGAATGATACATTTTCTGCGAGATTACTTCTTTAGTAGCTTTCCATGTGTCTTTATGGGCTGATTTTACCTCAAAACTACCTCAACAGTTTTAATGTTGGCGTCCATAAAACAACGTCTTTTAGGGAGTTCAGGGGCGGAAGACCCGGAAGTGTGATGTAGCCAGTGGTGACGTCAGCATCTAATTTTTGTGAGGATAAACCAAATCTGGGGGAAAAGAAAGAACTAGTGGGGGAAGATGGGTCTTGAGCTGATTGGGGGGCGAACAAGGGGGGAATGGCGTGGGCAAGGGGGGATGGCGTCGGGATTCCATATTCCACAGGCCCTGCCACTGAATTGAGTCATTTTGAGAAGTAAAAATTATCAATCAAGGCAATTTGTTTGACGTTTTTAAGCTTGGAATTATTGAATCGTGGCACCTTTTTCGCCCAAACACACAAACAGTTGTTCCACAGTCATTAACACCCCTAAGTAATTATAAAAACATAATAACCCATCTGATCATGGAGGGGGGGGGGGGGGGTAACATAAAGCCGAATGTCTCTAAAAGACGATTTGCTTTGCTTTATTTATTACCCGTCGGAATAGTGTCTGGTAGAAAATGGCGATTCAGGAAGGGAAATTAGGGACTTTTTTTTTAACAATTTGGGAATCTTATCAAGTGAATGACTAGTAAATGACCTCCACATGTCCTGTTCTTAGGTCAATGTTCATCTTTTTATTTGATTTTGTTTTTATTTAACTATTTTTTTAAAAAATATTTTATCTTGCGATTTTTTTTATGCGGTCCACGATTTTTTTCTTAGAAAGTAGCCCTGTTTGATACTGCAAAATATTTTACCGAAAGATAGCTTTAAATATGTATCAATACCTTTAGGATACGCTGTTCCCGGATTTCTTAGCAGAATAAAACCAAATTACCTTCATCTAGTCTCTTCACTTTTATATTTGCTGCCAATGTGATGTATGACTTCCAGCTTGGCTGCTAATACATTACTTTTTTGTAGGCTTGATGACTGGGCATACTATAGTACTAGGGCAATGTATGTTCAAATACATCTGCAATGCCTATGGTATTATGAAGGCCTTTGGTACCCTAATTGCCTAGCACTTCATAATTTCTCGGAGTTGAAATCCCATTTAGTTCAATGTTTTTCACTAGCATATCGAGCTATAAATGGACAATCACAACTTGTGAAATTTTCAGGAATTTCAACATCAGCAGGGGGATTTTAAACCCAGTTGAAGCTTTCTGGGCTTGCGGGCTGTCTCCCTAGCATATCAGAGCAATGGCGTATCCAGGACTGTTTTGAGGGGGGGGGGGACAAAAAAACCTGAAGCCATCTTTGTTGATCTTAAATATTGAAACATTGAACCTAATACGCAAGCGTGCACAAATTGTGTTTTAACACTAAAAAGGTATACAGTATAACGTTTTTAACGTCCCCCACATAAGCATGATAAGAGTATTTGGTGTGGTTTGAGGGCCAATCTAATATTAAAACCTCTAGAAAACATGCGAGATTTTGAACTAAAATGGTCATGAAAACTGTCCTGAAGCCATCTTGTTAAGGTTAAATAATGAAATATTGAAACTAATACGCGGGCGAAGCGAGCAAAAAATTGCATTTCTAACACTATAATGGTCCAGTATGATAATCACGCCCGCGCATAATATTTAGAATTGTTGGTGTTGTTTGAGGGTCATTATAATATTAAAACCTGTATTCGCGAGGAGCGGATAAAAGTTTTGAGTTTTTGAACTCAAATTAGTCATGGAAAACTGTCCTGAACCCACCTTGTTATGCTTAATTAATGAAATATTGATATTAATACGCGCGAAGCGCTAAAAAAAATGGCATTTCTAACACATGGTCCAGTATGATGTTTTTAACGTCCCCCACATAATATTTTAGAATATTTAGTATGGTTTTAGGGCCATTATAATGTTAAAACCTGTAGAAAATATGCGCGCGGAACGCGCAAAATTGTCGAGTTTTAACTAAAATGGTCATGAAAAACTGTCCTGAAGCCACCTTCAACCTTGTTAAGCTTAAATAATGAAACATTAAAATTGATACGCGCGAAGAGTGCAAAGAATTGGATTTCTAACACTCAATGGTCCGTCCAGTATGATAATAACGTCCCCCACATAATATTTATAATTTTTGGTGTGGTTTTTGCATTAAAACTTTGGTCCAGTATGATGTTTTTAACGTCTCCCACATATTTAGAATATTTGGTGGGTCTGAGGGCCAATATAATGTAAAAACCTGCAGAAAATATTCGCGCGGATCGCGGTCAGTTTTTGAACTAAAATGGTCATGGGAAACTGTCCTGCAATGCCATCTTGTTAAGCTTGAATAATGAAACATTGAAACTAATACGTGCAAAGCGCGCACAAATAACGTTTTTAACGCCCCTCACATTAACATTATGGGGACGTGACCCCGTAGCCCCCACCCCTCCATTTGCATATGTCCCTACCATTCCTCCTCCCCTCCCCCTTCTCTTCCTCCTTCTTCTTACTTCTTCTCCTGTTCTTACTTCTTCTCCTCTTCCTCTTTCTCCTCTTCCCCCCTTTTTAAACTCTTTTTTTCAAGGAGGGGGGGGGGGGGGCATGACCTGCTGCCCCCTGGATACGCCACTGTCTCAGAGTGCGGTCCTGCTAGAGTGTATGTGACGAACCGAGTGATTGTTTTTTGCACCAGAGTTGGAATAAGACACGGTTACCCATGCTAGTGCACCCTCCAACGTCCGACATAACATGTATCGCATCGCAAAATGCGACACAAAACAGCATTTTTGCGACACAACTTTAAAGTGGCGTCGCATATTTTGCGATGCAGTATTTTGACTGAGAAGTACGAAAAACGTCCAAGTTCTCACTTTAATTGAGAAATACCTTCAAGTAAAATGCGTATAATGTTCTGGTCGGGGATTTTCAATTATTATAACTATAAACTATGAGTCTATAAATCAAGGAGTTGTTAATAATAACTCCTTGCTATAATTTAGTACAAATAAAATGTGCGCTATTTTATTGCCTATAAAAACTGCGACACACAATTTAGGAATTGCGATACAAGTCAAAAAGTGTGTAGCAGTTTTTGCTACGCAAAGATAAAGCTGTACATCTGACGTTGGCACCCTCCCTCTTCAACACATGTCATTGGTGGGTTTTGAGGGGACAGTAAGATTAGGTGAGAGGTCTATTACCAACCTGAGATGACATTGATCTCTACGTAGGTCATCGTAAGTGCAATAAAACTGGGTATGGAGATCAGTGTGTATCGAGATATGTCAGGTTTTGAAGATGGGGTCCAATGTGCATAACGAATCAGTGACAGCAAACATTGAAGTTAAAGAACTACAGACAGTGGAACAGTTTAAGTATATAGAGGCAACGAATTCAAGAGGATGTCATAAGAGGAGATCCAAATTACTGTCTCACTTCCAAAGTTGAAACCCATCTGGAGAGATGAGAATAAGATTATCACAGTTATCATGTATGAAACCTGAGAATTAAATCCGAAGGTGGAGAAACGAATAAATGCTTTTGAAATAAATTGCATGTGAAGATTTCTCCAGGTCGAACTATTCGTAACATATACAACCAACCAACAAGTGAGAAAACTGATGGAAACTTATAGTGAGCAAGACTATTTTCTTTCAGTTGTGAAAATAGAAAACTCATGAGGCTAGTGGCTTAGGCATGTTGGATGAAAGAGGGGTGGCAAAATCAAAAAGTGGAGAAATGAGCTTCGATCGCGTGAACGGAACAGCTTGAGATTCAGGCAGTTATGGTAAACTTAAGACTCTAGATTCATCACTGTTTCGGGTGCTTGCTAACAGTAATAAATAAAATAATACGAAAATAGAATAAGAATAAACCAGATAGGCCTACACCAATCATTTATCGACAATGCTGATTCATTTTTTGTGTTGACTTAAAAGTAGATTCGCTGAATATATTTATTAATAAAATGTTATCAATACTGTTTACCTAATTGATCATTTAGAGTGCAAAGAAGAGTGATTTAGTCATGTTTGTATTTCACAACGCGCTACAAATGGCAAGCATGGCACAAATAAGACTCCGTACTACGGTGTTTCTAGTAATATTCAAGCAAGTTTCAGTGCGTCTTTACTTTTAGTCTCTAAATGTACAAATTTTAATATTTAAAATAGAAAACAATAAAGCAGTATCCATTAATTTCCTTCTATACGAATTGAAAAATAGAAATAATACATTCCATAATTACAACAATCTTACCGCGCAAATTTAAACGTAGCATAAAATGCCTGTGTACATGTGTACGGCAATTCACTTTCAATGCAGCACGTCATGTATAACAACGCTCATTGAAATGGTAGGTATTCAATAGGGCCACCCGGCATTCATGCA
Organism: Ophiura sarsii; assembly: GCA_035610835.1. Taxonomy (NCBI): domain Eukaryota; kingdom Metazoa; phylum Echinodermata; class Ophiuroidea; order Amphilepidida; family Ophiuridae; genus Ophiura; species Ophiura sarsii. The sequence continues at coordinate 51,308,093 of CM069451.1, forward strand.
CTCTGTAGCGATTTTCAAGATGTGAAAAAAGGAGGAGTTAGTTTTTTTGGTCTAAATTGAGTTCTATATGGTTTTTGAGCCTGTAATTTTCACCACAAGTAGCAATTTATATTGGTTATTAAGAATGTCTAACAAAATATTCCGATTTGTTTTAATAACGTCTAATTACAATAAACGGAAATTGGTGAAAACAATAAAAATACAAAATTGGGTTAATTTTATGCACAAATTAACATGTTGCTTTAAACGTTTTACACTAATATTGGTATTATTTGATAGCATGATATGTTGCCTAAAGCTTGCATTTTACCAGAAGTCGATACGTCGTGTCAGTTTGACGCTATGACGTGTCAATGTAAAATCCATCTTATACACAATAATATGTAAATTATATGCAAATTAGGCTGGAACATAAAAACTATCGCTCCAAATGATTGCAAATTTCATGACATGAAGGCCCAAACACATTGCTTTCAATTTTTTGAAACAATTCCAATGTGTATCGTAATTGCCGGTATCTCCTTAAGGGAGCATATTTTCTCTGGAATCTGCTCTCCTATTGGTATGTGACGTCGTGGTTAGGTCTTTTCATAGTCAGTGGCGCGTGTAATTATTCCCTCCGCGGTGAATGCCAGTTCTTGGCAATACTAGTACAATCATTCGTTCTGTGGTCGACTGACCGGAAGGTCGTCTAAAATTTAGTTTTGTAACGCTAGATGGTGCGATTGTCTTTTCCCACCCTCCCACACCTTGTAACTCATAACAGTGCTTTGGCGTGTGACTTTGTCTTTGCAATGAAAAGTTAATTATTATTTAGTATAAATACATTGCTAAGATTAATTAGAAAATACTAGTTGTATAATTACCAATCATGATAACTATAGCACTTACTAGTAGTTGATAAATTTAAATACAGAATTACAAAAATAGACCGTCAAATATATGCTGTGTAATTGTTAAGAAATGGCAATAATGAGATGCTTGTGATCTCTACTTGAGAAATTCTCCACAGGTAATAATGTCCGTAAGACGTCTAGGTAGAAAATTTCTGCGCTGATGATCCTTGTCAAATTCTAGTTAAATGGCCTTTTGTAGGTATAATGAAATCCCTTTGGTGCATGGCCTTTTGTAGGTATAATGAAATCCCTTTGGTGGATGGCTTTTTGTATGTATAATGAAATCCCTTTGGTGGATAGCCTTTTGTAATTGTAGGTATAGTGAAATCCCGTTGGTGGATAGCCTTTTGTAGGTATATCAATTTCAATTACATTGGGTAATTGTATATGATTTCTGAATTGTACATTCTACCGGAGTATCTCACTCCATCGAATGAGGGTCGATGGGAACTTTCCGTCCCTAAAACTTGAAATTCAATAATTTATGTTGCACTTGAAAAGGAAATTATGTAAAATAAATGCCACGTTTCGAGTCGCACAGAAACTCCGCTACAGCTTGGCTTCCCTTGTCAACCTATTTATGGTGTCGGGTGGTAATAGGTTATAAGGGGTCTAAAATTGACAGTTTGCATGAAAAAGGTTACCTTTATCAAAATCCTATTATTTTTCTACTCGTTTAGATGCTAAATTGGAAAAGGAAAACTTGCGAAATCTTTATTTCTATGGTGATTTTTTTACTTCAGAGGAAATACACATTTAAGGGGTATCTGTGGTCTTACATGCTCATGATATTTGCCCCCCCCCCCCCCCCCCCCCCATCCTAGGATTACTATGAACATAGAAAGTAATCTACATCTCTCAAAGGTTGGTTTTAAGATCTGGTTTAGATGATATTCTTGTTATTCGAAACAGAAAAATTAAGAAATATTGAGCTTTAAGGTCAGTTTTGTCGAGTATAGCGTTGCATTTGATTCGGTAATGAAGCAATCAAGGGGGATACTGAGCGTTTTATTTTTCAGGATGATCTTCGGGCCAAGGCCTTGTCTTCTGGGATTAACCAAATGTATTCATTTTACAGTTTGTTCATGGTAGTGATAGCTGTAAACAGCTCTAATGCACCACTTACTATTAATGGATACCTTGTTTATTATTTGTTTGCAGAATGATCTTCGTGCCAAGGCCTTATCTACTGGAATTGACCCAGATGTATTCAGTTTACCGTTTGTTAATGGCAGTGAGAGCTCTAGACAGGTAGGTTTAAATTGAATTAAGGCCAGAAAATGAGAGTAGCAAATTATGTTCTAATATATCGTATACAGGCTACGTCCCAAAATTATTAGTACCCATCGATGCCCAAAGTTCAATACAAATTTTCATCATCAAAATCAATGAGATTAGATCCGTTGTTTTACTATAATATTTGCTATACTGGACCCTTTCATTAGAATTTTAGATCATGAATATCGGACTTATTTCAATGGAGTTACACTCCATTGTGTAAGACATAGTGATTTTACCTTTTTGGAAAAGTGCAAAAAAATTGTGTTTTAAACAGCTTGTTTGAAAGAAACTAATACATTCTCCTCAATCCCTTGTCTGCTAATATCTTTGGTTCCTTTGTATTTTAAACTGCTGTTGTATCATATTGTTGTTCAAACCATTACTATTTCTTCATTTTGATTCAATTTGAAGAGTACAAATGGATCGTCACGCATGAGCGACCCCAAGCTTTCTTTCTATAATGAGCTAATTTGAAGCTTAAATTGAGGGACATTTAAGCAGGTAAAGACGTGGTCATGGGTAATTAGCAGTGGCTTATACTTCTTTTTCATATTGGGGATGCAATTCCCTACAAACTTGGTAACAATGTTATAGTCCCTTAATGTTTAACCTCACAAAATCCATTCTCCAATGTGAAAATGAAATCTAAACCACTGGTGATTCACCAAATACCACTTCATTTAGAAGTCTCTAAACACTTGTCAAATAAAACAATGCATGGGGTCACTCAAGTGTGACAAACTTTTTTTACCCGTTAAATTGAATTAAGGAGAAGAATTATTAATGATTTGAACACCCATAACTAATAACAGTTACAACAGAAAGACACACAAGATTATATTGAGTAGACAAGAGATTATGAGAATTCACAAGTTTCTTTCAAACAAGGTGTAATAGCTCACACATTTTTTAGCAATTTTACAAAAAGTGAAATCACCATGTTTTACATAATGGAGTGTATCTTGAGTTTGATAAATCTGATATTCATGATCTATTATTCTTTTAAAATAGTACAGTATGACAAAGATAATGTAAAAATAACGGACCTAATCCCATCAATTTTGATGATGACAACAGTTATTGAACTTTGGGTATCGATGGGTACTAATCATTTTGGGACAGCCTGTACTACCGTACCAGTCAGAGTCGAGGACACCCTATCCGATTCCGAGTCCCAGTCCTTACCTCTTAAGTCTGAGTCCTTGGATAAAACATGGTTATTATTATTTAGCATTTCCCTAGGCTTATTGTGTTTTAATGCTTGTAATGGTTGTCAATAGGCACTTTCAACAGCATCTTTTAACTGTTCAGATTTATTTATGATGAATTGTGCTGATGGGAGATGGACATTTGATTATACATGACCAATCGCTCTTTGCACAGATCCGCCATTTGCGAATAGAGCCTCGAACTGGAATCATATTGAATGAAAGTGTTGCATCCATAGGCTGAGCACAAAGGGACTTTGAATGTTGTCACTGTACGATCTGGGGGTATTTGGCTTCATTTTTTTAATTTCATCGTCAAGGCGTACAGCGTAATTGCGTCTCATTTTAAAATGTTCATACAATGTTTGACTCCTATATGAATAGATTGCTAATGTAATGTTATCGCCAAGTCTATTTTTGTTGCATTTTTGCAGTGTTTTATATTTTGTTTAATTATGTTATATCTTAATGCTTAATATCATGCAATAAAAAGATTGGAAACAGACAAAAATCTTTGAAAATAGAATTCTGGTATCAATGAACCGAAAATAATTTAATTATTTTCACCAATTTGGAGATCTGAAACACCGCTTTTAGAATGAGAAATATCGACTTTCCTCTATTATGGGATGTCCTTGGTCTTGACTCAATTAACAGATATGCATATGTGACGCGATCAAGAGGAATGAGTCGGATGTCAGGGAATCCCAAATTGAGATATGGCCAATTCAAAATGGCGGCTTACATAAGTTTTGATGGAAATTCATGTATACAATTTGACATAACTTTAAAACAAAACGTCGTATCGACATGGGGTTTTAAGTTTCTGAAAGCTCTAGGTGTCTTCTTTAAAACCGTATTAAAAACTCATTTTCGACCAGGGTCGACATCCGACTCATTCCTCTTGATCGCGTCACATATAGATTGTTGATAAGATTAAGTGATATCAATTGCTATTTGTAACACTTCAGTTATATTCTGTTATATAAGATTAACAGCTAAATGCACCATGGGTGTTATGTAAAAGTGGTAATAATCATTGTAGCGTAAAAATGTATGGATTATTTTTGTACCGCTGGAGCTTAGAAACATGGAACCACATCTAAAGGGTTTCCAATGTCCAACAGGGGCTGTTTATTAGTCTTTTATGATTTTTTTTAAATGGGAATTTTTAGAGGTACAGTAAAACCTTGTTAACACAAAGTTGCCTGTGCCTTGCATTTTAGTTTGTGTTAACAGGAATTTGAGTTATCCAGTCATTTTATAATGGTAAAATATAAGCTTGGTACTTGAATAACACTTTGTGTTAACAAGAATTTTGTGTTAACAGAGTTTGTGTTTAAAACAGGCATTTCAATGATTCTTGTTTTCATATGAGCAGAAGAATATGCTCTTTGAATACTTGCTTCAATGGTTTGTCAAATATGTGTGGTCTTTTTAGAAAAAAATATCCATTCCTGTACAATTTCTTTTTGACTCGCACTGTATAAGAAGCTTATTATTAACAAATGTTTTGTATGTGATTTGTTTATGAAAACAGGCGCAGTCTGAAGGTCGGGGTAGAACTAGTAGTGTAGAACTTCGTCTTCCAAGGCCTCAACTCAGTATGCCAAACCATAGCAATTCAGAAGACACAAAGGTAAGAAGGGTTTGGCAGTGGGAGGGAGGATAGTGTAGGGGTGATTGGAGGGAGGGGCCAGTGGGAGGGACCTTCCTCATGATCATGCTCTTGATCAATCTTAGAATTTAAAATTACAGTAGAAAACTCATAGACATTTTGCTCAAATAACCCCATGGTTTGCATGTATGACCAATTGCATGCTGTTGGCAATCACAGTTTTGAGATAGAGGCCAATGAAGTTGAAGAAATATAAATAAAATAGTAGGACAAATTGCGCTTCTTGAAATCATATCTTGTGGTGCAAATTGGCTTTAATATTTGAAGTTTAAAATGTGTTCTGAGAACGGTATTAAGGGAGTGTTCATATATACTGTGGTACCAGTTAAAGAGGACATTTTCCATAATGCTGCACAAAATTGCTAAAACCATATTCTATCATCTACATTCAAGACTTTCAAAACCCTTTAAATATTTGAGAATCTTCCAAGTACATCTATACATCATCACCTCCCCGCTACATAAATATATGCTCCTCACTGCTAATATTTATAAGTGATTGCTCAGTATTTAGAAATCAGAACCAAATGTTTTTCTAGCAATAGGCCTCACTCTTCCAGAATTGAGTATGTTATCTCTCATGTAAACAAGAACAGATGCATTAAATTCTAATTACGTCACAAATTTATTCAAATTTTCAAATTTGAATGCAATTAAGGTCCCTAGCAAGAACTTTGCCTTTTGGACACCACCGGGGACACTATTAAGGCAGTCTGGGGGTAAAGAAAGCCCTGTGAATTCTATTGAAAGGCAATGTACAACTTAACTGCAAACCAAATGATCTTGCAGGAAATTAATCACTTATTAATAGAAAGAAATTATTTTTGCTCTTTATTTTTTTCCTCGGCAGTATGCTTTCATTCGTTTTACACATGTCCAGTTTTTTCTGAACTTTAAGCATTTCATTCACCCCCCCCCTCACATACTCGCACCCCACCACCCCAACCACCCCTGCTTAAAGCCATAATTCATTCAAGATTTTTAAAATGGTTTCTTACACAGACCTTTCCTGTGCACTTTTTGCATTTGTTTCAACATGCATGACAGTAATAATGCTATGATGTGTAATCCATGATGATGTCATGCAAGGAATTATGAATTAAGTTGAATCTGAATCATTGAACCAACCATTGTACTCTCTTTTCTGCAGTCAACCCATTCAGCGCCTGGTGGATTCGACGCAAGAGCTAGTCTACCATCAAAACGCCAGGTCTGGATGCCGCGACCTAATAAGGCTCAGGCCACCTCAGGAGCCGATCAGGATCCCAACAGTGGTGTTGGCGATCAAAATCAGCGACAGATAGGGTATCATCCAGTCCCCAACCCTAGGAGATTTGGTAGAGATTCTCCATCTCGTGATGGCCTTAAAAGGGTCATGTCTTTGCCTCCTATGATAGAAGGAATTGCGGACACAGAAAGAGTTACAACAAATTTTGGCCACCCCTTTGCAAGGTAGGAATTCTTGTTATGTGCACACACAAAAATCACAAACTTGTATAAATTGGATATCTATTGTAGGTAACTTTGCTAATAACTAGAGTAGATTCATGAAAATTGGCCAGTTGGTTCCAAATTAGAACCTATTCCACGTAACGTCAGATCGGAACCATAATGAACCAATTATGACTATTGAGGCATCGTTATCATTTTACTGCGATAATGGACTTTATGAATGCACAATTGCACGTGTTAAGAGAGGCATTTACCTACTATTTTCACAAATACAATATTTCAGTTCCATGTTTTAGAGCTCAAAAACAATTATAGCCTATATGCAGCAATAATCATTTCCAGTTTTTCAAGCTGATTTTGGTTGGACATTCACTTCTAAACAATTTCCACACGGCAATCGTCTTCAGACGACATTTCAAATTAAAAATGTTTCAAAAATGTCAAAATTATTGAAATTCATTACCATATTGGGAATCACCATGGGATATGCATTGAAATAAGTACAGACATGCCTAGTATTGGTTCAGTAATCCTTGAGATAGACTTTGATATTTGGGAAATGTTTTTGAAAAATCTGTTTTGTACAAGGTAAAACTAATAGCTGTGTGTAAAGTGTTAATGACATCCTTGTGGCATCAAATAGGCGATGTTGGTGATTATCTTGGTATCAATAGAAAGAAGGAGACACCCAGTTATCCATAGATAACAAGCACATAAACTTTTATTAATATATAATAACAAAAAGCCAGGGAGGAGGGTACAAAACCACCCTCCTTTAGAGGACGTTTTACAAAAAATAGCTCAGGATGACAATGGTTAATTAACAAAAATTGATGTTTATAAATTAATGGTGAATTCAATTGTGCACAAAACATATATACTACTACTAATAGTTATAATAACACATACTTATAGAGCGCCTTAATTTAGTGAGAGAATCCCGCTAAGCAAAGTTCCAACTACGATCTTAAATAAAATATACATGCAGAGTAAAAAGCTTAATTTAAAACAAACGAATGAGATACATTAAGTAAAAAATGCTTTAAAGTAGCAATACGCCATACATACTCCATGTATCTACCTATGTGCGATAGCATTATAGAGTAACACATAAAATGTCACACAATGTGTAACAGTAAAATGTCAAAATTGCTGACATTTTCACACACAAAATTATGAAAAATACCACCAAAACTGTAATCAACTTTTCTAAAACATAAGAAAAATGTTCTGAAATTATTCATATTAACCGTTTGTACATTAACAGAGATGCAAACGCACATAGACAGCCTACCCAGGAACGAAACGATCCATCTCCAAAGAGTCCGCCAAGGTTTGGTCGGGACGCTCCGCCTCGCAATAATGGTCCGGATAGAGTAACCTCCATACCGCCAACCAGGGAAAGCGAACAGAGACCAGGAAGAACAGAACCTGATTTTGCAAACGATTACTTTTGGTAAGTAGCAAGATGGAGACAGGCCTGTAATATAGTGGGTGGGGGGAGTGTAACTGACTAATTTTGGTTTAATAAGATGAATTTGTAGTTATATTTCTGTTTCACATTCACTTTTGAAACATTGCCCAGAGCTTATAAAAATCAAAGAATTACAATTTACATTTTTGGACCCTCTTGGGGTAAACTTCCATTTCACTTTGGTAGATATTGTATCAAATATCAACACTATAGTTACTCCTAGTCAATTGGTGGGTTTTATCACAATAGGACAAAGAGAAACTTGGTTTTATATTGTGGCGAAATATACCCTCCTGTTATTCTTTCTTGTATTCAGTGTTATCAATCCTGCAGTTAACCACGGAATTGGGCTACTTTTTACCTTGCGCCCAATCCAAAACACAGCTGCTGCAGTCAGAAAAAAGTTGGACTTTAGTCTATTTGGCCATAGCCATCACGAGACAGTGACGTAACTGTGTATTATACTAATTGCAGCACATAATGCGTTGAAAGACGGAACATACATATGCGTGCGTAAAAGCTGCGCCTGTTAAGTTACGTCACTGTCCAGAGGAAGCCAAATATAGTATATCATTGTATTTTGTATGGGCTCAACAAAAATTGGGCTTTTACTTTTGGTTGTGGGCTGCGGGCCCAGATGACATGTGCACCGCACTGTGGGAGAAATTCTAATTGGTAACACTGATTGTATTGTGGTATATCTGCTTTAGGCAATGGGGAAAAACCCTGTTCTATGCCAAACGGACCTCTAGTCTTAGGTTGGGTTGGTTGGGTATTTTTTGTTTTTGTTTTGGGGGTTCAAAAAAAATGGGGAATTGTTAGTGAATTTTCAATAATTTTTGAATTAAAAAAACAAAAAACATTTGAAATAAAAGAAATCCAAAAATGTTCACAAAAATTGGGTAAGAAAAAAAGAACAATCCCAAATTAAAAATTAAAAGGACCAGTCGGACTTGTAGAACAGGTTTTTTTCAGTCGCCTTATGACAATTTAACATACATTGTTTGTATATTTTAAGCCTTTTCAAAGAATGGAAGGCACAAAGGAAGAGGGCAGTATTAAAGTTGGGTACAGAATAGGAGAGGGGCCTACTTCAAGTTGGGTATACCTTGGGAAATACTAAAACAATGTACAGCCAGGCTTACTGTTAAACCTGGGATTAAGTTAGTAGTGTACTATACTGATTGAAAACAAAAAAGGGGTCTGAAATATTCTTACTCATTAATGTTTTTTTGTTTTTTTGTTTTTTTTCAGATTGAGCAGTATGCAACGTATGAACTAAAGGCTGATAGATGGGATAGCCATCAAATGGACAATCAGTTTATTTATTGAAGCTATGCGCAAGTTTCAATTTTATTACTCGCTAAATGAACTGAAGATGTGTTACAGCCAGTTGATGTATGAGTGAGGGAAGCTTATTATTTATTTTTGTATTAACTTTATAACTAACCAAACTCGCAAGCAGACAGCTGTTGTGTATGGTCTGTATCAAGGTTAACCAAAGACCTATGGGTACGAACTGTGGCAAACAATATGCAAACGATTATTGCACCAAAAATATATATATGCAATAAAAGGTTAATAAAAAGGGGCATTGAGAGATCCTCTGAGATGGGAAATCAATGAGCTTAATTTATAATTTGTTCATGTGAATTTCATATCTTTAATTGTTTTCATATGGATCCATATTAAATTATCAAATTCACCTTAACACTTTCGACGCACGACATTCCAAAATTTCACAAAATGTTTCAAAAATGTCAACATTTTCAAAATTCATTACTATATTTGGAATGACCATGTAAAATGCCTTGAAATAAGTACAAACATGCCTAGTATTGGTTCAGTAATCCTTGAGATAGACCTTGAAATTTGGAAAAGGTTTCTGAAAAATCTGTTTTGTGTTTAATTGTAAAACCAATAGCCGCATGGAAAGTGTTAATCGCCACAGATGGCTTCTACCTATTTGAATCATGTTAAACATGAGTAACCACCCATGATTTGTGACCTGAAGCAAAGTGATTACCTCCCTGATTCATTTGGCAGTGAGATTAAGTCAAAATTAAAAATTAAAAACCGGGAAAAAACATCGAGTGACCTTTAGAAAAACTCAGAAATGTCTTGTATCTTTGTAGAAATCATGTTTCTACATAATATTATCTATTAAAAACATATATATTTGTTTGTTTGAACGAACTCTCTTGAAATAGTATTGGTCCGAGTTTCTATATCCCTAACTCTTTAATAAGTTATATTCTGCATATTGTGCAAGATGAAAGTGATGGCTTAAATTAATAATGACTAGCAGGCTGGTTGTTGTGTTACTGAAGTAAATTAAAATGTAGCCCCATCACAATCATTCATGATATTTGTAACGACCACGCAGGTGTGTTATCAGTTTGTTCAGGAGTTAGCCGTAATGAGACATTTGATGGTGGATATTTATATTGTAATTTTCCAGTTTTGTTTCAGTAATCTCTTTGTTAAATTTCCCATGTTATTTTACCAATGCGATTCCCATGGGAAAACAATCTGATCCTCATGTGACACCATGTGAAATGTTCATGTGATATTCAGAGCAACCATGACAACTCAAGTGCAGCCTATGACATTCACATGATACTCATGTGAAATCCATGTGATGTCCATGTGACACCCAAGTGAAATCCATGTGAAATCCATGTGACACATACGGAATATATGTGATATCTATGTGACACCCGTGCGAAGTCCATGTGACACCCATGATAATTCCATGTGACACATATGTGAAATCTATGTGACACCATATGAAATCTGTGACACCAATGTAAAGTCCATGTGACACCATTTGAACTCCTTGTGACACCCATGAGAACTCAGAGCAACCATGACAACTCAAGTGCAGCCTATGACATTCACATGATACTCATGTGACACCCATGTGAAATCCATGTGATGTCCATGTGACACCCATGTGACACCCAAGTGAAATCCATGTGACACCCATGTGAAATTCATGTGACACATACGGAATATATGTGATATCTATGTGACATCCATAAGTCCATGTGACACCAATGATAATTCCATGTGACACATATGTGAAATCTATGTGACACCCATATGAAATCTGTGACATCCATGTGAACTCCATGTGACACCCATTGGTCAGAAATCTTGGAATTATCACATTTGCTGTGTCTTGGCCTAGCTGGTGTCTTGGCCTAATGGTGGATTGAATTATTTTAACTGCAGCTTTGTGCTCACGTAGCATTTTAAAATGAAAATTTCTGTGAAATATGTTCATATTTTAATAATATATCCATCAAAATGTATTTTTTTACACTTGAATTTGCTTTGATATATCTGCAGAGGATAATCTCATAAAAATCATGTGATGATAACCTCAGATGATTTATGTTGTGCAATCAAGCAAAATTATTCTGAAGTCAAAAATGTCACATTGTCAGTTTTCTACTTGATTGTATTGGCCATTTGCAATGCCACAGTTTGCAGAAAACCCCATTAAGAATGGACAATTATTTCCAAAGATATGAGCAAATCAAAGCGTTCATACTCCCGTCATTTCGCATCGACCGACGTCAGCAGATATTAGTGTGCGAGTTGAAACAATGTCAACTTTTGATGTCGGTCCATACGCAACGACAGGAGTATGAACGCCGTGCTTGAAGGAAGCTGATGATATCATTTTTTTACCTTTTGTCTGAGTAATGTTTTTTTCTTATTGACAAAAAGCACACAACTTTTATATATAAATAATGTTGAAGACTTTACTTTTGTACGTTACTATATTATTACGCAGACTGAAATACATTATATTTGTATCTGATGTATTGCAGCATTCTTTTATTGATGTACTGGATTCCCTTTAATATTCCAGGGGGGATAACTTATATTGGGTGATAATTCTGTTCCCAAAGCAAATTGTTGCATAGGAATTCAGTTCTTCAAGCCTCGTATTTTGTCAGTTCCCCAAGCTCCTAAGTTAGGCGCTTTGTACCACACACACAACTATACCAAAAATGAAAGTTGAGACAACATCCTTGCAACTCGCCCACCCCCGGGTACGTCAGTTTCCTCAACAACATCAAATAGCCTTCATAGAAACTCAAATGTAAATTATCATGTGTCATCTATTCAGTCTATAAGAATGAAATTGGGTTGAAAATAAACACCAGGGGGAGGGTCACTAATACGCAAATGATGTATTTGTGAGGGTAATGTGAACCTCCGCACAACCAGTTGTCAAGCATTTTCATTGATTTTCTTATGTTTTTCACTCCTTACATGGGGCATTGGCATCTATTGAGCTATTCCATTTGAAATACTTACACTCTCCACGCAAGACATTACCTTAATCTTCCCCACAAGGAATGTAAACTTAGGCCAAAAAAAATTAATTGTTTGGTTGTCCTCGACCGCCCGCACATAATTTCAGGGCCGCACGAATATGTTTTTTATTTTTAAAAAGTTTTTATTTCATTTTTTTGAACAATTTGAAAGCCCAAATGTACCGTTTTAATATACAACCTAAGTATTCGAACAGACCAACTCCGTTTCATCGGCAATCTAAACACTGCAACATCATCCCCAGTACGCAATTCCATGTAACCAGTGGTTACACGATGTTCATTGTATAACATCGCACGGGCGTCGGGACTATTAAAAGGACTATAAATACAAAAATTCGCTGAACGTGCAATTAATGAATTTATTTTAAAAAACGTGTTATGAGAAAATATAAAAAAATGTTTTTTTGGGTATATTTGTACAAGAAAATTTCGCAAAACAGCTTTATTATTAATTTCAACACCGTATAAAACATTTTTGTTCTGCATTTAGTACGAAAAATATAGGTTTTATTAATATTTTCATGCGTACATTTCTAAGGGGGCACAGCACTAAATATACCGCCCATTGGATTACATGTAAATTAGGGCTAAAAGAGTCGCTATTTTGGGCCCTTAGTAACCATTTTTGGAACGTCTCGAATGCTTTATTCTAATAAACAAACATTCAAATTTCATAAAATCGTCAAGAAGTGTTACACCTTCCAATTCGATTTTATGATACGATCATTTAAACAGCGCCACCCCTATTTTCAGCCCGGACGCTCGCCTTCTAACCGCCTCCGATCACGTGTGTTCATACACGTGATAAATTTTCAATACAATCGAAAATCAATATTTTGCAATATCCTGATCAAAGTACAAGAGATTATCTTTCATTTTAATTATGAAACGCTATCCTCACGCCAAACTGATTCCCAAAGGACCCCATTAATCACAAAATCGTTTTTTGTTTTTGCCGGAACTTACTACCATTACACAAAACGAGGAGTGATTTAGTGCTGTGCGCCCTTATAAAGCTTGCACATCAACTCAACGTTCTTTTAGGCAAAACAAGACAAGCATTGTAATGGCGACCTACGCTAGCCTGTGTCTACCCATCGCGACGCTCGTTTTAAAAATGTTACTTGACCGAGTTTGCAGTGTTGCAACTCATTCAACAATATTGGAGGTTTACATAACCGACATTGAGAACGTGGGGAACTATGCAATACCTGGGACTTCTGAGTTCCCATTGAATTTTAAAATAAAAATAAAAATAAAAATAAAATAAAAATCCGCCCGCCCGCACCTCATCTCTCAGCTGTGTGGAGGACAACCAAACAATTAATTTTTTTTGGCCTTAATGGGGTCACCTGTATAGGTGACTCCATTTGAAATCTACACTCCCTCTGTGTGGAAGATTAAGGTCATGTTTTCCATAGGGGTGTATGGATTTCAACTGGAATAGCTCATTAGAGAGAATATGAGATAAATATATTTTAATGTGACAATCAAAGTTACAATATTAAATTGTATTCAATGTGACCTCAAGTTGGTGAGTGACCATGTACTCTTGTGATCACATCATAATAACACAAGTGTATCTGCAATGGGCTGGCATCTGAACCTGCAGGATCAAAGAAGAATGTTGGCGGCCAGTAATGCTGCACCTGTGTCTTTATCCTTTATTATATTACCAACTTGAGGGAAAATAGAGTATAGTCGGTAATAATCAGAGACGACAGAAGTAGGGGAAGGCGGTAGGGGGAGACGTCCTCCTCAATTTCACTCTCTGCATTCCCTAAAATGTACTAATCTCCCTATAGAACATGTGTATTAAATATGTCTGTGCCTCCCCCTCCCCCCCCCCCCAAAAAAAACCCCACCCCAACAACAACAGGTGGATGCTTCTGCTGTCACTGGCTAGAATACCATCAGTTATATATTCCTTAAGTGTATTTGTACAGCACAGTAGATAGAAAATAGCATTATATTTTGGATGACAAAAGTGTATTTTATGTAAGTTTTCAGAAATATAATTGAGCCACTTTTGTCATAGTTATTATTTATTTAATATAGGTGTTACCTGTCATATTCCTTGAATCTTGGGTGTTCTCAGACAGGACAGAACTCCCTAGATAATGGAATAAAGTTCAAGGCAGCTATCAATTATACTCTGTAAATGAATGCAAAAAGGTATTGCTGCCTTGTATCTTATTCCATATAGGGGAACTATTTGAAGATAAATGACGGTAGAGCATGAAATGTTCGTGTGCATCAACATTTCGCGAATTTTGCGAGTGCAGCTGACTCGCGAAATTTTCATGTATGCGAATGTTTTGCTTTTTAAAGGCCTGTAATGACTACTCAAAACATTCGCGAAATTTTCATGCCGTGAAAAAGGCAGAAGTCAGTGATTCACAGAATTGTAATGCCGCGAACATTTCATGCTTTACAGTACCTTATTTTATTACCATTTAGTGTACATGTATAAATAAAATTGAGAGACAACAAAAACATGTTTTAGAAGATTGCTCTCATATGTAATAGAATTGTGATTTGTACATAAAACTGTTTTTATATACTAATGTGACTCATATTTTGTATACAAATACGGTGTTACCTATGAATAACACATTTAACTGATGATAAGACCTATAGACGTTATTCGTAATTGGCGATTTAAAGCTAAAGAGGGAGACATACTCTGATGTGACGTCATTATTAAAAGCGAGGCCAATTTTGGTAAATTACGTCACATGACACCAATGTTTACGTAATTTACAAATATTGGCCTCGCTTTCGTTATGATTAGTGACTTCACATCAGAGTATGTCTCCCTCTTTAGCTTGAAATCGCTAATTACGAATAACGTCTATTGAATTATGTTAGCTTTTCATTAATATTGGTGATTTCATGAATAGCTTTACTCATAGGTAGAACCATATGCTATTCATAAAGTTAATCA
>CM069451.1:51323483-51822398 GCA_035610835.1 Ophiura sarsii
ATTTAGGGGTATAACCAACTCCAGGTTTGCCTGCAAACTTTATCTTTTCAAAGTCAAAGTGAGCACCAGGGTAGGAGGTGTTTCTGAACTAAACTAAGGTTCTTTTGTATCCCGTGTGTCACCCTTATGTCAATAGAGGGCCATCACTTTAACCATTTCCCATAATGATAAGCGTTTCAGGTTCCTACGTACCTTATCTTTTAAAACAATGGGGAATTCTCCCCCGATATGTATATAGGCCTATTCGCTACTTGCACGCAATCGCCATTTTAGAATGAAAGAGAGGCTCTCCCCTCATCGCGCGCGCGCCAAACTGCGTCACGCGATGCACAAACCTGCGTTAAACCACAACTCAGTGTGGCGTGATAGTGCGTAATAGTGCGTGGTGAGGGGAGAGCCTCGCTTTCAATGGTTCCATCTGTACCGTGCAAGTAGCGTAACATCAGTGGCGTAGCCAGAGGGGGGGGGGGGGGGGGGGGGCGAGGGGGGCGATCGCCCCCCCCCCAATATTGACGTCGTGTCGGTTGAGATTGGCACTGTCGGTTCATTTGACCAGAGGAATCATGAAATTATGATGGTCAAAAGTACACATATGAAAAATTTTCGCGCGCTACGCGCGCATAACAGTCACCTAAATGCAATATTCGTTGCTACAAGCTTGTTTAGAGCCAAAACGTACCTCAATCGTGCCAAAAATAGGTGTAACGTAAAAAAAAATCGCGCGCTACGCGCGCATGTCTTCACTAAAAACAAATATGTCGTCGGTTTATTTTCAGTTCTCGCCCCCATATGAATAACCTGACTACGCCACTGCGTAACATTGAAAACTTTAGAAAAATCAAATCAAAAGGGTTTCTTTTTTTAACCCAACCCTTCCTATACCCGACTTCCTATACTCACCCTGACAGGAACATATGGCGTATCCCTGATGCTGATAGAGAGATCATAGACTTATATCCCATGCATAATCTCAAGTCCCCTTACCCAAAGATGATTGCCACCAAGTTTGGTTGATATTGAAGTTTGACTTTTCATATGAGAGCCCTAAAGAGCAATGAGTGCAGTTTAAATTGTTGACAAATTGGGGTTAAAGGTAAATAGGGTCGTTAGATGTCAACCAGTGTACACCCTATGAACAGTTTAAAGTCCATATACCTAAAGATTATTGTCACCAAGTTTACATGAGAGCCCTAAAAAGTAATAAGTGCAGTTTAAAGTGTTGACAACATTTGGGTCAAAGGTGATGTAGGGGGTCATTAGAGGTCAATATGTTTACACCCCATGAGCACCTCAAGTCCTTTTACCTATTGTAATATTGTCACCAAGTTTGGCTGAGATTGAGTCTGACTTTTCATGAGAGCTCAAAACAGCAGCAATAAGTGCAGTTTAAAGTGTTGGCAAAATGGGCCAAAGGTCATGTATACGTCAATCTGTATACACCCCATGAGTATAGTCCGCTTTACCCAAATATTATTGTTATCAAATATGTTTGCGATTGAAATCTGACTTTTCATATGGGAAGACACATACTCTGGAACACCCCTACACACACCGACTCCCCGACACACATGACATGATCACAATTTCCTCCTCCGACTTATCAAGCCAGTGGGATAAAAATGAAATGAATATTTGTTTCAATTGAATGAATGCGTTATACACCAACTTAACCCGCACGTCGTATACGGTTCCGATAGACCATTTCAAATCCGAAAATATATGACCACCCGAATGCTTCCGATTAGCCGAGTGATTTGACGCTCGGTTACATGACCTGTCAGTGTCAGCTCCTGACAGGTCATGGCCATGTGCCAGAGAAAAAAAACATGTTTTTCACCCGTCTGCCCGTGTGGTAGATTGCGCTAGTGTTGGTGATAGATTGTATCCCTCACAAAGTTGATGTTGCGGCATTTCAGTAACAAAAACGAGTGAGATGAAAGAGATTTGGGGTAATATTTTCACTTTTTACCGTCTGCTCGATACATTTGGAATTTGCCCGTCAGCGCCTTTGTTGATAAAAAAACAAAATAGTCTCGTTCCACGTTTTACTTCTCATGTATGCACGCGTGTATGTGAACATAGTAAATCACTGAGGCGGACAACCAACTAGGACAATGCTGTGAATGCGATCAACTGTTGCGAAGAACGCGCAACGCACCTACTCCACGTGACCTGTTTTTCCGAAGATTTCCGATCTCAATTTGAAATGGTCTATAGGATCCTATTGCGTCATTTAATGAACGCAAACTACAAACCGCGTAAGCCGAGAACCGCGCCATCTAGTTATGTTTGAAATGGAGTTTATGGCACTTCATGCTTGAGGAGTACGTTGATAAAATCGGACCCAATGAAGATATCCATAATATTAATTACTCGTGCATGGATGACTATTCTTAGAAGCTCTCAGATAATACTTGGAAATGTGGAAGATGGCGTGGTTGCATTCAGGGAGGTTGATAATTAGGGAAGGGTTTAAAGATGAATGTATTTTAAACTAAAACTTAACAAAATCACACCAGGTTTTCTTTCAAACATTTTGAAATGCATCTGGAACCAAATGTTTGGCGCAAAGTGCTCATAATATCTGTTTCATGATAAATAGAAAAATAGATAGCATGTGATAGTCGTGTCCTTGCCAGATTTAAAAAAGTTCAAAACTAGAATATTATTTAGAGCGTCATTGGTTAAAAAAACACTTTCTGGGGTCAATTATTGTACACCAACTGAATCAGATCTCCCCACCAGATCTTATTTGATTGCGTTAATTCAGCAACCCGAGTAATAATAATTGAGTTGTTGTCATTCTTATTTTAAATAAAAGCTTTTAAGGCAATTTTGATCTAAAAAGCATCTTTTTATTATTTTTATTATCTGATTTAAGTCATCGAGCTAGGACAGTCCTTACTTCCCGGGGAAGGAAACCTTTTAAAAACTAGTGATGAATAATACGTTACGTTTCCCCCTTTTTGAATCTGATCTAGGTCATCGAGAACAGTACCAAGGAGGAGGGGGTGGCACTGCACTTCGTAAAATAGGGTACAAGGTTCATAGGCACTGTGGCCCCTCTTTTGAACAATTGGAAGACCCTTTTATAATATACCCAGACCCTATTCTCAGCCAAAATTATATATTTTTCCTTTATTTAGAAACAAGTGGTTGCAACCAATATCCACTCATTATGTTGTGGACTCTACATTTAATTATTTTACCGCTATGATTAATTTTGTACCCAAATAATACAATCATGTTCTTTGTTTATACATCATAAAAGTCAGAGTGTTGCAAATGAAAGTTATTACAAGTTATTTTAAAGGAGAAAATCCTAAATAAAAATCAAATATTAAATATTTTGCAATTCTCATTCTTGGAAAAAAGTCCATGGAACGCTGAGCACACTTTTTGGATATTGTGCCAAAAAAAATGTCAAGGTCTTTGATTGATGTTGTAATAATAGAGTAGAATCGTACAAAAGAACACGATTATATTATATTATCGCTGACTAAATGACAAATTGTGTGTATCAATCCATTCGGTATGTTATTTTGGTGTTTACAACTCAGACGTTTTCATTATTATCTTGAAAATATAGGGTATGTAAAAAAAAACTGTCCCATGTGAAACATGATTTTGTTGGCAATGAAAAATATAACAATTGTTCGCGTAATACTAATAATCATGTTCAGCAATCTGTAATGTGCCATGATAATTTTGTTGTATCCATTTTGGAGCTTCCGTTATCAAATTATGGCAAATATAATCGGACATGTTCAAATCTAGCTTTGGCCACTTTTCATGAGAAGAGAGCTCTTTTATTAGAATCGTCATTCAGTGTGTCATTGAACACAATCAATCAAATCGATAATAATCTACCCACTAAACGTTGATAGTTAGTTGAATTGAACCGAAAAAACATATTTTCATCCATATTATCCATGACATACCATGACTTATTTTAATTTTTAGGCGGTTTTTTAAACAATACATTGACATATCCTATAATCATCATCGGAATCACAAAGTACTCTTTTTAGTTGAAAGTCATGTTTTTGGTTCAAAAGTGGCCAAAGTGGGATTTGCACTCTTGTTACTGAATTTATCATATCTCGGTAGTTGGGTGGTGAAATTCAATGAAATGAAGTGTATTTGATAAAAGACTAATAGGGCTTACCATCGGTTTGTGGTTTTTTTAAAACGAAAAGACATAGGATGTATTTTTAATTAATTTTCTAACTCATGGGACACCTTTTTTACACACCCTGTATTTGAATACCAGCAAAATTAATAAAATACATATTTATTGTACATTAACAAATTAATTATTATTTACTTACAAATCATAAAGGGCTGAGAGCGTTGCCGTGGGTAAAACGATATCAATTGGTTAACTGCACTGCATAGCCGCAACACCGTCGATTTCCGTGAAATCGGTTGAATGTGTTTCTGACTGACATCGGTTGAATGTGTTTCTGACCATGCGTAATTGGAAACTCATTTATGTCATAAATATAAAGTAGAGATTTTAAATATTTTCGGAATGTGCAAACACGATTGTAATCCGTTGTGTAAAAATAAAAATTAATCTCCTTCAAAACAAGTTGCAGGTTTTCTGGAACACCCTGTATTTCATACTTGGAATGCCTCTCCCGGGAAACTAGTATTGGTCTTGGTCTTAGGCTTAGTCTTTTTTACTCTAGAGGTCTGTTAATCAACAGAAACCATCACAACGCAGTTCGACATTTTTGCAACACTTGGACAAAATCACATCAGTTTTGTCTTTAAAAACGTCTATTTTTGTATGGAAACTGACTCGTGTAGCATCATCAGCACTTGTACATCCCGGAAATCTCTATAGACACGTATCGACAGAGTTTCTATCTTTATACAAGCAGCTTACATAAAAGCCTCTTTTATTACATTCCCGGGGGAGGGGGAAGTAAATCAATTAATCCGATGCGTAATCAACGATTTTCCAAACACCCCCTAAACGCGTATTTCCTCTGAATCCAAAAGTTGCTATAAAATGAGAATGTTGTGGTTTTTTTGTCCCCCGATTTGACCCCCTTAACGCATAACAATCAGTAGGATTCTAATTTGAAATATCTTTTTCGCACAAAATAGCCTTTTTCTTGAAAATAGTAACCGTTTTCTTGTAAATGATCGCTTTTAGACGCGTAGTAACGCACGAACCCGATCTATAAAAAAACACCTTATTTCGTTATTTTAATTTAATTTCAAACATTCTTTTCTTACCCCGCATGACCAACCCTACCTGAATAGTAAGGGCCGTTTTGAAATTACCCTGTTCAACAAGCAGACAATTACAAGCGGACGCCGTTTGAACAGGGTATTTTAATTTTCGATTTTTCCGTCACATCAGATTGATGAAATCTCACCCGATGTCTAGCTCTTTCATTTGTTATTTTATCATTATTGTCATTGAATAAAAAGGTATTTTTATCGCTTAGTCTGTTGATCCCTGCATGACAAAAATGTGTTCAAGTATGAAGTACAGACATCTAGCCATAAATAACCTTTACTGCCATTTAC
Source organism: Ophiura sarsii (assembly GCA_035610835.1). Classification (NCBI taxonomy): domain Eukaryota; kingdom Metazoa; phylum Echinodermata; class Ophiuroidea; order Amphilepidida; family Ophiuridae; genus Ophiura; species Ophiura sarsii. The sequence continues at coordinate 51,329,031 of CM069451.1, forward strand.
TCGTACGTTATTTTGTACAATTCGTGTCACTTTCTAACAACTGTGTGCGTAAGCTTTGTGTGTCACTTTACAATACAGGATAAGTTAAAAAGAAATGTACTCAACTTTGGGATTTTATGTCTATGAATCTGTTCACAAAATATACAGATTATTTATTCTGACGGAGAGGCTGTCTCATCCTATTAGCTTTCAAAAAATATTTAGTTGGTTAAAATTGGTCGAGGAAAACATGTGTTAGGCTATCAGTAGACCATCCAAAGGCAATAAATGTGCTTTAAAAAATGCATCACGGCATTTTTTTGTTACAGATCTACATCCAGGCTAAATTAAGTGCTTACATAATAAGGTTTCCAATGAAGGGGGTGTCAAAAATAGAAATCGATTTTTAGGCCATTTTCAGCATAAAAAGACCGTTTTTGGGCAAAAATCTAATTTTTGTGTTTTTTGGTGCAATTCATATCTTTAAACAATGTACTATCCACCAGTAATTAGTTTGACCTGATTTATTGTTTTTTAAAGGAATAATCCATATTTAAAGCTGCTAAAATATAAAGAAAATAAAGGCACAAGGGAGTACAAAAGGGCACTTTTCTCAGTGTTTTAGTTGTAATTGGCACTTATATTCGCTAGTTGCTTAATCTGTCAAGCGATGCTTGAATAAATCAGCAAACTAGTTTGACATGGTCCATGACATTTATATATAGTTTCATGTCGACAAATATGGTCAAATTCAACATTAAAGGGGTATTCAAGGGTTATTTAACACGAAGGTATAGAATCGTTATAATTACTTAGAGGTGTATTTAATGGAGTGTCTTCCATGCACTCCCAGGACTCCCCCAAACCTACTTTTTGAACTTCTTTTCATGGTCCTTAAACATATTTAGGGTGTTAACGAATTTAATGTTAGTATGCTAAGGGGTTATTCAAAATGGCGTCCAAAATGGCCGCCAAAAGGGTCAAATTTCATAAAAGAACATACATCAACCAAAATGTATGATGACAGTATAGTTTTAAATATAGGATGTATTTATTAAACCCACATCCAGAACGTTTGCATTGTTATCATACTTTGAATCCAAGATGGGCGCCAAAATGGCCGCCTAAAACATAAAAATAGCCAATAATAACAGCATATTTTGTATCATATTTCATCAAATAATATGAGGCTACCAGATGGACACCAATTACTACCTATTGGTCAGAAGAAATTAGCAAGATGGCTACCAAATTGATTACAATATGGTCAAAAATAGCTGATTGAACCTTCTAGTACATTTTCGCTAAATACCAGTATAAATAAGCAGATAAGTTTGTGATTTCATGGTGATATATGGTGATAAATATAGGCTTCAAAACCCTACCTTATATTGAAATATCCAAAAGGATCATCAAGCAGTCTCATTCGCCACCAAGTAATGCACTGCAGGTAGTTGTATGAATTCATCAATGACCTTATTAATCAGATATCCTTTATATTACTTACTTAATTGATTGGGGTCAATGGTCAGAAGTCACAAACTGGTCCAAAAAATGTTTCACTTCTAATAATGTTGAGAAATGCACCAAATCTGATTAAACGGGACAAAACTTAAGTTTTACATACTTAATGACCCACAAACTATATATTGTTGGAAAGCTTATGATTCAAGGTTTTTCATTTTTGCAAAAAAGAATCAAATTATACATTATACAGGGTGTGTAAAATGTGTATAGGGTGGAACATAAAAAAGTTGATCGTTTTTGCTCCTCACAAAATATTTTGATAGTTTGTACAATTAGGGTTTAGCTGAAGATAGTCACCAAAATCAGAACAACCGCAGACGGTGCTACCAAATTTGCTAAGAATCACTTGCCCAAAATGTTCACAGGAAAAGTACAGGGTGTCTAAAATTATGATGAAATAATGCATAAAATGAAGGTTTGTATATAATATTCTATGAAATTAAGTTAGCATGGACTATTTAATTTAAAAGAAAATGGTTATCAAAATGAACTACACGAATATCGTTAAAGTTCCTTTTATTTTAAATACAGGGTGGTCCAAAATAGGTCTAAATAGCAAATTTTTCATAAATCTATGAACAATTCTGTGAAGAAACACTTCTGGCTTTTTTAGTTAAATGTTTTACTACCCAGGGTAGAAAAGGACCGAAGAGTCACACAAATGAAATAGAGAGACTGCGATTTGGCCATTGTTTAATCAATAAAATGAATAAAACTGTGTATTTTTTACATTAAAACACTCCCTGAATTGAACATCATATTCTAGCAGAGAATGTCTAGATAACAATTGAATATTATTATTCATAGTAGCAGGCACATGTTATTAACACATATGAGAAGTTTGAAAACTTTCCTATGTATAATTTTAAAATGGCATCAATTTCAAAAGTTCTAGTTTTCCACTATTTTGTGTAGAAACCTATGGGCGCCTCATCCACCGGCGCCTCATCCACCGATCCCACCCTTGACTCACTCGACGTTTAGATTGATAACTTCACTGTTGCTAAACATGTAGCTTTAATTCTTTTTTTATTCGGTAGCTGGATAAATTGTCTTTAATATGATACCAAAAATGTTATGTTTTTTTGACAACTTCTATTTAAGATAGAGACACGTATCACGATTTTAAGGATTTTTTGAAACGATTCCACCTTATTTGATATACCTATTAGTGACTTGTGACCCAATACGGTATCACTTGCGGTTTGTAGATGATCTCCTAGGTAATTAAATGATCACTCGGGGTCATTAAACGATCCGTTTGGATAATTAAATGGATTTGTGGTCGTAGAATGATCACCTGGTGTAAGTAAACGACCGTCCGGGTCATTATATGATTGCTTGGGGTCATTACGCTATCACCTAGGGTCATTAAATTATCAAATGGTGTAATGAAATGATCACCCATGATCGCATTGGGTCATTAAACAATCATTTTGTGTCAATGGTCACCACGGGTTATCACATTATCACTTGGATCGAGTCAATAAATAATCACTTGGGGTCAATAAATCATCTCCTGTTGTTATTAGATGACAGTTTGGGCGGCTTGAGTAATCAAATGATGGATTGGGGCCATTCAAATATTACTTGGGGTCATTACTGATCACTCAAGAGTCATTACACGATCCATTTGATTCATTATATGGTCAGTAAATTGGGGTCATTGAATGATCTCCTGTGGTTAAGCGACCATCCGGGTCATTAAATTATTGCTTGGTGTCATTAACCTATCGCCTAGGGTCATTAAATGATCACCCGGGTTAATGAAATGATCTCGCAGGATCGCATTGGGTCATTAAACAGTCACTTTGTGTCAACGGTCACCAAGGGTTATCAAATTATCACTAAGATCGAGTCAATGAATAAATACTTGGAGTCATTAAATCATCCCCTGCGGTTATTAGATGACAGTTTGGGCGGATTGAGTAATCAAATGATGGATCGGGGCCATTAAAACATTACTTGGTGTCATTAATGATCACTCAAGATTCATTACACGATCCATTTTATTCATTACACGATCCATTTGAGTCATTACATGGTCAATTGGGGTCATTGAATGATCACCTGGGGTTATTAAGCGACCATCCGGGTCATTAAATGATTGCTTGGTGTCATTAACCTATCCCCTAGGGTCATTAATTGATCACCCGGGGTAATCACTCAGGATCACTTGGAGTCATTGAACAATTTCTATGTGTCAATGGTTACTTTAGTTGATTACAATATCACTTGGATCGAGTGAATAAATGGTCATGTAGGGTGTGTGTTACCTGACGGCTCGGTTCATTAAATGGTGAGTTGGGGTCATTAAATAATCACACAGGGTTATTCAATGATTAACTTTTTGGCGACCATCTTGGCCATTTTAAAAAATAAAAAATATTACATTTTATCATAGAAATATAATGAATGCTGTTTCATTAGCTTTTGCGGTATAGGTATTACATACTATTTTTATAATGCAAAACACCTGTTCTAGGTCATTCAACATCAGTTCTAACCATCTGGCGGCCATTTTAGAATGCGATAAATATTCAAAACTTTCACAGAGGTGAGTCGTTTATCTAAGCATTAGTTTAAGCAGTTTAGAGAACATGGTATATGACGAAAGAATTTGTGTTATATCTCTCATTGAATAACGATGCACACTCCGATCATTACAAAAGTCCGATTTTATCCTTGCTCTGCTGACTTCACAATATAATTACATTGTTTTTGTCATTATATTGGATTTAATATATGAAAATAATATATGAGCAAATTTGTTTTGTCTTATTAATTAGCTAGTGTGTTTCATGTATCCACTTATTCACAAATATCATATGCTATTGAGTAGGGGAGAGCGGGGCGAGTCCGCCCACCACGTGTTTCTCATCACGTGACTGTTGAAAAAATATCAGACTGGTGTAATTTGGTTGCACCGGTCCTAGTAAAGTAACTATTAAAACTTCAGACCCGGATACAGCTCCCCTAAGGATTTATATTGAATAATTGTTTTTGAATAAGTAAAGTAAAATTATCTGCCATTAAAAACGTTGCATTAATCTAAAGACATCACAGCGATGGTATTAACTTTTATAGTCATTCAAAATGTATAAGGGCTTTGCCTAACATATTATGCAGTTAAAAACTTCCCATTCCGTGTTTAGTAGGTATACCATGAGATTGAAAATAAAATTAGCTCTGGGGTGAGTTCGCCCCCATACCACCGGGGCGAGTCCGCCCATGTCCTATTACACGCTAAGAAGGGGGCGGACTCGCCCCAACATAAATGGACACATGATGTGTCCAATTCATATGTTGGGGCCACATGGGGCCTAATTTGTCATAGTTGTGTCTAGTTGACTTTTGATCAGTCTTTACATGGAATAACTGATAGTTTCTGCAATATTTAACTTGCCTATGAAGCCGGACGAGCTTGCACATCATGAGGGCGAACTCGCCCCGGCGTGAGTAGTATGGGGTAAGTCCGCCCTGTTGGTTATTTTCCTTACTCCTGCACTTACTAAAAGTTATAGAGTGCTGAAAATATGGGGGTATGTAGCTAAGAAACGTAGCTTTCATTTGGAAGTAGGATAATTTTCTAACTTGTAAAATGAGTCCAATAGGCAAGCCTGAAAATTAGAGGGCGGACTCGCCCCGCTCTCCCCTACAATACTCAATATTTTGTTCGGTTTCAAAAATGCAGTAAGTTTACCAAAATAGTCATAACTGGTTAACGGTATACCATGAAATGTTGTGATTCTTTTTGCTGATAACAGTTAATAACTGCAGCTATTGATTCAAGCATTGGTTGCCTTTATATTCTGGTAAGAAATATTTTTAATATTTATTTTGACTTCAAGTACAGGTTTTATATCAGGTTTATAGCACTATAAAACATAAATACTGGTGAAAAATATACACATTCAAACATGATAATAACATTACTGAATTACCACCCGTTAGTCAACAATTGTCTTAAAACTTTCCACGCGGGTATTAGTTTTACCATATACAAAACAGATTTTTAAAAACATTTCCCAATTTTCAAAGTGAATCTCAAGAATGACTGAATCAATACTAGACATGTTTGTACTTATTCTAACGCATTTCTCATGGTGTTTCCTAATATGGCGACATTTTTGGAATATTTTGGGAAATGTTGGAACTTTCGTCTGCACTTGACGCATGCCGTGTGGAAAGTGTTCAAAACTTTGTCTTATTACATCACAGCCATCCAAAAGCGGTATTCCTTTAACGTGTTTAAGGTTTTCCCTTTATGTTATAATGGTATTTGTTTGCATCAAAGAACATGGAAAAATATTAATTAGCTTGTTCTGTTATTTTTCACACATCATAAATTATTAGATTTTTCTCAAAAATATCAATTACTCTTAACATTTTTATTGACAAATTACGTAAAAATTGTATTCAATTTTACCAGAGAGATGTCATGACAAGCCGCTCGCGAGTGAACGATTCCAATTCTACACTTTTTAATGCTTATGAGCTTATTCTGCCTTGTTAATGGATTTTAATAAGGTGCAATAGGCTAATAAGATGACTCCAAATTATACTTTTGGACTACAAGGGATAGTAATAAAAACCCAAAAGAATTCGGATGCTCAACCGTCAGACGGTTTAATTTGACGCAATAATCTTCCGTATGGGCGTTCAATCCGTACGGCTAATCCTAATGCCCCAGTCACATGTACCCATGTGAGCTGGGTGACCCCAACACGGTGAGTGAACAATCAGCAAAGAAATTCAACGGCCGGCCGCATTGATTTTTTTTTTGTCACCGGGTCCATACCGTTCTATGCCGGGTCTATACAGGCTCCTCATCGGCCTGGTACCGGGCTCCTACCAGTGATACCACCTCCTCACCGGGTCCTCACCGGCCGGAACGCCTGGGTACCGGCCGAACCGCCTTGATGACGTCATCAAACCGCCCTTTATAAGCTGAGCGCTCAAGCTCGCTGCTTCACTCGCATTCCAGACTTCTCTGTTTGTCAGATGTATCCGTGTAAGCTGGGCGGCCCCAATTACCGTGTGAAAAGTGGTGCGGACGGCGGCACACGGTGAGGACACACGGTGGTTGTGGTTGTGATTGCCCGACTATTGTGTGATAATGGATGGGTTTGTCCATATTGAGTAGTGGATGCCAGCTGAAACGGGCGCATGCCGCCTGGCCTGGATAACCCGGTCCGCGGAACGGACTCTCACCGGGTGCTCGCAGTGTGACACCATACGGGTTTGCACGGTACCTGCCAAATAACGCCTGGTTAACAGGTTTGCACGGTACCTGCCAAAAAAACGCATGGGTAACATTCTGTTAACGTGTTGACGGTCTCGTAACGTCTCCGTAACATCCTATTAGCATCCTATTACCGTTTCATCGGAATTGTACCATCTCAAAACTCCTGCCGGGCGCGGATGGACGGCAAAGTCCATGGCAAAACGTGTTACGGACGGGAAACGTGTGTCCTCACCGTGTGCCGCCATCTGCACCAATTTTTCACACGGTAAGGGCTGCCCAGCTCACACGGATACATGTAAAGGCCCCATAGGGGCTGTTTCTACACTTTTTTGAAATTAACTAAACAGTCACTGGGTTTATCTTTATCCCGTATTGAGTTTGCTTCTCTACCAGTCAGCTGTAGAACGGGAGCCCGTTTCAATTGAGGGCGCTCTAAAACGACGGGTGTACGTAACCAAGGTAACGCACACCCGTCAATTTGCGCAATGATTGAATTTTCCCCTTTTACACCCAATTATCTGCATAAAAAGTAACTATCCATCGAGTTGAGGGCAGCATAAGGTATCAGAACTCCTTGCGACATCCAGTTAGATGATTTAATTTAACCTTTAACCGCAACATCACACGACACAAGCTTTAATTATGTCTTTTTTGACCGGTTTGCTGCGATGAGACCACCATTTTCTAGACGAGATTACACCATTTTATAGAATTTTTAGTGTAAGAGTGATAATTTTTACATTAAATATAAGCCCCGTAGTATTTAGAAGTGATGCCTTTGGGTGCCGGTGTATGCGTTGTGCGTCAACAAATTTCTGATTGCACCATCACCAAAATGGCCAAAATATACCCCTTTGTGTGCCTCCTTCGAACAGGAATATTTGCCCATGGGATTCCTCTGGATACTCATGTTATCATATTTACACACAATGCAAGTTTGCACATGATTTTTACAGTTGAAAGTCCGAAAATCGGGTGAAACATTTTGCACATTTAGGAATTTTTGCTAATGTAAACAACAGTCGCTTACACCATGTACACGCCCTCACGTGGTCACTAGGAACGATCTTGCGTATGGTTGGGTAGAGTGTACACAGTTTTGCTTTGTTGTCAACGGCAAAGGGGGATCTCCGGAGTCCACCTATATACGTTGGTGTCATAATGTATAGGTTGTACCATATTTGTCTCGTCTCGCAGGCGGCCATACACGACTCCGAATATGGTACAGCCTACATTTGAGACCAACGTAGCAAAACAGCTACGAACTATATTTTTTTCTCTAAGAGTAAATCGAGTAGGCGATGCTTTGATTATAGTGTGACTACCATGGCACAATGCGTGGTAACTGATACATTTGTTCCATAACTCGCACTTTTGCAGTGCGTCTTATTTTCCAGTGCGTCTTAGTGCAGTTCGCAGGACAACGACGCTTACTTTTGCAGTGTGTAGAACAATGACGCCTGCGTGGTTGTTGCACTTTTACCTGCATTTATGCCAGACAATATAACACGGGTACGGTCTTAAAACAATACCTTTATTCTCTAACTGTTATAGATAAAGAGTGAGCAATGTTATATCTCAATTTGCTTGTGCTTGGTGCTTCATGTATTAACTTTATTAAAAGTTTCACATCACATGTCACATACAAACTTTATTGTTGACATATTACATATATATATATATATAGATATATAAAAAAATTCAAAGTTTAGACCTTCCGAGAAAGGGAGTCGTTACTCTGAGTTTCATGCTTAACGCAATCGTCAGACGAACGGAAGGTCTAAACTTTGAATTTTTATATAGCTCTTCCTTTACTGGAATTGAGCACTTTGATTCGAAAGATAGTCTACCCATGAAATCGATTCGATGTTCATGACATTTTATATAGATATATATATAGATAGATAGATAGATAGATATATTCTTTGAGCAAGAGAATCTTATACATTAATCAAAAACACACACTATATACATACATAGCCTATACTGTTTCGTTCATCATCGAACGAGATTCGTATGGCAAAGAGAATAGTACCCAGGTATACTTACATAAATTTCACGGTAGAATTGAGGGTTTCATGGCAACCATGTCATTCACTTTAAGGTCATTTTCAAATCATTGGACGTGGGTGATAAATGTATATATACTAACCACTTTGTAATGGCCTTAGCCAAACATCCACGGAGAGCGGTTGTTGGTAGACTTTTCATCACACATCCTACGAAATGAATCTGCATCTGTGTCCAGATAGTACTTGTACCCTTGAGTTAATGAATCTCCGAATGTAGACAATAATTATATGCATATATTTAACATTGCACTTATTTATTCCTACTGTACTGACAAATAGATAAAAATCGACGGTGTTTCTGCTTCTCTTACACATGTCATGTTTTGGGATGATCTATATTTATTTGGCAGTATGTTTCTGTTATTGTATTAAAAAAGGCACTCAAGACATTTTCCCGATCTAATCTTTTTCTTTGTATTATTATGTTAACTTCTGTTATTTCGTATCTTTGTAAGCGCTTTTAGCCTCCGGGAAATAACGCATCATAAATACTTGTTGTATGACTGTATTGTATGTGTTGTATGTTCGTGCGCCGTAATAGAACCTGATATATCTCTCGCATTACTTAAACTCAGGGTGTTCGGGGTTATCATGAGCTTCCACTAGATAATCGGGAGTTTTCGGTACTCCCACGATGTTTTTCTTAAGGGGTCATGGTTGTGTTTTTTGTCGCTCAAAAGAGGTTGAATTCACTGGTTGGAGTTACATTGATCGCTTACAATCCATATTGCCACCCACCTATACCCCCCCCCCCCCCCCTTCACCCGTAGAAAATATTGATAAATTCCTTATTATGCACACATACATTACAGGTATTATACCGCCATGTTTAAATACGGCGGTGATAAAGAGAATATGTGGTCTCCGTATCGGATCAATTTCCTTAGTTGTATGGTAATCAGGATGATCAAAATACATTAATTTAGGAAGGACGGGGCAACCTTTTGAATCAGCCAAATGTAGGTGTTAACTATGAGTAAACTATAAACTATTCTGAGATTCGAACCCATGACCATTGGCGAATGTCCCATGGCGAATGTCATACCATGGACCATCTAGCCTGTCGGTGTCGAGGTAGCGATTTTAGTGGTTAGGGTGACTCATCTATAACTCATACGATCGAAGTCCTTGCACTAGTATAACAAATATTAATTCGTGATAGCTTACTCATAGGTAGAACCCAAATTAAGTTCAGGGTTACCATACTGGGCGGGCATAAACATTTTGAATTATCGAACTACTATTAATAGCCTCTTCATTTTGGCGAAGTTCCTTGTTGTCCCGTTCCACTAACCGCTTCAGCAACCGTGCTCCCTTCTGTTGGGCCCACGCGATTGTTAACCAAATCATTGCAACGGCACATAAAAATAGCTATAAATCCCACACGGAATTTAGAATTAAAGACCGCGTATATGAGTGGATTTAGTAAACTTGAAAGTACAGCCATCACTAACTTCATAATATGTAGCACCGAACCCCATTTGGCCGTGTCGTCTGCTCCGGTCAGTTCCTGTATGGAAAACAATAGTAAAAAACAACATGAACAAATAGCTATTTTGTTTTAATTGCAGGTTAAAGTTAGTGGGAAGTGGTATGACAAGGTGAACGTATAATGTAAACACAAAAGTGATTTATTTAGCAATATAAAACACAGTGCCATTTTGTTGTCCCTTTAAAGCATACAGGGCGTCTTAGATTGATTGGTACCGTGTTTGAAAAATATGAAAGCAACATTGCAGTCCAAGTCTAATGACTGTGATATAATGGGGAACATGTTTCTTTCTTACTCACTATGTTAATTTCATCAAAATATCTTAATCCATTCAGCGTATTTTGATTGATGAAGCTCACACCAAACGACGGCTGCTTCAGAAAGTATGGTATAAATCATTCAAGCAGAACAATTTCTTCGATCTATTCAAAAATTGCTTCTTAAAACATCACCAACAGTTGATATCTATTATTTTTTTAGTGGAAATCAAAAGAGGACAAAGGACATAACCTGTTTATCATTTAAATTGAGGTTTGTGCCAAACATGGTTAAATTATTCTGGGACACCCTGTATTCGGATTATGCAAATATTACCCTATTTAGTATCGTTTATGTTTAGAAACTTTATCCAACAATACAGAACGTTGACCAACTATCTACAACATCATCAGTAAGTACAGGGCGTTTCAAAAAAGTGTACCATGTATACAAACTGCATTTGAAATAATCATGTTCGGTAATCTTTAATGTGTCATTAGAACTTTTTTCTATCCATTTTCGAGCTTTCGTTGACAAATAATGGCATTTCTTCTCAGGCATGTCAAAATTCAGTGTGTAATTGAACAACATCAATCGAATCAATAATAATCTATCTACTACACATTGATAATTAGCTAAATTTGAGCAGAAAACATAGTTTCATCTCTATTTTTCATTAAAAACCACACAATATTTGAATATTGGATGTATTTTAAGCAATACATTGATGTATCCTATAAATCATCATCTCAAATGCAGTGTTTTCAGTTGAAAATCCAATTCCTGCTAAAACGTGGGCAAAGTGGGATTCGCACTCTTGTGGGATGAAGTGTATTTGATAGAAGACTAATATGGCTTACCCACAGTTTATTTTTTTGAAAACAAAAAACATAGGATGTATTTTTAATAATTTTTGTCTCTCATGGGACACATTTTTTAATACGTCCTGCATTAGTTATTCTGTCCCTGTCCAACTTACTTCCTTGTCCAACTTAGGGAGCACAACAAAACTCAACCGCTGGTTCCGCCCGGTTGGGACCGCATATCATTGTTTAGAACAATAGAAACCGGCTGCAACCGCACGGAACCCCACGGAACGGGCGGTTGCCGGGCGGTCGAGTTTTGATGTGCTCCCTTACTACCTTTGACTTTAGGGTAACTTTGATCATTTTCCCAACATTGGTCTGGAAATTGGCCGACTCCAATCGGTGACACTGGAGTAAGACCTTTATATCCACTTACCTCTCGTACAAATATCGTGAAGTAGGGAGCCCAGCACACCGCAAATACAAACACCAGCAGTACCAACATCTTGAGAACTTTGTATTTCCCTTTACTCAACGCGCCGCCTCCTTCCCCCTTGGCATTACTCAAATTAGCGCTGATCTCATTGGCTTTCTGTCTTATGAATAGCCCTATCAACAGGTAGTCGACTGAAATGATCACCAACGGAAGGAGATAAATAAGTACAAACAGAAGTGCGGCATAAACCCTCTCGAAATTCTCGGCGATTCCATGCGACCCGCACGCCAAGATGGTGTCGTTTGGGTTGACCCCTGAACCCAGCTCGATCTGTTCGTTGGAACCCGATTCATCACGGATTTCCCCGGAACCGGAAGAGTAGTATTCCTTCTCGTAGACGGAATATTCGTAGAGGGCGGGCGCCGCTACGGCAAAGGCGATAATCCATATGGTGAAATTTAGCAGCACGAGGTGTTCCCTTCTTTGAAATCGTGGTCTGCTGTGGATAACTGCCATACGTCTATCTTCGGCGATGGCGATCATGCATAAAATGGAAGCGGCGATACAAAAGTTCGGCAAGAACATGACTAACTTACATCCGGGATTCCCTGTGGGGGAAAAGAAGAAAACAAAACATCTTTCGTTATACAATTTCAATTGATGTTGTGTTTGAAACAAAAATCCTTAAAATCTTTTGTAAGAAAGCGTTGGCAAACGCACCCCACACGGTGAATCTGTTCCATGAACAGATGTTGTTTGTACAATTGCAGTTGTATTAAGCTGTAAGCTTGCACTGCATAAACCTGGTTTTTCACATTCAAGGCAGAAAATAAACGGTTACTGGCATTAACAATACTGATTTTTTTTGTTATGCTTAGCCATACTGTCTGCAGTTTTGTCAGAGTAATTCTTGTTTTTCACCTTTTATTATTAAGCATGGATGATTACGGTCTAAAACTGTTGCTTAAAACATATAGTATTACGGACAAATATTTAAATTTGAAAACATTGATTTATTCCAATGCCATGGCGACAACTTGTCTTGAATGTCGTTTAGCTGTTCAAATGTTTCAAATCAAGATTTCACATAATTGCTTTATTTTGGTTTAAAATTATTTATTAGCTACTATTTTCGTTTGAAAGCGATCGATAAAAATCTATTAAAAAAATCGCTTTGCACATAATTGTACAAGTGTAAATGCCAGGAAACACGAGAGAGGTCGTTCACTCAGATCAGAAGCATTGAGATAAATGTACGGATACTCCTATGGAGTATGGTACCAAACCAAAATATATTAACGAACAATATTTATTTCGTAAAACGAAACACCCCTCAGGTCTATATGAACAGGGGTAATGAAAGAAATATGGAATAAATGATGCAAAAATCTCAATTTTGATGATGAAAAGTAAATTTGATCGGGTCAGACACCTTTAAGAGAAATAATATTTTTATAAAATATGGTGAAAATCATCATGGTAGTTAAACCTATAATTTTCCAGTGTTTCTAGATTTTCTTATTTTTACATTTTTAATTTCTTTTTTATAAAGATTTCTTTCCATATATAATTATTCGATTTTGGGGGTCAAATAATAATCACAAATCGCATTGAGATAGCAATTAGTTTATCAACTTTTGATATGACAAGGAAGAGTATGCCATATGAGGGTTGTAGATGGCATAATTTACCACTAGTAGCAACTGTGTTGGATCGATGAATTTAACTGCAAGGTCCTAGGAGCGTACATAACGGCGGCAACGAGTGTTTATCTGCTGTTTGATTCTTATATACTTGTTAGCCGGATTCAGTTCAAGAACGGGTTCTTCGTAATGGTTGAAACATTGACATTGAAGTTGTCACTGTACCACACAGAGCTGGCATACTACATCTTACATCTAACCATGCGTTTGTATTTCATTGCTATCTGTGAAAGCACTCAAGTAGTAAGCGTTTCTATAGAGGAGACTAGTTAGCTTGGTAGCTGTCTTTGCCATCTTAGTGACATCTAAGTTCCATTAGATGTCTCTGACGGTGAGAATAAGAAGCTTTGTGCTATTTGATTCTGTCAGCGGAGTCTCATAAACTGGAGGCTTGAATAGCTGTCAGGGGCATACAGTATTTACAGTATGATACACTGATAGATCTTACGTTTTGGGACCGAAGAGCACATTCCATGTATAGACTTCTGCAGGTCGTTGACGTTTGACGCTGGTGGTGATTTTAATCTTTGTATGGGGCATACAGGCGCATGAAGGAAACGAACAAGAATCATCTTTAAAGGGAGCGTTTGAACAGGAAAATATGCACTGGGTAATCTTTAGCGGGAGTAATGGAATAGGGACACGCGTATTGAGTATTATTAACAGGCGCGTACACCATTGAATAATCTTAAAAGGAATTACTTGAACAGGAAAACGTACGTTATTTAGTGTTTGAGTGGTCTTAAAAGGGAGCGGTGGAGCAAGAAAACGTACGTTATTGAGTTAAACGTGCGTTATTGAGTTAAACGTACGTTATGGAGTTACACTTACATTATTGAGTTATACGTACGTTATAGGGGGTAACGTACGACATTATTAGTTATCTCCTGCATGTTCACACAATACGGAAAAATACCTATGGTTTGGCATGCCTAACCATAGGTATTTTTCCGGATGTGAACATGCAAAGGATAACGAATTTATCGTTTAGTTAAGCGATCTCGACAGAAAGAAAATGATATCGAAAACACTTCAACATTTCAAGAACTACCCTTCAACAACGCTGAATTCAACTCCTAATTCTGCCTCCGTAAAATGTTTGAAAGTCAACAGGCTCTGTGCTGTCATCTCTGTCTAATAAGTAAACGCGAAAAACACGGCCGGATATTTGTTGGCAGAAAATGTATTTTTCGGCGTGGATCGGCCATTAAATGACCAGTATCGATATAATCGTTAATTTCAAGCAACTCTTACACCGACGCAATGCACTCGCTTTACATGTGATATATTACCGATCATAACGCAAATGCTTGGTAACGCGGTTATCAAACGTATTAACCAATGAAATTGCAGTAATTACACACCTACTAAACGATAATGGGTTAAATGTATGTCACGTTATTGTTATTTCTGTACGTGTACGAGAGTGACGGTACAGGATAGCGTACGTGATCTTAAAAAGGAGTACTTGTACAGGCAAACGCATGTCAATGGAGCATCTTTGAAGAGAACGCTGAAACAGGGAAACTCACATCGAGTTTTCTTCCTCTTGAATGGAAAATGTAAACGTAAACATAATTTAGTGATCTTTAAAAGGAGCACTGGTATATGGGAAAAACGGATTTGGAAAGTTTAATTCTGAGCAAATAACACCAACTCTTCGAGTTTAATTTCCATCACTATGTATTTAGTTAGAATCAGAGTATTATTTTGATATACTTTAAAGTGAGAAGATGTGTTACCATGGTTATTTCACCATGCTTCTACTGCCAACTATCATAAAGCATAAATAAATTCCTCTAAGAACGGGAACAATTCTCCCGTAATGAATTTCCTTTAATCCCTAAACAGGGAAAACCTCGTCACTAACGTAAAAGGAATCAAAAACTGAATTTACGAGTTGTCTTTTTGGATACACTGAAAATTGAAGAGATTGGTTGCCATGGAACATTTCATAAGCATATTCTATTGTAATCCAAAGTACAACATAAGTTTGCGTTATTAATACGTTTTGCGCAAAAACACCAAATATTAAGAAATATAAAATAAAGACGACTGTTCAGAATCACTTTGCAGATTTAGATAAAGGTTGCTTTTCACCTAGGAAAAAACGCCTAAAACACCTGCTTTGTTGGGTTCATCTACAGATCAAGGAGCTTGTATAATTAGAGTTGAACTCTGAGATAATTTATTTTGGATATAGCTCCCGACCCTCTGTGTCACGAAAGGGGAAAGGTATGACATATAAAGTCACTAAAACAAAAATTACAATTAATAACATTATAAAAATATAACGATTGATGACGGTGAAAGTATTACTTTCACGTAAAACAATCAAGATAAGCATAAAATAATCAAGATAGCAAAAGAATGATAACAATGTACGTTAAGTGAAATCTCGCCATCAAAACATCCGCGAGCATCGCTGACTATCTCAATGAATGAAACTGAAGATGAAGAAAGACAACGTAAAAATAGAAGAAGAATACTTATTGTATCAAAGGGAATACTAACAAATATCGATGACGATACTATAATTGATACTATAGATTTTTTCCCGCAACCTGCACATATTGTTATTCATTATTAAGGCATGTCTGTGGACGCTCCTAAAACAAATATTCTCATGCAACCTGCTAATTTAATTATATTACTAGTAATTTAAATCAGGTTGAAGGTAAACATTTTAATGGACACCTTTGCGGTAAGTAAATGTCAATAGAGCATATCGTCCCCTTAAAACCAGAACTGTCTATGTCCAAAAATTGCATTTTGAGAAAAACGCGTTTGAAAGTTCAATTGAAGCTGACAAATCAGAAAATTCAAATAAAGTCTAAATCTTTACTCATACTTTGTTAAAAGTGATTTATGAGCATCATACTCAAAGACTCCCGGGTGGTCGAAAAATGGACATAACCAGTTCTGGTTGAAGAATGTGACAATCGTAACAGCCACAGTGATCAATCTACGTCGTAAGTCAGCAAAAATACCATTTTACTTCAATAATATCGCGCTTCAATCAGTGTGTTATGCTCATTACATACTAGCCAGTCGCAGATATTGGCGATTGGGAGTCGCTCGAGTGGACTATGAAATAGAAATTGCTCACAAGCAACTATAGATTGTTATTCATTATTAAGGCATGTCTGTGGACGTAAAACAAATATTCTCATGCAACCTGCTAATTTAATTATATTACTAGTAATTTAAATCAGGTTGAAGGTAAACATTTTAATGGGCACCTTTGCGGTAAGTAAATGCTCTTGTTATTCCTCACTTTGATTATGGAAGCACAGTTTGGTCAAACTTTTCTGCCGAATGTCATAGAAGATTACAGGTTCTTCATAATAATTTAGCCAGGATAATACTTTCAGCTGATATAAGAACACCAACAAATGATTTGATGGATGCACTTCAATGGGTTAAACTTGATAAAAGATGGCATAATCACCTTTTACTAATTGTGTATAAATGTTTAAGAAATGTAAGTCCATCATACTTATCGATGCAGTTTGAATTTGTTCATAATAACCATTGTCATGTAACAAGAAATCACACGAGTAATACTTTGGTTGTATCGAAATTTAAGTCGAACTCAGGTATGCGAACGTTTCATGTTAGGGCAGCATATGCCTGGAACAACTTGCCATCAACAATCAGAACCGAGCTTGAGAATATGTCAGTGCAACAATTTAAAACAAAGATCCATGGAATTTAAATTTTGTGTTCTAAAGTATATTACAATTCTGCATTTCCTTGCTGAATTTATCTGATGGTTCTGTATATATATATTTATGTAAATAGTTGTTATATTCCATGTATATATATTGTAAATAATTATGTATTTTTCTCTGTGAAATGAGGGCCTGCTTGGAAAGCAGTGCTTGACACTGAAGCTGTTTACCCTCAATAAAGAAAGATTAAATAATAATAACTCGACAGATCGAACGACCAGTCATGCACGAGTTTGGATTGAAATCAACTGCAGCGATTCTAGCCTAACGACCTGGTGCGACCTGTCCCGACATTTGGAAAGTCGCGTGTGGTCGCCGCTGAATAAAAATGGAAAATAAAATGGTAAATTACGTCATCCCCCGATCACTGTGCCCCTCCCCCTCCCTATACAGTTTTATATAAAAAAATTGAAATTAACAAAAACAAGTTGTAAAATTAAGGGGTCTAGAGGGTTTCAGCATCCATCTTCAAAAAGTGTTTAAAATACATTAATTTGATCAATTCCATGATCAGGTGGTACTGTGACTCGGCATAATGGCTAAAATGGACACTGTTACTTCCTCTTACCACATTTAGTCGTAAACAAATAATTGTTGTGACTCAAAAAGCCGAGGTTAGATGTTGACAGTTATTTGAAATGGTAAAAAATCATGTGTAGCTTATTGTTTTTGCAAAATAATAGTTTTATGTCATTGTGAGGATTGAAAGTATACACAATAAAATTTAAAAAATTGTCCCTTAAGATTTTACACCACTAAATGATTGTATTCCTTGCCGACGAAATTCGGCTTTTCTCTCAATCTGACCATCCTATGGCCCCATCATAATCATAAGTAATCAGGAAAGGTACTTATTGCCCTCAAATGATTAAAGTGGGAATATAATTCTGATTTTAGGACTAATACATATTACCACAGTGCAAAAAGAAATCTTTTCAGTACATTTGGCATGTTTTTGTGTGATTTTGACTGACAATGTTCTGTCAACACTGCTCAATTTGATGATGCGAGCGATACGCCAGCTGTCCAAAATCGGGGACTTATTCTCGGAACTTTCAGGGTTACCCTATATAAATTTTGTACTTCAATGATCCCAAATATCATAAACTTGAAGAAAAATGTAAAGTTGAAAAATCCAGTCGCTTTATAAGCGAGAAAATCGATGTTTTCTAACACCCCTTTAAGTATAGGGGCCTAGTGAGTGGTGTGGTATCTAATGATCTAAAAAGGGTATTTGAACAGGCAAACGTATGTCAATGAAGCATCTTTGAAGAGAGCGCTGAAACAGGAAAACTCACATCGAGTTTTATTCCGCTTGAACGGAAAATGTAAACGTAAACGCATTTAGTGATCTTTAAAGGGAGCGCTGGTACAGGGAACCGTGCGTTATTAAGTGATCTTTAGATGTAGTACTGAAATAGAGAAACTCACATTAAGTATTCTTTAACAGAAGCGTTTGAACGAAAAGAATGTAAACGTAAACGCAATTGAGTGATATTTATATCTTTAAAGGAAGCGCTGGTAGGGGACCTGTACGTCATTAAGTAATCTTTAAAGGTAGTACTGGAACAATTAAAGGAGAACCGTACTGGAACATAAACCGACCCTAATACAAACGCTATACTATTATACTAACTAAACTCAATAATAAGATTCTTTAAAAATGTTCCATTATGGAGAAATCGAGTTTTGTCTGTGATTTGTTTACTTACTCGATGGACATCGCCACATATTCATATTTTGTGACGTATTTGTACCGCGATACACCTACTACAAGTGCTATCGCAAGAATATAACGGACATCAAATGCAGCGCCCACTAGCGACCAGCTGAACAATAGGAATCGAACCACAGCTAAACATCAATGGTCGCTTACTCTGGTTCCACTATATTAGAAAATTGACATATCAAAATTGTTGTTTTATGGTATGAATCTAATGAATATTAGTCAAACCTCTATTATAAATGAGATGAGAGCCAAATACCATTCCCCTGCAACATAGCAGATCGATACAGATGAGTGAAAATTAACGTGTCGCAAAAAAAAATTCGAAAATTCAACAAAAACTAAAAATGTTGCAACTTTCATTTCAAGATTTCTCTGTAATGTGTGTGCAGTAAAGAGAATGATTTCGTTTATAATACTTATTAATACATCAAGGAATATTTTGATAGCTTACTTATTGAAATTGATTCAATAAATCGTCTAATATCAATACACCCGTAAGTCCCAAAATATGAATAATTTAGTTGTCCTCGATCAGTCCTTCTTATATTTGGTCATCTCTAAAACATTTTTAGTGAGTTCACACGCTCACCATAGGCCGGTGAACAATGATGTCAATAAAAAAAAAACCCAATACAACAACAAAAGTATTTCAACACATTTCCCAATCGACACCCAGCCCATCAACGGCTAATAATTGGCGTTTGAACTCACGTCAACTTAGCATAATCACACGCTACTACACAGTCATGAATGCCTTCATTGTACACCGGTCTATCTGTAGTCAAATCCGGCGCCACTACTCTGATACAATACATATATGGTCATGTGTTTTAAGCTCGCCTCCTTTCGCGTTACACACGGATTTTGGCTTTCGCGACATGTTTTTAACTTTACACATTTATATTTGCTTGTATACCCCCTGAGGTAGTAAAAGTATACATTTTCTTAAGGGAAATTGCATGAGGAAACCAAATATGCCATTATAATTATAGTACGACTAAGAACTAAAATGGTATGATCGGAAATGTTCGGAAAAATATCAGAGTTTATTAATTTTTAATTTGAGATCCATATATTTTTTATACCTCATACCCCTATTTTTTATACCTTATACCCCTATTATTATTTACTTTACATATTTGAATTCCTCCTGAAATTACCCATTAGATGATATATAATTGTCAAAGTTACTACGTCGGTATGGTAATTATACTGGCTAGTGAATATCTCCAATTTTTTATTTTATATATTTTTAGACTGCATTTCTAAATTCCTCTAGTTACAAGCTTTCCAAAAATGTATACTTTTGCTATCATAGGTTGACAACTTTTTCTGTTATAGTCATTTTTATAAATCCGGTAAATTGAGGCTGATTATTCATGTTGACTGTGTAGCGAATAGGAAGAAAGCTGATGATCATGGACTTATCCATCATTATTTAGTTGTTACAAATAGTTGACAAGTCTGTTGAACCACATACTTAAAGACTACTAAATATCCTTTAAAATGGGACCAGAATGGTGTTTGTAACATTAGGGGATGACTAGTTATTGTAAAAAGAACAAAGCATGAGATTATCCCCATTGCGTTTGTACATGCGGCACCCCTTCCGGCGGCACCCCTTCCAGCACCACCCCTGGTCCCCAAACATCAAACAGCTGTATGTCCCATTCTGTATTAGCTATACTAATGCCATTTTGCAGGCAGATAGCTTGTTATTAGGGCTTTAAAATGATACCAAATTTGTTGATAAAGCGTGACCATATATGTTCATCGGTTAAGCATGAGCGGGTAATTTGACTATGAATAAGGTTGCAAGGTTTTAGAACTGACGGAAAATAAGATAGGGAGGTCGAGACAACCAAACAATATTTTATTATTGGCCTACTGGTATTTGGAAAATTCAGTCATGGATGATTAGTTCAATAGTTAAATGCTGTCACTTGGAGGCGCTGTAGTTAATGTCCATAGTCTACTACTTGTGCTAGGGGGCGGGGGGGGGGGGTACCGCGCCATTTTGCGATATTTTGCGAAAACGATCGTGGTTATCACGTGATACGTATCGTTGAAAAATAATTTACACTGTTTTAACGAAATGCACTGTGGGATTGTGTTACCAGCCTAAAATCAAAGAGGTCGCAAACCCGGTCGCAAACTTGCTTATAATTGTATATTATTAAATATTAGCCTAGCTATAACAAGCTAAAAGTGACATCTCTGAATGTATAAACAAAGTGTGCAAAGGAGAAATTGTTGGGCACACTGGTAAAATGGTTTTACAACAAGTTTTGCTATCATTAATTAAACTGAACTCAAGTTAAATTACTTATTTATCGAGCAATAATATAATTGTTTACGCATTTTAATTGTTTAGATACAAAGTTAAATAAATCAAGGATACATTTATGATAGTTATAAATAAAAAGAAAACTATAAACGCATGGACGGCCTGGCAATATCCTCAAATAGGTCTTACATACTGAATAAAGCACAAGGCAGCTATCATTTTTACAATGTAAAACAACTGCAAAACAATTGCTGCCTCGTGCTTTATTCCGTATGTAAGACCTATATGAGGATATTGCCGACGGCCTTAATAATTGATAAAAATTGACATAACAATGATGTTACATTAATCCACCATCAAGTTTAAAAAATAGAAAAATAAAAGGATAACAAGGAATATTCGAAAATCGAACCCGTGATTGCCGATTGCCAACGACATGGCCAACCTATGCACGCCACAGAGATCCACGACTATAATTGTGATAGTTTTATTATTTAACCATATCCATTTATTTATAACGAACGGCTTTTTATTGTGCCATTTTTGCCAAATGTGTTTGTTTCTCTCGCACAAAATGTGTTTGTAATGTGATTATACTCCTTATTTTTGAAAGAACGGTAAATTCTTTTGACATTTTCGAACACAAAAAATGGCGTAATTTACAGCAGCGTGTCCGTGTGGGCACGCATACAGATGATGCCGGTAGGCTAAGCAAATCCAGCGGCAAGACCCCGCATATAAAACAAAAGTGCTCCTAATGGGGCTCGAACTCACAAGCTTTCGCTCCCCATGTAAACGTTCTATCCACTACACTAACCGTGCTTATTGAACAAAATGTTTGCAAATAATTTATTAATATCTAATTTTATTAATTGGACCGGGGTCATGGGTTAACCCTAACACTCCCGGTGGATTTTCCAACGAAATTTTTTTCAAGCAAAAAAAACACACACAACAAGAGGTGCCACGCCCTGGGGTTTGAACCCACGACCTCTCGGTTGACAGGCGAACGCTCTACCAACTGAGCCTCGGGGGAAGCTATGTAGCCCGGGGCCATTATTTCACCCAAAAACCTCAGCGCCAGGTGGAACCGACAGGCTGGGAAATGGGATTTCATGGGGTACGGGGCTGTTAGGGTTAATGCACTGTGTTAAATTCTACATTCCCGGCCGCCACTCTGTTCAAAGGCACAAAAAAGTGGACTTGTTTTAAGCTTTTTTTTGCAATTCTCAGGTGTGCGGCTAGAAATTGGCTAGAAATCCATCCATTTTAGAACATCTGAAATTTAAAGTGGACCCGCACACCCGGGAAAGTATGATGCCAAGGGCATATATTTTGCACGTAAATCCAATACAAGAGTTCAGAAAATCGACCAAAATATGACGTCATGACCATTGCTTCGGGACAAATTGGCGCGGTACCCCCCCCCTATACTTGTGCTACACCAAATAGCTGTGCCGAGCTTGCGTAGTCTACATTGTAATCAAGGAGTTATTATAGTAAACTGGAGGAGGCACAAGCATCGAACCCATTTAACTAACTCTGTCCTAGGTGCTAATGGGTCCCTATGTCCACGGGAGGTTCTGGTCGACCCGATATCGATCACAGAGTGGCTTGTCCTTTTCGCGTTCGTCACCATATTACCCATAGTTCATTGGGGATTTATAGGGTAAATCCTTGCAGCCTTCACTATTTTACACACGCTCTTTTTTAAATGCTGGCGATATTAGACGTGATAGAGGGACGTGTGGAACAAATCTAGTTTATAGGATCATGGCGTCCTTCAAGAGTTTATTTTCGAAGATGATATTACAAATTCATTCAAAGTTGGACATGCGGTGTCACGGTCCCAACTATGATGTAAACGGTGGCTACAAATATTGTATACACATTGACTTTCAACAGACTGTGCGACGATGTGCGACTTCATGATAAATAACGAAAAACTAATTTAATTTTAATTAAGCTACTTTTGTTGCATCGTGGCCAAAAAACGGGTAGCCTGGAAAAAATTGAGCTATCAATGTATTGGGCTACATTTTACTGTGGGCTGTGGCCTAGACGGCACTGTTACGTTGCGTGTTGGGAGACCTCTTATGTTCATGTAGTTAACAACCCTGTGACGCAATAGGGGATTGCGAGGGACATACATGGGTTGAATGCGGCCAAACAACCGCGCTATACAAAGGCAAGTGAAATGGCGTGGCCTTTGTTGGTTGAAAAGAAGCGATTTATTCCATAACAACTCCTTGCTTAGACTTCACAAGTCTTTCATTTTGCGATATCGACACGGCTTAGCTAGCAAGCACGGAAATATTTTAAGTACAGGCGGTACAACTACGTCATAATCTATCCCATGTTATCCCGTCGGCAATTGCGGCAGATGGAGCGAATTTTAAAACATACAGGGCGAGAGAAAATGATCGCATATTCGAGGTGATACAGCTGATTGAATAGAAAGGTTGGACTTGATAAATATTTATTCACTGACATTCATGCGTGTACAGGGTGAGTCAAAATAGTCAGGTCCCGATTTCACCGATTTTTTTAAACCAGTTAAAATTAAAAAATGAATATATTAAATGACTTGCCTAGCAAGGTGGCATTACTAGCTATAACCTAAATTTTATTTCATTCAAATTGGTTATTCGAAACGGGAGATATGATAATTTTTCTAAATTCTGTGAAATAAAATCTGTTCCAACTTATCTAAGGGATCCCTATGGATGTTAATGTTTAACGCGCGCCTTTTGAATAAGTCAATCAAAGGCGTGTTGGTATCCACAGCAATTACAATAGGAAAAGAGATTCTATTGTCTTTGCGGTTATGTTTTCAATAGTTTTCGTGCAATCAGAGATAGCCTATAACAAACATTATTGAGTTTTAGCAAAATGTTGACCAAAGTATTTTGAAACTTGTTATTTTAATCGAACTGATATGAGAGAAGTCTAAGAGAAAACAGATCTTATTTCTTTAAACAGTTTGTGCTTTGGCAACTTACCAGGCAAAGTGCATAGTCCATTTTTATGAATATATTTGTGCAATACTGAGTTATATTATAATATATTTGAATACTTTGCATGAAATATCGTTTAATTTATCAGAGATTCAACAAAAAAACATGATATTTTGGTATAAATTGCAACAGTTATACAGTGTGTGGTGTTGTGTGAATAACTAATATTACAGTAGTATTAACATCCATCACCAAACTTGGAACACTTTGGATTACGCGTCTTTTCGTAAATATGTTGTAAATCTGGCGTGGAATATGATATTGTCGTAAAAATATCACCAGGTATGAAGAAGTATGTCTACTCTCATAAACAATTAAAACAATTACCAATTTTGTACAAGAAGTATTTTTCTTGATTTTTTGAAAACGGGACCTGACTATTTTGACTCACCCTGTATTTCTCCATAACGGTTTTCCTTTAAATGAGAATGAGAATAGAGAAACTCATATTGAATTACATGTAACAAGAGCGCTGGAACAGGAAATATCGTGATATACAACTGGCTAATGGCACCCAACAATTGGTTCTCCATGGCCGGCAAGTACATTGAGAATTCGGCGTATTTAGTCATTCAAGCGCGTTACGCGTCAAAAACTTGTAAAAGCTCCGTAAAAACCGTGCGTTTTTTTCCATCTTTGTCAATTCTGAACGGATTCCTCGAACAAATAACACCAACTCTTCGAGTTTAATTTCCATTACTATGTATTTTGTTAGACCGACTGCTGGTCTTTTCAAGAAACTTGAAATTATATAATATAACCATAGTATTCTTTTGATGCACACTTTAAAGTGAGAAGATGTGTTGCCATGGTTATTTGCACCATGTTTCTACTGCCAATTATCATAAAGCATAAATGAATTTATCTAAGAACGGAAACAATCCTCTCTTAATGAATTTCCTTTAATCCCAAAACAGAAAAAACCCCGTCACTAACGTAAAGGAATCAAAAACTGAATTAACGATTTGTCTTTCTGGATACACTGGGAATTGAGGAGATTGGTTGCCATGGAGCATTTCATAAGCATAGCATAAGGATTTCGTATTCTATTGCAATCCATAGTACAACTTAAGTTTACGTTATTGATACGTTTAGCGACCTTGGTATGTTATCAGCATTACCTAGGTGTTGAGTAATTTACCCACCGCTGTATACTGGTTTTGAGCTCTTATGGTTACTCTTGAAATGTAGTGTTTATGTTCGCGATCTGATTAGAATCTATCTTTCCCAGCACCATTAGTATGTACATCTGGTAATGCAAAATATTAGCGCCTATCGTAAAAATCGTACGTATAGGTCACTTCTACGTATGAGTAATACATACTAGATTTTGCACTGCTGTCTAGTTTTTGCACTCATCCCTAAGCCATGAAAGCACATGATTTGGATTTCATTTGGCTCATTGGGTATTTCCTCAAAGATATATCTATTGATTTTATAATGCATTATAGAATGTTGAATATTTGTGACAGATATGCCGCAGTGCATTATTGGCCAACTATAATACGTCTAGTCATGCGTGGAATCTTATCTTTTTGGTCCCCTCCGTCTAAAAACATCTTATTTTTATTTTTTCAAATGGTGGGTAAATGTCTCAAAGATAATCGAGTGATTTTAATAATGCATTGTGGACCTTGTACATTTGTACATTAACGATTTACACCTCTCTTATATGTCTAATCCGGCGTTAAATCAAATCTATTGGACCCCTCAATAAAAAACACCTGCTTTTATTTTCTTTTTTTAATGGTTATTTTCTCAAAGATAGTGATTTTTATAATGCGTTATCGAATGTGTATGAATTTGTCGACATTAGGATGCAGTTTATCATCGGCTCTCTATGTCTGATCGGGCGTGAAACCACATCTATTACCTGAATATCCCCTTCCTCCTATAAACGCCTGATCAGAGGAAATATCGAGCGTATGAAATTGAATAGTTGTCGATCAAAATGTGTCTGAATTAAATCAGAACATTAAGGTTGTAGAACAAAAACAAAAACAACTACACTTTGTGGTACAGTCCTTGTTATTTACAGCGATGTCTCTCTTTAGTTCCAATACCAATACACGCCATTTTGAAACTTGTCAGTAATAACTTTATATGTGACATCTTTTATGTAAAATGTAAATGTAACTTTTTATTTTAATGTAACTCAATTTTTTTAATATTTGATATAATATTGATGTGTTTGGCTGATTACTGGTGTATATACTAGTATGTGTTGTAATAACTTTAACAAATGTAAATAATAATAAATAAAAAACCAGCAATCGGAACACCTACGTTTAATTAGGTGATTGATGAATCCTTATCCAATAAAAGATACAATGAAAAATGAATTAATTAAAAAGTACTGTTAAGTGAACATTCCTTATCAAATAAAAGATACAATGAATAATTAATTAATTAAAATGTACTGTTAAGTGAACAGTTTCATTCTTATAAACAATATGACAATATGGAGGAAAAGGCAATAAGGCCTGAAAGTTGCCTATTCCTTTGAGGAAAAAATGTTACAACATAAACAAGACTTACAGGCAAGACGAAGGACAGTGCTCGAAAAGAACCTAAAGGGCTTTGAGATCAGTTTTGAGATAATAGATTTAGATAGAGCTTTTGTTTGATAGGACAGTGCACAAACAAGAACCTAACAAATACAGAGTAATGCAACACAAATACATAATATAAACGTCATTATAATATGCATCAAGAAAGCGTAATGATTAATACAATTTGTGCTAAATGTGGATTTACTTGAGATGGTTTGAGACAATGTCCCATTTTTGTATATGTCGCGTCTTGAACGTCTTTGTACGCACACAAACTCTAGTTGTATAGTGTCACGGATCTTATTTTTAAAGGAATGCATTTAATTGAAGCCTTAGACTTTCGACATCTGCAACTATATATATTATGTCTTCTAGCTATGCTATGAGTAATATCTGATTGATTGTAACAGACCTTTCGATGAGCAGCTCTTGTGTATCCCTGGATTTAGTCATGGTTAAGTCCAGGTTTAGTATAAGTTGGGTGAACAGTGGCTTATGTTAATCCAGGACTAACTTTAGTCCTCAGAAAGGGTAGGTTTAAGTGTGGACTAAACTGTGGATGACAATCTTTAGCGCAGAGGTTAGAAGGGGAAAATGAAACTTACAAAGTAAATTTCAAATGATTACAGGTAAAATTTGATATACAATATAACTAGGACTGCTTATTTTAGGGTCTATTGGTCAAACATATTAACACAGAGGTGGCATAGGCCTACATATAGGGTACCTAGTATACAGATATCGCTAGGCCTATTGCAACTTAATGCAAGCTAACCTGACCGTAGCTCTAGGAATGGCTATCCACCTAAACCAACAGTCCTGCTTCCTTCTTCTGTATACAATGGTATATAATTATGTGAAAGTAATGTAAAAACTCAAACTTGAGATTGTTCTTTTTTGTATCAGTCCTAGCTGTCACTATTAAGTAAGCTTACACGTCTGGTTCAAATGCAAGCTTATTTACATTTGGCTTTGATTACAGCCAGTAGTTACAGATGCATTACAAAATACCACAGGCCGAGTACTAACGGAATTTAACCGTGGTCACTGTGCAATCTGTGGTTATTTGGCATTTTTTGTTCGATTTCGTCGTCAAGGCGTACGGCGCTAATTGCGTCTCATTTTAACATTTTCACGCAACGTGTTAACGCACGTACGGGGCGCCCGATCCGTCCATAGACAATTTAATGACCGATCATTACGCATCGAAATTATCAGTAGAATTAGGCACATATGGCTTCACCAGAATGTCTATCTAGCGCCATCACTTCAACCCTTCTCCCCATGAAATATTACGTTTCAGGGTTCTATTATACCTTAATCTATTGAAAGTTAAATTAGAAACAGCAAGATTAATGGCAACGGTATTCATATCTTAATACATTCAACTTATCCGTATAATTCATTTTAAGACAGCCTGTAATCATATGACAGAAATTTGTCTACCTCAGTTTGCCTAACAGATGTGTAATTTCTGTCATTGAATTTCGTTTTTTGTGATTGCTGAGAAATTTAAAGAATTGCTTCGATTATTGTATTTGTGTACTACAAGGCATTGCTTACTTTATCGACTAAGGATATATTGCTCTATAATTGTTCTGGTATATTGGAAGTTAATCTTCCCGACCTTCATTTCCTATCTTGTTATAAATGTACCGAAAGTAGAGTAATCAATTTGATTGTAGTGAGAGTTTACCAGCATTGCATCGTTGCATCTGTAATTTATTCTGATATGGCAATAATAAATGAGACAATATTCACACAAAAGTGTTAAAACATAGCATAAATGAATATTTAACTGACCGTATTTGCATAATTAGACACATTACCCAAGATATGAAGACACTGTGTTTCATGATCAGTTGCACTTTAAGGTCATTTACATTCATGACGGGAAATATTTTCCAGATTCAAAATTATAAGTTCTGAGGTTATTGTTGCTTCAATTAATATTTTGTAAGACAAGAAATGAAATTGTAGCTTCCTTTCAATATAAAATAAATTAAAGCTTTCCGCATTTAGCATAGCTATTTCTCTTTAAAAAAACCCCACATATCGCATAACTATTTTCCCAAATTAAAGGGGCACTAAGAGATGTGTTGGAGACTGCGCCCTCAATTATGATAAAAACTGGGATTAGTATATTTTTATAATTGTATTACATGTATGAACTTACACCTATAAGGATTAAGAAAAATCAGCCCTCTTTGTACAAGAAAACGTCGATTCAAAAATGCTCGTACAGCCGCGACGAGCATTTAACGTCCGACAGTATTCCCCTGCATTACGCGTGATATATAACGCAAACCATATTTGCATAGAGGGCGTTTTTCAATAAATAGCGATGATATTGTTTTAATCAAGTTTTGCTGTGTTTTTGTTAGTAGAAACAACAATAATGGCAATTTTTAATGTTCATCTTGAATTCTGAATAAAATTTTTAAACATTTAAAATTTTCAACACCACTTAATGTCCCTTTAATGTGAGACAGACCTTTTTTTGGCCTAAGACTTCTCAACATGGCCATTATCATTTGTCCATTTTGTCATCCTACAGTAATAATCGTGTCTTAACTTCAAATCCCATCAGAATGGTGAAAATGGGTCAGCTTGCAAAACTTGTCTGTAAATTAAATACGCTTTCAATACACAAGCAACAATAATGTTATAATTCAATATACTAATCAAGGTCAAGGGTTGTTAAAATGGAATCACCCTGTATAGGTCGCCCCGGTCATCCGGGTATTTTTGTCATTTGCCGTTGACAACAAAGAAAACGTTTTAACACATCAGAGTCCACGCTCTAGTCAGCCACACACAAGATCGTTCCTAGGTATCGCGTGGGGCCGTGTAAGCGACTGTGTTTACATCAGCTAACGGAATGTGACGTCACTACTGGCCGACCTATAGGGAATCGCTCTCATTCCTTTCGAAAGAACTGGGGTTTTACGCTTTTTGTAATTGTTTCCTATATAGTTGACTAATTTGACTAATAATAATGTATATTCGATTTGCCAATGCATTAAAATTATTTTGTTATTAATACAAATCTAATTGGACTTTTATTTTATTGTTGCACAATTATACCTCAGCCTTCCTAATGATCCCAAAATCATTTTCAGTAGCCAGATTGGCCATTTCATATCCAATCCAATTGATCAAAGTAGTGCATTTGGTCTCGCAAAGAGCAGGTCAATCAATCTTTTAGGATTTTCATGTTATTTTTTGTAACTATTATTATTTCAGAACATTTTCAGATTTGTTTGAAGAATTTTGTCAACTTTTTTGAGTGGAAACAATACGAAAAAGATCATTTAAATGTGTATTGTTATGGTTTTGAATCTATTAGATTAATAATAAATAAAATCTTTGGTATCAACCTATTGATTAATAATAAATAAACTCTTCATTATCAACCTATTGATTAATAATACATGAAATCTTCGTTATTAACCTATTGTTTAATAATAAATAAACTCTTCGTTAACATAAACTTACGCAGGTTATAGAAATCTTCCTAGGTCAATATTGAATCACTGTCTTTGATAAAGTATTGTGTTCTAGATCATCAATTCGAGTGAACTGAATCAGAATCAGCTTGAGACTGATCCTTACATCTACAGAAATGGGACATTGTCTCAAACCATCTTAAGTAAAATTCATTTTCCATGCGTTAATCATGTTAGGCATTTTGATTAAATTTCAAATTATACTTAGCACTTTATATTCTATTATTTAATCATTACTGTATATGTGTAGGATATTATACTTCTCTGTATTTTTAGAAGTTATATATATGGATATGCTTGTTAAGTGTCGCAAGATATAATATGATCAAAATAATATAAACAATAGCGAATTTAACTTTACATTCAGTACAAGTTTATTTTTTTAATGATCACGTAAATGCCTTTTGATGTATATTACAATATAGTTTATACTAAACACTTCAAAAGAAGTAAGTTCCCCTTTAGGGTTTCGCTTATATTTTCAAAAATATCCATTGGGTTGAAATGGGTTTTCTGTCAAATTGTTATGAGGTTCATACCAATACTTGACCAAAATTTCAAATCAACAGGTTCTGTCATGCTTGAGTGAGCTTGTATTGAATGACAGAATGTCCCATTTCAAAAGTTGTTAAAATAATGTTTAGTAGTGTGTGTATCCACCACGTTGGTGTATCAATTGACGACATCGATTTCTCATAGTGTTGATGAGGCGCGCTACTCGATATGGAAGTCCAACTCTTGTTGTACCAGATTTGCAAGAGATCATGTACGAAGGTCAAGACGACGGTGGGCACGTGTTGTATTCACCGATGAAGTGCGTGTATATCTCCGCCACATTGACAATTAGGAAACGTATACATGTGGCGTCGCCGAGGGGAGCAACATTTTGAATGTTGTGTGGTACCTGTGACAGCGTTTGGAGGAGGCCGTGTAATGGTATGGCGGGCGGGCGGGCATCAGCAGTTGAGGGAAACCTGATCTCGTTCAAATCAATGGGAATCTCAACGCCATTCGATATGTTGGTGAGGTGCTGCGACCACATGTGCTTCCCTACGCTGGAGCTATAGGAAATAGATTTGTCTTGATGGGCGACAATGCGCGCCCACATAGGGAAAGAGTTGCTAATCAGTTCTTGGAAGATGAAGGTATAGAGCGTTTGGTTTGGCCCGTGAACTCCCCAGATCTCAACCCAATCGAGCATCTGTGGGATCAGTTAACGCGGGCCGTGGATCGTAGAGTGGACGATCACACTAATCTTGCTAACTTACGTCTTCTGGTACAACAAGAGTGGGATGCCATCCCACAGCATCGAGTGGCGCGCCTCATCAACATTATGAGACGTCGATGTCGGCAAGTCATACAACAACGCGGTGGATACACCCGCTACTAAACATTATTTTAGCAACTTTTGAAATTAAACATTATTTTAGCAACTTTTGAAATGGGACATTCTGTCATTCAATACGTGCTCACTCAAGCATGACAGAACCTGTTGATTTGAAATTTTGGTCAAGTATTGGTATGAAGCCCATAATCATTTGACTGAAAATCCCATTTCATTCCAATGTATTGTTTTGGAAATATAAGGGAACCCCTAAAGGGGAACTTACTTCTTTTGAAGTGTTTATATGCATATTGGTAATACTCTGTATTTGTATTTTTGTATGTTCTGTGATTGTAAATGTGTTCTGTTGTTGCAAAAATAAATAAATGCCCATTCTGTGGGCGCAAAATAGATAATAAATGATAATAATAATATTGTGTGTACTGATCATAACAGTAGTATTGCTTTATACCGTAATGTGTTAGAGGGATTAAAATCATGTCCTGGCCAGTTCACCTCTCGCTAGTCTAGTAGTTGAGATACATGCTTTGCAATGCAGAGATCTATGGTTCGATTCCCACTAAGACTATTTTTCAACTGATTTATTTCCTTTTGTAAATGTTAGGGTTAGAAATGTGTTCTATGTCCACAGAGTGTATAGTTCCTACCTAGACAACCCCGGGCCGTGATGACACGTCATGTGGGTATTTCCATTGCTGCATATATATAATGTTATCCCTACAGGCCGAGATAAGAACAATACCAAGGCATAGACCTTGTCCGGTAAAGAGAGAAACGTAATGTTAGCACCCAAAATTCGTTCCCAAATCTAAGCCATTGAACGAAAAAAGTGCGTAATTTTGAGTAGTCTTTATAGGGAGGACTGGCACAGGGAAATGTACGTTTAGCTAGGATGCGCAGGCCCAACAACCACGATGTCAAAATAGTGATAACAATAAGCGTTAATGATATATGGCAATCAAAACACCTCAGCATGGCCACTAATGAACTTGCCAACCATACGTCACAAGTTTTGTCCTGACGTACTCAGAGGATACATTGCTGACTAAATCAATAAATAAAGCTGAAACTAAAGAACAAAAACGTAAATATAGAAAATCAAACTAAATCGCATTACCGAGAAATACTACCAACATCATTGACGATACTAGTGAGATTCATGTTATCGCAACCGGTAATTATTATAGACTTGAAATCAAGTCCTTATTTCCCCCTTTCCTACTCGCTCATTCGGGTACGTACTACCAATATGGTGCTACCCTATCTCCATTCCATCACCGGTTTATTATACATACATATTATCCTTTTGTTTCACTCGTCTGGTCCCTTTTTGTTTTTCCCTTTTCATTCTTGTTCCCCTTTGGGTTTTTTTTTTGTCGTTCCTTTTTATTTATTTTAGATGTTCGGGCATCCGTTTAATTTAGTGCTTGTCACTATTAGGTTTGTCCTGGCTCTTCAGCCTATTGTTATAAATAAATGTACATTATCACGATTGCCGCTTGCTATCACGATTCACTGCCCAACGTCTCACGAACTTCCCATAAAACTGCTGAGCCACTTTGCGGCCGGCTGCCTGTGTCAGCTATCAGTCGGCGGACCGGGAGAAAAAATAGTATTTGCCACCACTGGGCTAGCAAAATGCTAGTTGTTGGTAAGCTTCATGGGTAAAGAGAGATGTGGACAGGGTGGGGTGGGGTGTGGGATGGGATGGTATGGTATGGTATGGGATGGGATGTGGTGGAATACGATGATTATAAGAATGAACCTTCAGGTAAAATAAAAACATCAAGTTGAAAATCTTTAAACTTTAAGCCATCATAACTTTAAAAGTATCGACTCAATTTTTATGAAAGGCCCGGGGTCAAACTACGGGAAAGGATTTTGCATACTTTTAAGTATGCAAATACTTTAAAAAGTGTATCTCAGATTTGGTACCAATTAGTTATTTTGAATTAGCTAACATAATTATAAGCACCTGGTAAAGAACATTTTTGTTAGGTATTTAAAACAAAACTTTTTCAATAGTTACTGTATAATGGTTGAACCACAGATGGTGTTTCTACCATCTGTGGTTGAACACTCCGGGATATGCACATGATTCGGATGGATTTCACAATGCCAAATGGATATTTTCTAAAAGAGAATCTAGTATTTTTATAATACATTAACTCTAACCCTCTTGAGAACTACGAATTAATACGACGACGTGTGTTTGTGCCACCCGGCGTAGCAGTTTTTCGATGAAATAATGGCGAAGTATACTGATCCAAGTATGGTTGACCCCGTAGCCTAGTGGAAAGTCTGTCGGATCTGAACCCAGAGGTCCGGGGTTCGAGCCCTGGGGCGTGACGGTCTTTTTAGCCTCGCCTTTTGGCCGCGATTGTTCTTTTTGTGTGGAAAAGGTGCCTCGGAGGGGGGGTTAGGATTAAGGGACGTTTTACATTTGTGACAATATGACGGAGTGAGTTATTTGACGACAAGGATTTCCATTATCTTATGATGTATAATCATGCACCAATCAAATCATGACTATTGGACCCCTTCTCCTAAAAACGCCTAATTTTCATTTTCTCATGGGTAGTTTCTCAAAAATGATCTAAGTGATTTTATAACGCAAGATAGGACATTGTAACTTTGTTGTGACAGTATGACGCAGTATATTATTGGCCATCAATGATTTTCCCTCTCTCATTTGTATGTGCTTGCATACAATCAAATATATTACCCGAAACCCCCTTCCTTCTATAAATGCCTGATTAGAGACAATATCGAATGCCTGATTAGAGACAATATCGAGCGTCGAGCTTACGATGTTATTATTAAATAATTGTCGATCACATATGTCTGAGTCAAAACATATCAGAACACTACGTTAATATAAGATTTAAATTTTTGAGTGAATCAGACATGGTAAAAAAGCCCGGAGCGGGGACATTCCCATACTCTTCGCTCTCATTAAAAGACCCCAATCTAGTTTTGAATTACACCACTGCCCCCCCCCCCCCAAAAAAGAAGACTCCTCATCTCAAACAGACCCCTACTTTTTGGATAATTTTGCAAATACGTATATTATTACAATCCTCCTTTTTTTAAATGTCGTCAATATTTCACACCAAGATCTTACTTTTTGAAATTTTGCATATACATGTATGTTGTCTAAAGAGAACTCTATAATATAGTCTATTTGGCTATCACGCGACAGTGACGCGTAACTGCGTATTCTACTAGTTGCAGCATATAACGCGCGCGCCTACTCGAGGCGCTGGCGTATACACACGAGCGTTGAATGACGGAAGATACATACGCGTACGTTAAAGCTGCGCCTGTTAAGTTAAGTCTCTGTCCAGAGAAAGCCAAATAGAGTATAGTAAGGGACATATCATGGCAATCTCACACCACCAACAAAGATCTATATGAGAACCTGCTACCAATATCAGAGAGGCTAAGACGGAGGAGATTAACATTTGCCGGCCACTGTGCCAGAAGGAAAGCAGTCTCCAAAGTTCTCTTGTGGCAACCCAAGCATGGATACAAGGCTAGAGGACCACCACAAAAGAGTTACATCAAGCTTTTATCAGAGGATACAGAACTAACTAGGGCGGACATGAAAAACTACATGCTTGAAAGACCAGTGTGGAAGGCCATCACAGAATTTCGTCCCTTCGGGACGCCTTAAGCAAGCAAGTAAGCAAAGGACATATCACTCTCCCACCTGGTGACCCCTATTTATTTCATTTTTTTTTAACAATAGTATAATTATTTTATGATATTTGTAATCTCTCCTTCAATACTGTTGATAAATATATGCAATAGTTAATAATTAATTCAGTGATTTTTGTGAAATATAGTCTTAATATTGTCTGGTATATTGGAAGTCAGTCTGACTCGACCTATATTTTCTAGTTTAAACCGTGTTAAACTCTGTATGAGGTTTTTCAATTTGAAACTGTGCATAATCAATGTTTCGCCCTGTTATGTTGTTATAAATGTGACGACTAATTTTATCTTATAGCGTGTACATTTGAATATGAATTGAGTAGGGAAAGTCATCGAACAGTAGATCACCAGTGTGTTTAGTTGAAGGCATATTTTGCGATATTTTCCATAGAACGCCCTCTATCTTTGTCCCCCCCCCCCCCCCCCCCCCCATCAAAATGCTATTTTTGTTGTCAAATTACGAGTATCAACATGAAAATAAAATATCTTCTGAGTTACAGAGCAATATGTTTCTTAATTAGGAGGGTCATTCAATAAGCTCTACCTACTCACTCGTAACATCGCTAATATGAATGTCAGCCTCGTGACATTTGCCATGTTTATAAAGCTCTGAATCATAGCTACAAATTTATAATAAATCATAATTGATATATGTTTCACTTTTGTTATGATCCGGTCAAAGCCAGAGAGAGATTTTGGATAACGGAAACGGAAAACTATCTTAAAAATAAATACATGTTTTCGGTGGGGTTTCCCGTATTGTACGAGGGGCATTCAATAAATACCTGCAACCATTGAAAATCTCTGAACCGGCAAATTTCAAACATGTGGATCATTTTTATCATGTAATTTTAGTACTATAAACATCATGATCTCTGGAACTGAAAATTGACAAGAATAAGCATTATATATAAAACAAGCGACAATATCTACACTTGTAACGCATGTATCTTAATGCATGTCATAAACTTGTCTTTCAAATATCCCGCTATTGTAACATTTAATCCCCTTACCAGCGCCCTGAGATCACGGTATTCAGAGTGCTAAAATGTAATGATAAAAATGACCTACGTGTTCGAAATTTTCTCTGAGAAAAGATTAAGACTTACAGTTTTAAAGTATCTTAAGTTTATTTTACTGACACGTGTCACGGTTCAGAGATTTTCAATGGTTGCAGGTATTTATTGAATGCCCCTCGTATGGTTAGACATAAGAGCACGATTTGAATACTGACAATGGAAATCAATGAATGATATCTGAATATATTAAAATATTATCCTGTATAAATAAGATTGTAAGCAATATTAACTTGCAAATGGTGTAATAGGAACTCGAATGTATTGCTATACCTTTGGCATACTAGAATACTGCGAATAAGTCAAATTTTCTATGTTACAAGCCCAAGCTACAGTGATGCCTCGTATGTTAAATCTTTACCATAATAGTCACTTTATGAGATTTCCTTATGTGCAACCTTCGGAATAGTCAATCAGGTAGTCAATGAGAGAAAATGATCTCTTAGAGAGTCTTGTAATCCCTCCATTTAGTCCTGTATATTGAAGATCTTTTAATTCTTATGAAAATCAAATATGGCTTTTTCAGGGTTCTATAGGGGAGGGGTAAACTTAATGGTTGTCCTGATCAGGTTTTGGCTAATTAAAGGGCATCTCTATTCCTAAGAAATCGGTCACATTTATTGTTTATAGCCTCTTAAAAAGATATCTAGCATTTAGAACGGTTTTAATTGACCGATAGGTACATTTTGTCTCTTAAAATAGACCAATTGAATAGCACTTCAGCAATATTTTGCTGTATTTCATCCGTTTCCGTCACAGTAAATGGAAGTCTGGTTTTCACTGCATCTCCAGAAAAGTACAACCATTACTAAGATCAATTTAATATGACTTTTTAGCTGAGATTCACAGCTACAAGTGTGGTATATTTCATAAAACTGGCTTATGTAGTAACAAAGTTATGAGGTAGGAGGTAGAACTTATTGAATGACCCTCGTACTTCAAAATCACAAGTCGTTTTTTCGTTCGTAAAATGGAATTCCACGGTTTGACAGCGTGTTTAACGCGGTTTACAATGTTTCCGACCATGACCGCAACTGTACACAACAAGTAAACAGAATAGTACGGAATGCTTTAAGATAAAAAAAAATTAGAAATATGTTGAAACATTCTTCAAAATTGGAAGCAGATTTCCATTATGATTTAGTAAAGTTCTGAGATGGTTTTAACGGAAAATACATACAGTCAAGATAGGTTTTATGAGTCCACGAAAGTATTTCCTTTATAAGAGAGAAACAACTTTGTGTAAAAATGTGCAAAAAGATCACATAATAATTCTTTAACTTCAGAGCCACACCTAATCTCAACCCTTTCAAGATTTCCACTTGAATGATAAATAAAAATTGAATGAATTAAATTACCGCCAAATATTTAAGTCTACAGCGTTAGCAAACTTGATATTTGCCTGGCACAGAAGCTCACAGAGATCTTCCGCCACACATTAAACCCTTCCTGTGAAGCAGACAGTGACGCAGCTTCGAACTCTCCATCGGCCTGCAACAATAATCGAACCCCAGACTTTCCAACTTTCTAATAACTTTGGGTGAAATTAAAATTTTCTTGTCCAGGGCAAAATTCTAATTCGGATTTTTTTCGAATGAAAACTTGGTTCAAGAAATAAAATCTTGGTGTTACGATCAAAAAACTTTGTTGACCTCTTTTCTCTTCTCTTTATGCTACCATTCGCCCCTCATTTTACAAACCATGCAGAGAAGAGGTGAGGAGAGAAATTCGCCCACCACCCATGGGCAATGGCGTATCCAGGACTGTTTGGATGGGGGGCCAAAAAAACCTGAAGCCATCTTGTTGATCTTAAATATTGAAACGTTGAACCTAATACGCGCGAAGCGCGCACAAAATTGTGATTTTAACACTAAAAATGTAGAGTATGACGTTTTTAACGTCCCCCACAAGTGACATAGTATTTTAAGTATTTGGTGTGGTTTGAGGGCCATTATTATATTAAAACCTCTAGAAACATTCGCGTGGAGCGCGCAAAATTTGAGAGTCTTTGAGTTTTTGAACTAAAATGGTCATGAAAAATTGTCCTGAAGCTATCTTGTTAAGCTTAAATAATGAAATATTAAAACTAAAACGCGCGCGGAGCGCGCAAAAAATTGCATTTCTAACACTAATGGTCCTGTATGATAATAACGTCCCCCACATAATATTTAGAATTTTTGGTGGGGTTTGAGGGTCATTATAATGTTAAAACCTATTCGCGCGGAGCGCACAATATTTTTGAGTTTTTGAACTAAATTTGGTCATGGAAAACTGTTCTGAAGCCACCTTGTTAAGATTAAATAATGAAATATTGAAATTAATTTCAATTTCTAATGGCATTTCTAACACTTAAATGGTCCGGTATGATGTCCCCACATAATATTTTAAATATTTGATATGGTTTGAGGGCCATTATAATGTTAAAACCTGTAGAAAATATGCGCGCGGAGCGCGCAAAATTCGAGTTTTAACTAAAATGGTCATGGATAACTGTCCTGAAGCAACTTTGTTAAGCTTAAATAATGAAATAATAATATTAATACGCGCGCGGAGCGCGCAAAAAATTGCATTTCTAACATTAATGGTCCAGTATAATCATGATAATAATAACGTCTCCCACCTAATATATAGAATTTTTGGTGTGGTTTTTGCATTAAAACTTTGGTCCAGTATGATGTTTTTAATGTCCCCCACATATTTAGAATATTTGGTGGGTCTGATCCATATAATGTTAAAACCTGCAGTAAATATTCGCGCGGAGCGCGCAAACATTTTGACTTTTTTAACTAAACTGGTCATGGAAAACTATCCTGAAGCCATCTTGTCAAGCTTGAATAATGAAACATTGAAACTAATGCGCGAAGTACGCAAAAATTGACATTTCTAACACTTAAATTGGTCCAGTATGACGTTTTTAACGTCCCCAACATAATTTTTAGAATATTTGGCATGGTTTGAGGGTCATTATAATATTAAAACCTGTAGAAAATATGCGCGCGGAACGCTCACTATTTTTCAGTTTTTGAACTAAAATGGTCATAAAAAAACTGTCCTGCAATGCCATCTTGTTAAGCTTGAATATTGAAACATTCAAATTAATGCGCGCGATGTACGCAAACATTGACATTTCTAACACTTGAATGGTCCAGTATGATGTTTTTAACAACCCCACATAATATTTAGAATATTTGGTGTGTTTTGAGACCCATTATAATGTTGAAACCTGTTGAAAAAGTGAGCGCGAATCGAGCAAGAAAAAAAACCAGTTTTTAAACAAAAATGGTCC
The DNA here is from genome assembly GCA_035610835.1 of Ophiura sarsii. NCBI lineage: Eukaryota > Metazoa > Echinodermata > Ophiuroidea > Amphilepidida > Ophiuridae > Ophiura > Ophiura sarsii. The sequence continues at coordinate 51,368,804 of CM069451.1, forward strand.
AGAAAAAACGTTCCAAAAATATTTAAACAATTGAATAAGCTGTATTATGCATACCCAAAAATATTCAAACAATTGAATAAGCTGTATTATGCATACCCAAAAATATTCAAACAATTGAATAAGCTGTATTATGCATACCCAAAAATATTCAAACAATTGAATAACCTGTATTATGCATACCCAAAAATATTCAAACAATTGAATAACCTGTATTATGCATACCCAAAAATATTCAAACAATTGAATAAGCTGTATAATGCATACCCAAAAAATTTCAAATTATATAATCAGGAGCGAATTCGTCTGTGCGACCTTGAATAATTTTGATATGCTTGGATATGACAATTCCGCTGAAGACTTATGGGTCATTTTGTTGCAAACATATGCCATTAAATTAAATTAGTTTCCGTATATGGTTCAACCTCATTGCATTGATGTATGCACCAGATATTTTTATAATGTTTATTGCTCCATATAGCTTCAACAAAAATGCAATTTTGCAATGTTCCAGATAACTAATTTGATTGATTTTATGCATCTATAAACATTTATAACATAATAATAATAATAATAATAATATCAGAATTTCAATGAGAAATCAGATGGACCCATCAATCAATTCCCTAGCTGTTCAGTGATGTAAAAAGCAACCAATATAATATATGACGCCTCGACAAAACAAATTGCAAAATGAATGAATGATGGTGTGAAAAGGTTTTATTTTGTATACTCTAAGGCGATGAAAGAAACAATCTACTAGGAGTATTGGTTGGTCGGGTGATGTGGTTGGTGGTTGGTGGTTGGTGGTTGGTGGTTTTATTAAATCCTCTTGAAAAATATTGGAATTTTTTGTATAGATTTTCCAAAATATCCGAACATTTTCCACACAAAAATAACAGTTTTATTTTTGAATTGGAAAATATCAAATTAGAAAATATGAAAATTTAAAAAATGTTCAAACAATTGTCAAACTTTGTGAAAATGTCGTACTTTTTCAAAGAGAAAATCTCAATTTGTAAAATATGGGTCGGTCAGATAAGATTTTTAAAATGTATAAATAAACGTCGTTCTATTGTATTATTAAATGTCACCATTATGAATGACAAAGGAATCCTTATCAAAGTATTAAAGGTACTCTCAGTCATTTAGTATTACCAGTGTAGTGCGTCTCTTTTTTGCAGCCTCTCCGCGTGCTGCGCTTCCATGGACCGGCATCACTGTGCGTGTATTCATGGTTGCGTGATATTGATTTACGACCATCGCACAAGCTGTGCTAGAAACCCACTGCGACCATAACCCAGAAATACTTGGTTATTTTGGTGGTGATGGAAGTGGTGAAAAGGGTGAAGATCGCGTGTTTCTATTCAGGCCACCACCACCAATCACCACCAATCACCATCAATCACCACCAATCACCACCAATCACCACTGCACCAATCACCACCTTTTGCGTTCGAATAGAAATAGGCTTAGTTTTATTAATTCTTCCATATTCTTCTCCGTCTCTGATTTGCAGGATAACGAAAAGAATTGATTGGGCTTTACAGAGCCATATTTTTATAAACGCGGTATATAATGTATGGACGAAGCGCTCTCATTATAATAAACTGGGTTGGTATGCTTTTTTATAATTCTATGTAGTTACTCCACAGATTTATATAAAGTTCCCTCTAAACAGTCAGTAGGGAGGTCACGCTGCATGTCATATTTTGTTGTACGCAAGAAAACAATGGAGTATCAGTGACTGCAATATTTGCTAGATATAGCTTCGGAAAACTCTATTTGGGCATCTCAAAAACTGAGAAACGTGCTAAAAATCAGGTAGAATTTTAGAGGAGGGTCAATAACATCTGCAGATCGGTAAAATGTATAGTATTAAACACGTTTTGTGACCAAATTTATGTCGTAAAATGTTGGAAAATTCACGTTTTGAAAATCTGTGGTCTTCGAAATTACAGGTATCCTAACTCATTCTAAACCTCACCAAATCATGAATGAATGAATGAAAACGTGATTTATTAAGCGCATTTCCAAAAACACGATCAATGCGCTGTACAGGAATTATACAATATAAAAGATAAGCATAATAAAAAATACCAATCAAAGTACAAAGTACATTAAAGATAGGTTACAAGATAATTAAAATATACAATGTAATAATATACAGATACAATTTAAGCATTAAAAAGCATGGATTAAAAACACACACAATTTTTTATAAAAGGGTGCATTTGCATCCGAAATTGACCAACAAAATTACACCTGCGGAAATAGATGAGTTTTAAGCATCTTTTTAAAAGATTTGACACTGCATGCGGTGCGTATGGAGAGTGGGAGATCATTCCACAGCCTTGTACCGATATATGAGAAAGCGGTTTCAGTCTTAGTATGTTTGTTGAAAGGTACAACAAGGCGGAAAGTGTCGTTGGAAGATCTCAAACCAGCTCTTGGACAGACATACGGCATCAAAATCTGAGATAAATAGGTAGGCCCCAGATTATGTACACCATTGTACACATGCAGCAAGATCTTGAAGTCAATTCTCTGCTGGATAGGCAACCAATGAAGCTTCCGCAAGAGTGGTTCAGCACTTGTGCGTCTATTTTTACAAAAGACTAGACGCGCAGCACGATTTTGAAGTTTTTGCAGGCGCTGAACATTAAATTTAGAAATGCCACCTAAAAGAGAGTTGCCATAATCCAGCCGAGAGAGGACTAAAGACCTCACCGCATGTGCACAAGTATCGTGATCAATAAAACGACGGATACGACGAATGTTCCGCAGGTGAAAATTAACCGTACGACATATGGAACTGACCTGCAGATCCATTTTGAGAAAGGTGTCAAATGTAACTACTAAATTTCTGATGGAGGGGGAAGGGTCAATCACAGATTCACCGATGTTCAAGTTAACCTCAGACAACAAATCTACCTGTCGAGGCGAGGAAATGAGGATAAACTCAGTTTTAGTGTCATTCAGCTTGAGCTTGTTTGCCAACATCCATTTCCCCACCTCGGCAATGCACATCGTTAGTCTGCTCTGCGCATCGTCGAAGTCACCAGGCACTTTCGGATCAAAACTAACGTACATTTGGGTGTCGTCAGCATACACGTGGTAAGGAACATTAAAGCGGCGCAGGATGGCAGTCATAGGTTTGGAATACAGGGTAAAAATCGGTGGACCAGCAACTGACCCTTGAGGAACACCGTATTTCAGTGGATGAACAGATGAATAACTATCTAAAACACAAAGTCTACTAGTACGATTAGTAATATAAGAATTGAACCAGCTTAAAACACAGCCGTCGATACCGTATTCAATATTGAGCCTATTAGCAAGAACGTTGTGATCGATAGTATCGAAGGCTGCTGACATATCTAATAAAACAAGCATGACAATCTGACCTCTACCAAGTTCATTTATAATGTCATTTTTTACACGAAGAAGAGCAGTTTCAGTACTGTGAGCAGCTTTGTAAGCGGATTGGAATTCATCAGTAAGATTTTGGGATTTTAGGTGTTCATTTAGTCTGGAAACAGCGGGGTATTCAAGGATCTTGCCAAGGGTGGGGAGGTTCGAAACTGGGCGGTAATTTTTAAGTACATCTTGGTCAAGGGTCTGCTTTTTAATCAGAGGAGTGATCACTGCTTCACGGAGAACAGATGGGAACAGACCAACTCGAAAAGAATTGTTAACAACAGACATAACAAATGGAACCATAATATCAACACACGCTTTTAACAACCAGGTGGGCATTGGATCCAAGAAACTAGTTTTGTTTGGAATTTTGGAAATTATCTTTCTAACCTCGAATTCATCAACATGTGTGAAGTTTGTAAAAATGTCAACATTATCAGTATTGCACTTGACTTTTGATTCATCACAATGAACATTATCAGTATTGCACTTGTCTTTTGATTCATCACAATTAACATGACTTAAGTTATTGGTATACACATTGTTACACTCTTCCTGAGAATCACAAGCGCTAACATCAGATTTATCAAGTTCCACTCTGATATTATTGATCTTCTCACTAAAATAATCAGCGAAATTATCACTAAGAGTCTTATTTGATGATGACGAAGGAAGTGCTCTGCAAGAATTATTTAGCAATGAATTCAAAGTGCGATAAATTGTTTTAGCATCTGCACCATTTAACTCATCTTTAAAGTACTTGGTTTTTGACGCGACAATTAAATCAAGAACAATTTTGTTCTGCTCAGTGTAGCTATCGCGGTCACTGTGTGATAAAGTCTTGCGCCATTTGCGTTCACGTTTTCGACGTTCCCTGCGTGCTTCTCTAACTTCGTCGTTGAACCATGCTGGACTCTTGATGACTTTTATAGAACGAGATAGTTCAGGGCAATGCTTATCCCTCGAAATGAACCCTCGTCTACAAACAATTCCATGTACGTATTGCTCTATCTGCTTGGAGATAGCGAAGACCACGGAAACTTCATAGCTTCATACCACGGAATGAAATCCGCCATTATGCGCCATAGACATTACATGGCGAACATCGTACAGATTTGCACTGCAGTCCTCTGTGTAGGGAGTTTTGACAATAGCAAGGTCGTTCGACTATTGTGTTTGTGCATGTTTGTGACTACTGACCCCGTTTAACCATCTTCATAGCTTTCATAGGGCTTGGGTGACCTTACTATTGACTGTAAAATGGCAGCTAATCTGAAACACGTCTCTGTATAATTATTTCAATCACACTGTACATTTCACGACTGTTTTGATATGTCTATATTATGTCTTACCCGCTTGTATATTAAATTCACACAAACCAGAGTAGTGACATTACGATTGACTAAAAGACCTGTAAATCGGCACGAATTCATTTCCCGAGCTGGCGTGAAGCAGAAAATCAAAGGTGACGCGTCGGACCGTTGATTCGCGATTGCGTTAACCTGCATAAAATGTCCGAATTGTTTTTGGCAGTGAGTGCGTTTCCGCGTTGGACCAATATTTGAAATACGCGGATAGAGCGACGCTTTCCGACGCTTTCCGAATGCTTACGAGCATTTACGGGAAATACCGATCCTACTGACACTTCAAATCCGTCTCGCAGATGAGCAGCAAAGTCAATATTTTGTTCCGACTTTTTTCACATTTCAGGAAACTTTGAGACCTTCGTCAAATATAGGTGATTTTACATGGATGTTTTTTGGTTACAATATATTGGAATGGAAATAATACGGAAAGACCAAATAAGTGCATATTATGTTTTTGAAGGAACAAGTAGCAGAAACTCGTGTTTCAAACCACTAAATGTACCTTAAATTATAATTTAAAACACACTTCGACATCATCCGATACACTTACGCAAATGGGAATTTATCAAGGTCAATATTGAATCACTGTATTTGATAAAGTATTGTGTTCTAGATCATCAATTCGAGTGAAATGGAGCTTTTAGATATATCCGCTTGATTAATAGAGTGCTCGATATGTGTACTACCATGACTGGTGTCCCAAAAGTTGCTCTACCATTTTAAAGATTTGTATCTCTCCTCCTATATATCGCAGTACCAAACTTGTAAAAAAAACTTGTACAATTATTCCGATACCAAACATGACCACTTTTTAAGGCACTTTAATATAAGACACTAGCTTGCAAGACGCAAGGTGTAATTCGCTATATCACATGCCCTGTGTTCCTCACATTCTGTTTATGTGGATTTTTTCAAAAAAGATTTTCACTTATTATATTATACATTTGGGCACAACATTATTATTGTTCATAATTCAATTGGAGAACCTTTTTCATCATTAGGTGAGAGCAGGGAGTGTTCGCCCCATTTTCATTTGAAGAGGTCTAGAGACGCCAATTTTAAAAGATTGAATGGACCTATTGATATCATGTGAAAATTTGATATCATGGCTACATACGACCATGTTCTCAGTACTCTAGGCCTTACTTTAAAGACAAGAGTAAATGATAAAGACAAGTGTCTCAAAAGGGCGAACTTGCCCGACGCCGGGGTAGGTTCGCCCATAGGACGGGGCAAGTTCGCCCTAGGCTCAGAATTAGGCTACATAGAGTACCATAATGCTAAATACATATAGATTTGTTATCTTCGTTATTTTATTCCAAAATAACATTTAGGGGTGGGGCACTTTTGCGGAACATACTTGTTCAGAATTTAAAAGTAATAAGAAATACCACATTTTGAAATATTCTCCTCTAATTAGTGCTCCATTCCTGATAACTATTTTTATAATTACAATTATCCTGTAAGAGGAAAATTACAATTTTGAAATTATGCAAAATCATAACTATACAAATCCATAATCAATCCCATACCTAAAGATAATTTACATTAAACCTTTTCTGCGAATATCTTTGCAAAAAATCAATATGAAAAATGGAAGAAAATTCACTTTTGCGAAGCAAAACTGCATGGTTTTTGGATGATACAAACATGTTACCAGGTTATGGTGATCTGTCACGTTAATGTGGGAAGCTTGCAACATACTACTGTATCTATTGTGCGTTCGCCAAATTCAACCGTGAGTGGCCGCAAAGATGAGAATCACGTGGTGGGCGAACCTGCCCATAGGGCGTACACTCCGCGCTCTCCCCTACCTCTTTCCCTCTCTCACACGGTCACACCCTTCACTTCAAGCTCATACTACTACGCTTTCATATGAAAGTGCAGTTTTACATGTCGGAAACATCTAATCTGTACTTTGGCAACACAGCTAGCTGTTATTGCAAGTTTGGTACCACAATAATTCTACAAGTCTCCTCTATCCAAATATGTATTTAGTTTTATACTGCGATTGTTTTATTGGTGATATAAAGCTTTAAAACGTATCTAAACTTTTGAGACATCCTGCACAAGACTTCATTACACTACACATGCTCTAACAGACTAATAAAGCTCTCTGTGGACTTTGACCACCGAAATTATTCCCGAAACTCTAATTTAGAATCTCAAAATCAGATACAGAATGTCCCAGACTGATTGATAAGAATATAAACGAATAAAAACCCAGTGTATCTCAATATAATGCCTGCACTATAATATTCAATTTCAGAGCATTTCAAATAATTAACCCCACATCACTGTTAAAGCTACGGCAAGAAAGGATTATATAAGGTCAATCAAGCTAAGCAATTTCTTTACGTCATACACTACTTCACAAACATTACAAACAGTTGGTATCAATACAATACATGACGCAGCATATCGCCTGCATAACATTTCAGAGGACCGTTTTGCTGAACATGGTCCGTGATTTCAACGATTTTCAAAATAGAAAATTTCGATCGAAATCGGAATCTACCCCTTTTTACCGAATTGTCTGTAATTTCTGTCAGAAACATCCGAATTTTAATATCAAAGACCATTAGAAATGCCAAGTATATGTAGATATTAGAATCATAGGCGCTTTGATCAATATGGTATACACTTGTGGCAGGAGACTGGGAAACGAGATCGCTTAGGTTTGAATTTCAGATGCTTTACCATGCGAGGTCTTGTGGCCCAATGGATAAGGCAGTTGCCAAGCAAGCAACAGATCCTGGGTTCGACTCCCGGGCGAGATCGTTTTCCTATTATTGTCTCTTTTCTACCCACGACGGCGAACCTGTTTAAAATATTTATAAATGGTATACACAATAGGATATAAATCAATCTCGGACACATCGTACATGCAATTCACATACAATTGTTAGCAAACTGACGCCATTCAAAAAGCTATCTTGATTTCTTAAACATTACTTCGAATCTTTGTTCCTTTTTGTCACTCTGTTTTTACTTTGGACATATAAATCTTGTAATTGTCTTCTCGACATAGCTCTTGCATGATATCTGTATAGATAAATTACTTTTCATACCAAGTAATTTATAGTTTTGGTCTCTTTAAAATATGTATAACTGGAAGCGTTCTCGGCCTTTCTGAGAAAACAAACACACTTGTATTATTGTATTTTTGTAATGCATTCATAACAGGGGGCGAGGTCTAATGTTGGACGTTTTAGAAAGAAATGTTATACTCACCCATTGACCAGGAATGGCTCATGGTAGTAGCGGCCAGTGTTAACGGCATCGACACGCCGCTGAACACAAAATCTGTAAAGGCTAAATTGCCGATCAGTGAATCGGTAGATTTGATGGGTTTTTTGACTCCTCGGATGAATATCACCAGTAGCACCAATACATTGGCAGCAACGGACAGGAAGCTTAGAATCACTAGCACGGTAAAAGCGCCGGCGGATAAATCTTTCGCACTACCCGTCATTGTTACACTCAAGTGGTTCGGAGAATGAAAGTAGAGTATGTCCACTCAAAAAGCAGTCAAACAAATTAAAGCACGTGGTTTCGTAGCCGTCACATATCAGGTTGTAAAACATAGAACGATGTTGAAAATGAGTCGAAAGCGACAATAAATCGACATACTTTTGTCGCTACATCATTATGCGCTATAAAGTACTGCTGGGGTAACTGCAAAGTACTTGAATGCTGATACCTCTATATACATACAGTGGTACTGACACTTAAAATCACTATGATTGAGTGAAACAGATTCGCTCCAAGATCTCCTTTATTTAGTGTAAAAATGCCTTATGCGACTGAATCATTTATTTTCTGATTTGATTACAATGATATCCTATCTCCTCTGTCATGGAAGTAACCTTGCTATGCATCTTAAGTAGCAACAGACAAACTTGATTTAAGTAGTAGCCTATGTCCATCGCCGTATTTATTTCACACACGTCCCGTTATAGTCTTTTTAACCATAAACATCCATTAAGGCGGTCATTTGGTCCGCTGACAATCTTTATGACCAAATTCGGCTCGGAAATTAAAATGTCGTCTGCTCGGGTGTTAAGATGATCTATATCATCACTTGTCTCGTGTTCGTTTATGATATGGGAGGGCGCCGTATCATAAGGGAGAACAACCTGGAATACCTGGATGATGCGCGCCCACAATCACTTACCGTTGCATTATTGATATTTATAAGTAGCACGTGGTGGGCGGAATTGTGATTTTGATGAGCAAATGAAGGAAAGTGATGAACGGAAAGTGATCTGTACGGCCACTCCGATAAATGTATAACGATTCAATATATCATTGGATTATTCAATAGTGTAGAGCTACATTTGATGGTGTCGAGATCAGATGGATAAGGGCGTGGTATATTCGACTTTCATTTCGGTATATCATGGTATATTGAGAGATAAGCCTAGAGGAAATGAATAATTGGAAATGTTGATTTAAAATTTCTTGAACATAGAAAGAATTTTCTTTCCAATCAACTTTTAGCGTTGATTAGTAGGTCTACGGCCATATGGGGTCCTTGAATATAATCAGCTTGGGTTACCAGTGGAGATTTAGGCAACTGGTAATTTTCATAGTGGCTGCGTAGGGAAGGCGGTCACAATTGAAATTGCTTCAAGCTTACCATCATTAATCATGTTAATACCATTTACATAAATCTCTATTAATCTTGGTAGATTCTAGTCTTTCTAAATTAAATTTCAGTATAATTAGATTCAAGGTGATATAACCTTCTTAGTGTGGACTTTCTGTTTTGCGTTGTTTATATAAAAGTAATGACCTTTCTGCATATTAGACGACAGCCTTGTCAAATGAGAATTAATATCATTTATAATAAATTCATTTTGCTTGCATCAATATTTCCGTCCATTTAGTGATGTGTTCGTGCATGGTTATTTTATTTTGTCGATAGCAGCCATCTTTTTTAACCATTGTATCTTTTAATAAATAACGCCTGCGCTTTGTAGTTTGCATTGATTTAAATACATGATTAAGTGTATGATGAACTTAGATCAATGCTAACAATATTATTTATCTATATGTATTTTCAGGTGCAAATCTGTAAGGCTCTCAATCTTTGTCACCGACTCACCGGTTTTTATATATTTGTTTTCCTTAAAGGGACAACAAGTGCAATCGCTATTTTAATTAAGTCTCCAATGGTTGATCTCCGTCGAGCCAAAAATAGTTATAAAATGTTGTAGAAATGTTGTAAAATCTTATTAGAACCTTTTTGAGTTTTTTGAAGGATCTTTTCTTGAGGGCTCCGTATATAAAAGGACCGTAGGGGGTTCTGAAAATTGCATTATTTTTGCTGGAGATTGTAGTGATAAAACGGTCTGTTTGTAGCGTATTAGCATAGCAATCTTCTCATACCTTTTCATTTCTAGTGGCATTTCATCAGCTCCTCTGACCTTTATACATGTCGCTTCCCAATCACCACATTTTAGGAGATCACTAAGCTATACATTGCATGTCATTCGCGTGCATCCTGGAAAGCCAAGCTTTGCGGCTAGTGGTCTCAAACCACCAAATGCATAGATCTACATGTTCGTTTACACGTCAAATGCACATTTGTTATTTTTCGACCTTATAAGAAAGTGATAACTTGAATTTGTGTATCAACCTAAAGACGACTGACTGTTGTAAATGGTCAAAATCGACATTTCTATGAGCAAGGCAATGCTATTAGTATAGGGTGAAGGTAGAGCTTTTTGAATGCCCTTTTCTAATGCGTGAGAAACAGCGTCCTGGCGTGGCGGGTTTTTTCTTCAGGATATCCTGTTACTTAGAGACAGTACATCATTACATTTAGACGTATTATTTTATCTACGGCCATCTTGCAGTGAGGATTAAACTCGTGTCTTCGAAGAATTTAAAAAGTACACATTTTCAAAACCCGGGCTCAAAACATCGAACCATTGAACACGTATCATGTCTAGGCCTATAGCAGATTGTCCATTAACAGCGCCAATTGTACTGAGGTCGCTGATTGTCAAATGCTTGATATAATTGGGGTTCGGTCCGGGTTAATGTTAGGTTTAGGGTGGATAGGGCTAGAGTTAGAGCTAAAGTTAGGGTTAGTGTTAAGGATAGGGTTAGGAAAGACGTTTATTCAGTAGGGTGAAAATGTGAATAAGAATATTTGGAGGTCATTCAATGTGCAATGTGTTGGTATGCTATTAGCACTAGTAGATAACATTATCACGTAAGTTGCTGTCAGCTGTAGAAATATCGTGCAATGTCATCGCGGCTAACAGCAGTAGATAGCAAATATCGTGTAAATTCTATCAGATAGCAAATATCATTTAATGTGTCATGTCATTATCAGCAGAAGATAGCATACCGGTATATTAATATGCATACCACATCTAGCAGTGTACTACGTACGTTTGCAGTTGCTATCAGCTGCAGAAATAGCGGGTAACATATAGCATTGCTGTCACACGTAGATTGCATATGTATTACTATCAGCTGTAGACGTATTGTGTAGCATTGCTATCAGCCGTAGCCTATAGATAGCAAATATTGCGTGTGCTGTCAGCTTTAATTAACGTGAAACATCATTACTGTCAGCAGTAAGCATTGATATCAGCTGCATTTCGTTCAGGAGCAGTAGATTAGTATGTCACAGTTTATTATAATTGCTATATAACAGCTGCAGAAATAGCGTGTATAACATGTCATTGCATATTGCTATCAGCAGTACATATATGTCATGTACATGCTATCAGCTCAGTATGGAAATATCGTATAGCATGTAATTGCTATCAGCAGTAAATAGCATTAGTCATGTAATTGCTATCAGCTGTATATATTGTAAATAATAATAATAATAATAATGATAACAATAACAATAAACAGTGCTTTTATATCGCAATTCCAAAATAATGATCATTGCGCTTTACAACAAATACATAATAGAATACAATAATACAAAAGCAAAAAAAAAACTATATAGTACAACATCAGCAAAAGTAATCTCAAGAATAAATGCGCTTTGAGGCTGCGTTTGAATGCATCAACAGTGGGTGACAAGCGAATTGATAATGGCAACTTGTTACAGAGGGTTGGGCCAGAGACTCCGAAGGATCCATCGCCAATCTGTCTTTTACTTTTGGGAATATTTTCAAGACGGGTCTTGTCGAGGTTAGACAACATGTCATGTATGTCATTGCTATCATCAGTATTATAGATAGCATTTCATGTAATTGCTATATCAGCTTTAGAAATATATTGTAACATGTCATTGCTATCAGCAGTAGATAGCATATATATGTGATGTAAATGCTATAATAATAATAATAATACCAAGCGCTTATATAGCGCCCTTAGCCCAAAGGGGCCTCAAGGCGCTTAACAACATATTATGATAGCATATAACACAATAACACAAACAATATATATAAAAAGGTCGCTAAAATAGTGGGTCGAGCATCAGGACACATGAGAAAGACGGACACGACCAAATGGTCTCATAAATTTCGACTCGCTATCTCGCAACCTATGATCAGGTCGTCCATACATGCACATATATGGTCGAATCCAACGAAAAGTGTACACGTGATGTTCAGGCCTATAATAAAATCATCTAGGCCTATATCTTGACTATTTTATTTTTGTGTTATACGTATCCGCCTCGATGAGACGCTTCGCGCCATATATAACAGGACTAACTTCTATGCACAATTGGGCGTATGCGAGCAATAAACCTGCTATTTTTCACCCTTTTTACAAAATAGTTGTTAAGGTTTTATTTTAGACATATAACCGTTTAGATGCATTAAGGGGGGACTTAAGGAAGTTTTTTGTTGAATTTTGTTAGTGCTGTAATTATTGAACCATGACTCAAATGTATATAAAAGTATACATTTTTGGAAAGGAAATGGATTAGAGAATCTAAATTTGGCATCAATTTTGACCAAAAATGTTGATTTTTTGAGAAAATCACAAAAAATCACTTTTTTGACCCAATTTTTTTGAACAAAGCTAACAAACATAATTTTGAGTTAAAAATGCCCAAATCACTTGGTGATGATGATAGGACACTACTGGAGGGACGAATTTTTTTTTTAAAAATCTAATCCAATATTTTTTGAAATGTTGACAAAAAAGTGTAAAAAAAATTAAAAATCCATTTTTTCACGTTTTTTGGCACTTTTTGGTCAAAATTTCCAAAAATATTAGATTAGGTTTAAAAAAATTAATCGTCCCTTCATTAGTGTCTTAACATCATTATAAAGTGATTTGGCCATTTTTTACTCAAAATTATTTTTTGTTAGCTTTGTTAAAAAAAAAATTTCTCAAAAATTCTACTTTTTTGGTCAAAATTGACGCCAAATTTGGATTCTCTGATCCATTTCCTTTCCAAAAATGTATACTTTTATACACATTTGATTAATAGTTCAATAATTACAGCACTCACAAAATTCAAAAAATCAAATCAAAAACTTCCTTAAGTCCCCCCTTAAGTGGAAATAATTTTGCCTGTTTGATTGGTGGATATCTCAAGAATGCCTCTTGTAATTTTTGTTACATTTGATCAATCCCCTGAATTGTTGTGATTTTTTTTGCTGTGGTAAGTTTTGACGTTACCTACCAATACATGTTTTGTTAAATCTCACTTTCGGGGAAGAATTCGCCTAAGGTAGTGTAATTTGTGCTGTAAGGATACCTAAATATGTTAAATACTTAAATGCATTGTCTCCATTCAAGTCGATTTTATGATAAAATTGTTAGAAATTTTAAAAGCGGAAACGATCTTAACATTCTACATAAGCTGTAGAAATATCTTATAACATGTCATTGCTATCAGCAGTAGATAGCATATAATGTAAATTCTATCAGCTGTAGAATATTATATATAACATGTCATTGCTATAAGCGTTAAATAGCATGTCATGTAACTGCTATCAGCTGTAGAAATCTATCGTAGAACATGTCATTGCAATCAGCAGTAGATGACACATGTCATGTAATTGCTATTACATCAGCTGTAGAAATATCTTGTAACATGTCATTGCTATCAGCAGTAGATAGCATATAATGTAAATTCTATCAGCTGTAGAAATATCTTATAACATGTCATTGCTATCAGCGATAGATAGCATATGTCATGTAACTGCTATCAGCTGTAGAAATATCTTGTAACATGTCATTGCTATTAGCAGTAGATAGCATATATCATGAGATTGCTATATCAGCTGTAGGAATATCTTGTAACTAAATGTATTATAACATGTCATTGCTATCAGCATTTGATGACATATGACATGCCATTGCTATCAGCAGTATATATATAACATTATGTCATGTAATTGCTATATCAGCTTTAGAAGTATCTAAATATATTGTTACATGTCATTGCTATCAGCAGTAGATATCATAATGTCATGCGATTGCTACCATAGGCTTGAATATCAAAACCAACATGCTCTCGTGAAAGAGTTTGATAACAAACTCAAAAATAGACTTCTGTTCGTCTCAAGTAAAGGAAAGTGCCGGAGTCCAAAAGAGACTTTTCAAAAAAGTCATCAAAAGAGACTTTTCAAAAAAGTCATCATGAAATCACCATCCACATCATGTGAACTTGGTCCTCTGCCAACATCACTGATGAAAGACAATATTGATATTTTTGTACTATATATAATAACTATCATTGTTAATAAATCGCTGATAACTTATACTTTCACTCAAAGTCAGAATATTACATGTTCGTCCTCTCAATCTTATCAAGAGTTGGTTTTCGACTACTTTTAGAATTTCAAATGACGATAGCGCCAGAACGCATTGTTCGATGATTCTTGCACCAAATTAAAATCTGTTGCCAAGATCTTGTTGAATTCCCATTTGAATTGTTATATCTATACTAATACAAGTAACAAAGCTTTCGATTAAAGGGATACGCAGTAGTGTTGAGGAATTATTCTTTTCTATAATTTACTTCAGAATTCAAGATGAACATAATGGTCATATTTGCTATTGCCACTCATGAAATCACGAAAGCAGCCTATATCCCCAGCAGATTTATATTGTGACTGTTTAAGAGCTTTATAGCTGGGGAGCTTTGTTTGAAACACATTGATACACACGTGACCTTCTACCTTAAATCAAGTCAAGGTTTATTCAACCACCCAAGTTGGCAAGGATGTACATGTACACTTAGGTTTTAATTTTACCAACTTCAAAGAACATTTTCACGTCATTTTGGTATATAACTCCCCGTGTCAGCTTTTGGACCGGGACCGGAAACCTCTATCCCCAACTACAACTAAGCCGTAGATCAGAATATTTTTGGATGTCTGTGGATGCCTAGTCGACCTCGTATACCGTGTATAATTTCATTGTCACACAATCGAACAACTGATACTTCGCCTTGCCGAAAATGGCTCCCATCCGAGAACCGACCAATAAACGCCTTTTTCTCGAGTAGGATCAGAATATTGGGAGCAGTCTGGTTGGGAGCAGTCACAGTGAGCTCTCTATCGGTAAAATACTAGTACTTCTAGCAAAATATCAAAAATGTATAGACTTCGTCACGAGCTAACTCGATTTACAGCGATTTGAACACAGCCTACAAAGCATGTAAAGTCGATGGGGAGCGAATTAGTGATGTACGCCCTTTTAACAGTAGGGGGAAATGGGGCAATTTGAGACACTTTAATCATTTCGGCATACAGTGTTTACAATTATTTCATTGAGGTATTAGGAACTATTAAACACACAATAAGACAACCCAAAGTACATTTTCACAAAGCTTTGTGCCATTTTGATGTTTGAAGATATTTAAGAATTACCTTTTCTCTTTTTTTTAATTTGTCCCATTTTGCCCCACGTGTTGGGGCATAATGGGACACGCTCAAAAACTTAATATGGGGTAAAATGGGACATTTTTTGGCATCAATAAATTATGTTTTATGCATCTTTTTCTGGATTATCTGGTGTTACCCTACATTTGTGTGTAAAGTGTTAATTTATTTAAATAACTAACTATGTAGTAAAACAACAATGATATAGCTTTATTGTATTTTAACACAGAACGTGAACACAGTTTGTGTCAATACACTCAAAGCTATATAAAATTCAATCATCAACTCTGTTGCAAACAATTATTTTATTCACATGTAAGTCAGTCTTATAACACCAATTTTATTGTATTTATATTATTAGAACACCTTAAAACGAATGGTTATGAAAGCTGTTATATTCCATAACAAGTCGGTCTTATAACACCAATTAATTGTATATGAAATGCAATCCAATACAAGTGTCCCATTTTACCCCGTGTCCCAATTTACCCCAGTGTACCCTACACTACAGAGTTGATCGCTGACGTACGGATACAATTTCATGATCCAAACCACACATCACAGTAGGCCTACTCAACAACGGAATAAATCTCATAATCCTCATTTGCATTTACTCTGTACCATACCGCTATAATCTTTAAAACACCATTTGGGAATGCACAACAATCACTTGGCTGGTCGGATATAATATGTCTAAGAACATGAACATCTAGTTGGCATATTTTAATCAATTCGTGACCGTCGTCGTCTGAGCTGAGAGTTTAAATTAAAGTCTACCGCCACCAGTTGATAGAATATTATGGGTGATTTCGAAACAGTCCCCAAAGTGACTAATTTGTAAAGTAATTGTAACAGACTGGCAACCCGCTATCAAAATCCCAGTATTTTGATTGTCGGCTGCAGTAAACGGAAGGAGAAATGCTGTTTTCGACTTCAACAATGGCGAGTATTTGTCTACTTTTGGCATCTTCGATGTTGCTTATTTCACATGCGGCAACAACAGGTATTGTAACCCTCATTACTAATTGATTCAGATCACTTTAGGCTGGGTGGGAGCAACCGGGAATTTGAATTGAAGTTTACTCTAAATATTTAATTTTATTAATATTTCATGATTAATTAGGATTAGGCCTAAAAAAAGTAAGCTTACTATTTACTGCTTTAGCCTATAGTAGGCTTAGGCCGGCCCTACACATTTTTAAATTGTATACACTCAGCAGTGATTGATTGATGTAGTCATTATTATTTTTACACCATAGGCTTACACAGTAAACATGGTAAAGTACCCTAGACTAGGATAGACAGTGTATCCTTTCATCATTCATGTCTTCATTCATTACATATTTATTTTTAGAAACTTTTATATAGTATTTTACACACAGTTACACACAAGCGTCTAGCGAACGTCATTCGTAGCACGCCAATCAAATGCTTCAGCTATTGTGTATTCAACACAATAGATCCAGATCGTTGTAAATATAGACCTACCAATCCACTCGGTAATATTGAAAATTCCAATATACTGGCGGCGTACTTAGCCACTCTCAGTGCTCAGGGCAGGGTGCAGACATGGCCCATAATCGGTTTAAGTTTGGAGCAAGGAAATTGTTAAATTGTTAAATTGTTTGTAGGCCTATTGTTTGTTTTTGTGTTTTAAATAATAAAGTAAGTAAAATGTCTTGTTCAAACTTCATTGCCTATAATGCAAGCACTGTGCCCAGAAAACAATTTTTTTTAAATAGTTGATGAGTCCAACATGATATTAAGCAAAATTTTAGATTTTTTTAATCACAAGTCTAGGCCTACATGTGTAAGAAAACTACGAAAAGTTATTTTTGCTGGTTATCTTATTTATTTGTAGCCCTATATATTAATTGACGACACAAAACAGCCAGGGACCTAGTGTTAAATATGCGCCTGCGCAACAGAATTGGTGATCGATTCAGAGCTTTGGACGGCCGGCCGTGGTGCGTTTGGTGAATCTGCGTGAGTGGATGCATCATCAATCTTCCATTGGGGAAAAGTTGATTGGGAATAACTAAGTCGATATTGCATCGATCACTGGATCTATTGTGTTGAAGACACAATAGCTGAAGCATTTGATTGGCGTGCTACGAATGACGTTCGCTTGACGCTTGTAGTTACACACACACACGTACAGGCACGGCCCCTACGATGTTGAATGATATCGAATGATATCATGAGTAAGGTTGCAAGTAATTCCCGGGTACCCGGGTACCCGCCCGTTGTCTCGGGTACCCGGGTACCAACTTGGGTACCCGGATTCCCGAAATTAAAAAAATTCAAATATTTTTCCGAAAGTCTTTTTAGGTATTGAATGACCCATATTTTACCAAAAAGTGACCCTATTACCACAGGATATACTTAGTAAATGTTTGTATAATGTATTTAAATTAAAAACATAATAACTAATTTTGAGTCGAATCAAATTATAAATGTTGTTTATATGCTTGTGATCTGGTAGAGAAAGATGTTTCATTTGTGTATGATGGATATAATGACAGATAGGTTTTGAATGCATTTCAAATTCTTCAATACACAGACTTACAATTTTTATTACAACATCACATGCATTTTAACAACAGTAATCATTTTTTTAAACATGAAATTTTTAAAAATCAAAATAAATTATACTAACAATAACAAATCTTGCTAGTGTTTTAATATGTTACAGGCAACACTTTTCTTCCCATATGAAATAATAAGTTACTGAATTAAGGTATTTTTTTTTATTGTTAGAGCATGATATGGTGTTACTTGATGGTCAGGTAAGGAGTCACTCGATGCTGTTTAAATGACCAGTTTTTACTCTGAAAATGAAGAAGAAAAAAATGAAAATTGAAAAAAAAATGAAAATTGAAAAAGAGAAGAAATTTTTTTTTCTTTTTTTTTTTCTTCTTTTTTTGGTACCCAATTTCGGGTACCCGGGTACCCGCCCGAAAAATAGGTCGGGTACCCGGGAATCGAAATACCCGTGAACTTGCAAGCCTAATCATGAGGGTGCTCAAAATGTGAAGACTGAAAACAAAATACAGTTCCAAAAGTGTGAGCTGAATAAACACGTCACAAGCTTAATTCACAAACCATCATGCCACAGTGCGGCGATAGGCCTAGTTGTTGCCCACAGCGTTGATGTTGTACACAGCCATACAGCATAACACGATGGCGCACGATTTGACTCCCGTGGGCGCGGCGTGACGATCGTTCGACGCATTGCATTTGAATTGGAGCAATTGGGTGGTATTTCTGTTGTTGCTGGGCACAAATGTGCATGCACTGTATTGTTATTTTTAATACATGTTGGCCTATCCTTGATTTTTACTTTTTTTATATTGATTAAGCAGATTTTCTTTCAGATTTTCATTTTTGATCATAAACCGTAATATAAGATTGAATCCTAAACATATAGCTGCAACACACCAGGCATTTTTAGGACTTAGGAGACGTTTGTTTTTCAACAAATTGCAACTGCCTCATGTTCATCATTCATGGTACTCGCCTACCGGTACATGGGTGGGTGTATTCTACAAATTTATGTTGTGGTTGGACAGACAATTTACCTTAAGTTATAGATGACAAAACAATACCCAATTTGTTTTCATTTGCATTCTTCATTACAACAAAGACCAGCATTTACTGAAAAAAAAGCAAAAAGTGGGGTTACTTTGGCCATATAAGGCCTAGTAAAATAATAAACATGTTTCCTGTCCCCGCCCGCCTCCTTTTTGGCTGCCGCCTCCTATTTTTTACTACATGTATTAACTATTTCCGAAAATTCTGTAAAAAAAATAATAATAATAATAATAATAAAAATAAAATTTTTTTTTTTTAGTGATTGATCCTTTCTTTGCCCATAGGAATCACTGCAAATTATGAGCGTTTACTTTTGGACAAACTAAAAGTAAACGAAATTCTAAACACAAAAGTAAACGTAAAACTAAACGCAAAACTAAACTTTTTTTGCATTTTGCACCCAATTGACCTCAAAGCACGCTCAAAGTGAGTGAATATAATCACAGATGTTTCAACCATCTGTGATATAATGGGACAGTTATTGATTAGGGGCTGGGTGGAAAACAGCTTAGTTGTTGGGCTCACATAAGTGTTTAGTATTGCGTTTACCTTTGAGTTTACTTTTAGTTTGTCCAAAAGTAAACGCTCATAATTTGCAGTGAATGACAGGTGTAATATAAATGCTGCATCATTTCATAGCATGTTCATGCCATGCAAGACACGGAATTATTGACATGGCTTCTCAAATAGTACCATGGCATGGAGACAATACATGTAGGCCTACATCCTTTCGATCAATGATGTTTTGTTCCTCATTCAACCTGAAAAATGAAGAAAACATAAAGAAACAATGTGTACTTGGCTCTATATATTAGGTAAACCTTTTCATATTTTTATTCCTCTGGCAATTAGAGTGGAAAATCCTGTTTAGGAGTGTCTGCAACACAGTCAGTTGGTCACTTTCGACTTGGCGGCCGTCTTGAAAAAAATAGCAAAAAATGGGAAAATAGTAAATAGTAAGACCCTCCCTCCTTTTTTTAAAAAGTCCGGACGAGAAACATGTAATTTTTTTTACTATGCCTAAGTAAAATTCAAAACAATCAATTTAAAACATTTACAGCCCAATTTATTTAAAAATGCTTGTAAAAAGTCAAAACAAGCAATCTCACCACAAATTAAATTATTTACCATGTGTTTTTTTAATGTTAACCCTAACCCACAAAAGCTGCAATACCCCTAAGATCCTGAGTACTACAAATTACTATTAGTATTAGTAATTTGTAGTATTTAGGTCTCCAGCTACTAAATAAATTAACAAGTCTAGTTGCTTAAAGCACTAAATACTATATATTACTACGAAACAGAAATGAGCCTAAAAACTAAGTAAGTAAAACGAATTACTATGACACTTAGTATTTTGTAGTATCTAGTTCTTTACCACATTTGGTGCACATAGTATTTTGTAACATTTAGTTCTTTACCCACATTTGGAAAGGGCAATTATATGGCTCATTCCATGAAGTTGGGGCATTTGTTAAAATAGCAGAATTTGGTACTTTAGGCAGCTTATAAACTGTTTTACTCTATGTGTATATCAAAAAAATTTAGTGTCCAAAAACAGTACTAGGTTATAGTATTGAGCCATGAAAAAAAAAAAAAAATCTACCCTTCCTTGAAGAAGAAAAAATTAAAAAATTAGGTGGTGTCCAAGACCATTTTTGCTAAAAAACGTGACATGGAAAACACAACAATTAATATGAGTTTTATGTTAGCAAAACTATCATAGAATTGCTTGGAAATCGATTTGATTAATAAAAGATACATGTATTCATAGTTTACTGACCAAAACACCTCGTCACGCTGGACTGATTTTTCACCCAAGCAACATGAAAATTGCCTTTCCGATGCTACGCACGGTGTCCACAAAATATACACGTGTAGCATCGGGAGTTTTCATTGCTGAATGGGGGTAGTTCTCTATCATACATTTTTTAATTATTTTCCAAAATTAAGAGCATTTATCAATTGAAAACTATTGCAAATGAGAATAAATTTCATGAAGACCATTCCATATATTCATGAAAAAGTATACCGTGCCGTGCGCATGGTGTCCTTACCATAAAATGTAGCATCGTGATAAACATCCTATGCAATTTGTGGGAATCCCCCCCTGGAGATAAATAAAACATTCCATATTTCTTTTGTAAGGATAGAGGTCAATAGCTATCAGGTTTGTTTGGAATTTGCCACATGTGGGCTAGTTTTATCAAGGTTTTAGTCGCTGGTGTCCAATGGTAGCATCGGGATTTTTATGTAGCATCAAAATGTAAACATTGGATAGTTTTGTGAATGGTAAGTGCGATTGTAATTATTTCTTAATGTTGCTTGTATGTCTGTATTTATTAATGCATTTTTATTGAAAGGGAAACACTGAATCAGAATTTCTTTTCATGTTATGATATTAATTTTGAGTCACGGACGCCATAATAATTTGGCGTCCATGTAGCATCGGGCATAGCATGGGCAATATTTTGCATTGGGTATCGTTATAGTTCGTTGAAATTGTATTTCTTTTGTAGAATCACATCATTAATAAACTTTGAAGTTAATAATGAATTAGTTTTTGCTCTTTTAATGCTAATAATATAGCTTACCAATACGATGCTACATGGACACCATGTCCATGTAGCATTTCATAAAATTTGCCTAATTAGACTAAAACAATTACCCCATTCGAAATTATCCATCACCCAAAACATTCAAAACATTGCCTACATTTTACTACACTTTACAGAAAAAAAGGCATATTATGAGAGATGTATATCTAATGAAATATATTAATACACAATGCTACATGGACACCATTTCCATTAGCATTTCACTGAATTCACAATAAACATTCCCTTATTTTAGTTATATTTACTATAAATAAAACAAATAATTGTAAATCATTTAAGTTATCTATCCTTTGCTATTCTTTTTCATGTTAAATGAACAATAAATAAAATACTCCAGCATGATTTTAATATAAATATTTTCCTGCAACACAAAAAGTGCAACATGAATAAATAATCTACTCCAATATCAATACACAATGTTCCATGAAGATACTAAGCCATAGGGTTTATTTGTTTTGCAGGTTCTTGACATTAATTCAGAAGACAGTTCTATCGTCCTGGAATTTATGGAGATGAAGACAAGGAACCCATCATTTTCAAAAACTAGTACCTTTCCAAAGAAATCCATCATGGCAATTAAATTATTTTTTTGCAAACTGACTTTTTAAGTGATCAAACTTTTCAATCATCTTATCATTAATAGAGGATGATTCAATCAGAAACAAGCAAAGAGACTAAGATCACAAAGGGTACTTTAAGAACAACACTGCATGAAGTTTGTTTCAGTGGACATCTTAAGTTTCTTTGATCAATGGTGTATTGTTATTGTGTAATTGTAAGAAATGGTGTATGTGTATCATAGGTAATTATGTTTTATGCTTCATGGCAGGTTATCTTTTTGTGTAATTTGTAGTTTTACAATCCATGTTATTAATTTTACCGTGTGCTTATAACATAAAAAGTTAACATCATAGTACATCCTCTCTATTGATCTGAAAAAGATGCACCTGTTCAAGCTGTTCCAAATATTTTAGGGCACGGTGTCCATGTAGCATCGTAATACTTGAGTACACAGAAAAGGTAAATTTTACATGAACAGTGTTTAGATAAATTTCAAGCAATTCACTCTGTGTATCTACTTGATATGATGAACAAGTAGACAAACCATTCACACTCAAATAATTGTAACAGTATGAATAGTCTTATTATTAACAATGTTACAAGACGCGGTGTCCATGTAGCATCGGTAGTGCATTTTATAACATTATACAGGTAAATAATACTTCATATACTTACTTTATGACTATAATGTAATCAATGTGCATGGTTTATAGAGTACTTTACATCAAACAAATATTGATATGTACTTTATTTAAATTCATTATACAAATTGCAAAATAAAGAGTCACTTTTCAATGAGTTTTTACATAAAACAGTTAATCTACGATGTCTTGTTCGTTAAGTTATGTTCAACCTAGACAAATCTGGTTTCTTTTCATGTATTTGTGGTTCCAAGTAGTTAATTGAGGTATAGAAACTTGGCCCACATCTTAAGCTATTTTATTAGAAAATGATATGGAAATGGGAAATGGTGTCCATGTAGCATCAGGATTTTTGGAAATGTCATCCAACTGTTGAACATGTGCGGTTATTTTACACCAAATGTTACATTAAAATAAAAAGTTCTACATTGGACTTTGGTAAATGTAGAACCTAAAAAAGAAGAAAGAGTTGGAAAATATCCATTTTGAAAATTTCACTTGGATGTCACATAATATGCCCCAACTTCATGGAATGAGCCATATAGAAAGTAAACACAGGCAATTTGTTTGGAAACACAGGTAATTGGTTTAAATTATGGATCACTGCACTTTCTTGTAGTATTTCTTCCTATGATATGGAAGGTAGGTGTTTGATTTATTTGAAGAGCTATGTTCCAAAAGGAATCAACTCCATATAAGTGAAATAGGAGAAAAGCAATGTTTTTTAAATTAAGGATGTTGCACTTCTTTGATTTTGCTAATTTTCTGCCATATGAAAGATACCAAGCGTATAAGCTTAAAAACATGTTTGATTTCATTTTTTTTATTTTCACTGTATTTCCTATGTCATTCTTTATTTTCGGAAACTGGTGGAGTTGATCCCTTTTGGAACATAAATGATTCGACCAATTTTCAAAAACAACTTTACTAAACAATCGTTATTTTCAATTAAGGTACACCTGAAAGACATTATCAAATCACATTGAAACAGAAAACCGCATTCAAATACCTCTTCAACTTTTTAAATTATGACGTTTTGTTTTTTCTTGAAAAAACTGGACATTGGACAATTTCGCACCTTTTTTGAAATAACAACACTTCTGTTTGTGTGCGATTTTAAAAACAAGTATCCCATACATTTTACGTTTTCTTCATTGCATTTCATTAAGGACATTCCTATCAATGTTTTACCATGATAAAAGAACCATATTTCTTCCATTTTGGCTTACAAAAATAGTGAATTATATTCAAATTTCCGGAAACTACCGAGGGCCATAACTTTTGACCCGAACATGCTAAAGATGTAGAACAAAGTTTAAAAGATGTATTTCGTAACTCTCTTTCATGTTCTGCACCTAATTCAATTTCGACAAAAAGTGGAGTTGATTCCTTTTGGAATAGAGCTCTTCATTTGTAACTGATTACAAACAAAACAAAAACAAGATCGTTAAACTATATTCAGTTCAAATGGGACAACGGTTTATACATTCCACCTTTGTTCAAGGACTGATTTGCTTAGAGTAAATTGTGTCATCTTTGGTTTTCATCCTTGATGATTACAAACAAAAACATAAAAACAAAACAAAAATCAAGACACCCCCCCCCCCCCCCCCCCCCCCCCCTATAGAAAATAAAACCAACCTCAAAAGTGCCAGTACCCTAGGTGCTATTTTACCCTAACTTACCTAAAGAACTAAATGTTACAAAATACTATTACTCCATACTGCACTAAAGAACTAAGTGTACTACAAAATACTATCAGCACTGTTACAATGCTGCCAAAGAACTAGGTACTACAAAATACTACCCATAGTATTAAATAGTATCTGGGGGGTTAGGGTTTTAATACTTCAAATTTTACAATTTGTTTATTTTTTGGTATTCCTTTGTATAATTACATATAATCAAACTTACAAAATTGTTCACTCTTGAGCAAAATTTGTAAAGGTTGAAATTCAAAAGTGAAGGGTGTTTCAATTTGTCAAAACACTGATATTGATAATAAGAAAATTGACTTCCATCAGGATATTCATTCCTTTATCATGCTTAGTTCACAGATGGTAGAAATTGAATAAGCCTACATTTTACAAATTTTTTCTTCTTCTGCTTTCAGTTTTAAGTTTGGGTCGCTGTGCTATTATTAAACTGATAAGCATTATCTGATAGCCCTTACAATCAAGTGTGCATTTCACTCCTGGGACCCTCTTTTTTGACAGTTAATTTGTATTCTATAATTTTCCACGGCACTCAAAGCCCTGCTTTCGAACATTTGTGTTTCATCAGAATTCTTTAGGGACCATATATTTTTTACATTTAATCAGGTAGCTTGAAATCATATAAAATTATAAATTAAAAACTTGTTTATCAGCATAGACAATCTATTCATATGCCCTTTAATTGTACACTACAGGGTGTCTCAAAAAAAACCGTGCACGTGTTTACCCAGCTTATTAACCGTGAACTTATACAATTTGGTGTAACAATTGTATACATTTTGATAGCCAAAACGGTTAGCTTTCATATTCCGTTTATTTCATCTGATTTGGTTTTATCAATCTTGAGATATGACCAATTAACTAAAGCTACCTAAAGTCGACGTTGTGCCACTTTACAGTTTGCAATGAATAGAAAAGGTTACTCCGGAGAGGAGGGTTATTACCACCCCTAAAAAATTATAATCCGAAATGCAGAATATGCTTATTTGGGTACCATGTTATAGCTAGAGGTTCCCTCTATCCATACATACTAAAACAAGTACAAACATCCCACGCATGACGTCATAATGACGTCACCAAACATGACCGACCTCAAAATCCCGCCGTCTTCGCTGGACAATGAAATATCGTAGAAATCTTCGCCAAAAAAGTTCTAAATATCGGAATTTCACCCGGTTTTTTGTTTATAAGTGATGGAAATGGTGTTTCTAACATAGGCCTATGCTAAAATATTTCAGGAACATACCAATAAAAATATTTTTCAAAATGGCGATTTAAAAAAAAAATGTAAGGTGGCAACCACCCCCTACTATCGGACTTTGACGGCTTACCCTACCCCCGGGTAGGGTGGCAGCCTCAATTTGTTTTCGTCAAAATGAGCGCAGGGAATGTAAAAGCGATCACCTAGACGCCCTAGGTCACTGTTCTTTGCGTTCTAGCGCAATCGGCGACCATCCTCCCTTAAGAGAACGAGGGTTTTAATGCATTCTTTCCGTAAAAGTGGCACAACTTCGATTTTAGGTAGCTTTAGTTAATTGATCATATCTCAGGATTGACAAAACTAAATTAGATGAACTAAACGGCATATGAAAGCTAAGTGTTTGGTCTATAAATATGTATACAATTGTAACACCAAATTCTAGAAGTTCATGGTCAATAATTTGGGTAAACACATGCACGGTTTTTTTTGAGACACCCTGTACATTGTATTTTGCAATGCATTGTATAACACTTGCACATAGTTCACATACAGGGCAGGCATTGTCATCAGTCTGCAGATAATAAATTACTATACGTATTTGTATGTAATGCAAATATTTCCTCACATTTCTAGTAATTATGTAGTTATATAGGGCATTGAATAAATATAATTGTTTATAATTGTTGTACCTGTGCTGTATATTGTTGTACCTTTGCTGTATATTGTTATTGTAATTAACCAGCACCGGGAGGGTTTCATCATCCATGTGCTGCTATAGTTTTTAGATTATTTTTCATTACCCAAGGGCAACTGACATGATGTAGGACGTTATACTTATAGAGAAGTTATTAAAAGGGGAATTATGTTTATGAAACCATAGTCTTGGCAGCTACATTGAGCTGATAACAGACAGCCCTGATGCCGTAAGAATTTAGCATCCTAGAAAATTGCATGTTAACTTAAATAAATGTGGTGTCCCGATGCATTGTTTACATGTAGGCCAAATTTGCGCATTAAATTTCATTTATGAAGCCAAATTTGAAGCCCATTGTGTTCTACTGTACAATAACTGGTCAGTTAATTAAGTAATTATGTGAAACTAAGACAGGGCCATCCATCCTGGGTTGGCCAAACTACCGTTTACATGAACCCTTAGGCGTCACTGCAAAACTAGTATGTATCACTCATACGTAAACGTAAGTGACTTTAACATTTTTCGTGGCTATTGGTGTTACCATACAAAACAGATTTTTCGGAAACCATTCCCAACTCTCAAGGTCTATCTCTAGGATTACTGAACCAATACAAGGCATGATTGTAGGCTACTTATTCTAATGCATTTCTCAGGGTGAATTCAAATATGGTAATG
Source organism: Ophiura sarsii (assembly GCA_035610835.1). Classification (NCBI taxonomy): domain Eukaryota; kingdom Metazoa; phylum Echinodermata; class Ophiuroidea; order Amphilepidida; family Ophiuridae; genus Ophiura; species Ophiura sarsii. The sequence continues at coordinate 51,396,113 of CM069451.1, forward strand.
AAATTAAATAATTTTAACATTTTTTTAAAACATTTAGTGACATTTTGGAATTCACCATACATAAGTTGTAAGCATCCACAAATTAAACTGAGACAAGTGCAAATATATCGAACCATTATACGGAGAAGTTTTGCAGTATGGCCTTTATCTATCCACAAAACATCCCCAGTTTTCAATGAGGTCATTAGCAAGTACTGACACTATAATGTACTTTCCAATTTTGGAAATTATATTTTTAAATATGGCTTATTAGTAATTATACTGATGTCTTTGTGGTGTCACATTATCGCCATGATCTATTGCAAAGATGATTTTGTGCTCATTTGCTTGATGATGATGTTTTTGTAGCCAGCTTAAACGATATATAGGATTACAATTTTCTTATAGAATCTATCTATAGGCAAGTCGTGACAGTTTGAGCAGAGAGTGTGATTATGGGTTTTCAGCCAGAGGGACAATATGAATAGCTGCTTGGTGTAAGATCAAGCTTGGTTTAGCATCTGATGATATTCCCCATACTCATTACTCATGATGTAATTACACCCTAATGCTGAAAACATACTAAGGTCGCTTTGCGATTAAATCGCTCCTATGACGAATTTTACGTCATATAAAAACCCTGATACATCGATCAAGAGATCGCTTGACTGGAAACGACCAGTCGCGGCCAGTTGACTTCATTTCAACTCGAAAGATTGGTCGCTCATGACGTAATGAACACCATACTTTTTCATCCAATGGGGGAGGTTATTTTGCTTCGAAATTAGCATAACCAATCAGCAGCAATTATCCAGGTTTGATGTCGTCTGCGTGACCCAGAAATACCTGAGACTACCGGCGATTTAGTAGCTCGATGCAACCTTTGGTCGCACCGAGATACTTTTGAGCTAGCGAGTACTACGCGACCTGTTGCGACCAGCGACCGGCTAGTATGATTCGAGCATAAGATTATAAACCTGATTTTGTTTCGATCCCGAAAATGAAAATGAAAATGTTTAGCCTGCAAACAGATTTTTTTAAATAATAAATAAAACTGAAAAGCTGAGAAAACAAGATTGACCAAAGGAAAACTTGGAATAAAAAGGTGCTATTGTAAACGGAAATTTGTTATTTTAATCATAATGAATGATATCAAAATGTAGAAAATCTTTGTAAGCAAAATTTTAGCCTGGTGTGTTGTGTTTAACATTGTTCTTTTAGGTTTCCTGCAATAAAGTGCATTTTACAACAAAAAATAGTCCTCTTCAGTCTTCAGTACATACTATCATTAGGTTACATTCTTCAGGGGGGATTATTTGTAGCCAGTCACATCAAAAGGGGAGTTTGCTGCTCAAAATGAAAATTGAGATGTTAATTTCATGCAAAAGTGTATTTTGTAAGCTTTAAATGACACCTTGAGACTCTTTGAGTGACACATTTCGTCAATGCATTGAGATTTTATGTGAAATATTATGTGAAATATTAGGTGTTTTTTTGTTTTTTCAAGCTTGACTATTCTTCAATATCTTAAAATGCATACTGCTGGCAAACATCCTTTTTGATATGACTGGTTGAATTTAGGAAAACAGTGACTGTATAATGTGGAGCCCTTTTTGACAAGCAATATATTATGATATTGAAACCGAGTCATTAAATAAAGAGCAGCTATTGCAATTTGTGATTACTTGTACCATTTAGGTTTACATTTTCGTTACACGCTTGACCTGGAGTCACTTTCACTGCATGAATGCCTTAAGTACACCATTCATGGAAGATGAATTATTGTTGTAAGTGATATAATAGGGAAACCTTATCGTATAATGCTAACACCATAACAAACAAATTTAAGAGATAGTTTAAAAAAAGATAGGATCTTATCATTTGCAAACCTGAAAAGTTGAAATGAGCATTGCATATTAAAATTGCTCGTTATTCATGTGTTTATCAGATCAATGACTTTGTTACAAATTTTATTTCAAATGAAAAATTCATCATCCAAGATAATTAGTTCTTTTCAAAATACTGTAAAAGTGGTAATTTTCGCGCGATTATTTTTTTCGCACTTTGCCAATTTGTAATTGTTCTGCATGTTTTGTTCACAATTTGTAGCTTCATCACATAGATCTATACGCAAAAGAAATATATTTGCATGTTATGATGAAAAGCGCAAAAACAAATGTAGTGCAAAATGTTCCACTTTTACAGTAGAACTTCATTCCCTTTCCATTGTTTAAAATCTTACATCGATATACTCAGAAGACTGGTAAATTAATAACTTAATTGAATCTTGATGATGGGAATAATTATGTAATATCATTTTCATTTTACCCTCTATGTTTTACAGTAAAGTGTATTATGATACTGTAAAACCACTAAATTTCACGGGGGATGTGGATTCGTGAAATTAAATACCTGCAAAATTGACAATTTTGCATTGAAAGTAACAGTAAAATATCCAGATTCACAAAGTTAAATGCCCGCTAAAATAGCAGCAATTTTAAATTCGTGAAATAAAGTATCTGCGAAATTACAGTGTTTTACAGTATAGGGTGTGGACTGGAGTATTCCAAAACTATTGCATAGTTGATAGTATAAATTCTGTAACATTATTTAATGTTAAACATTCAGGCAAACGTTTTGTTTTTTGAAAAATCAGCGAGGTTTATTAACTCTGCGTGATATCAGTGGGCTTTTGTTCCCTAAGGCCTGAGTTTTATTTTGAGCTCTGTTTATTTTGAGCAGTTGATTTTTAAAAACAGAATTTACTTACTATAATTATTTGCTAGTTGAAAATATACAAAAGAAACTGTGTGTCATACTGCATTGTGCTCTAGCTAGCATCACACTCATTATAACTGCTAGGATCTGCTCCATTTAATGACTAATCACTTACGAAGCGGAACATATTGCCTTACACGGAATCTCAGTATCACAATTAATTCAGTTGATTGGGTATTTTGAAGTGGCTGTACATGTATTTAACCATATTGAGTATTATGATCAGATTAGGCATGCATTACTCTCTACAGCTGTTTCAGTGTAATTGCCATCAAGTGCAATCATTTAGGATATCGATGTTGTATCAAACCTAATTGTTTGCCACTCAAATTAGGTTTAAGCATTGGCTTGTACAGTTGGTAGTAACCGCCACTGTCTGGGTGTTGGCAATAGGTACTCAAGGTCCATGGAAGCTTCACGGACCGCCATACAAAAGTATGTGAATACATACTGCGTCTGAAAATACTTGACAATGTTATCAGAAAAAACACATAGAGTTTGTAAATTTATTTAATTTTGACTGGTTATAACTATTGGCTAGCTACTACAAACACTGACGCAAATTGTATTTAGTTCGCTGATTTTCCAATGCTTGAATTCGGGTTAGGGTAATATTAGGGTTTAGGGTATTTGGTTTAGGGCTAGAGTTACGGTTAAGAATAGGCTTCATTTTGAGGGAATCTTTTTAAAATAATCAAATAATTTTGGGTCTAAATAATTAATAAAGGATATAAGGTGACGAAAAAAAGAAACCTTGTTATAGTTGGCCCGACCAACCCATTTTGTTAGAAAATTTTCATCTGCAAATAAATACTGACCCAAAATCTTCTTTTTTTATGCTTGGCAAAATAAAAAATCTGCCAAATATGAACAGATTTTGGTGAGGCCAGACCAACGACCCAACCTGAGAGGTCCACTTGCCCATAGAACAAGTTTGGTATTGGGGTCTTGTCGTGTAAAGAGAATTTTTTTTTTAAAGAGAGCATTCATTAAAATTGATATTTTTCCCAGTACTGGCTGTTCAAACATGGAGCTCAGTTGGGAAGATATGTTTTGAATAAATGATATGATAGGTTTACTCATCCATGTACATGTATGTATACAGTAATACATTTTTCACAGCCCAATAGATGTGAAGTAAAGGTACACATCACATGCACAGTAAATGCGAGCACACACACCATACCAATAGTATGAATCATACATGAGGACAAATATAACTTCTCAAGTTCTCATTAGTTTAAAATAACCCAGAGCTGATATAGGACTCCATGTACTGATATTTTCTTTCAATGGTATTCATAAAATTTGAAAAATACTTTAATTTTTTTCTTCTCAATTCAGCTCAATCCTGTGAAAAACCATCTAAATCTCTTGATCCTATATACACCTAGCACATAAAGTCCCTGACCAGGTGCTTTGAGGTTGGCTAATTCAAAATATATGATCGGTACCAAAAATCTGAGATATACATTAAATGAGCAAATTTCTTCTCCGCAGTTTGATACCTCATTCAACAAAATCGAATGGATACTTTTAAAGTTATGTCGATTTCAATGACCGCGCATGCAACAGAAATGTTGCACTAGGTATAGGAAATCATTGATTTGTGTGTGATTTACCATAGACGGTAAAAATCAATGTTTTACCCGTCTATGGATTTACGTACTGAAAAACTCACAGCTTATCAGCTAAGACTTGTATTCTTCACAGCCAGATACACCCTTTGTCCCGCACATTGCGGTTATCACTAAAGACCCATTCATCTGTCTCGTTCAGATAGCACACAGTTATGACAGTAATCACGCACAAATCAATGATTCCTATACTTAGTGCAACATTTCTGTTGCATGCGCGGTCATTGAAATCGCCATAACTTTAAAATATCCATTCGATTTTGTTGAATGAGGTATCAAACTGCGGAGAAGAAATTTGCTCATTTAATGTAATCTCAGATTTTTGGTACCGATTATATATTTTGAATTAGTCAACCTCAAAGCACCTGGTCAGGGACTTTATGTGCTAGGTGTATTATATAGATGCCTTTGAGTCTAATCCTTTTGTAGCATGTTTGTAATCTGCATCATCACACTTTTGTGCTTTAAGAATGGAAACTGATAGACTTGTTCTATAGTAGAAACAGAACAGGTTCTATAGTAAAGTATGGCAAAATGTGGTTGCCTGAGAGGATTAGGTCTAATTCTTTACAGCAGTTTAGTTGAGGGAAATCCTTTTACCCAATTTAGCCTGTGGGGATCACACATACTTGATACAAATGGCGAGTGTCTTCACTCACAAGGCATCTTACCTTCCCCTGTATGTCTTCATTGTGTTCAGAATACCTTGTTTTAATAATTTTAAAGAGTCACCATTTGTCAGTCCGTAAATAATACTCATTTTTTGTTATTGATGGTGGGAGTGATGGTTTAGTATAATTTATTATTTTTTGTTGAACGGTAGAGGGCATACATATATAATGTTGATGTTGGATGACTGTGGCTTGGGGCAATGCTGAAATGTTGAAAATTTTCATGAGGTGCAAATTTGCTGAGGGAAGGTAATTTAACGCTTGAATATAGTAAAATCTATTTAACTCTATTTAATCTATTTAAATATAGCAAAATCGATGTTCAATCAATATTGTGAAACATTTTTATAAAACTATTTTACTCTAACTCAATTTTGAGGATTACGGTGCCATTAAAAATGTGATTGTGCACATTAAACAATTTGTTAAACAACATTTCTTTGAATTTTAAGCCTATTATACCAATGATTATTCCATTAAATATTTAATTATGCATAAGTTCATAAGGATAGTTATTTGCTTTTGTTCATAATCAAACATTTTGCTTGTTTCCTTTTAAAACAAATACTATAAAACAACTAAATTGCGAAAGTAAATCCCCACAAAATAAACCACGGTAAAAGCTTAAAATCTGAGTCAAATTTTGGAATTGCTTAATTAAATTCTAGCGAAAAATTTGGCTTTCGGTAATTTGCAAAATAAAGTACCCACAAATTTCAAGTGTTTTACAGTACTTGAATGTTAGAAACAAGATGCACATTTGTTATTTCCATAGTTTCACTGAACTGTTGCGATTCGCAAAAAGCACAAAAATGAAGGTACTATAAAAATGTATAAATTAAGTATTAAAGGTTTTAAGTTAATAAAAAAGTTCTATCATCAGTGTCAGATTATCAGACAACTAAATTCAAATGTTTACGTTGATTTAAACAAATTCTTTCTTTCTTTGCTGCACTATAAGGTGCCATATTAAAGGGGCATTGAGAGATTGCAGAGAAAAATTAAATTTGGAAAAAGGGAATTGTTTCAATAGATAAAGAGGTACATGTACGTAGGAACCCTGAAGCGTAATAATTTATGGGAAGACAGTTGAATAATGGCAAAATTTGATTGAAGCAAATTATGTGGCGCGTGATGCTGATAATTTCGATGTGATCTACATAGAAATTACCAAATTGTGAAATTTAACATGATAGAAGGTGAATTAAGGTAAACGGTTTCAGATGGTAGTTACGCCTAAATAAGTATTATGTAGGTGCACACAAATCCTGATTTCCAGAAGAATTGAGGGCGTCCCATACGTATCTCTCAGTGCCCCTTTAATAGACTTGCCTATTGATACATTTACCAAGAATTTGTCCTCGGGATGGTTGCTGTTAATGATCATTTTAGTCAAAGCTATTTTCATAATTGCTATTTTGAAAAACCATTGCCATAAATGGAAATTCATTTGTTGCTTTATGACCATGGATTGGATGAACTGACAGTTATATTACAGAGTGTCTCAATAAAAGTATTCCCGTCTTGAATTGCTTGCCAAACAAAAGCTTGCCTGCTGGTATGCGCGCGTGTGTGAAGGGGGTGTCCATTATAAACCATACGCTAACCAAACCAGTCATCTGTAATGGGATCTGTAACAACAGCAGTCAATGCAACAGTCAATGCATGTTCCCCCACACGTGGAATGGAACCAGGCACTTACTGTAACATTGTTGATCAACACGAGGTGACATGGTCTATAGTCGTTGTTCAAGTTGGGAGATGACTGAAGTCTGTGCCTATTCTAGTGATTGCATCATAGTAGTGTGTGTAACTCAAATTCTATACAATACTCTTCCGCACGATCAAAGACGAATGTCAGTCTTAGTACATAAATGTGAAGGGAATATAAGTACTGACATGCATCAGCTCCAACTTGGGGAAGCACAGGCTATATAGTAATTAAATACATAAATCAAAGTTTTTTTCAAGTTGTCAATTTTGAATATCTTGCATGTTACAAACATAGTTCTAAAAAAATGATTTGTATTGAAACAGGATATAGATATTTTGTCCTAGTGCTGGTTAATACACTCGTTGTATTGGATAGTCGATTGCTAAATTTGAGTACATTATTTTGTGTCTTGTCAAATTTGCAATTTTAAGTATTCTGACATGTATACAGTTATCAAATGGCAAATAAATTGGCTGAAGAACAACAAAAAATGCCCTCAACAACACCCCCATATCCCCCAAAGAACCACAAAAAAATCAATAATAATAAACAAACAAAAAGCAAAAAAATAAAGAAGCAAAAAACCACCAAAATACACACCCACAACCCACCCCACCCCACACAAAACACACTCAGAAACAACCATAATAACAGAAGGTACAAATGAGCCAAAATCAGGAGAAGGGGATTTGCACCTATGGGTGTAATATGTATTACACACTCCTAGATTTCTTCTCCCCTCTAGACATTTACCACAATTTACGGTAGCACTCAGTATGTTATGTTCACCTTTTGATACAGTATCAGACAATTAATTGCATTAAGTGTTGGCAATGACTATTTACACAGTGATTGTACACTGAGATAGCTAAGAAAGACCTTGATGGGTATATGACCATTGACCAGTAAAGTTGTAAAGGAGAAGGTCATGGTAGACCTTTTTTAAATGGCAGTATGGTAACAAAAGAATGAAGGACACATAATTATTTGGTGATAAATGTTTAGCTCTTTGTGACAAAATATATTGATAAAATGATATCTTAGGTGACAAGATGAACATACATACATAATACCTTGTTGGATAGGGTGAGGGCATTCACTATCAGGGTCTGCAATAAGTGTATAGCAGTAGCAATCCTACATTGTATAGCTACATGTACACAATTTTGGAAATGTTTAGCAATTTTATGCCATATGTTTACATACAAAATTTAGAAAATATTTCAAAAGTTCATAAAAAAGTTTCCTATAATACGGACCCTGTTGACAATGGAAGTTGGCTTGCATGGGATGGGGCACCGTCAGGTCTAAAATGTAAATTTCCTAGCCATATGATATAGTAAGGCTGTGACTTATACCCGGGAACCCTGGTACTACCCGCCCGCTATTCCGGGTACCCGGGTACCAAATTGGGTACCCGAATACCCGAAATGTAAAAAAAAAATTAAAACAACTTTTTTTTTTTAAAGTGTTGTTTTTTTTAGTACAAATTTGTCCCCAAATGACCTCTATTGACCCCATTATATGTCATTTTGGGGACAAATTTGTACTTTAAAAAGAAGAAGAATTTTTTATTTATTTAAAAATTTAAAAAATAAAATAAATAAATCATAATTTTAGTGTCTATTTTCGGGTACCCGGGTACGAAACTACCCGTGCATTCACAACCTTACCATATAGCAGACACTTGGCTTCTAACAATTTCCATCCGAACTGCTATAATTTAATGATTTTTGCAACAAAATATTTCCTCCAAGCACCAAAGCTAAAATTGTGATATATCCCAAATTAGGCCAGATTCATTTTGCCGGATCACATCACATATCTGCAGTAAAAGTCACAAATAATATAGATGGTAAAACAGTATGTATACTGTAGCTAACTTATTCAAATGTTGCAGATTATGATATCTCTGAATGCAACCTTATGACGCAACATTGACGCAATCTATACCCCACTAGAGCTATTGAGTAGTTCTGAATGAATAACCGAGGAGCAACTGCATCACTTATCACTCTAAGTTCCTACGTCAGCAATTCGACTGTTGATTTAAAACAACTGAATGTTGCCATAATTTGGACTTAAATGCATGTTGTGTAATTTCCACTGCTGAATTTCACTGTAACTTAACATATTGTAGAAGGTTTCAGGATACATCATGATTTTAAACTTTTAAAAATCCACTATTTATAGCGAGATTAATTCCCTCAGAGGTTTAAGAACACTCACTGAATGTCAGATTGCTTGATAAAACAAAGTACTTCATCACATACGCAATGGGACATTAAAATCTAACTCCCCGAATGTGTTTTTGGGAATGAAACTATCAGGGGAGACAACAAGTCATTTTTATTTTTTTTGATCAGTCTGCGCTTTCACCGGGCAAACATGGGCAAGAAACAATCTGTGGTGCACCGGCCAACATTAAAAAGATTGAAGATGCATGCATGAAAATTATGCCTCTACCAGGGTTGTAGCCAGAGCATTTTGAGTGCCAGGCTCAAAATTTCGCTATTTGGGCTCAATATTTCGCTATTTGGTTACATATTCTCGCGGCTCAGGGGCCGGGATATTTTTAGGCTTTTTAAGGCACTTTGAGGGTTCCTGCCACATAATGTCTTGTTTTATGAGGCAGGAACCTTTTTTTTTTTTTTTTTTGAGTGCCGGGCGGCCAGCCCAATTTCGGGCCCAGCGCCAGGCGGGCTAGCCCAGTGGCGGGCGGGCCCGCCCGGCGTAGCTACAACCCTGGCCTCTACATATCAAAGTTGCTAGAAATAAGCTTACTTGTTCTGAAACTATACAATTTATATTAAGCTTTATAATTTTAGGTATACATTTTGACATTAAATCAAAACAGTTTCTTATTGTTTTGGGGACAAAACTAAAGTCTGGTGGGCCTTGAGCTGACTGGGGCACTCCAGTTTGTAGGTCTCGTTTTTGTCATAAATTGTAAAACACAATGTTTAAATTATTTGAGGACTAGAGGAGAGCAAAATGAATGAAAACCAGTATATCTTAGCAATATACAGTACTACTGTTGCTTTTTCTTATGACATTGACACCAATCAGCAGCCCAATCTTATTTGTATGACTCATTCCCTACTACTGTGTGTTAGAAACCCTGTCGTAGCCTGCAGCTTTTCGTACTGGAAATCAATCTTGTAAAATGTATTATTTTTACATTCAAGTGTCTCCTCTTTTGTAGTTACACTTGAAAGTCCTGTAAATGATCCTTGATTCGGTGGGGGGGGGGGGGGGGGGGGGGTGAATCAAGTAAAGTTGACATTGGGGTATTCGTATAGGTAATATCTTTTGTACAAATCTTGCCCACCACAAGGATGGCACATCTCTTCAAAGGATGATTGCGACCCATACCACCAGGAAATGATCAGTGGAAGCCTGGTTCATTGCAGAATCTGCCAACGGGTGTACATTGTGATCTCTTCTGATCAATTTCTTTCACCATTGCTGTACACCATAGCCATTTTTTTATTTGCCATACATCAAATTTGGTTTCACCCATGTAAAAGAAAAGGCTTCAAATGAGATGGGTTTGCAAAACAGACAGAGGGGAGTTAAACCCAATAACGTAATCAGGCTATCTTATGAAGTAAAAAGCATATGAATACATCAATCCTCTTTCATGTGTCACTTGAAGTTGTTCATGGCCAAAGGCAAATGCATCAAAATACAATTCTTTTATTTTGGGATCACTTATATTTAATAATACAAAGACTACCCACTGTACTAAATGGTTGATCCTTCTACTATAAAACAAACACTTGTCTTAACTATGAAATAAAGACCTCTTAACCAAAGGAAGTTTCTGAAATAACAATGACCTTTTTATTAACTAAAAACAATGACCCTCAACTTTAAGCAACACCTTTTTCAGCACTACATGTAGCTATTGTTCTGATCTGTCCCCAGCATAATGCCTTAATGTGCATAGTACTGCTCCATTGTTTTTTAGTGCTTTGTAGATATTTATATACTGTAAAAGTGGAAATTATCCCGCTAAAATCAGCAAGGTCTATGTAAGGAAGCTCAAAATCGCAAAAATAAAAACAAGCAAATTGGTTCAAAAAGTGTGAAAAATTACGCACACACCCCTTTCCACTTTAACAGTAATCATATACGTAGCGAGGCTTAAAAATACAAACAAAAAATTTAAAATAAATAGGGGAAGGGGAATTACCATCTTTTGAAAAACAAAGATGGTTACAAATTTCTGGTGCAAAACACAGAAAAAATGGTTTTATCTGTGAAATTTAAAACCCCGAAGATGAATAGAGTGTAACACAGTTTTCAGAACTGATGAGGCCTTTAAAGATAGCACAAATGCATTTTTTTCCTTCAGATATATTTTTACATTAATGTTTGCGCTTTGCATGTTTTACATAGCTACCGCTAAGCGCAAACAATATCTGTAACCCACTTGGGGGTTTGCAGCAATAAAGCTATTAAGAGGAAACACGGGACAAATAAGGACACAAAAAATGGGGTGTGCCGCACTCATGGATCCAACGCAGATTGCTGCGGCCAGATTCAAGGGATGGTACATCACGCTAAGGGGGGCGCGCTCCCAAAAATACCTTTCCGGAGCATATATATCAAGCGTGTGCAACCTGCGGCCCGCCGGCCTCTAATCTGCGGCCCGCGAAGCAATCCCAAAATTCCCATTGATGCGGCCCGTTTTAACCGGAACTCCCTAGGTTACACTAATGGCGAATTGATTTAGCCAGAGGGGGGCGAGGGGGCTAATTTCCCCCCAATATTGACTGTCGTGTCGGTTGAGATTGGCACTGTCGGTTAATTAGACAAGAGGAATCATGGAATTATGATGGTCAAAAGTGCACAGACCTAATTGTTTCGCGCGCTACTTGCGCATGTGTACCCCAAATGGATTTTCTTTTGGTAGAAACTTGTTTAAAGCAGAAATGTACCTCAATCATAGCAAAAATAAGTGTAAAGTCGAAAATTTTCGCGCGCAATGCGCGCATTTCTTTCATCAAAACAAACTTGTGATTGCGTATTAAAATCCCTGGTTAAAATGGCGAAGAGAAGCGGGTATCCGGATGTGTTTTGGAATGTTTGACATTCACTGCGGCCCGTGAATGGATCTCAAAATCACAATGCGGCCCGCGTGGTAGAAAAGGTTGCACATGCTTGCTATATATCATCATAATATATGTTCCTTTGCGTGATAATGCAATGGGACTGGGGAGTGGGGTCCACCGTCGCAGTGTTTCTGTTGGATTTTTTTTCGATTTAGCATGGTTAGGGTTAATCTTGTGAACATTTACCATCTATTATGGTAAGTAGTGTGATTTACAGTTGAGTGCAGCCGTCGGTAAACATGTATACTTACTATCATTCAGCGCCAACGCATTCAATGTTATAAATTGACTGTATAAAGTGCACAGAACATGGACCGAGCCATTGTATTTGTATTATAACAAGCGGATGTTCAGATTCATGACATTCACAGGATGTATCAGACAGGCATGATGTGTTGCCAACACAAATCTTAATCTTATAGTAGATGTAGAAACTCCTGAGAGATATGCTTGGATTATGTTACTGGCATGTCGTTAAAGATACACACATGGCAATGTGCAGTATGTACGCCATTTCTTTATCTATTCCTGTTCTCAAAATAAATTTTAGGGCAGGAGAAATGTAAGATCATCAGTGATTGTTAAGAATGTTTTTCACAAGAATTGTTGCTTTGTTGCTACTGTAAAGATAATTTGGGCTCTGGTGAACGTTTTGGTAAATAATAGTAAATAAAACTTTTAAAAATGGTTGATATTTTTTAAATATTTCAATAACAAAAATGCAACAACTTTCGAAAACAATTAATAATTTTTGAATTAAAAAAACCAAAACATTTCTCCGAAAATTTCAACAACAAAAAATGTATAATTAGAAATCGAAAAACAAATTCTAAAATTTGAAAATAAAAATGTGGTTTAGTCCGCTGGCCTGTAGAACAGGGTTTTATTTTCTCCTTGGTCTAAAGGTTAATTGTTTTTATGGGCCCAACTGATCCACAATTTTTAATGTTCAAATTTTATTTACAATATTCAACAACAAAAAGCACCAAAGAATTTTCCAAGTGCTGATAGCTCAGTCAATGTCATTACTATTGGCAATGTCATGTAATTGACAAGACCTTGTTTGTAATGAGTTGTACAAAGATGGTCAATTATTAATATTTACCATCTGAATTGTTTTTGTGTGTGCACACCTTGGGCAAATACAGGGTGTCTCATAAAAAAAGAATCCTAAACTATCCAACAATGAGATTTTGACAATATTTGACCAAAAAATTTAAACACAAACTGTTCAATGATACCTAGTTTTTAAAAATCAAAGTACGCTATACATATGAAAATATGGTGAAAGGAAGACATGGCTAGGAAAAAACCGCAATCTCGTTATTTTCCTACAGATGATGAGCGTTTACTTTTGGACAAACTAAAAGTAAACTCAAAAGTAAGCACAAATCTAAACACAAAACTAAACGTAAAAGTAAATGCAAAACTAAACGTTTCTTGCATTTTGCACCCAATTGACCTCAAACCACGCTCCAAGTGAGTGAATATAATCACAGATGTTTCAACTATCTGTGATATAATGAGACAGTTATTGATAAGAGGCTGGGTGGAAAACAGCTTAGTTGTTTGGCTCACTTAAGTGTTTAGTATTGCGTTTACTTTTGAGTTTACTTTTAGTTTGTCCAAAAGTAAACGCTCATAATTTGCAGTGTAACCCTATGTACTGCATAGGGCTTGAAAAAAGACCGCCCCCCTAAAAAAATCCTGCTTACGGATTGATGGGTAGTGAAAAGTTCATTATGGGAGGGCAGTGGGCATGACATAGCTGCTTGGACCTTGGACACCTACCCTATTGGCCCATATTCAATTATCACCCTGCCCCACTCCCTTTACTAGCCTAATTTGCCCCATTTTCTCTTAATAATTTTAATTCCCACCCACCCTCACTTGGGCATACTTGTATATATAAGGTTTATGAAAAAAGAAATCCTGACTAACCTGTAGGTATCTCTCCTCATACTGTTGATGATGCTATTAATTCCTCCCTGATGAAACCGCAGCTGCTATGGCGCTATGAGGTGAATAATTGATACCGATTTCAAGACTTTTAAGTGTCATTTCGTGATATTGAGATTTAATGACCATTGCACACTTTTCCTGTGTAATAACTGACTGCTATGTTGAGGACACATCTGTAGCATTAATTAGCGGATAGTGTGTAGTACTTTATTTGCCCTATAAAGAGCCCAGGGTGTTTATCTGTGTGATTTTTGTTTTAAGACCATACAAATCAACAGTATAGAAGGTGCGTTCCGACGAGGGACGCTAACCTCTTGTTTAGCGTCAAATTCCCTAACCTAGAGGTTAAAAGTCTTGGTTAACGGCCGTGTGAATGGATCATGGTTAACTAACCCAGAGTATAAAGCTGGAATGTTAACCCTAAAAGATCTTACGGTTAACTAACCCTGAAGCACTAACTGAGAGCTAACCGAGAGCAAACCGAGAGTGTGTGCGCCGTGTGAATCCATCGTAATGCCAACCGCGAGTGAGATTTATGACCTGTGACCCAGGTCTTACCGCAAAATGTAGAGTTGCATGACCTTGAGGTAACCTCGAAGCTACCGCAGTAGTGTCGCTATTCTCGAGGTTAAGTTTGTCGTGTGGACAGATACTCTGGGTTCAGCAGTAAAAAATATTTAAGCTCGAGAATAACTGTTCTCAAGCTTAGTGGCCGTCTGAACAAGCCTTTTGATATGAATGCTATTAAACACTTTGGCGCCAGTAATTTACCCTCTTTGTGGCTAACCTGCTTGTCAATTTCTGGTATGTTAGGTCGGAGAACATTGCCAATGTTGAACCAGAATTTTTCTGTTATATCAGCATTTAAAATGGACGCAACAATCACACTGTGCATCAAATGTGTGACACATCGCATGCGTCAAAATTCGTGTGCGTATGGCCAAAATCCTTTTGCGCACGGCGAGTTAAAAATGACATATTTCTCACCAAATTGGAACTGATTGAACTATAGCACCGCTGGGAATCAACCCAGGTCCCACTGCATTAGTCCTCACTTCAATGTCGAGTGAGCTGACCATCACAAAATTAAGTTTTTCATAGATATATAGCCTGTCATGATTGCGTAATAAGTTTGCGAGCAATAATGCGTGATCTACTGGCGTGGATAAGTGATATGTAGTACTTTTGGAAAGTTAGTGTAATGGATAAAGTTGACATCATCCTAACTGCGATAGTATGGTCATCAAGGGATGACTGCATTCTTCACATGAATCACTCTGGGGTGTGTCAGGCTTGATAATACTAATAGCTGATGATGTTATTTTGCATAAGGCCAAATTAAATTAATTGTTTGTCTCAAAGCTCCTCTCCTGTTGTAAAACTAATGCGGAATGCGGGGGTTTTTTCAAGTTTTTTTAAAAAAAAATTTTAAATAAAAAATATTGAAATCTTTGTAAAAGTGAACTTTTGTATTTAAGATGATGTGATCAATGAAAATCTGAAAAATCTGTGAAATTTTCAGATTTTTTTTTTTTTTTTTTTTGAAAAAAAAAGAAGAGAAAAAAGTTTTTTTCAGATTTTTTTTTTCTAATGCGCATCAATAAACTAACGCGCGCGGGAGCTTTGAGACAAACAATTAATTTAATTTGGCCTAATGAAACATTGTTTATTGGTTACTGGTTGTTGGGCCAATCAGCAGCCGCGTTTCATGCCTGCAATGTATTTCCTTTGATCGTGTGTTTGGTGAAGCTCGTTATCGCTTCCTGCATTGTGTCATCTATCTTGTTGCCTGAACGCAGCAGGTTGTGCTTTCATTAAACACATTGTCACCCGCCCGATGCATTTTAGTTTAGCATACTCGTCTCACATTTTACATTCAGATGGGTGGATGATTAAAGCACAATAATTCAGTATGGAAATCTGCCAATTATGTGTTGAACCAATCCCAAATGAAGATATTTGGGCAGATTGATCCCATATCGTCGTCTGATCTGACTAATAGTCTTTAATCTCTTTATGTTATTAATTGTATCAGGAAAGGGTAGTTTGTCTGCTGGATGATAAAGGAAATGATCAATGATGATTGCTTCCTCTATTTAGTTTACAGTATCTGGGATGTACGTTGTGGGAGAATGTTAATCCTTTTGGTTGGGTCACAAAATGCTTCTAATTTTTGACTAATAATTGCACACAAATTAACAAATTCATAGCGGCAACTTTTTTTTGCGAATTGCTAATCATCACTTCTTTCGCGGTAACTTAATTTCGCGAATTCAAAATTTCTACCACTACTGTCATCTTCACACACATCAATTCGCGGCAATATAATTTCGCGAATTTGAGCCTCTCGCGAAATTAAATTATTTTACAGTAGTTATGATTTTGGAAGTATCGTTTCAACATATCGAAAATTCCTATGCAAAATTGCTAGATGTACACAAATCAAATATTACACACAAATTGCTAGAAATTGAACGTTGGCGCAACACCATGTTTCACCGTTTACACGGTTCTATCAGTCACTCTTTAGTGCTGGCTTTTGATTGAATCAATCAATCAATCAATCACTTAATTAATTTCCAGACCGGATTTCCCTATAGTAGTTGGGTGTTTTACATGTCCTGGCAGTGGTCAGCGCTACAAAGGTACTGTGTGTAAGGGAATATTTAGATCTAGTCATATCATCTAACCATGAAGCTGCTCTGACTATCCCAATTCAGTGTCCGTGAGGGCCAAAGTCTTGATAGTATTTTGAACCATAGAGGGCTCTGTTATCAGACCTAGGGAATATTCAGAGCAAGTGTCTATGGATGGATACCTGTAGGGGTGTAATACTGGATGTAAAATATGTAGGTGTCTGGAAGCAAGTGGGTTAAAACAGGTTTCTAAACCCCTCAAAAAGTTCTGAAATTTGTTTCAATCGCCGATATTGCTCACATTTGCTCAATCGGAATGTGCCAAAATTACTGCTATTTTGTCATCAGAATTCAATAGAGCATCACTCTACAATGTAGTTGTTAATATTATAGGCCTACAATAACACTTCATTGAACAGACAGACAGAGTTGATCTTTTGAAGACAAAAAAGTGGTGAATTTGGCCTCACCACATTTTCAAGCAAGTGGTTGAGCACTAAAACCATTGCTATGGATTGTTGGAAAGAGGCGCACCGCAGCTTTTCATTGATATAACACTATATGAATCATGAAATATTTGAAAAAATGATGATTGAAAATAATTTCCAAACAGAGCCATAAACCATGATGTAAATAGATGTATGAATGAAGTACATTTAGGTACTATGGCTACATGTAGATGGCTACATGTAGATGGCTACATGTAGATGGCTACATGTAGATGGCTACATGTAGATGGCTACATGTAGATGGCTACATGTAGATGGCTACATGTAGATGGCTACATGTAGATGGCTACATGTAGATGGCTACATGTAGATGGCTACATGTAGATGGCTACATGTAGATGGCTACATGTAGATGGCTACATGTAGATGGCTACATGTAGATGGCTACATGTAGATGGCTACATGTAGATGGCTACATGTAGATGGCTACATGTAGATGGCTACATGTAGATGGCTACATGTAGATGGCTACATGTAGATGGCTACATGTAGATGGCTACATGTAGATGGCTACATGTAGATGGCTACATGTAGATGGCTACATGTAGATGGCTACATGTAGATGGCTACATGTAGATGGCTACATGTAGATGGCTACATGTAGATGGCTACATGTAGATGGCTACATGTAGATGGCTACATGTAGATGGCTACATCATACATGTAGATGGCTACAAGAGAATGTAGATGCAATGAAAAGCAGTTGTGGATGCAAGTTGGTGTGGGAATGTTTGTGGGTATCTAAAGGGATGCTAACTAGTGGGTGTGTATATTGAGGATGCAGACAGGTTTAAGGTTGTAAAGGTGTCTGGAAGCAAACAAATGTCTGGATGCAAGCAAGTGACTGGATACAAACAGTTGTCTTGAAGTCAATATGATTGTGATTGAATACAAATGGGAGTGCGAAAACAAATGTGTCTGGATGCAAGCAGGTGTTTGGATACAAACAGTTGTCTTGAAGTCAACATGTGACAGTGATTGAATACAAATGGGTGTGTGAAAGCATAACACGTCTGGATACAAGCAGGTGTCTGTAATGCAAAAGGTGTCTGCATGAAATGGGTGTCTAGATGTAAGTTAGTGCCTACATAAGTCACGTTCACACTAGGCGGAGTAAGGACGGCGTAAGGAAGAGTAGCGGTGGTTTGGCATAGCAATCGCGTAACTGATGGAGACTGTGTGAACGATGATTAGCGTAAGTTACGCGGCCTTAATCCGGTCGATTTACTCCTGCTTTTTAGCAGGAGTAGCGAGGAGTAAGCGAGGTCAGCGTAGCCCCGCCTGGCGTTAATGGCTGTGTGAACGGTACTTTACGCTAATCGCGCGTAAGTGTGACCTTTTACAAGATCGTGACCTTGGTGTGTGATGTGCCTATATATTTCCACGATGTAACGTTTTGCAAGCTCGCGACCTTGCTGTGTGTTGTGCCTATACGGTATAACGAAATGGTAAAATCTCGATACATTTTAAAATATATCAAAATAAATAACTGAATTTAATAAGTTCAAAAGAAATTAAAGATGTTGTTTGGGCAGACTATTTGCAGAAGCTTTTTGATGTACAATTTAAAAAACTTGATGATGTGCATATTCAATTTTTATTTCTATAAATGCGAACAATTTATCCTTTTTTCTTCTTAATTTAATTCCAAAATAACAGAACACGCATCAACACAAAACCATTTTCAGTGATAGCCTATGCGATTTGTAATACAATTTACAAAGGTCAAAACAAATGCTGCCTATTTCAACACTTACACCAGCAAAGCTGATAATCGGCGTAAGTTACGCGGCGTAGCGGTATGAGTAAAGCGTGTGTGGACACGCGGTCAGAGTAACGAAACTATATGTGGCATTTTTATTGCTTTTAGCGTAAGTTACGCTTTTGAATAACCACTGTGAACGTAGCTATAGATGTTTGATAGTGGTTGTCTAGATGTGAGCCAGTGTCGGGATGCAAGCCAGTGTTTATGAAGCGATTATCTTTGTCTTTTATGGACACAAATAGTTTTCTTCAGAACTTTTCAAGCCATAGCTCACGTGTCTCACGTTGTAATTGCATACCTGTTAGTGCACATGTTAATTGCATACTATCAAGGGAAGGAAGCAGGAGTAATTGATTAAATCAGGAACTAATACAGATGACTTGAAAGTCAATGATAGATGAATTGATCCAATACACACCCAAGGTTAATACTCAACAATGACTGCGCGTTACGATGATTTTCTTTTGGTAACATTTATTTGTTTGCTTGTTTGTTTGTTGGGTTGGTTGGTTGGTTGGTTGGTTGGTTAGTTAGTTAGTAAGGTAGTTAGGTAGGTAGTTAAATATTTAATAAATTATTCTTATAACGAATTAATTAGTTAGCATAACTAATTAATTATTCTTATAAATAATTTTTATTTGTCATTTATTTATTTATCTTTCTATATTTTATCAGACATTATTGGTGTATCTATAACATCCGTGGATATGGGAAACAACTAATATGTAGACAATTATTATTCTTGTAAAGACATGTACTGTATGTTTAAAATGTGTGATGGGGATGTATTCAAAGAAAATTATACACATTTCAAACCGAAAAACATGCATCTCTTCATGTGCGTGCTCTATTTCCATGAATTTTTCATTTAACATTCTGATTTACAATGCAAAGCAACCATTTAGGGAAACACATCAACTGTGCATATGGTCCCTGGCTTTCTAGATAGGCTTAAGTGCTACAAGACTTTATTAGCAATAGCTGCCAGGTCTGCTTATATTTATATGCTGAACCCAGGATACTGTAATAAAAGCCAATATTTTCAAGTTCAGATATTTTCGTGCATTTGACATTGATAAAAGACATTTTCACAAGGTGTTGCAGGGGTAGAATTTCGTAACCAACCGCGAGAATCTGTTAAGATTCTCGCGGAAGGATTTTGCGAGAATCCAGATTCTCGCCAATTTTGAGAATCCATGGATTATTGCGAAATTAATGAAAATAATATCCAGAATAAGGCTATAAGCTTGCACAACTTCCAAATTCGGCATGTTTGTTGACTAAGGGTCAACTACCAGTCATCTAATGTCCTGTTTTGGACTTACAAAAAAGAAAAGTAAAAAAAAAAAAGTAAAAAAAAGAAGTTTTTTGCGGGAATCCAACTGGATTCGCGCGATAGTGATTTGACGCGAATCGATTCGCGGATTTGCGCCGAAATTCTACCCCTGGTGTTGATTTCGCACATAACAATGATGTCTCCCACCCTACTACGTACAGAGACAATGCCAAAAGCAATGTGTTTGTGTGCTATTATTTTCCCAGTGCATCTTTAGTGCATGAAAAGCATGGAAATAAAACCACCGCAAAAAATGTGGTCTTTTATATTGGAGAAATACGTTAAAGTAAACACAAGGCAGCAAAAGTAGATTGCTTTTTTGCACTTTAAAAGTCTCAGGTTATGTGAAAAGTCTGTGCTTAAAGCTGCCATTTGACAAATATTGTTTGGGCACTCTATGATGTGCTCTTGTAAAAACATAATCCAACAAGGGGCAGCCATATTAGATACTACCCTGTGGTTCACTCTTAGCCATTGAAATCTTTCAGATCAATTCTGGAGCTATTTGAAAGTGAAATAACCTGTAAGACTCTCAGATCAAAATGATTAAGTTTACCATCTGGAAAAACATCGCATGGAAATTCCAATATTGAGTGTCATTACCTGCTTTTTGATCTGCGAGAGAAAACGCAAGCACTTGATATTCGCTGCACATGCCGTATATCATGACCTGTCGTAACCCGTGTGGAATTGTAAATTACGGACAAAGTGATAGGGAAATATTTTCACAACCTTCCGCTACAAATGAAGCGAAGTCTGGATTGAGGGGTTGTTGGTGTTGTATTTATCAGCCTGTCATACTCAAGTGCAGAGTATAATTGCTTTATCAGTTTAAAATCTGGAGTTAAAAATAATTAGGGAAACCAACTTGGCAGTAAATTTTTAAAAAGTGAAAAAAGACAAGTATTATTTTTTTAATATTTTTCTTTTAATAAAAGCGCACTTGAACACTAGAAGGTAAAATAAGGGCCCTGCTATGTTTCATTCATTGGATTGTAATATTAGGAAATAAGAATAAAAATAAAATTGACGTCTCTAGATGCTGGTAGAGTGTGTATTGAGTATTCTCGGATGATTTTATTTATTTATAATTGAGAAACTAAATGGATCTTGGATCTTTAAGTATCGCTTTCAATAATAATATTAATAATAGTTCCTTTTAACCAAGTTTTTACATCATTATTACAATACATTGGCAACAATTGCAAAAGAACTGGAACGGATTGCTATCTGTGGTCGTATGGGATCAAACTAATCAAATGACTGTAGTTGACTTCAATTTGACTCGTTAGTAAGTCTTCGGTAAAATATAGGCCTACATGTACCGATAGAAGGCAGGGTTCCCAGCCACTCAGGGAAATCAGGGAAATCAGGGAAAATCAAAATAACTTTTTCCAGACAGGGAAAACTCAGGGAATTTGAAAAAAAGACAGAAACTCAGGGAAAACTCAGGGAATTTGATGGCTCAAGTGGGTAACACATTTCCAGGCAAGGAATAGGTGTAAAGTCAAAAAAATGTGCGCGCTATGCGCGCATTTCTTGGCTCACAAAAGTCTTGTCGGTTCATTTTCATTTATCGCCTTCCGATAAAGTGAAAATATTTTCTCAGGGAATAATATAAATTTGTCAGGGAAAAATCAGGGAAAACTCAGGGAATTTTGGTCTTGTGAAATGCTGGGAACCCTGGAAGGCAGTGCACAGACATTTTTATTATCTCTCATAGTGCATCCCTCCAAGTCATAATATATGGACTATTGGTCTTGTCAACTGGTGGTTACGACAGGAGCTGCATACATGCATATCACAAAACTGTTTGTCATTGACAAATGTGATATGATTGGTCAAAAGAGTAGGTCAGACGTATGACTTCATGGCATATTGCGCACCTTGAATTTCTTGTTTTAAGGTTGCATATATACATCATGATTTTTGCAATACGTATCCAAGTCATAAACAAAACTTTTGATCTTGTCAACTGGTGTTTATTACAGGAACTGAATACATAGGTTGCAAGATAGCGTGTCGAAATTTATGAGACCATTTGGTCGTGTCCGTCTTTCTCCATGTGTCCTAATGCTCGACCCACTATTTTAGCGACCTTTTTATATATTGTTTGTGATTATTGTGTTATATGCTATCATAATATGTTGTTAAGCGCCTTGAGGCCCCTTTGGGCTAAGGGCGCTATATAAGCGCTTGGTATTATTATTATTATTATGCATAAAGCTGGTTGTCATTGGCAAATGTGATATGATTCGTCAGGAGAGTAGATTGCGCACCATGAATGACTGTTTTGAGGTTACATTCTTTGTAATTTTTCAATGTGCTGTAACCAGGCGCATGTACACACAATTAAGAAATTTTCTGTTGGAAAAAAGGTGCTTACATGTATTTTTATATTCAATTTGTGTTCTTTTTGTTTTGTTCTCTATTTAGATTCCAATTGTCAGTTGGCATTGGGTATGGAATCAGGTGCTATCAATGACGGACAGTTATCAAGCTCAAGTCAACTAAATGTTCTACAAAGTCCAAGATTTGCCAGGTTACATAGAAGAGAAGGTAAGACCTGGAGGGATGGGGAGAGAGGGTTCGGAGGAAGGGGGGGGGGGGGGATACTCATACAGTGATGATATATTAAAGGAAGATGCATAGAAGGCACGTTTTAAATGGACAGACAGGTATCAAGCTCAAGTCAACTAAATGTTCTACAAAGTCTATGATTTGCCAGGTTACATAGAAGAGAAGGTAAGACCCGGAGGGATGGGGAGAGGGGGTTCGGAGGAAAGGTAAGGGATACTCATACAGTGATGATATATTAAAGGAAGATGCATAGAAGGCACGTTTTAAATGGACAGACAGGTATCAAGCTCAAGTCAACTAAAAGTTATACAAAGTCTATGATTTGCCAGGTAACATAGAAGAGAAGGTAAGACCTGGAGGGATGGGGAGAGGGGGTTCGGAGGAAAGGTAAGGGATACTCATACAGTGATGATATATTAAAGGAAGATGCATAGAAGGCACGTTTTAAATGGACAGACAGGTATCAAGCTCAAGTCAACTAAGTGTTCTACAAAGTCCAAGATTTGCTAGGTTACATAGAAGAGAAGGTAAGACCCGGAGGGATGGGGAGAGAGGGTTCGGAGGAAAGGTAAGGGATACTCATACAGTGATGATATATTAAAGAAAGATGCATAGAAGGCACGTTTTAAATGGACAGACAGGTATCAAGCTCAAGTCAACTAAATGTTCTACAAAGTCCAAGATTTGCCAGGTTACATAGAAGAGAAGGTAAGACCCGGAGGGATGGGGAGGGGGTTCAGTTCAGTGGAAGGAGAAGGGATACTTTTATAGTGGTAAGTTAGGATGGGGTATGTATGGAAGGTGTTATAATGGACAGACAGTCTATCTACCTGAAGTCAACTAAATGTTCTACAAATTTCAGGATTTTCCAGGTTACACAGTAGAGAAGGTAAGACCGGGAGGAGGTACATGTATGTATGTGATGTTGTGATCAAGCCGAATGAGTTGGAAATTTGCAAATATTCATTGTGAGATATATCTAGCAAAGGATCAAAACAAATTTTGTTTTCTATTATTTTGAAAACCCTTCATTACAAATGGTTGATACAATCAATCAAGTAGAAAACTAGAAATGTGATATTTTTGACTTCAGACTCATTTTGCTTGATCGCATCACTGTATAGAGGCAAAAGGTTACATGTGGGCGAGGAATCAGACAGAAGGTTATCAATCTCAAGTCAGCTAAATGTTCTACTAGGTTGCGCAGACAAATTCAGACTGGGGAGTGGGGTTTATTTGTTTAAACAAATCCATGCCCCCCCCCCCCCTGAGAATATAATGGTGTGTCCCCTAATTGGGTATGTATGGATCAGGTGCTATGTGGATAAGACAGGTATCAAGTTTTAAGTTAACTAAATGTTCTGCAAAGTCCAAAGTCTATTTTAGATGGAAAGAATAAAAATAATAAAAAAGTGTTTTTAGTTTAAATTCTGTTTGCTTTTCCTTTAAAATTAGTAACCACATTTTAACCTTTTACTTCAATGTACACATAGCTGCTCCTCTCTTCTAGAGGCACTTCAAAATGGACAAACACAAAATGAGAAATTCTCACAGTTGATTTGCTTTGTCCATTAAGATTTCCATTCAATCTAATATCCAAGTGCAATAAAAGCAAATGCAAAATGCATTACCCGGGTCCTTATTGTAGTACAAGGCAAAACATGGAATTCTGTTGAGGACAGGATAGGGGGAGGTTTCTGCTGAGAGCTAGCGTACATACTGCACTGTAATGTCAATGTCAACAATGTAGAAAAATGCTTTTTAAAAAGGGTTTTCTTCCGCAATCCATTAAAAAGTATGATAAAAATAGTTTTCCCTGAAAATGTGATAAGATCTACAAATTTATTAATTCATGTAACTGGCTATGTGATAAAAAAAACACAAAAAAACCAAACCTGTAATCTTCGTAAAATGAAAGAAATGTTCAGTTTGTAATATTTAAAAGTGTGAGTATCTATACCTATTACCGTAATGGTACCCTTTACCGCATGTTTTCACCATTGACTTTAAAGAATGAAGCATACACACACTTGTCATGAAAGATCGAAATGGAGGGACAGTTTTAAGGCAAAATTAGAGAATTAAAATCATATGGTTATTTTAAACTCTATTTGTGCTGAAATCAGATGAGACCAACCTCATTCTTCTTGGGGTTTGCCACTTATATCATTCTGGATGTGTGTATATTCAATTTTCCTCTAAGACTCTTTTGTCAAACTCATATCAAAAATCGTCCCAATTTTGAATAGATATTGACAAATTGAAGGGGGAAAAATGGCCCCTTATGTTTCTTGCTATAGAAGATTCTTCCTTTACGAAATGTAGTGAGCTCCATGGCATCGTATCTGCCCTACCAAAATATCAAAGTACAGGTCTTACCATACCACAGCAGTGTGTCACAGGCATTGATGATCTTCCTTTACGATCATATCACAAATCTTCCAGACTTTGAATAAATATTGACAAATCAGAAAGAGAAAAAGTTGCCCCTTATGTTTCTTGCCTGATTCTTCCTTCTGTGTATTATTTTATTACTAAGATAGATGTAATAGGCCCAATGTGTTATGTCATTATCATGTCACTACCAAAATATCAAAGTTCACCTTTTTCATCTCGGGCTAATCTGACGATGTCAGCTGGATTCACGCTGATAGTATCTCATGTAAACGATAAATGGGGAAACTAAATCGGATGGATTGAATGATGAAATATGAATGATGAATGATGATATGGTAAGCAAACAGTCAATTGGTCACAATTTTCCAGACACATTAGATTAGTTTTGTAAAAATATGCCGCTACCTTTAATTTCATCTTTTTCCTACTCCAAAATGTGTAGGTGAAAAGCAGTATACTTGGAGCAATTTTTGATACTTTTTTTTTACGCCATATTGAAAAACAGGGCACTCCTGATTAAAATGGGAACCCTCACCCCCACTTAACAGGGGTAGCACCCACTTCGGAGCAAATAAAAGTAATGGTAGTTAGGCTAATGAATATTAATGAGTTTCGGTAGAAAATTAATAAAAACATATTTTCAACACTTTAATGTCATCAAATAAGCACCCAGACACAAGCAAAACACTTAATTTGTGATGTAAATATAAAAACAGGTGCCACATTCTTGCAAACGAAAAAACCCTATAGAATAAATGAATTTTTGGGAATATTTTAGTGAATGAAATTGGTGCAATTTATGCCATACTTTGCAGTAGATCTGAGGTCACATGACTACCACCTTTTTCAATCTACCACCATCATCACTTTAGGGCGTCCGCAGCGGAGATCTATTTTTCCATGTTGACATTGCTATTTATACAATATGACACGGTATCTTCTCTAATAATTGTTGCCCATAATTTGCAATTCCCATTCGCAACTCCAGTCCTCACGATATTTCAAGTCATTTTTATCCATCTTATTTTGTGTATCAACATAAAATGGTGTTTCATTTTCACGACTATTTGATTGATTGCCACCTAATCAGTTTTGAGTCCCGTTACATTTCATTTGACCTTTTCATGTTAGATATCAAAGCACTTGTATGGGGCCCGCTCATCAGTCAGCTATTTTTGGCCTTGTAATATATTATGCACGATGTCGGATTTGTTATGTGATGTAGGATTTTTGATATGTCTTGTGGGATTTTAATATGTTGCTGCAGCGATCTTACATGATCTATTGTGGCCTGAGGTGTTAAACTGTTGTGCGTTGTTATTATTATGCCAGAGTTACACAGCCATAACCAGCTGCAGTTTCCTTTAGATCCTGTCTGATGAGTAGGAGACTGACAATATAGTCTGTGTTAAGTACAATAGAAGGATGGTGTATGTGGTGGGGGGGGGGGGGGGGGGGGGGGGGGGGGGTGGTCAGTTGACAATTACAAAGGAGGTATCAAGCAAAGACTTTAAAAAAGTACCTTTATGCAACAGGGATAATAAAAAAAACCTGTGCTATACAGGCAAACAGACCTTGAGGAAAGTTGATCAGTCGGGTGTTTTGGGGTGTTTTTTCTTTCATTTTCATGAATATTTTGATGAATTTTCAATATTTTAAAACAAATTTCTAAAATTGTTAAACAAAATTCTAAAAATTTGATCTAAAATGTGTTTTAGTATTTATGAAAAACAGAAATGGGGTTACAGATGCTGTAACAATGAATTTCTTTGTTTTTCACCCTGCTATAATATAAGGAAACTAATAAAAAGAAAACGCATAGCTTGATTTTTATGATTCTTTCATTACAAATTGCGATAATTCAATCTTCAACTAAAAATAACGATATTTCATACGTAAGTGTCTGACTAATATGCAAAAGCGCCCTCGTGTGTTTCAAAATGTTAACGTCCTGTATCTCAAAACAGCGAGAAGGGATAACTGGCATCACAAGAACACTGATAACTCAAAAAAAGCAATGTTTGATTGTAAAGAAATTTGGCACATGTTAAAAAGAGTATTGTCTACAATATAATGAAGAGGGTTTTTCTTATTTTTTATTTTCGTTTTGAATTATGGTGTGAAATCCCCTGATTGGCTGCGGCCTGGTTACCATGGCAACTAATCAAAAAGTCCGAAGACATTATTTTTTGCGTATTGTTCCCACCTATTGCACCTATATTCCAAATATGACCCCAGTTGATTATTTAGATTTTGAGTTATCAGTGTTCCCGTCTTTAGCCAATCAGAGGCCTTGGTCGGTTGCTATGGCAACCAGAGTGAAACAGAAAGCGTTTTTCAAAACTAGGCATCATGGGCTACAATATGGTATACAACACTTATCGGCTGATTGTTGGGAATGTTGTGTAAAATCGTTTTTTAACATAGGCTAATTCTAACTCAACCCCCCTTAAAGTATTATCTCCATAGTGGTTTAAAGGTGGATGTTCCGATCACTTTAGCTTGTTTTTGCCCATCAACATATTTTGATACCAGAAGAAACCTCATATTTTGCTCATTATTTCTGTAAAATTGTTGGCGCAAGATATGTTCCATTTAGACGTTATAGACCAAAATGTTGTGAATTATTGCCAAGGGAGGTTAACCAACTTGCCAGTTTGCGTACTACTGAATGTGCAAATAAGAACCATTGCAGTTGTGAAACTCAAAATTTGGAATACCACTATTTGGAGGAAGACTAGAAATCATCAGATTGAAAATCTGATGGAGGAAGAATAGAAATCATCAGATTGAAAATCGGGCCAGCAATCGGAACACCTACCTTTAAATGCAAACTTTAACAAATAATGATGTTTTGCATTTATTGTGTGTTTCCAACCTCAATGTTGTAGGCTATTTCAATCTGAAGCAGATTTGACAACTTAGGCGCCCTTTGTCCAGGTAGGCTTATGAGTTTTAGTTGCATGAGAAACCTGGGAATGACTTGAAATTATTGAGAAATTATTTAAATAGGCAATTAATTGCCCTTCACAATGTAGAATGTGTATTTTTTGATGCAAATTTTATATGTATTAAACAAAGGTGGTGGTGGATGGACAGCACAGACTAAAAACAAGGAGCTGTACCTGAGCATAGATTTAGCAGAGACTACCAGGGTGGCAGCTGTGGCAACGCAAGGCAGATATGGAAGCGAAGAATACACAATCAAATATAAGCTGGAATATAGCACTGATGGCAATTCATGGAGTTTTTACATGGATAATGATCAGGAGAAGGTAATTGGTAGTTGGTTATGGAGTAAAACTAAGGTTGGGCATAGTTTAGGCAGCAACTACAAGGGTAATGGGAGTGGCGATGCAGAGCAGATATGGTATAGTAGCTAGTTCATGGAATTGAACTGAGATCTAGCGGAAACTACTGATGCAGTTGCTGTGACACACTGGCAACACAAGTATAGCAAAATGTATACTCTGCAGAAAAACATATCGGTGCTTAGAATACAATTTAGATAAATATATCAGTACACAAGTAAATCCTATCGGTTACTGAACAGCAAAATGTATACTCTGCAGTTAAATACTTGGATAATGATACTGAAAGTTAATGGGCATCTTAAGAAGGAAAACTGACTGACAAGGAAGTCTTCTATAGTCCATTTCATTACCTTTCACAGTGACGCAACTTTGCAGATGTAACATTAACATTTACACATGTGTGTGTATCTTCCGCCTTTCTACATGTGTGTGTAGAAACCATGAGTAGATGCACATGTTTATGCAGTGGATGAGCAGTGACGTCACCGTCTTGTGGAAGAGAAATGCAGTATAGCAGAGTAGGGTCCCTGCAAGACTGCACATTTTCATACCATTTTCCAATAAAAAGTGCCTCCTCGCACAAGCCATGAAAAACCGAGGTCCCCAGCAGGGTCAGAATTTCGTCAAAGGTTGCGAGAATCCATTTAGATTCCTGCAGAGGATTTTTTCTAGAATCTATGGATTCTCCTCCATTCAAATTATGTGCAGACAGAATATCTCTACGAGAATCAACATGGATTCTCGCAACTTTACCAGCGGGAATCTTTGTGAGAATAGATTCTCGGATTCTCCTCGATATTCTGACCTTGCCCCAGGTTTCCCCCATAACAGAGCCTTCCTAATTAGAAAGTAAGGAAGGGTAGTAATGTAAATCAACAGATGGTTAAAGGGAAAGCACATTGAATAAAATATAGTCTCCTCACTCATCTGAAGAGTGCAGCATGGATTTAGTCCATGATGTACGAAACTAATAAGTAATGAAAATGCCTATTGCCTAAAGGTTGACTCATCATTCATGTATTCGCTCTGGTGGTAAAATCACCATTGAACACTTTTTGGCAGAGTTTTGACAAATTTACCGTTATAAACTGTATCTGCTAGTCTCCTCACTCATGTTTTTTCAGGACATAAATTATTGAACTTGGCAGTAGCAGTCTACTGTTGGCTTGGTATGTTGAGTCCAAACAACTTTGGTGAATGTAGACATCTAATACATGTAATAAAGCCATAATCCCCATTAGAAACATTTATATAATAATGTGTGTTTTTATTTGCATAACAGGTGTTCACAGGTAATAGCAACGCAGACTATGTGAAAAGGAATGAATTATCTAGTCCGATTGAGACACGCTACCTACGCTTTATGCCTACACAGTGGAATGTGGCACCTTCTTTGAGAGTGGAAGTCTATGGATGTCTCGCAGGTATATTTTGGGTATAGTCAAGATTCAGAATCCTTTTGACCACAACTTCATGAACAGGCATGCGCTTGATGTATGCGTGATTCACTTGCGGAATATTTTGGTTGGTATCTGCATGCATACTCTCTGAAATGGTCCACGGCATTGTGATTCCTATTATAGTAATGGCATATTTTATTAATCAAGATTGCATTAATATTGTCACCCCTGAATGAATTGTTCACCTGAAGTCAGGGGGAGGTGTTGTCCAAAGATGTTGTCAGATCTATTTGCCATACTTATGGTTGGAATG
Organism: Ophiura sarsii; assembly: GCA_035610835.1. Taxonomy (NCBI): domain Eukaryota; kingdom Metazoa; phylum Echinodermata; class Ophiuroidea; order Amphilepidida; family Ophiuridae; genus Ophiura; species Ophiura sarsii. The sequence continues at coordinate 51,426,224 of CM069451.1, forward strand.
GCTTGAATGGCTTGAGCACGTGTGGTCCAGTGGATCAGCGCAGGTTTCATGATACAAAGGTTGTGAGTTCTAGCCCCACTGTGGCCAACTTGTTTGTATCCTTGGGCAAGGTACTTAGTCTCAATTGCCTCGTTCACCCAAGCGAGATTGGGTAGCTGTTTAAAAGGGTGATATTACAATCTAAGTGCTGATATGGATGTGCGCCTAGCCAGCAGCCGGCGTAGATGAAGCGAAATGATTGTGACGATTTCCCAACGACAGCGTAATAATAAATAGGCTACAGCGCCATGAGCGTCGCTTGCGACGGATACCGGCGCTATATAAATGTCCATTATTATTATTATTATTATTATATTATTAGTTCATGAATATGTATGTGTATTCATGTTCTGTATTCAAATGCAGGATATTTTGAGATCGACTTTATTGCTATACTAAAACTGTCACATTTTTCAAATTGAACCAGATTGATCATCTTAATCCGTAAATGTTTTTTTCCCACAGGTGAAGACAATACAGCCACCTTTGACGGCAACACCTACATAAAATACGACATCAGTAATCCCAAAGACTACATCCGGGAATCGGAAGAGTTAATCCAGTTCAAGCTCAGAACGGATCAACAAGATGGGATTATCTTAGCTTCCACCGGTACTCAGTCAGATTATATCTTTCTGCAGCTGAAACAAGGGAAGATGGTGCTCAGTATAGATCTAGGTAAGTTGGTAACTTGTTTTTCATCTAGAAAAAGTTCATCAGGACTATTGTATATCATCTGATTGATAAGATTTTTCATAACGAGCCCAAGGAAAAGACACTGTGAGTGGAAGTTTTAGAACCTGTTTCCTTTCTCAACACTTGTCGCGACAAAAGGGTGCAGTTGTCGTTGAAATGATTTGTGAGATTTTGGTCCTTTTTCTTTGAGAAACAACTGTACCCTTTTCCCGCGACAGTACAAAAATAGTAAACTTTGCATGACCGAAGTACATTTTAATCTTTTTAAAAATGAAATAGACGTTATGTCATGTATTTGCACAGGGTCGTGGCATGTTTTGCATAATTGTTTAGGGTTTGCGGATTTTGTGTTAGCAAACCTCATGAAAATGTTCTTACCAGTACACTTGAAAGCATCCAATATTTGTAATATTTTTGTTTTATTGTAGGATCAAGTGAAGGCAAATCAGGTGCCACCGTGCTGGAGTGTGGAAGTCTACTGGATGACAACCAGTGGCATTTTGTACGCTATTTCCGTAAAGCAAAAACTATCAATCTGATGGTGGATGACGTCACCGTTTCAGCAAAGACAAATGGATATTTCAAGCAACTCAATCTTGACGATGAGGTAGGTGGCCTAATAATGATTTGATTTTGTGGTAGACAAATCAAATATATATTTTAGATTTTAATCAAATGTTTATAATGTTCCATTGCTAATCTATAGTTTAATCAGTTCCAAATTGGCGAAAAATGTTTGTTTTTTTATCTCTCTCTCTGCGGGCAAAAGTAATCCAAGCTTACGCACATGATTATGGCCACACGCACCCAGTTTTAGCCACACGCACGCGTCACACACATGATGAACAGTGTGCTTGTTCTCTTAATGCGGGCCCATGTCCTCTGTATTCAGTCGCTGCTGTAAGGAGGCTTCGCCAATTTGGAACTGATCAAATTATAGCAGCTTTTTCAGTCTAGAGTGCTAGGTGTCACTGCCAAGGAGGGTGAAACTCCAACATGTTGATGGTAGATGTTGAGCAGTGTCTAAGTCACCCTTATCTGTGTTTAGTATCTTGGTTCTCCGTTTCGGAATCCAAATTGCTACATTTAACCATCCCTTCTTGTCTGAATCTGTAGTTTTGGCCTCATCCAATTTATTGAATAATCTGTGGCTAAAACATAAAAATATGACTAAAAATATTAGTAAATCTTCAGTATTTATTGGATTTGTCAAATATCAAATCAAATCATAGATGTCTAATGTCAATCAAAATTAACTTAACAAACAAAATTTGCTACATTTGCAATAAAGGAGCTGTCTGCACCGTATTTGAGACCCATCACATCAAAACAGAACAGTTGTCTGCAAAACTTATTTGCAGAAGAGTACTTTAACTTTTGAATCACTCAACCATTGCTTGAAAAAGTGTTTATTTCTGGGAACAACATCAAATTTCCCTTCAGTTATCACAAACTTTTGTGTACAAAATCAATTTCCCTTGAAATACTAGAATTTTCCCCATGCACTCAATGGTATTGCCTGTGGTGATAGAGCATTCCAATCTGGATTGCAAATAAATGTGTAAGTACAGGGTGTATCAGAAAGAACTGTACCGAGGCAATATGATTTATTACGGTATGAATTCGATTGATATTGTTCAAACCGTTTTCACATTTATCTTGCGCAAACGCCTAGCTTTCATAAGAATTTTAAATTTTGAAAATCGGACATTTCTGATGGAAAATACAGACTTTCTGGTATAGATGGTAGATTTCAATTTTGGTCGAAATGATCAATTTAAAAATCTGTGAAATTACTAACCCTACCTGAGATATCCATCTGTCCATAGGACAGGGTTTATTTTTAGTCGCCATATCTTAATATCACATCACTTGTATAACTATTTATTATTTGCATACTTTTATGGGTGAAATTTGGAGATAAATTCTGATTTTTAATCCGCAAATAAACCAGAATTTGTTCTGCTTGAGTGGTTTTAACTTTCTTTTCTTTGGCGGGAGCTTTGAATATTGCTTATGTGGTGTGGGCTACATTGTTTGAAATGTTGGGTAAGTGGTAGAGAGAATTGATTGAAATTGAAAAATACGTTTTTCATCGATTTTCGATTATGTCTTGCCACACGAGAACAAAAAGAGATATCTCAATGAAATTAACATATAATATAGGAAACATGTTCACCTTTATATTGCAGGTATTTAAATTTAAAATAACAATAATTTTGTATTTTTTATGTACAGTTCTTTCTGATACACCCTGTATGTATATATAAATTATATTTTTATATTTAAATTAAATAAAAATTAATTTGGTAACAAATTATATTTTTGTAGATGACAATTGGTGGCACCTCAACTCCTTCAATGCCTGGCCTGCAAGTGAAGAACAACTTTGTGGGCTGCCTACAAAACATCGCACTAAGTAACAGCGCCAACACGCAGAGCCTGGACTATGCACTCTATTTCATCAAAGCTGCAAAATCTTCCTCCAATTCCCTCATAAGCATACAGGGATCATTGAGTTACGAGTGTCGTGGTGGCAATGCACAGGTGACAGCCACATTCCCCACTCAAGATGCATATTTGAAATGGCCGGGACCAGTTGCAGGGAGCAATTTTACGTAAGTTTTCTCCAAGTAATATATAATTTTGAAGTCTGATATGTGTTAAGGGTTTAAAAGAGCTATGGCAGATAGAATGTATTAAAGTTGTATTTCCCGGTAACCTACACACCGTTGAAGCCTATAGGCTTACACTCTATATATCTGCAAACTTAAGCGGTATTTATACACTCTTAGTAGTAACGAACCAATCAGCAGAGTGCATTGAAAGTGTCTAATTGCAGTACGCGCCATACATGCGAGCACCACATGCTTTATTTTGATTTATCTTTCGCAGCACGGGTTCGCCAATTTTTACTGCGGGTAATATAAACCTGTTAAAATGTTTTTATTTGTTATTAAAGAGATTAAAAGTATGCACAAAATTGTAAATTTTGATTTGTATTGTTGTGTATGAATAAGGTCAATACATGCGTATGTTTTGTTTCTCGAAAAATCAGATGCAGTTGTGCAAATGTTGATATGCTGACAATCACACTCTCCGTATGCGGTTATACCATTATTCACACATCAACATCAGCGCGGGTGCATTGATTTTTCCAATTTACCTCAAAACAACACACACGCATTTATTGACCTATTGTGGAACTGGTTTAAAGCTGCCGATTTCTGTGAGGCAAAAGACCAATTAGTCAATTAGTAAGACTTTTATTCAACACTAGATGCCGTCAACATAATCTATTTTTTTTCTGAGATTTTACAATTCGACCCAACTCAGAGAGCATCAATTCATGCATCTGTGACCTATTCATAGATTCTAATAAATATGCTCTTTTTACAATGATTAGTGAATAATACCAACCAATTTTTTTCTTCTTTAACATCAATTTATTTACTAATTTGTTGCAATTTGTACCACTCTCCTGTCCTATAGCGTTGCGTTCAAATTCCGCACTTTTGATCAGGACGGCTTGGTAATATACAACAAGCTGCAGACAACAGGAGGTGGTTACATAGCAGTGGGACTCAAGGACGGCACTGTCAACATCGCAATCAAAGTTGCTGACAACCCACTTATTGAAATCCCTGGAGGTAAGACACTTGGGGGAGGGGTGTGAGTTTTATAGATTGGTTTTTCTTGGCAATTTTCTCCAGGGTGAAATAGTAGCAACATGTTATAAATTGAAGGTAATGATGCTGTTTGAGTTAATTTTGATTTACCCCTGCAATGTTGTCAAAATGTAATATAATTCTAAAAAATGAAATTACCTAGCATGAGAATTGTTCTCTTTTAACAGGAATTCCTATTTTTTTTTTGCCCAAATTTGAGCACTTTGTTGTCTTTTAGCCCAATTTCTTACACTTTTGAGGTTTGTCAGGTCAGTTCATGTGTGTTATTTTTCATGCCTGAATTATTGTACCAGATATCTCAGCGGATGTCTTTCTAAACCCTAACCCACCCATCTCAAAGAACCAAAATAGCACTGCATCAGTATTCTTGTAACCCACACTTCCTCAGAGTTATTGTTTGACACCATGGTAGGCTTCATATGTGATGCAGCACATCAAAAGGCGGAACTTTGGAGATGAAGTCAATTTTGAGTTTATTATGTGTGCTCTCGGAGCATTTTCTAAGCTTTAAAATGTACCAAATGTATCAGAATTGATCATGGCATTCAGATTTTACGAGTGAAAAATGTCTCTATTTTTTTCTGTCCGTTTTCATCTATATCTTGGAAAAACACACATCCGCAAAGTTGCCCCTTTTGATATGCCGAATATAGTGATAATAAAAAAGTGTTCTGAAGGTTGCACACTACATGGTCTTGTCAAATGTGCTAAGAATCCAACTCTAGTGACCCAGGTATGATTCCCAGCAGCAGCAGAGCTGGTTTCTCCCAAATTCCATCTCCCCTCACCCACCACCCCTGACTTGGCTTGTATGTCCTGTATGTCCTTCTGATAGTTAAAAAAACCCAACCACCCTTATAGGTTCTGGTGAATGGTGTATAACGCTGATCATGCAATAGGTGTTGCATTTCCAGTGATATATGAAACAAAGTACTTCAACACTTTTGTAATCAATATATTTTTTCGTCCAAGGTCCTTTGACTTACCACTCGGTTTTGTAATATCCTTTTGAGTGGAAACAATTTACCCATAACCGCAACAAATTTGCTACCCTCTCATATAGCAAAGAAGTACAAAGCAGCGGTGAATGCACCGTCATCGTTGATACAGCTGAATTCTACTACAACACAGGATCCTTCCCTGCTGCCGAATAAACCCAAGCAGGCAGGAGTAGCAGACGACAATTCTGGTATTGTGAATGTGGCATAGTTCCTTTCACAGCATGGCATCTTTCATGTCATCATAATTCCAGCATTGTATATGTCTAAACCGTTCATCAGTACTCAACAAAAGAATTTTTCCCTCCCTCTGGTTTTGGAGCCGATAACGTTTTCAAATTCAAAATAAAACATATACTAATACGGCATTATTGGCTACCAAACAGAGAAATTATATAATGTTTTGTTGAGGTCTGATATTGCATATGTGCTATAGTGGGATCTTTTTACTGGCTATATGTACATTTTAAAACAACTGAGGATTAAGAATTTTTTCTAAATTGATGATTTCACACTTAATTTTATGACTCTGCATTTAGCCAGTAAGAGAGATTCCAATGCTCCAGATAATCAAAAATGACATAGTTGTTTGCATTTGTTACAGCAATATTAATCAATTCACACACATCTCACATTCAAAACTCCTATGAGAGTAGCCATAGCTTTCCATTTTGCATTGTCCAAACTTAAGTGAGCGTGTCCTTACCATGACATTATCCGCACAGTTCATTTACATGAGTTGATTCTTTTGTATATGAATTGACACGTGAGGAAAATACCAGCAATTTTTATCGCATTTGGTAAAGTTTTTGGGTTATCAAATTCGCATGTGGCCATCAAACTTTGTTGAAGTTGTCATAAAAACCTATGGCCAGAGCCCAGAATTATGTATTATATTTATGGGAATCAATTTCAATTGCTCTTGCTTTTAAGGATGCAGTTAGAATAGAGATTGATCATTACACTCGGAAAATGTATGATGTCAAACTTGTGAACTCACAATGCATTGTGGGATGTATCTAATATGTGATTACATACTAGTCAATAATAACAATATCATAATCATGTTTTCATGTTTCATCACTGCTTGCTAAATAAGACTCAGGTATGGATAATATTGTTTGCCTACTAAGGCATGTGTTTGAAACTAATTGTTTTGATTAATAAACACTTTAACACTCCTGTTTTACTACTTCAAGTACTTTCTGATATTCTAGCATGATTTTCTAGGATATTATCAACTTTGTATAAACCTTTTTCTGATTTACAAAATAAAGAAGAATGTTTGTTTGGCATAGTGATAGTAGGTGGGGCTTGCCTTGGCTCTCCTCTCATTACCATTTCATAATGCCACACCACCCAAAATTTGTAAAAAAACAAGACACAAAAAGAGAAAAGGCTGTCAAGGTATAAAAATTCCTTTGCCAGAGAAAGATTTTTAAAACTTGACATGAAACTCTACTCAAATTTAAAGGTAACATCAGCGCATGATTTAGTCATGGTGTAGTAATTAAAAGGTTGCCATTCATCTTTGATCACCAGGGTGTAAACACTGGCATTTCAGTAATGGGAGTGATGGCTTAGTGTGGGGGGGGGGGGGGCAAGAAAAATCGGGGGGAAAGCGAAAACAGTTTGTGTGCAAGATGTGCTTGAAACGAGTGAGCATTTTGGGGTTTAATGTAAAAAATGTTTGAAATAAATTATTTAAATTATTTTGACATTTAAAAGTCAACATTTTTTATTGTTTAGGTGGGGGGGGGGGGGGGGGGGGGTGCAAAGCAAATGGGATAGGGCTTGAAATGACATGGGGGAGGGGAGGAGGAGGAGGGGCAAGGGTTGTGACTGGGTGGCAAATGCCCCTGCCCCATGGTACGCTACTACTTAATTCTTTACCTTAGTATAGCAGTTCACGTACTAAGTACACAAAATAATCATAGGAGGTCCAGTATTTGTTGTTATTGTAAACAATGAGACCACAATTAGGTTTTTCTATTGTTGACTGGTTGTGATATGCCAAGCAAACATTTAATTTATTTTGATGTAGATATCATCTTGATAGTATGACAAGACTTTCTATCATAACACTGCTCCTTCACCAAGTTACTAGAAATAGCTTCACATGTATGCACTGAATGACAATCATATTTTGGAGGCTAAGCCTATATAATCATTGAGTTTGAAAGTAGGGGACTATAATTTGCATTAAATGGTCACGATGTTTGTTATCAGAAATGTCAACATAGCACAGTGTACAATGACAAAGTTGCACAATGTTGATAGAAGAAGAAAGCTAAAAATTGCACAATTTCTATGTAACTTTGACAGACTGAATCATGTATGCTATGGTTTGCAGTGTGTGTATACTAATAACAGACATATTCTTATTAAGTCTGCTTTTCAAATTGTCAATGTAAAGTCTTTGAAATTCACATTTCAGCTTATTCTTAAATTTGGTCTGACATAGTTAATATTATAGTTTACAGATTGAAATGATTCTGAGACAAAATGACACAAAATTCATGATCTATTATTAATCTTGTTTAAAAATAGCCATTTTTGGACAAACTAAAAAAATTCCCCAATTAATGATGGTCGGCCCTGTAGAACATGTTTCGTTGCCGTATCTCAAAAATAATAATTCTGACTACCGACTCATTTTGCTTAATGGGATCACAAATGTGACCAGTCGCGTCGAAAAGGACATGTTGTCGGCAAACACAGTTTTGAGATAGAGGCCAATGTATTTTGTGAAATATAAAGAAAATAATAGAAAAAGATATGCTTCTTCAAATCATATCTTGTGATTACAAAGTCTGATTACCTTCAACATGTATCATTTTTAAGCTTAAAATGTGCTCTTTCAAGTCATACCAATAACTTAGATTTGACTCTGGCCTCCAACATGTCCATTTTGATGTGACGGGTCACAAATATTCATCGTCATCAGTACATGGGTGAAATGTATACAACATAACCAAAACATCGATCAATGATTATTTTCATCTTTCTCCATACCATTGGTTATTGATTGACGATACGTATTGATAGATAGTACCATACCATAGTTTGATTTTTATCACCCTTTAATCAAAATTGATGAATTGTCTGACTGATTATGTCACTATAAGGCCAAATAAAAAAAAAAACAAGTTTGTCTCAAAAAAATGTGTGGGTAGCTTTTAAAATTGACATTTTACCACACAACTCTTTTTTCCCCATTTTTTCTTGAACTTATGAAAATGATGGTGTGAGCTAAGTTGGGACTGTATGGAATGTTTTTTTCCAATATAAAAAACATCCTGAAGTACTATATCAGCTTCATTTTCTTGCTTATCAGAGCCCGTCTCATGTTTTAAAAAAAGAAGAAAAAAAACCATATTTTACTTAATTGTTTAAAACATTTCGTATAGCCTTTTTTCAGGTTTCTTCTGAGACAAATTTGTTTTTTATTTTGCCTTACATGAACTTTTGATTGGTGGATTGAATGATTGATTGATTGATTGATTGATTGATTGATTGATTGATTGATTGATTGATTGATTGATTGATTGATTGATTGATTGATTGATTGATTGATTGATTGATTGATTGATTGATTGATTGATTGATTGATTGATTGATTGATTGATTGATTGATTGATTGATTGATAAGACTTTGATGATACCAAAACAGTCATTGATTCATACTATGAGTATTTATAGATCATAACTAACTTTTAATCAAATGATTGAATTTAATTAATCCAAATTGATTGATTAATAAACGTAACATTATTGATTGATTGCTTAATTTCAGAGGGATCTGGCCTTGCTGATGGTAGATGGCACAGCGTCAGGGCAGAAGTGGCAAGCAACTATGTGAAGTTGATGGTCAATGGTAAAATTGACCCGCTACAAAAGAATCTTAATATACGCACAGGCAGTGACTACTTCATCGGAGGATCAAGTAAGATTTCATTATAGTAGTTCCTCTATCAATTCAATCATTAATAATAAAAAACAGCAGGAAATAATGTGATTCAGCAGACAAATAAGTCTGTTTCATACAGGACATTATATGTGACATTATATGTGTTGATGGGTGTTGTAGTCCAGTTAAAATGATTTACAATGGCACCAATGCTCTCCTGTAAGTTCTATGAGCTGAAAGTCCTCAGGAAGGGTCGGTCAGTTGATTATTTGTTTATTTGGTTTTTTTCTGTTAGTTTGTTGTTTGTTTGTTGTTGTTGGGTTTTTTTTGGGGGGGGGGTCTTTATTTTCAAGCAATTACAAAAATAATAATCAAACATTAAAAAGAATGATTTAAAGAAATATAATAAGAACCAAAAAAAAAACACCTCAAATTAAAAAGTATGGATTGGTCAGGTCTTTGGAAAAGTTGTTTCCCGTTTGTCTTAACAAAATCCTGTTGTCTGATTGATTTGACAGCTGAGCCTGAACAGAACACAGGTTTCATGCCTGGCTTCAGAGGATGTCTACAAGAAGTGTATCTCAGGGATAACATGATTGACTTCTTATCTATACAAGAAAATAGCGCTGTTCAAGGCGTCACAAACCAGGATGTAGATGTAGACACATGCGGCCTTCAAGATTGGTGAGTTTACTGAACATCAAGCTAGATAAACGGGTCAAATGAGAGGGGGTGGGAAATCCAGCCTCGCGGAAGCCAGGAATCTAAACCGGGTCGCCAGTGTGGGAGACCTGCCCCTACCTGATTGTGCCATCTTAAGATTTTGCTCAGCATATGATAGCGTTCGCTTTCAGCATCTTGTAGTATTGTGTTATGTAGTGATGAGAAAGGTTAGAGTTAACCAGAGCCTTGATTGGGCACATATGAAGCACATATTCATGAGATTATAAATCTTTATTATCGTTTACTACAGGTGTACACCAAGTCCATGCGAACATGGAGGAAAGTGCTACCCTGACTGGGATGGTTTTCAATGTTCATGTAGAGGCACCGGATACTCTGGGGCAACATGCCACAGCTGTAAGTAAATATGACAGAAACTGTAGAAACAATAATGAAATGAATACAGTATATAGTGTTATAGATCATTTCAAATTTAGATCAGAAAATAAGTTTAACAGGTCTGTTGGACAAGTTTAAACAGTTTCAAACTTGTCCGACTGCACACCCGTTAAACTCTTAACCTATATAATGAATATCCAGCGTAGATCAGAACAGTTTAGAAAATTAAGTTAGCAACTGGTGCTCAATGGACTTGTGGTTCTAGCTGTATGAACATGGGAGTATAAATGTTTGATACTAATAAGTATGAGGATCTTTTTTTCCTTTTTTTTTGCTTTGGAAAGCTCCAGTTTCGAAAAGGTCAAATGACAGGGCAATAACAAAGAAAATTTGTCTCACCGACCTTTGGTCAGAAAGCTAAAGGAGAGGCTATTTTATTTCATCATTGTTTAATTTACCAAAAAAGGATTTTAGACTTTGGCTATCAATTTTAAAATGAAATGTGATGTAATACAGCCCGTTTTAGATTAGAAACAGCAAGCTTTTAAGCAGTCAAAACATAAAAGTAGGGTTTAGGACATGAAAGAAAAATTAGTGGCTGTGCTGTAGCCTAAGCATTAGATTGGGTTTGATATACATGTACCTACATATGCTAGTTCTGATACGGACCTTTAAACCTTGGACATTGAAGAAGTATAAATGCATGCAATAGCCAAAATATGATCAAAAAGACTTAACAACTGAAAGGGTTTGCTGCACTTTTTTAAACCCCAAAGAGTCATAATTCCAGATTTTAAAATAAAGACCCAGAGGTGGAAGACCACTAAACAACAATAGTATTTTACCTTACAACCTGGTTCTTACACTGTTTTAGCTTGTAAATTAATATTTATTTTTAACCTTGTCAAAATGATTTTGTTTTATTCTGTAGCTGATAAGCCAAGAGCATGTGAAAGCACTGGCAGCATCAAGGTTGACGTGGATGGTAGCGGACCACTAGAGCCATTTGATGTGGATTGTGTGCAAGATGATGAGGGTATGTAATTGATATATCAACAATATTTCTTACCAGATGACAGTGGTGGCAGTGGCAACAAGATCTAGGAGGGGATGAGCCCAAACATATTTATAATGTTGCAAACATTTGCATTAAAATGTGTGCAAACATTTTCAGTATTTGTACTATATAATAGTGGTCCAGAAAAATGTTCCTGAAGCCATGCAGCTTGTGTGACAAATTGAGCTTATTTAAGCTTAAATTGATGGAACCAGGATTAACGCTATTTAACACTAAAATGGTCCAGTCTGACATTAAACATGATATCCCCATACAGGAAATATTAGTCCTGAAAGGTTTCCATAAGATGCCACAATAGAAAAGTTTATGTACTTTTCTATGGGCAAAACTAATGCTGAATTTTTACTTTTGTCATCACAACCACTGGAAAAATTCCAACTCCGTTACTTGATGATGATGTAGTATCATGCAGATCTAATCATAGATCCTCTGACTACCTAAATCCAGTGTCCATCGAATGCCGCTTGCACTCGAGGGATCGAACAGAATAGGCAGACATTTATTTTGCCCCATTATTATACATTATTTGTGTTTTACTGTTCACTTTAGATGGCATGCTGTACACCGTTGTAAGTCATGATGCAGAATCCTCTGAAGATGTACCCGACGGTAACCCTGAACCTGGCTCATACATGCGTGACATTGTATATGGCATGAGTGGTGAGGTATCCACGGATCAACTGAAGGCCCTGACAGAAGGAGCGGATTATTGTGAACAGCATGTCAAGTATGAATGCAACGAAGCTAAACTACTCAATTCACCTGGTGAGTATGTTAGTTATACCTATGTTCTTAGCATGTGATACTAATGTGCTAACCATGCCATTACTCATTTGATACTTAGGGGGCTGGCATTTTCTTCGGAAGGGGGGGGTCCCAAAAATGTGGATAGACCCAGACAATTTTTTCATGACCCCCCCTATCCAAGAGCTGCATATTTTTATGACCCCCCCTACCTTTTTTTTTCTTCACGCAAGCATGCTTTGATAAATTTGTGACCCCCCCCCCATTTTCAATGAAATAATTTTATGACCCCCCCTGTTTTCATGTCAAAAAAACTATGACCCCCCCAGTATATTTGGGACCCACCCCCTTCTGAAGAAAATGCCAGCCCCCTTATGGATTGTTCATGCGAAACCAATATACTAACCATGTGTAACCTATGGGTTCATTATGTGCTACTCTTGTTCCACCCATCTCATTCCCATGGATTCATCATGCGCTAAAGAAGCCAGCGGCAAAGAAGTCCACACTTTTTTCTGTTATGATCGCGAACTAAGCATAAATACTGAATTACAAATCCCGTTGGTGGAATTGAAAAGCACGACTTTGAGCCTACTAACGCGCACGTCCAGTTAGTCTGATTGTATCTATGGCGTCAAGAATGTTACCGCCCACACACTCATAATTAAGCACACACGCAAGGCCAGTGCTGAACTTCGCTGCCGGCGACTATAACCAAATATTATCCATGTAATACCCAAGTGTTATCCATGTGATACCTATTATCCCTGCGATACCCAAGTGTTATCCATGTGATACCCAAGTGTTATCCATGTGATACCCAAGTATTATCCATGTGATACCCAAGTGTTATCCATGTGATACCCAAGTATTATCCATGTGATACCCAAGTGTTATCCATGTGATACCCAAGTGTTATCCATGTTATACCCAAGTATTATCCATGTGATACCCAAGTATTATCCATGTGATACCCAAGTGTTATCCATGTGATACCCAAGTGTTATCCATGTGATACCCAAGTGTTATCCATGTGATACCCAAGTATTATCCATGTGATACCCAAATATTATCCATGTGATACCCAAGTGTTATCCATGTGACACCCAAGTGTTATCCATGTTATACCCAAGTGTTATCCATGTGATACCCAAGTGTTATCCATGTGATACCCAAGTATTATGTGATACCCAAGTGTTATCCATGTGACACCCAAGTGTTATCCATGTGATACCCAAGTGTTATCCATGTAACACCCAAGTGTTATCCATGTGATACCCAAGTGTTATCCATGTGATACCCAAGTATTATCCATGTGATACCCAAGTGTTGTCCATGTGATACCCAAGTGTTATCCATGTGATACCCAAGTGTTATCCATGTGATACCCAAGTGTTATCCATGTGATACCCAAGTGTTATCCATGTGATACCCAAGTATTATCCATGTGATACCCAAGTATTATCCATGTGATACCCAAGTGTTATCCATGTGATACCCAAGTGTTATCCATGTGATACCCAAGTGTTGTCCATGTGATACCCAAGTGTTATCCTTGTTATACCCCAAGTATTATCCATGTGATACCCAAGTGTTATCCATGTGATACCCAAGTGTTATCCATGTTATACCCAAGTATTATCCATGTGATACCCAAGTATTATCCATGTGATACCCAAGTGTTATCCATGTGATACCCAAGTGTTATCCATGTAATACCCAAGTATTATCCATGTGATCCCCAACTGTTATCCATGTAATACCAATTGGTTTACCAGATGTTATCCATAAAATACCCATTTGCAAACCATCAGATATCTATGTTCTTAACAAATTATATCCATAACTCAGATATGTGATACCATATGCCATAGACCTTATTTATAATTAGCACCTCCTTGTGCATTATATAGAAAATAATTATCGAGCCCAAATCAAAAGTTCCAATGTCGATGATGTCATGGTTATTGGTGCTCAAATTTGCGCAAGTGCATTGTATAACTATGACTTCATCGACACCGGGACTTTTCGATCGCCGCAAATTTTTAAAATTGCATGTTGAGAGATGGCAGTTTTTATTCGTTATTTCATAAGTATGATGTTTTGTTCTATATTATTACGCAATTTGGGCTCAATAATTACTTTTCTAACATGTAATGCGCAATGTTGTGCTTGCTGGACAACTTCTTTAACAATGAGTTTGCTAAGGGGCCCTTTTCAAAGTGTCTTGAAACCACTGCTCTTACGAGTCTATATTCAGGGCTGTCATGCTTATAGTTACAACAGAACATATTGGCAATAAATTTGAATTGTAGATATTAAGTATTATGACTTTATTGTATGATTATTTATACAGCCGGGCCCGCGTATGGATGGTGGGTTAATGTGAATAATGACATGATGACACATTGGGGAGGAGCAGCACCATATACTGGAAAGGTATTTATAAAAAAGTGAACACAAATCTGTAACTATTTTTTTCTTCTCCTTTCTTTTCCTTTGGTGTTTTCTCCAATTGTTGTTACCCCCCAAAGCAAACCACTTTTCCATTCAAACATCCTGAACTGATGACAATTATGTCAATGAAGTTGCCTGTCTTCCAAGATTAACAGAGACAGAAATATTTTCATTGTTGTATGTAATTGCTGCACACCATAGATTCAATGAACACAATCAAGGTTTCATCTAAAGCAGCAAATTCCAAAAGTTAGATTATCATGTAAAATAACACAATTTGATATATGCATCTAAAATAAAATTGACAAGTGCTCATTTGTGCCAAAATCTGACCAAAACCGTCTAAAACCAAAATACCAGGAAGACAAATTATATTGAAAGTGTAACAGTAGCCCTCATTGGTTGAATTGGTTTTTAGGGGATTTTGTCATCATGTAATGTGCATCTGTCGGGGTGGGTGGGGGTGTGTGTGGGTGTGCCTTTTGGTTAGCCTTTTTTCTGAATGCTGTATCTTTTGAACGGATGGACGGATTGACTTCAAACCTTCAGCGATAGGTGGGCCATGGTCAAACACGGGGGGGGGGGGGGGGGGGGGGGGTCTAATTTGCAAAGGTCATCTGAGGTCACAGGTCATCCAGGGGTCAAATCGTAAAAAGTACCCAATTGACTTCAAACTTTGAGAAAAGAAACATTAACACCGGGTGAACATGTCTAAAATTAATTAGAGGTCAACAGTTTTGAGGTCAAAGGTCATCCAGGGATCAAATCGTAAAAGCTGCCCGATTGACTTCAAACTTGGAGAAATAAAACATGAACACCCGGTGAACATGCCTAAAATTAATTAGAGGTCATCCAAGGTCATCTGAGGTCAAAGGTCAAATCGTAAAAGTTGCTCAATTGACTTCAAACTTGGAGAAAAGAAACATGAACACCGGGTGAATATGTCTAAAATTAATTAGAGGTCATCTGAGGTCAACAGTCATTAGAGGTCATCCAAGGTCAAAGGTCAACAAGGGGTTAAATCGTGCAATGAATACAGGGGGAGCAGGTCAACAAATAATTAGAGGTCATCTGGAGGTCAAAGGTCATCCAAAGGTCAAATCGTAAAGTTGCCCGATTGAAGTCAAACTTGGAGAAAAGAAACGTGAACACCGGGGGGGACATGACCCCTATGTGACCTTTGACCTCATTTAGGTCATTAGAGGTCATCCAGGTCAAAGGTCAACAAGGGGTTAACTCATGCAATGAACACCTGGGGAACATGTCAACAAATAATTAGAGGTCATCTCCGGTCAAAGGTCATCCAGAGGTCAAATTGTAAAAGTTGCCCGATTGACAGCAAACTTGGAAAAAAGAAACATGAACACGGGGGAATATGACCTCTATGTGACCTTTGACCTCTATGTGACCTTTGACCTCTGTGACCTTTGACCTCATTTAGTTGATCTCCCAACCAGGGGATTCGCAAGTCGTGACTTGCAGTATTTTTATATATCCGGAAGGAACATTATAGAAAGATCTCAGCCCTCAAAGGTTTGTTACTGGGCACTATCAAGTATTTTGACCCTGTCAAGCATACCTGGGCATATTTAACAAGCGACACGTTTATCTAGTGGCTATCCAACATCAATAGAGGCATCCAATAAATATTGTCTGACAACAGTTCTTTTACGTTATAATATAATTGATAACAATAATTTATTTCCTCATGTGATTATTCTTTCTCAAATAAAACGTTCCTGCTCTGACAACGGCAGCAATTTTATATAATTATAATAAATAATATTTTCCACTGCAGACCTTGATATGGGATCCTGTTATTATTAAGTTATATATGATTGCCAAATGTCGACTAATTCTCTAAAGGATATGTAGATGGCTGGTATTCATTTATGTTGAGGTCTTGGATATTTTAACGTTATTTGTTACGTACCTCTTTATAGATGTCAATAGTTTTATACCTTTACCAGTTTATCCGGTTTTTAGGATGTACAGAGTTGTCCTTAACCATATAGTTATTTAGAGACTCTATAAAATAGTCTTAGCGTTCATATAATTTGCTGACAGTTATCTTCTCCCAGTAAAAGTCTTTGATGGTTTCCCGGTGTCGATCTTTAATGGTAGCTCCCGTAGAAACCCTGGTTTGTCTACTCGGTCAATATTGGCGTCAATCTTTATGTCTCCCCTTTTGTAGTTTTAGGACTTTCGGCATGTACGTATTCACACCATACATTTGGTAAAGTGACACTGCATGGGATAATAAAGTAAAACCCGAAAACCAAAATAATATTTTGCCTAAATTTTGTCTGCTCTGCACAACAAACATTTAAATTGGTAAAATAACATTTGAGTTGAATGTATCAATGCTTTTATCAACTCCAAAAATGAGAATATTATTACAACAGAAATTAAGGCGTGGCATCAGGTTGTAGGCCACTTGAAATTATTATAATCATTACAATTTCTAGCAGGATAGTTACATGCCTTTTTGGTTTGTAGCTATCGATAATTTCTCTGGCATTAAAACAATTTTGTTACTGCCTTAGTAAACTGTCTGTTGCTGCCTTTACATTATCACAGTTTACAGTTTTAACTTCTGTCAAGCACTATCAATTTGCTCCGCTGAGCGATAATATTTTGTACTTGCAAAATTCCCAAACTTAGGTTATAATATTTAATACATTATTACCATTATAAACATAGTCTTAATTAAATCAACTTACAATGGTTTTTGTGGTGTTGTTCTCTCTTGTGAAATTTTCCAGGCAGGCTACACGATAGCACTTCAGTCGTCCGGAGTGTATTTCATACCCCGGCACGCCCCGCTGGCTGTCAGAATTTGGAACCGTCACGTCGTTCACAAAATAGTCATTACCGTCGGCTTAACACACTTGTAGCCAGACAGAATTTCACCTCAATTACAGAGGCTCCCGGCTAATAGTTTATGTATAAATATTAGACTTATTTGCACTCCATAGATGAAAATTCAAGTATAATTGACTAATCGTAGCACTGCAACTTAGGAAGAAAACATCATAACAGAAAAACTGAAATGACCCGCACCTATGATGGTTGAAGGTGGAATGACTAGGGCCTTGCCCATCTCCCTGGTCAAAATATCCCTAGGTAACTCTCGCATAATTTTGCTGCATTACAAAAGGAAGTCTGCACACATACATTTATTGAATGGAATCATACAAAGGGTGCCCTGCATAAGTTGGTTCACCTATTGTTTACCAATACCAGTGACTATACCCAGGTGCTGTGGATGCCTTGGGTTATTCTAGAAAGCCAGTGTTTCCAGATTTTGTGCACTATGTACTGGTATGTGTTTTCCAGACTGTATAATGTAAATATACAGGGTGTCATAGTGGACAAAACTTAAGTTATCTTACAGATTCAATTCTAATGTGACAGACCCTCTGTTCAAATACATTCACATTTGTAACTCTTTGTTTTTTCAGTGTCAATGCGGCATGGATTTGAGCTGTGTAGACCCCAACAAATACTGTAACTGTGATGCCGATGATGCTGAGAACGAGGTAGACGAGGGACTGCTGATGGACAAGACCTTATTACCTGTGACGCAACTCCGGTTTGGAGGCATAGACAACAGAGGAGATGGGGCTAGCTCAGCGGCGTACGAGTTGGGAAAACTCAGATGTAGAGGAGTTGGTAAGATGATGATAATAAAAATTCTCTTGTGTTACTTTTTTTAAACATGAGCATATCATAGAATGTGTTTCTATTGAGTATCCATTTTCCCCCGGTGAAATTGCTCACCGGATGATAGCAGGGAATGGTGTGTTTCTATTGGCGACAGTTTTCAGTTTTCAAAGTTTCGTGTCATATCGTTACATGCGTGCCTTGCCGGCCTGCTTACTTCCGGGTTCTCTATGCTTGCGCACTGTATTGGAACAGTGTGAGTTCTACTAGCGTTATCCTGATAATGTCACCGGTATTAGCCGGAGAATGGAGGAGAATATCAGTTTTTATTAAGCGAAATTAATATCTTATCCGCAATAAACTGGATAATGGGTCTCAATAGAAACACACTAATAGAACAATAGAAATATTTAACATGACAGCTATTGTAGACAGGTCCTTCATTCATTACAATTTCATTGCAAGAAATTCTTTCCTGTAAAAGCTGCTGTATGTTTCGTTACAATTGGTAAAATCAAGGATTTGGCATAAATAGACCAACAAATATAATACAAGGCAGCTATTTTAGTTGTTTTTTTCTCATTATAATCAGGTGTAAGATGGTTAGAAAAGGTTCAGTCAGAAAGTTCAGTGCTATAATCAAACAAAAAATTGTTGATCACAGCGTCATGATCCGAACACTCGCGATCATAACAAAGGTTGAGCGTGTTCTTGCATGCAGTACTTGTGCTGTCCAAAACAGTCACAACGGGGTCTTGTTTATTAAGGCCACGATTGGTCAATTTTTATTAGTTTACAAGTATGTCACATCTTTCGGTTTTACTGTGCCCTTGCCATCGTGAATGACGCGGTTGCGCACGACACGCCCCAAGTGGCATGGGATGCTGGGGAATCGTATACGCTGTGATCAACAAACTTTGTTTTGATTATAGAAGGCCCTATTTGAAATGGCTCAATGTTATTATTTTATATCTATGGTTTGGCTTTAATTTTTAACCAAAATCAATGCATTAATTGACTTGCATAACAACACTGGGCCATGGTTTATTCTAGACTACACTTAAAATGCCTGTTTGCAAGCCCACATTATTTCATAACACTAAATTCAATTATCATATATGAACAGACTCATAAAATTGATATCAAGTTGTCATTTTTGAAATTGTTATTTTAAAATAATCTTTTTAGAAGATACCATTTGTGCATATTTCAACTTCTCATTACAGTATACGCTGACAAGGTGGTAACATTCCAGTCTGACGAAGCCCACCTTCGATTCCCAATGATGACCACAAAACAGAACGCCCTCGACGTGTCCCTAGAGTTCAAAACCTTCGCAACGGGGGTGGTGGTACTCTCGGCCGATGGACCAGACAACAACTTCATACAGGTTGAACTCGAGGAGCCGACCAGAGTGCTGTTTCAAGTCAACTATGGCGCAGGGCCTAGGTCGGTGAGGGTGACTGTCGACAATGATTTGACTGATGACCAGTGGCATCGAGTCAAAGTGGCGCTTAATAGTCAGGAGTTTTCGCTGAAGGTGGATGACGGTTTGCCTAATAGGGAACCGGTGGACTCTGGGAACCTGAAATTGAAACTGACGAGCGACCTGTATGTTGGTAAGTATGTTTGATAGCATGTGTAATAGTTTATGATCTGGGTTTCTGTAGATTTAACATCAGCTCAACAGTGTTGTTTTAAATTACCCCTTCTTAGGCCTCCTTAGCATTCATTTTTAAAGTAATGAATGCATGGAATCAAAAAATAAGGGAAAACAGGTGTTTTCACAATGAGAGTGGTTCTCTATAATGACCCCAGTTGACATAGGTCTAGTTATGACTTAATTATTGTAATTAATTGTTCTCATTATAAAGCTACAATCCTGTACAACTGTTGGAACACTTGTGTGTGTCAATACAAAACCTTCCCCTTATCACCTGGTTCAATGTTGAACATACTTTTTGTTGAACAGGCTTCAAGCTTTCCGTCAAAGACAGCCATTTTCAATAGTTTATATAAATACGGAAATGGGAACATATCAAGTGTAATTATTATCAGGGTGTTCCAACTAATTATAACCACGATTGAAGTTCAAATTAGGGGTAGAAAACTCATTATTCGAGATCTACTACTATTTAGCCCAACATTTTGATTGTATTTGCAGGTAATCAACAGTTTCAATCTTTTTCAAAACTATTGTGTTAAAAAACCAGTTTCAATCTATTAGTTTGTTAATATATATGTTTGTAATTTGTTCTTGTTCCCCGCAGGCTCTTCTCTGACATTACAATATAATGGTAGTTTCCTTTGTATTATCCATTTGTTGTCCATTTAATGCCCATAATGTTCACTATGTGTTAATCCTATGTGATACCCATGTGTTCACTCTGTGTTGTCTATGTGCAGCCCATTTGCAAGCCATGTTTACCATGTGTTACCCATGTGCAAGCCAGCTATGTTTACCATGTGTTACCCATGATACTCATGTGCAAACCAGAAACACCATGTGTTACCCATATGACACCCATGTGCAAACCAGATACACCATGTGTTACCCATGTGCAAGTCAGATGTGTTTTTATATGTTACCCATGTGCAAGCCAGATGTGTTACCCATGTGCTACCCATGTGCAAGCCAGGTTCACCATGTGTTACTTGTGTGCAAACCAGATACACCACGTGTTACCCATATGATACCCATGTGAAAGCCAGATATGTTCGGTATGTGTTACCCATGTGCTACTCATGTGCAAGCCAGGTTCACCATGTGTTACCCATGTGCAAGCCAGATATGTTCACCATGTGTTACCCATGGTACTCATATGTGCAAACCAGATCCAGACCCATATGATACCCATGTGCAAGCCAGATGTGTTCACCATGTGTTACCCATGTCCAAGCCTCGTGTGATACCCATATGATACCCATGTGCAAGCCAGATGTGTTTCCCATGATACCCATGTGCAAGCCTCGTGTGTTATCCATATGATACCCATGTGCAAGCCTCATGTGTTACCCATGTGCAAGCCTCATGTGTTACCCATGTGCAAGCCTCATGTGTTACCCATATGATACCCATGTGCAAGCCTCGTGTGTTACCCATATGATACCCATGTGCAAGCCTCATGTGTTACCCATATGATACCCATGTGCAAGCCTCATGTGTTACCCATATGCTACCCATGTGCAAGCCTCATGTGTTACCCATATGATACCCATGTGCAAGCCTATGTGTTACCCATATGATACCCATGTGCAAGCCTCCTGTGTTACCCATATGATACCCATGTGCAAGCCTCATGTGTTACCCATATGATATCCACGTGCAAGCCTCATGTGTTACCCATATGATATCCATGTGCAAGCCAGATGTGTTACCCATGTCCGACCCGTGTGCAAACCAGATACACCACGTGTTACCCATATAATACCCATGTGCAAGCCAGATATGTTCACCATGTGTTACCCATATGTAAGCCAGATATGTTCACCATATGCTACTCATGTGCAAGCCAGGTTCACCATGTGTTACCCATGTGCAAGCCAGATATGGTCACCATGTGTTACCCATCGTACTCATATGTGCAAACCAAATCCAGACCCATATGATACCCATATGCAAGCCTCATGTGTTACCCATATGATACCCATGTACAAGCCAGATGTGTTCACCATGTGTACCCATGTGCTACCCATGTCCTCACCTTGTGTTCACCATACATTTGCAATATGTTGCCCCCCATCAACATATGCAAAGACCCATTGCACTGTCAAAAGAGCTTGTAGGGAGCATGGATAACACAAGTGAGTTCACCATCAATGGAGTCATCATTTATAATTCATGTGATACCCATATGATATCGATATTCCATGTAGGCTCTTCTAATGGTACTTTTACTAAGTGTTCACCAAATCTTATATTTTCACCGTATGTTTTCATATGTTACTTATGAGTTATCCATGTGACTCATATTTGTTTATCCACAATGTGTTATCAATTTGCTTTCCATGTGACACCATTCTGTTCACCATGTGATACCCACAAGTTTGCCATTTGTATGTTTATGTTATCCATGTTAGTCCCATGTGTTCACCATCTTAATCTGTTATTCATGTGACAACCATTTGGTCACTATCCGCATCCTCAAAGTGTTATCTATGTAATACAAATGCATTCATGGAAATACAAAACTTATATAGTGATTCATTCCTGTTCTGTATAGGTTCCTCCACATTACAATCTGATGGATATGTTGGCTGTATGCGATCCCTGATGATCAATGGTGAATTTGTGGATATGACCAGCAAGAGTGCACAGGGTGTAGTAGAGGGATGCATAGGCATGTGTTCAGATGACAGGTGTCTGAATGAGGGCGTATGTCAGGAATTCTACGACAAATTTGAGTGTCAGTGTTCGGCCACACCGTTTGAAGGAGAATATTGTAGCGAAGGTAAGATATTAAAGAGGAAGCATGAGTGACTCAATAGTTGAAACTGTAAATGATCTAAGCATGGTGGAAACATGCACATTTCGGTATTAAAGTGATAGGCTCATGTTTTCTCTTGGGGAGAAGAACTGGCTGCATGATGGATAGATTTTCACTAACTAGTGTGCATATCCTTCAATTTTTCAATTCTCAGAAAATAGGAACTATCAAAGATGAATTAGATGTAACAAGAAAAATTAAAAAGATATTCACTTTTAAACTTTATATAATCATTTAACAAATCAATTTTAGTAGTCATAAACAAAACATTTTTGAGAAAAGTTTAGGCCATACATCAGTTAAGTTATTGCTTATGCAAAATGTATTCATTAATCACAATTATAAATAACTTAGACAAACCTGGTCCATACTATTACTATTTGGTGAGTACCTCCTAGGGAATTTTAGTAGGATTATAATAAAACTAGTATGACAAAATTTGACAAAATATATTAGGAGTTATCTTGCACGAACCTAAAATGGGTCAAAAAACATGTTTTTTATAATTTTTTCCCAAATGGTCAATTTCATGTTCATGGTTGGATTCATTGAACCCTTTCCTTCAAGAAAATGTAAACTTTTATAAGATTAAATGAATAATGAAGGAACTACAGCAGTTTTACGGAGGCTAAGCTGAGGGTCTACCCCCCCCCCCCCCCCCCCCCTTAAGGATTCTTTAAAATTGTGTTTTTGTGTAGTATCTGCTTGTTTTTAAAAAAAATCCGACCATCCGACCCACATTCTTTACTCTTTTTTTGTTGTTGGCCTGATAGAGAAATAATATTAATTCTATCGAATTAGACATGAAATCAAAGTTACTTAGTTCACGATGATAATTAATTTTCCTCCTTTTATTTGGTTAGTAGTTTAACACATCATTGCTCCACTCTGTATATCCATCTCAGAAATTGGTGCCAAGTTTGAGGTTGGTAGTGCGATTTCATACACGCTTTCCAACGATGATGCAAAAGATTACACCGAAGATATTATCACTCTGGGATTTTCTACCAGGGATAAGAAAGGCATGCTTCTCAAAGTGGCAGGATCAAATGGGGAGTATGAGGAAGTCAGCATTCTGGAGAGCGGTAAGGATAAATGAGTAAAGTCAAACATTGATTTTAGTTTTACAGAAGTTTTTTTAATAATCTTCATTGTTACACTTATTAATACCATTTTGCCTCGGTGGGAAAAAAAAGAAAAGTGAAAATCATAGTTTAGTTCCCCCCAAATAAAACCCCATCACCAACCAGCAACAAAACCAAAACAAAACATATCATTAACCATTTTGAGCCTTAAAGGTGAAGATTAACCAATTCTTTCTGATTTCAAATACCAATGTAGGAACATGTGGGAAGCATAGTTCCCTTTGCCAAAAGGCTCATCCCCTGATGGTCCAAAATAAAACTGCAAACTTGTGTGTGTGGGGGTGGGTGTTCGAACTGACCCCGTTTATTCAAAATGAGTTGGTTATCACCTGCTATGTCTTTAACACATAGAAAAAGTTAGCCTGGAAACCATTTAAAAGCCAACCTAGTCTCTTTCATAATATTATTGGCTGATTGCTTGGAGAATAATGACTGCGTAACAACTGTTTTCGTGAATTTGTTTTGAAATCAGAGGTTTTTGTTCTGGTCTGAGGGACAATTCCGAATGACCAGAACAAAAACCAAGGATTTCAAAATAAATTAACGAAATTGGTTGTTAAGCAGTCATTATTCTCATTCATTACTGAAAAATATGCATATTTATCCAAATCGTTGATTTGTACCGATATAATCACGCTAATAATTAATTAGTTTTCTGTTTATTTTGTCCACCCCTTCTTAGTTATTTAAACAGTTCAAGTCGGGTCATCCCCTCATTAACATTTTTATCATTCAACCAATCAGAAATTAGCTTTAATCGTGTTTCCTCATAACTCATTGAATATTCAGTTTAGGGGCGTGAAGCTTTAATTTGATTGGTTGGTCAATGAGCAAAATAATTGAACACTTTGGCACAGTACTTTCGGGCAATTATAAGTAACCTGCGCTCGGCGTGCGCGTTATCATCTAACGATTAATTTGATTGGAACGCACTTGGTACGCAGTTATCGTGATTATTCATGAAGTAATGAATCAGCATTAAAGAGTGGGATATGAACTGCTTTATTCCATTCTTGAAAAATAATGACTGAATATAGATGTGTGTTCAGTCTGATAAAGACTGATTTATCAATCTCTAGAAGACTGGTTTGTGTTAAGCATATCACTATTGTTGTCATTGAACAGGTCATTTGCAGTATTCCCTCAAGTTGGACGCCAGCAGTGAACCCCATAATATCGTGAGTCAACATGATTTCACAGATGGCAGGCATCATCTGGTGAAGATTACTAGAACACAAAAAGTGTTGTCTTTAAAGGTGAGATATTCTTTTAACACTACCTGCCTATATAACAGTGTTTATGATTGGTTAATTATAAGATAAACTCATTTGAATAACCAATTATAATACTTCTAATATATTTTACTCCAATCTTTATCAGGGATACAATTATTCTAACAATGTCTGTGATTGGTGCAACAAATGGCGCATTCAGTCTTTCTGACCAATCGGCAGGTAGTTCTCAATGGGTTAAGAGAGCTGGGGATTTCAGGATGGGTCAGTGATATTGAAACACAGGCAATATGGGGTTGTCATGTGCTTGATTGAGGCAGAGGGTTGGGCTGTGTTTTTCTTCTTCTCTTTTACATTAATGCCCATTCTTATTGAATTGAAATAGTTAACAAATAAATTACAGAGCGGAGACAAAAGTCATGGATTTTGTTTGTGGAATATTGGGATAATGTTACAATACCCATATATGTTACTTAATACTATTTTCATACAGGTGAGAGACAGGTATTTGAAACCCACTCGTGAAGAGCTTCGTATCAATGCATTTTCAATTCAGTGTTTGCATTTGAAAGCATATCTAAATGTTCATGTATTATTGACAATATTACTAAAAAGCTTTTATCATCTCACCCATGTGACTCACATATTATGTTTTTGTTTGTGTTGTCAGGTTGATCTATACAAAGCCATTGTTGCCACAGCTGATATATCAGACGAGACATTAAATGGCGCCAATAACATCAGAATTGGTAGCACAGACAGTGCACAGTCATTTACTGGATGCATATCAAGGGTTGAATTCAATGGCATGTTGCTACTTAAACTATACTTTGGTGACCGCCCGTTTACCATGGTTGGCTCAGGGTCCATTGCAAAATCACGGTGCGGTGTAGAACCGGAGATGCCACCTTCAAGTATGCAACCAACACCGCCCCCGTTGGATATGATGACGACGATCAGGCCGACGGTTCTTGTTGCAGCTCAGACCGGATATAGACCAGGGGATAAAGCAGCAATAGCAAGTAAGTATGACATGTCTCAGACAATTTGATCTCAATCATGCCCTTAACATCTTTAACTCCATTGGGCCATTCTACCTTCTAGTTTAGTCAGTTACAAATTCTTGAGCAATATGCATTTTTATCTCTCCAAGCACAAAAGTGATCCAAACTTTAAAGCATGATTTTGGAATACACATGTGATATACAGTAATACACAGCATCACACATGCAGTGCAAAGCATGCCTTTTGTGCCCACATTCCTCTGTATTAAGTCGCTGCTGTAAAAAGCTCACCATTTGGAGCTGATCAAAGTATAGCCAATATTTTGTCATGTTCTCATAAATCTTGCAACTTCAAGTGTCAAGGAACAACCCGTCCTACTACAACACCATTCTGGACTTGAATCATTATCACCACACATCAGGGTGTAGGCATATCTCAACCAAATTCACTTTCAAAGTTAACAATTCAATTTAAATTTAGGCCAATCCACCTTTAGACAGGTTTGTTTGTTTGTTTGTTTGTTTGTTTGGTTTTTTCTTCTACATTTGGGCTGTATGCTATAACTCTTCCTGATTTACTTTTGTTCGCAGTTGTTGTTCTACTGTTGTTATCAGCGCTGATTCTGCTGGTAGTCTTCATCGGCAGGTACAAGTACAAACATAAGGGTGTCTATAAGACCAACGAAGCTCGTGGAGCTGACAACGCCAGGGACGCAGACACCGCTGTCATGATGTCAGATACAAAACAACCCAAGTTTGAAAAGAAAAAAGAATGGTACATTTAATGCCGGATATTTTTGTTGGTTATAAGGATCTGGTGAGGGTAGGGGAGGGAAATATCAGGGGAGGGGAGGGGAATATCAGGGAAGGGTTATTTTATATGATAAGGGTATACTTTTGCATACTTTTTGTAAGTGTGTAAGAAAAATGTATATACTGTGATTGTTTGATGTATGGAAGTCTGCTGTTGCAATGCGAAAGAATAAAGTGTTTATAGGCACCAACACCACCCAGAGACACTCATTTATTAATTTAATCTGTATTTTTACCTCGAAACATTCCACTTCAATCTAGCAAAATCGTGATAAAAACAGAAAAATATCAGAAATAAGATGACCTTTCATGGTTGTTTAACAAATAAGGGACCAGCTTTTCAGTAATGCCATGACCAAACTTGAAGCCAATTTAAGGCTTAAATATACTTGAGACCACTTTCGCATGACCGTATGACAATTGATTCACTACTGCAAGGATCAAAGTCATTTCTGGGCTTCAACACTCTACAGACCATGTCAGTCTGGAAAAGCACCTTGAATTGATATGTATGTACAATAACTAGAGAAAACAAATCAACAAAGTACTGCCATATTTTGAGAAGTGAGTGAGTTCAGAGTTTTGTTTAGAATCAGGAGAACTTAACCATGTTTTTTGGTATAGAATTTTACCCACACATAAGGTGCACTTTGAAATGTATGTTATCAAAAAAAGTATTGTGTTACCCTAGTGTTTTAGTGGGATTTTCTGTGACTTGACTACCAATTATCTGACGTATGCTTTAATGTGTTTTAATCATTACACCTGCATGGAAATATATACAGTTGAATGTGGGTTTACAGATTCTAATCCATATCAGGTAATATAAAAGCCACTGATCCTATGTTAACAGGAGAAGCGACAACTACTCCTTTCGAAAGGCTAAACTATTTATAAGAATAACAAGATTCACCACACCTCCTCTAGCAAATCTGTTACCTTCGCAGCATTGAACTATGCCACAACCTACCATAGATTAAGACAAAGAAACTGAGGTAAAGTTCACAACACAATTGACGTCAGCAGGACTCGAACCCACAAGCTTTGTATTGCAGTCCATATAGGTTTGGTTGATTGCTTAGATCTAAGGATTCTAAGAGGCAATGAGCAGGTCAGATCATGGTGGTCAAGTTACAAAAATGACATTTCATATTTCATAGTTTTCTAAAGTATTCATGCGGAGCAAGAATGTGCAAAGTATCATTTATAGCAAATTGTGATATATTGAATAATTTATTTGTTTACATATCAAATCATAGAAATTGTGTGTCAATTTGGATGCAATTGTATTTGTACCTCACCGGTTATTAAAACATAGTTTTGAAATATCTTTTGACCCTAACCCTAATCATAAATATGGTTTATCACAAAAATGTGCATTGCATCCAGATCGACACACAATGTTATTTTGACTAACACACATAATCTTCCAGCTTTTTGTATTGTTATCCTAAGGATAAAGAAGTATTAGTGTACGCTGGGCACTGGTGTCGCACGCACAGTCCTAGACATTGTTATACATTTAGAGCATAGTTGCACTATAATATAAGGCACATATCCTTTTCTAACAGATTCACCTTGAAGGTGCAGAATTAGCATGGCACATATAAAGGTCATTGTGTAATATCCTGAACTAGACCTACCATATGGAATCAGACAAAATGCAGCAATTATTTTACATTGGATTTACTTTGTAAAATGGTAGCTCCTTGTACTTTATATGAGGGCTATTTGAGGATATTGCCAATCACTGTATTGTTTTCATTAAGAAAGCTGTAACTCATGTAAATATTTTACAACTCTAGTTGAGCTTATATGCTGTGGAATAATCATGATGAATTGGTAAAAAGCCAGAGACAATTTTTTTGGAAAGCAAATCATTTTTGTAATTGACTATATCTTATTTTATACATCGAAATGGCACTTTATAAATTAGTTGTCTTTACACAATTGTATAACTCTCCCACCCCCCAGTGCAAACCCAGGCAACAGCCCTGATCATAAAAAACAAAATTATCTTTTGAATGGTAATTTTGTATCCAATTTCCATATTTAGTGGTATTTGTGTGTATTGAAAAATGTCATGGTAACCCTATGAAACATATTCATGAGAAAGGGGGGAGTATATGGAGTTGCTGGGATGGGAGGGGGGGGGGGGGGGGGGGGGCAGTACTCAACATATTTTGGAGTAGGGATTCTTATCCCAAATACTGAAAATGTAAAACATGCATGGGCAAAATATGCAATATAATCACATTATTGTCATTGGAAAAACATGTTGAAAGGTGAATCCTGTTGAAACCAGTGGTCAATTATATAAATGAATCTTAAAAAGAGGTCAGTTGGAGCTACTGATAGCTGCACATTTTCCCTCTCGATCCCTACCCAGCCTGTGCCGTTAAGTTGAGGTACTGCCCAAAATTTGCTAAGAATGCTATATATTTTGAGTTGGGTACGACAGGTGAGGTCTGGTATGGGGGTGGGCATCTTAACCCTAACCCCGGGTTAGGGTTTTTGACCGCGATCAAGATTTTCGAGGAAAAATCGGCAACTAAATCACCGGGAACCTGCCGTTCTCAAGCCACATGTCTCACCCACTAAGCCATGGCCCTCAGCTACACATTCGCGCAGTATACTGCGCTCACTATATAGGCTTGGTTGACTACGTCATCGAAAACCGACGGCGCATGCGTTTGGAGAGGGACTTAGGATTAGCATTTTTTAGCACTCAGGGGGGTTAGGGTTAAAACATGGATGAAATATAGTTGTGTGTATATATTCTAATCTGCTGTCTTGCACCAGTACTTAACAGTACTCAGTATTTGTAAATTATGTAATTGTTTTGTCTTTGAAATATTGTTGATGTTTTTAAAACAATTTGTTGAAGACAAAAACTAAATTAACACAGGTCACAGTGTAACTGATAAATTTATAATAACAATTTTTGATAATAATGATGATGAATCTAATGTTGTATGTATTTGTTTTATAGGAAATTTGTTCAAACATGCATAAATAAAAATGCTTTAGTTGGTGTAACAATTCATACAGCTAGTATATAATATGGGTGTAGAATGAAACAGAACACCTCTATTATTTGCATGGATGATTTTCTTTTTCCTCGTGTCATTTTTTAATTTCAACATGAAAAGAAAATTTACATTTACTCAAAATTTGATAATCAAAAATAACAGCACATGGGTCCGTTTATTTGAGGACTGATATAAGTTACGCCAACTATAGTTTAATCAGTTCCAAATTAGCAAGAAAATTAGCGGTTTTTATCTCCCCGCGCGAAAGTATTCCAAGTGTATGCGCGAGATTATGGCCACACGCACACGGTTTTGGTCGTAAACATACGTCACACGGTTTTGGTCGCACGCACGCGTCACACATATGATACACAGTGGGCTTGCTGCCTTCATGCACGCCCGTGTCTTTCTGTATTCATTCGCTGCTGTAAAAGAGGCTTTGCCAATTTGGAGCTGATCTAACTATATACCATTTTCTTTTTTGCAATGGGTATCATAGACTCAACGCTTTTCTAGATTGTAGATCTAGCGTATGGGACCGACATTATATATCAATGATGTACTATAAAAAGAAAAAGTACTCTGGTGTTATAGGACAACATTGATATTACAGTTTGGTCCCTAATCTGTATAGTTAGCATAGAGAATTGTAAATAGAAAGCAAACACTATTTTCCGCCGTTCATAATGATCATACTAGTTTTGTATTAACAAAATGTGCCAAGTTGTTGACAGTTTGAACAGGAGTTTTTGAGAGCGTTATGTAAAATATTGGGCCAGTTATATATTGGTATGCAAGGGTATCAGGGGCACTTAGTGTTGCTGGTGAACATTACTACAGATGGTTGCTTTGGGAACTAGCCAGTGGTATTTAGTATCTGCTGGATCTGTTTAAAAGATAACAATATGATGTTGAGTTGAGTTCCTGCCATCCTGTTATTCTTCCAGAACACTAACCTTAAACATCCTAATCCCTACCTAAATGTTGGTGTTCTGGGAGCATAAAATGTGACGGCTTCATAAATTAAACTGCCTCTAGCTATTACGTTTTTTCTTGTAAAATGTGTTCTCCCTTTATTCATATTATGACCATTTTCAGCCAACATATATTATTGATAAATCTCCTTTATTCACAGTTCTATGAATTGTAAAAAAGGAAAAGAAAGCTATGCATCTTATTAATTTGATGATATATAATGTATCACTTGTGTGAGTGCTATTACTGTAATGAAACAACTGTCTTCACAAATTGCTTGTTTGTTTATGGTACTGTTTTATTGCGCAGCAAAACATTTAGATATAAAGTAGATGAAATGCAATTGAGCAAGAAAGAGTAGCTTAGTATTTGCTGTCTATAAGCCAAACTGTATTTGTTACAAAAGAGCCCAGGGGGTAGGTGTACTTGTATTTAATGGTAGATATCATGGAATAGTTGTGTAATCTCATCACACTGTACCCTTCACACTCTACATTTTACGGAATATAGTGTATTTATAATAGGGTGTCTAGGTATTCCAGAATGATGCCGAATATCGTATCTTTTTTGGGAAAAACAAGTCACAGGGTAGTATAGTCACTGTCATAATGCTATGGA
Source organism: Ophiura sarsii (assembly GCA_035610835.1). Classification (NCBI taxonomy): domain Eukaryota; kingdom Metazoa; phylum Echinodermata; class Ophiuroidea; order Amphilepidida; family Ophiuridae; genus Ophiura; species Ophiura sarsii. The sequence continues at coordinate 51,457,869 of CM069451.1, forward strand.
CGAAATTCAAGCTATCACGGAGTTGCGTCCAGATGCATGAAATGCACAAACAGCTATACATGCATGCGCATGATGATTTCACAATTTACCCATCAGGTCATTTTTGAAAGCGGCCAGTACACACTCCTGTGTTTACGCATGCATGCACTGTTCAATTATGTCCATAGCATTATAACGCTGACTTAAATATAGGAAGATGTATGACATACATCCCCTGGGTGTCAAAACAGCAAACATGTTTAATGGCAGAAAACTTGGAAATACCTGTTCAAGCAATACTTGTTCTGAAGTACATTCTGAACATGTATGTATATGCACAATATCCATGATATCTGTATTTGAATACAAGTGTCCCATATACCACTGGGTAATCATGATGTATGTATATCACAAATGATAGTGTGCAAGTTTTCTGATCAGTATTCACAATGTTTTGTTTTTGCGTTTTAGTATATTTTTATATATATAGTCCATATTAACTAACTCATGGTTACCTTAAGTATTTTGGTTTATCTTTCTTCCTGTTTAAGGATACTTTGTTTTCCGTTTGTTTCTTTGTAGGTAATGGTTTCGGTTCACTTGTTATTTTCAACATTTTCCCAACAAATATATTTTATCTTTTCCTCAAGTTCAATTTGAGTTTTTCTTCACATTACAATTTATTGACATGTTTCCGAAAAGTTGTCACTTCAGCTGAATGATAAAAAAACTGTATTTTTGGCCAATAGACTGTTGATCAATATCTAAAATTGAGATGCAAACATCAAAATAATGTTATTATTATTAAATAATAACAATCAAATGAAAAGGAATAATGAAGAAACTATTGCAATTTAGACGTCCAACACTTGATGTATTATTTTGTTTAGCTGATTAGATTATTTACTTGCCATGTCTTTCTGTTTTTCTCCATGTTTGATTTATAGTATTTATTACAATTTATATAACCCCTTAGGCCTTTTGATTTGAATTTAAACTGAACAAATTATTGAGAAATATTGTCAGGAGAGAGGACATATGAAACTACATGTTGTGTGATGAAGTTAAAATGCACATTCCTAGAATGGGCACTGTCTAATGTGTATCAACCTCCTTGGGCCTATTGACATGTTACAATCCGTTTGATTGGTTAAAACATGGTATAATTGTCTGTATAACCAATATAAATGGTGCTTACATCTGAGCATTTATGAATATTCTCCTAAACAACATAATAAATCATTCTGATTGGTTCAGCTAATGATGTAGCCATATTTTTACCAATCGAAAATTGAGTTAATTGGTATAGGTCGGGACGGACCTACGTCATGCCGGTGAAAATAATCAAATGCCGGTGAAAAAAACTTGCGCCTACTGCGAATCAAGTGCGTAACGCTCAGCGTTGAGTGCTTGCATGGAATGTTTTGCTTTTGAAACACTTGTTGCCAAGCAATTTGCTAAAAATAACTCAAGTCCGGCCTTGCCTATACAAACACTGTTTAGTGGATTCCCTTAAACAGCGCAATCAAATGTCGGGATAGTCTCACAAATTAACATAGCTATATTTATAACCAATCAAAATGTTGTTTTTAAGAGGTCCTGTACTTTGGGGCTGTATAAAGTTAAGTTAAGTGGTTCACACTGAGCCGTTGATCAAACTTAGGTGATTTATGAATCCTTTAAGGCTCAATAAGAGTCACTACCATGATCGGAGATCAATTACAGAAATTAAGGAGCACTATTTCAATGTAATCTGAACATAGCAAGGGAGGATCAGTTTCATTTGTATACTTGTAATAAGCACCTGTATTGATTTCCACACCACAAAGTGATCTGTCCTCTGAAGATTGATCGTCAGCTCAATGTGAAAAGAGCATATGTGCACCGTCGCGGCAAAAAGGTGTATTTGTCGGTAACATGCAATTTCAGATATTGATGGATTTGGCATTGGAAAATAAAGATGATTTTTCAAAAAGCTCCTCTTGTTGGTATAAGATCTCAACTTTTTCTTTGATAGACAACTGCCCCCTTTTGCTGCGTCTGTACACATATTATTAATAGTACAGTGTAAAAACAGTGGTGTATTCTTGATCTAAAGTATTCATGAGGAGTTAGACTAGTGTCAAGACTTAACAAATAAAACTGTGTATTCCTTTTAATGATTAAACATTGTGTTTCTGTAAAATTGACAAAAGATTTCTTACCAGGTTCTTACGCCAAGTTTACACCCATTTGTAGTGGGTAGATGGTTTAATTTAGACTAAAAACACATGTTCTATTTTTAATATAGTTGATTTGTTCGCATAATTAATGGAGCGTATGAATTATAGACTCTAGTTGAGAGATTAAGTGACTAGGGGATAGTTCATAGTCCATAATGTTTTGTGTAAATAATTGACATTATTGTGTTCACTTATGGTGCATTATTTGAAACAAGCATATCTTATCCCAGTTCATTACAATTATTTATTTGTTTGTTTATGCCTACTTCAGTAAACATGTCTAATAGAGAAACTTATGATTATATTACACACTGTTTGTTTGCAACTAGCTGCATTCAAATTAATGTTCTATACACTATTAATTAATATGGGCCACATGTACATTGGATCAAGGAACCACGGTGAGATACCGCACTAGACTAAAACAAATCACGTATCTAATTTTTGATAAATTTCGATAAATTTCACATATCCATTTTAAGATATATCAGGCTATATTAAAATCTTTTGTCTCAAAGCTCTTCAGTTTTTCAAAACCTAATGCGGAATGCGGTTTTTTAAAGTTGTTTTATTTTATTTTTTTAAATATAAAATATTGAAATCATTTTATTTTGGATTTTTTTTTTTGGAAAAAATAAAATAAATAAAAAATAATAATAAAAAAGAGATTTTTTAAGATTTTTTCCTAATGCGCATCAATAAACTAACGCGACATTTGAGACAATTTTTTTTTTTAATATAGCCTCATAACGCTATTTTATTTTAATGGATTTCCTGCATTAAAGATGCCAGCAAAGAAGTTCAGTACTTTATAATGTGCTTATTTGTGGTGACATTCATTATGTCATAGAAATAATCCAGCAATAGGATGCGTCACATTGGACGTGCACATTTATGATGCTCCACATAACCAACAGGAATCGCACCTCAGTGCTTACGGTTACAAGCTGGTGTTATTATAAGAAAAAGTGCTGAACTTTTGCAGTTGCAGTTAGCAGTTGACTTTTGTAGGCCTAGACTTTTGTATAGGACTGTACCTCATATGTGGTGCCCATTATGAAGCATGGAGCCAGAATAAGGAGACATTGAAAGGGTATAGCAGGTTGGAGTGTCCTTAACACTTTCCACGCGGTGGGCGTCTGCAGACGACACTTCCAAAATGTCACAAAATGTTCCAAAAATGTCAAATTGATTGAATATCATCAACATATTTGGAATCACCATGAGAAATGAATCAAAATGAGTACAAACATGCATATTATTGGTTCGGTAATCCTTGAGATTTTAAAAGTTGGGAAAGGTTTCTGAAAAACCTATTTTGCATATATGGTAAAACTAAATAGCCGCATGGAAAGTGTTAAAGTACATGATGTGTATCAATCACACAGTACAAGGTGATTTTCTTATACTCAGCATCATGGTTTCTCTTCTGCCAGAACCTATAACAGTACTATGCACACTGCACAGTAACCATATGCAGGGGTAGAATTTCGCCGTGAATCGATTCGCGTGAAAATTCGCGCAAAATCACTACCACAAAAAAATGATGACTGGTATTTGACCCTTAGTCAACAAACATGCCGAATGTGGAAGTTGTGCAAGCTTATAGCCATATTCTTTATATTATTTTCATTAATTTCGCAATAATCCATAGATTCTCAAAATTGAATCCCTCCGCGAGAATCCGAACAGATTCTCGCGGTTGGTTACGAAATTCTACCCCTGATATGCCCCCTGTATGTACTGTAAAAGTATCAGAGTAGTACCATAAAGTAGCTGTACAGTGCCAGTAATTCAGCTAATGTGCAGCTCATTTGGTTGTACTGTGCAGTTCGCATACACAATACAGGTATTTACAGTTGAGTAATAATGATGCTGTGCAAAAGAAAATGGCTTTGTGGTGTAATTGTCTCAATGAGAACCTTTTAAAGCACGTTATTCTGTTAATCACTTGGGACCTAAAATAAAGTGCTGAAAAAAATAATTTATGAGGTAATAAATAATGCTCATGACTTCCAAAAGTATATAGCTACTATTTAGAAATATGCATATGAAGATCGACTGAATATTAACAAAGATATGTGTCAAAATCAAAACAAAGTCTGATAAAGAATTGTTAACCGATCTTTACAACCATTATCTGAAATTGAAGAGAAATTAATCCATATTTTTTTTATTTGATATTCTTATATGAACTATATTGTTAGAGTTATGAGTGTATTTATTACCTGGTAAGTGACCTTTTTAGCACTGCACAATTAATTTGTGCGAAATCTTTGTATAGCTCCATAAATCTTCCATTTGTAAACTACGCAGTGCCTCATTAACAAGCTACTGGTGTGGGACAATGGTATGAGCATTTTGTAAATACATTATTTAACAAAACTTGACAATTTGTGTGTAGTCTTTTATTTGCTGTGTTACCGACCCCAGTCTCAGAGACACATGGATTACCATGGCAGGTAGTAAAAGAGGAGCCGAGTCGCAGATAATCCCCCATTTCTAATCCTATTCCCTTCTTTCATGATCAATATCAATTGTATCGTAGGAATAATCCTACTATAGTCTATTTGGCCATCTCGAGACAGTGACGTAACTGCGTATTCTACAAATTGCAGCACATAACGCGCGCGCCTACTTGTGGCGCTGGCGTATACACGCGAGCGTTTTAAAGTCGGAATATACATACGCGTGCGTAATAGCTGCGCCTGTTAAGTTACGTCACTGTCCAGAGGAAGCCAAATAGAGTATAGAAATGGCCTTTCAAGACATGTGTTATGTGTATAGCAGCGATCAATTGCCACACTCGAGTGGTTTTGACTTCCCGAGTACGTATCACACTCAAATGTTACACAATCGAAAGAGATCTCAGGGAAACAAACATTTCAACAAAGATTATACAAAAATCTGCAGTTTATTCAGGAAGTTACAAATGATTGTATACGTAATTCTGTTCGAAAAATTTGGTCCCGAAAACTTTGATTTTGTAAGAAATAAGTTCAGCAATTTCCTGTAAATCGGACATGGTTAGAAGTAAACTTACATGTATATCGTACTGATTTACGAAGAAATGATCGTGACCGAAAATGGAATTTTGAATCAAATTGCTACTTTTCTGAAATTTCCTTTAGCGTGATACATTTGGGCAGAATCATTGCGGACTACTAAACTATGTTCACCAAAAGCTAAAAATCCCATTTCATTTATGTGAGTTTACATCACTTTCAAAAATCCTACGTCAATTCAAAGAATAAATTGTAATACGCCATGACACATGCATTCCGATGAATGACACATGGTTGATTCCTTCCTGTAAAGCCGATCGATGAATACGCACAAGGCCTCTATAGATATGACAAACAAGTAACATAAAAACTGCTCAAGTACGGAGGTCGATAAAGTGGATAACTATAAACATATCTCGTTTGAGCAGTGTCGTGATAAGCCTCCTCCTCGACTACCTACCATGGGATTACATACTTCTAATTCTCATTTTGTTTAAAAAACCTTGATACCAAATTGTGACACATCACATCATAATGTACATCTTGTCTGCCAGACTTTTTCGAGATATAGAGCAAAATAGTTTTAGTAGAGAGGCAGCCCCATAATCTCTATTTTTAAAATAGACAAGATGCACCCTTTGATGTGATGCGTTATTCTATTCACAATAATAAAACACAACATTGATCAATGATTTTATTACAAAGTCATATTTTATTGAAAATTCTTTTATATAAAATTTTAAACAGAGAAGTCTATTTCACAGAAAGCAGTGATTTGAAACCTAATCCGTCGAGAACGGCCCTCGCCAGTAGTGAGCCCAAAGGACAAGTACCGTGCCTGCAGGGCGAGGGTTCTTTGCCTTTGGTCATACCTTGCTTTGACAAATTGGTTTAGCCAATCAGCTTTGACTTTGCACTCAAATTGATTGACATAATATTGCAATTGCTGCATTCCTTGTCTGCGACCATGATGATGCGGCGCTGTGTGCGCATGTAAACACATGGTGCGGAACATTGTTTGGGAATGGCTATATTTGGCAAATTATGTCACTGCTTATTATAATGAGGCTCGCCTCAGAGGGTATTATACCGAAGTTGACAAAAGTTCTTCTCGACGGACTAGTTTAACCCTGACAACATTTTATGAGTTGTGCATTACAAACTAAAATGATTGGTTTTAGAGATCTATACATTTTTGTCAAGCAAATAAATATAATATTTATATTGAAAATAAATAATTTATCTTAATCTTTATTCTTCGCTGTATAAAATGAACAATACATATCAAATATTTAAATTTCAACTAAGGCCAAATTAAATTAATTGTTTGTCTCAAAGCTCCTCTCCTGTTGTAAAACTAATGCGGAATGCGGGGTTTTTTCAAGTTTTTTTTTTTTTTTTTAAATATAGAATATTGAAATCCTTTAAAAGTGAACTTTTGTATTAAGATGATGTGATCAATGAAAATCTGAAAAATCTGTGAAAATTTGGGATTTTTTAAAAAAAATTTTGAAAAAAAAAAAAAGGAAAAAAAAAGTTTTTTTCAGATTTTTGTTTTTCTAATGCGCATCAATAAACTAACGCGCGCGGGAGCTTTGAGACAAACAATTAATTTAATTTGGCCTAACATAAATAAGATATAGAATAAACAAACTGGCATTTGGAAAACTTGCCATAAGACACCCTGATCCACATTTACATGCAGTGCAAATAATCACTATCTTAGAAATATAAAACATGTTAAAACTGAAGGAAAAATGCCATCCCTATTTCCCATGCAATGTGGAGAAATGCCAATGTTTTCAGCAGCTTGTCTTCGTGTCTCAAACTTGATTGATGGGGAGCAGGGATAGAATCATGGTGTTATAATCTAAACTCAAAATCATGAACACTTTGAACTGAATGTTGAAAAAGTGTATTGTCACATTTTTCCAAGATTACAGAACAATCCCACAATATTTGCCCCTTTTGACAAACAAGCTTAGATCTTACCACACAACTTCACAACATAAATATAAAACAATCCAAGTATGGAACTTGCCCATTCCATACAAGCGTAGCAACATTTTTTGTCAAATATATAAAATATATTTCAAAATGCTTCATTTGGAATTGTTTTGATCTGAGAGTTTGAATCCCTCATCAAAATTGAATAAACCATATTTAAATGTTTATTGCCTTTGTACAAAATATCTCATACCAAAATTGAAGTAAAATGACATTTTCCCAATTTTTTTTACTGAATATTAATATTTCTAGACATCGATACATGTAATTTATTTTCAGTCAGATAAAGCAAATTTCTTTCATGAAAATTAAATATTTTTACAAGTTTATGAAATGGTGCGTTGAATAGGTACATGAAGAGAATACCTGCACACTATGATATTGAAGTATTTGTAAACTCCTTTAAATAACTCAAAATACCCTGTTCACATTCACAACCAGAGGGGAACTTGTATTCTAAAGTGGAAAAGGCTAATGAAAGCCAATGCCTAGGTTCTTGTTTCCCGCCCACTTATTTTCCAAATATTTCATTTTTTCACTTTTTATATTTATAAACTTAGTTTTGAAAGTAAAAAAATGATTTACTAATGTCGGCCTATGCAATTTAGATACAGAAGCGTTACGCACCCCCCCCCCCCCCCCCCCCCCCTTGCTGTGTTTAAGTGACATTTCATCATGTTTTTCGAATCGTTTTATGTTGGATGTTTTGGCGGGAATATGTCTGGCTACATTAAATTACACAAACCTGTTATAATGTGGTATTTGAAATGTATTGTGTATTGTTTCATGTGCCATTTGCATCAAAAAAGGTTGATGAATGTAAAAATAATCAAGTTGGCCAAAATAATGCAAAATAATAAAACAGTTGCCTCATTGCAAATCCAAAATTATGAAACAGAAACCTATGCATTGACGTTCATTCGCCTGAAAAAGTTTTAAAAAGTTTCTTTTTTTCATGGAGCAGCAATCTATCCACATACATTTCTTGGGTGTCAAAACCACCACATCAAAAGTAGTATACTGGACCACTACATTATTATTAAAGGTATTATATTGGGATCTAAACTAGGATGAATTTTCTCAGATTTTATTTTTAAACAGTTAAAATGGCATTAGATATTAAACTAAGTGTTTATAGCATAATGTGCGACTCTTAGTATGATTTCAACTTCTTGTTGGCTGAACTTTGAGCTTTCGCTGGTATAAGAAAATAAAAAAAAATAAAAAATACAATCACACACCGAGAGGAATCTTCCTCAACATAATTTACCGCTGACCGGTTGGGAAAAATGAAATGGTCCTAGAATGGAAATGTATTTTTGGAGGGGAAATGGACCTAATATATGGAAACAAAATAACAAATTACACGAAATACACATTTCAGTACTACAAATACTAAGTGATGAATTGCTATTTTTGACAACTTTGTTGTTAATTTATATACCCCATAACCTTTGAACTTTTGTTGCCTATAAATATACATTACAAATTTCCGATATTTGATCATGTATCAATTTGTGATCTATAATCAATACAGTTCTCACCAATGCAACATTCATTCTGCCACTGTTGGCACATTGGGCAATGAAATTGACCATGATTCATTTTGCTTATGGCTTTTAGCAGACGTAATAATGCATCATTTGTTCAGCAAGAACTTAATCATCTATTTTAAGGCACTTTATCAACATATTTTAATCAACATATTATATAACACTGACCTTTTTTAAACTAATTCATCAATTGACAAATCAATGCAATTAAATATCCTTCTTCAGTTTTCCTGATCAGTCTTGAATTCTAAATTACTATAATATATTTCAAATATTGATTCATTGTGGTGATTACGTTTACATCTAAAATGGTGAGACACACAAAACCTTACAAATATGGCACTAATATTAATTTATCAACAAAATTGATACGAAAAAAGCGCTATAATTTTTTCATGAGCTTTTAATAAAGAATGGACAATTATAGTATAGCTGTTGGATTGTGTAGATCACAATTCATGAGCTCTGTGCAATGTCATGGGAAGGATTTGGGTACATTTGTCTCATGTCTTATACTATTTAGTGCAGTGTTTGCCATGGTTTGCGATTCTTATTTTTAATTTGGTACTTCTTTTGTGAAAAATTCATCAGGGACTTCATATTTTTGGTTTTCCAGTCAAGAAAAAATGATGGAAATTTGGGCATAACTGTAAAATACCCTTTATTTTGATCATTCACAGTTGGTGTGTATGGATCGTTTTTGATACCTTAACGTAATATATTTGATGCCAACATCATATATACTACTAACCCTGGATATCTCAATACTCGGTGCGCCAGTGCTTCTACTACACGCTGCCTATACTCTATTTGGCTTCCTCTGGACAGTGACGTAACTCAACAGGCGCAGATTTTACGCACGCGTATGTATCTTCCGTCTTTCAACGCTCGTTTTGTGTACGCCAGCGTTTCGAGTAGGCGCGTGCGTTATGTGCTTCAATTAGTAGAATACGCAGTTACGTCACTGTCTCGTGATGGCCAAATAGACTATAGTACGGTCATACTAGCTGTGTAAGGACATAAGCCACTCTGCACCAGTGCAGCAGGCAGAACAATGCCCTGCTTCATCGTCCACAAACCCCGGGCGTGTCAAAGCATACACTGCAGCTTGGTATGGCAATCTGCAATACTTTTCCCTTTTTTAAGCAATCAAAACTGTCCAAAACTAAATATTACAAATATTTAGAATGACTTAGTGGTATGATAGCTTCAATATTAGCTTCAAGGTCAGCATATGGTACAGGAACGTACAGTGCACAAAGTCACATAATAATTTCCTGTACCATACCTCTGCTTCACCTAATAACTAATAAGGCAACAACAAAAAAGTTTTTGTCCAGTAGCAAGCTTGAAAAGTCAAATGCAAAATGCATTTTTTGTTGTTGCTTTTTTGCTCAAATTCGTAGTGGAGATTCACTTGAAATGGTTTTATTTAGTCAAATCAGTGCATTTTTGTTACTCTTATGCTCGCTAAAATGTGATGTTTACCGCGGATTTTAACTTTCGTGTTTGCCATATGTGGCCAATCGCCATCTTGAAAGATGTTGGACACAATTTTGACAAAACATGGCACCCTAACAATATTTGTTTCTTTTTTTCTATTAAAAAGAAAACAAATTGTAACAGTCTGTGACATACACTTCATCAAAGACTGCTTATGGATAGTCCATGCATGGAATGCTTTATATTTAACACTGGAGGTTTTTCTCTTCTGATAATTCAAGAACCCTGTATATCACCGCACAGAAGGCCTGATTTCATCATGGCTATCACTGTTTCTTATTAGGCGTCCAATTCTCTGTTCAAACGCTCAAAAGTAAATGGTCTAAAGGCATATCCTTCTCCTAAGAAGAACTTGCTCTGGAATTCCACCCTGTCAATAATAAAACAAAATATCACAGTCAATAAAATAAAGATCAATTTTGACAAATAGCATGTCATTAGGAAAAAAGATTTGATTTCTTATTAGCTTTCTTTTTCTTTTCATAAATTTGTACTTCAATTGCAGACGAATCTGTAATATACTATGTCCTTTTTATTTACTGTATTGCCTCTTAATGATAACCCTAACCCAGCTGAATCTCACTAAATCTCACTGCCAGAAACTATCTCCACGCACGTGCTGCGGCATTGCCTCGATGACGTCACCTACCGCAGGCATATGTGGGCATGAAGTTTGTGCCCGCATATGCGCTAGGGAGTTAGCTCAGTTGGTAGAGGGACTGACTTGGGTGCGGATGGTCCCGCGATCGAATCCCGGGGGGTGCTGGGTGATTTTTGGTCAAAAAAATAGTACTTTTTCCCCCCTCCCCCCCCCCCCCCCGATACGTACAAAAAGTTAGCTTTACTGGTTAGGGTTAAGTTTTGGATTATAATCACTCAGGAGACCATATTAAAACCCTGTTCTAAAGGCAGATGGGCCATTTATGTTGGGTTAATTGGAAGGGAGGGTTTCTTTTGTCTTTTGTTCATATTTGGGGTGGTTTTTTTAAAGGGGGCAGGGTAAATATAGGACATTTTCAAAATGTCAACGTTTTCAATAACAAACGACAAATATTTTCAAAACATTTTTAGCATTAAAATAATCAAAAACAAAAGATTTTCACAAAAATGTCTACTATTTTCAAAATAAGAGAACATTTCAATTATTTCAAAAATATAATTCAATAACTCTTTTTGTAATAACATTGATATATTTTCAAACAAATTTCACAAATGTTCAACTTTTTTTGTTTTAAAATTTAATTGTTTTCTTCCAAAACTTTAAATCTTAACTTACCAGTGTAAACGTAGTGTGTGTAGAAATGCCGATAAACCTTCCATTACAATCAGTATACCAACTGTCATGACGGCCCAGGCAGCAAAACCAGCCCATATAAATACAGTACCTAGTCCTCCATCAATGCGTAGACCCATTGCTAGTACCATGTTCCATAACACTTCAGATAGCTCTGAAATAAGACATATTATAGATCATAGATTATCAAGGCGAGAAAGGTTATGCCTGTATTATTTCTAGAAGATGTTTTGGATCAAGACCACTCAATAGGAAATATAAAACAGCCTGTGCAGTATTTAATACTGTCATTAAACAACTTCTAACAAAAGTCATCAATAAAACTTAACTGTGATCAATTATTTATCTTTTCCTGGAGTAGGTTAGTGCACATAAATGCTGGAAAAACACCATGTGCTTTTGACTGGATTCGAACCGGCAACTTTTGCATCAGATCTACAAAGCTACAGAGACATCTGGCAGAGAAGCACAAGATTATAATCTATATGTATTAAGTTCAAAGTTGTCATTCAATTCATAGCGGAAGTCACCAGGATGTATATATTACATACACACCGAGTCACATTGATTTGAGAATTTGTTACTTAGTTCTGGGTTATTGAACAGCAGTTCGGAGGGCCTTCCCATACAGCAATTATTCGCAAATGCACATTTTACGACAACCGGAAACCTTACCATTGAAAAAGTACGTGAATTGGCCGCGATCAGAAACTGATCGATATCGTACCATTTTGATAAGCGCATTCACTTTTCTTGCTGATACATGTACTGATTTGTAACAGTTACTTTCTCAAATGCGCTTACTTATTTTACTGTACAATGACTTTAACATTTCAGACATTTTGGAAGTCAGCTAAAATAAGTATCTGTGTATGCAATCACGATCGATGCATTTAGGATATACAATTAAATACAATATCCGTTTGTGATTGGATTCAACTTGCAGTTTCAAGAGTTTGATGAACATCTTGCTATATCAATATTAATCACTGCGCTTTTCAAACAAGCCAGTCAATCAGGTGTGAACGAGACGCACACAGTAACAGCTCTACACAACATTTCAATGGGATTTCAATAGACACGATTGTCCTGCACGCTAGAGGCCTTGCATGCATTAATTGATAGGCTTTACAAAAAGGAATCAACCATGTGTCATTCACCGGAATTATGGAGTATTACAGTCCATTCATGTTATTCTTTGAATTGACGCAGGTTTTTTGAAAGTATTGTACACTGGCATGAATGACAGGAGAATTTTAGCTTCTTGAAGTAAGTGAACGAAGTTTAGTAGTCTGTCATGTTTCCGGTAATACTTCATTCATATGCAGGGCCTCTATTGAAGGTCTATGGTGTAACCCTTGATCGATGTGATCACGACGGTGGCCAAAATGAAAATGATGTCACCGGCATTGACTCAATCACTAATATACTATGATTGCAATGCATTATGGGAATTTGTTCCGAGCTGCTGTTGGGTTACTGGAATGATCCTTTTTTTTATGCCCGTCAGAAGCAAATGGGGTTTTTTCAGCGTTTATGTGCACTGGCCTACTCTGGTGAAAGATAAATGATTGATCATTCCAGTAACCCATATAACTAAGTAACAATTTCTCAACACTTCACTCTCATTCACAGATCTGAGAAATAAATATTTCTTATCTATGGTAGGTATGTGTATGTTAGATTACTGGATGAAGTAGTACAGTGTGAGTCAAAAAGAAGAAGTCGACCAAGATTGATTATATTGTACACCAAAAAATCCAAACAGATTTGATACAACAATTCAAATTTTAAAAGATTTTGTGTACTCTTTGCTGCTCACTTAGATATAGCTTCACAAGATTTTACTCACTTAGATATAGCTTCACAAGATTTTGCTCACTTAGATATAGCTTCACAAGATTTTACATTCCGTGGACAGCTGCCAAAATGAGTTCTTTTTTCTTAAAACAAGTATATTTCATGACAGCATGGATCAATTCAGTGATTCCTTTTTTCAGATGAGTGGAAGAATATGCTCCTTTGATACGTGCTTCATTGGTGTATCAATTATTTGTTGTCTTTTGGGAAAAGATTATCAATCCGGGTCAACTTATTTTTGACTCGCACTGTTGTTAAAATGAATTGGAATGGTGATCATAAATATCTTTGTTTTTATTATCCATACAAATGAACTTGCTCAATAACAAAGTCCCATACGAAGCTGTATGTGAAGGACTTATGATATATCTATAACTTGTTTTTTAATTGCTGAAAAGAATATTACTGCCAGACCATGGCTGTCGTGGTTCATGTTTAGATTATATTGGTAAATGTCAATTTTAGTGTGATAATAGTTTAAAAACTATTTATTCAAGCAAACATATTCATTTCAATCAGAAAATAGTAATATTTCAATATTTTGGGTAATTTTTTTAAAATTACTACCCTAATTTTGAGATTTCATTTTGTTGGTCTTACTTACCAGCATGAGCTAAGCTAAGAGCCCAAAGTCGCAAATAAGATGCTGTATGTGAGACGCATCCTAGAACAAACTCAATGGTATGTATTGCTTGATGAGTGAAGATTTCACCAAAATCAAACTGTAACGTAAATAAATCAAAATAGAAATACACTGTGTACATTTTTTTTAAAGCATTAAAGTTGTAATAATTGTATACAATTCAATTACAGTAACTGTATAATTCTACTAAAGATGCACAGGCAATAGTGCAATAGTGGTCACAATCAAACTTTAGTGGTTATGTCTAAATATCAAATTCAGTTTCAGTTTTAGTTTTATTTGCAAATGGTGGGCTGACCAAATCCGAGCCAATATCGTTAATACATTTGCCACCCTTAATAAATCATTAAGCATAGCACATGTCTCATTCAAAATGTGCATTTAATAGTCCCTTAAACACTTACGTCCACTCTTACCAGCCAGGTCATTTTGGAATATCTCAAGGTTGAGATTTCTCCATCTTAACTCTATTTCATCTGTCAACAAATGAACAGGTGTAAGTTGGCTAGTCAAAGTGGACCTATATACAGGGTGACCCCAAAAAATGTTAACACTCCGGGCACATAAGATATCTTAAACGGACAGGAACACACGGGTCTAATCTTGATGTATTATGAAAGCTGAGTAAATAAGCTTTCATTTGCATTTTATTGCGTTCCAATTGGTTATTTAGAACGGGAGATATGCTTCAGCAAACATGAGGAAGCAAAATCAGCTTGGTCCAATTTGCATTAATTACAGCGGGAAGATGCCTAAACAATAATGGTGGACATGTGGAAGGTCGAGGTGGCCGATGACAGCTTGAGACTTCAGTTGACTATTTGAAAGCTCTTGTTTCACCTGAAGGATTCATTACGTGCAATTGATTTATGGTTAATTTCAGTGCAATACTAGTTTTATTTCAGTGCAATATTAGTTAATTTATTTAATTGGATGGACCATTTCAACAAAGAACATGAAATGTTTCAATTTCAATTTTAAAGACTGCTTTACTGACAGCTACAAAGAACATGAAATGTTTCAATTTCAATTTTAAAGACTGCTTTACTGACAGCTACCCATTGCACATGGAAAAAGAGTATAGAACTTGAACTCATGACAAAATACCTATATAATTTATGTGGAATATGATTATTTATGTCTTTTAAGCTTGAAAAGAATCGAAAGAATGCGTTGAAAAGAGCAAAGAAGAGATTAACTGATGTGTGTGTGTGACTTAGTCATGTTGCTTCTTGCTTCATGCATTTTAAAAGCTTTACTTTCATACTGAGAGGATTGGACCAAGCTGATTTTGCTTCCTCATGTTTGCTGAAGCATATCTCCCGTTCTAAATAACCAATTGGAACGCAATAAAATGCAAATGAAAGCTTATTTACTCAGCTTTCATGATACATCATGATTAGACCCGTGTGTTCCTGTCCTTTTAAGATATCTTATGTGCCCGGAGTGTTAACATTTTTTTGGGTCACCCTGTATACCTTAAAGGGGTGTGTGGACCCTCAGGTAAAGCCTCCGTAAAACTGCTGTTACTTCTTCATTATTCATTTAATCTGTAGAGATTTCAGAATAACAACTTCACCTCTTCACAGGGGGCCCGCAATTTCCTGCACATGTTTATCTACGCAAAATCTCTCACAGATTGTGTAGAGCAGCCCGCAAAATCTCTCACAGATTGTATAGACCCAGCACACAAAATCCCACACAGATTGTATAGACCCAGCACACAAAATCCCTCACAGATTGGTGGTAGGCACACAAAATCCCTCACAGATGTGGGTGGGACCAAAACCTATAAAAGGGGCAGCATTTTGCCAGGGAGATTATTATGATTGGAGCTCTTGACCATGTCACATCTATTCTGGTTGTAGCACTTGACAAATCTATTAAAAAGTATACATTTTCTTGCAAAACAAGGCGGTTCTCGAACGGCGCGTCTCGCCTGTTCATCAAAAGTGACTTGAAAGAAATGATGATGAAACATATGATACAATGTAGCACTGTCACAGAGGTATGCATTGTAGTTAATGCAAGGGATGTAATACCTTGAAAAATTTAATCAACAAAAAGAACACACCAACCCCCTTCCCTACACCAAATCACATCAAGATAGGCCTTACAGATCTTATTTGACCCCAGATGACCTTAAAAAATTAATCAGCAAAAAGAACACACCATCCCTCTTCCGTCCACCAAATCCCATCAAGATAGGCCTTACGGATCTTATTTGACCCCCAGATGACCTCTGATGACCTTGAAAATTTAATCAGCAAAAACAACACACCAACCCCCTTCCCTCCACCAAATCATATCAAGATAGGCCTTACGGATCTTATTTGACCCCAGATGACCTCTGATGACCTCGAAAAATTAATCAACAAAAAGAACACACCATCCCTCTTCCGTCCACCAAATCCCATCAAGATAGGCCTTACGGATCTTATTTGACCCCAGATGACCTTGAATGACCTCCGATGACCTTGACAATTTAATCAGCAAAAAGAATACACCACCCCCCCCTTCCCTCCACCAAATCCCATCAAGATAGGCCTTACTGATCTCTTTGACCCCATATTTGACCCCCGATGACCCCGAAAAATTAATCAACAAAAAGAACACAACATCCCTCTTCCGTCCACCAAATCCCATCAAGATAGGCCTTACGGATCTTATTTGACCCCAGATGACCTTGAATGACCTTTGATGACCTTGAAAATTTAATCAGGAAAAAGAACACACCACCCCCTTCCCTCCACCAAATCCCATCAAGATAGGCCTTACTGATCTATGTGACCCCATATTTGACCCCCGATGACCCCGAAAAATTAATCAACAAAAAGAACACACCACCCCCCTTCCCTCCACCAAATCCCATCAAGATAGGCCTTACTGATCTATTTGACCCCCGATGACCCCGAAAAATTAATCAACAAAAAGAACACACCATCCCTCTTCCGTCCACCAAATCCCATCAAGATAGGCCTTACTGATCTATTTGACCCCATATTTGACCCCCGATGACCCCGAAAAATTAATCAACAAAAAGAACACACCACCCCCCTTCCCTCCACCAAATCCCATCAAGATAGGCCTTACTGATCTATTTGACCCCCGATGACCCCGAAAAATTAATCAACAAAAAGAACACGCCACCCCCCTTCCCTCCACCAAATCCCATCAAGATAGGCCTTACTAATCTATTTGACCCCATATTTGACCCCTGATGACCCCGAAAAATTAATCAACAAAAAGAACACACCATCCCCCTTCCCTCCACCAAATCCAATCAAGATAGGCCTTATGGATCTTATTTGACCCCCGATGACCTTGAATGACCTCTGATGACCTTGAAAATTTATTCAGCAAAAAGAACACACCACTCCCCTTCCCTCCACCAAATCTCATCAATATAGGCCTAACTGATCTATTTGACCCCATATTTGACCCTGATGACCTTGAATGACCTCCAATGACCTTGAAAATCTAATCAGCAAAAGAACACCCCACCCCCTTCCCTGAAATCAAGTCCGATCAAGATAGGCCTTACGGATCTCTAGATATCGCGTCACAACGCGTCTCAAAAGTTTTAAGCATATTTGACCCCGATGACCTTGTATGACCCCCGATGACCTTGAAAAATCAATCAGCAACAGAACGCACCACCCCCCTTCCCTCCACTAAGTCCCATCACGATAGGCCTTACGGATCTCCAGATATCGCGTCACAAAGGTATTTCTTAGCACACGGCACACGGCGGACGCCGGACAGAAATAGTGATAACATAGTCTCTTTCTGATTACATCAGGCGAGACAAAAAAGGGTTCAATGAATCCAACCATGAACATAAAATTGACCCTTTTGGAGAAAATTATAAGGTTCTGCAAAGATAACTCAAAATATTTTTTTGTCCAATGTTGTCATACTAGTTTTATTATAATCCTGATAACATTCCCTAGGAAGCGGTTTTTTTATTATATCTTATTAATTTTATGAGTTATAAGACCAAAAAATGCCAAAAAAATATGATTAGATTAAATGAATAATGAAGAAGTTACGGCAGTTTTACGGAGGCTATGCTGAGGGTCCACATCCCCCTAAAGGGTAACAATCTGACAAGAATCCTAGAATCCATTCTGGCGAAGATTCCCACCAGTAGAGTTGCGCAAATACATGTTGATTTTCGAAGATGTTGAACACACTATTTGAATACAGCGCACAAATTGTTTGAAAGAAGCATAATGGATTCTCACAATCTCAGATGAAATTCTGACCCTGGCATTATTCTTCCATTACTTACCTTTTCCTCTTGTTTTGCATCTGTGTCTGAGCTATTTGATTCCTGTCGTTGTATTGATTCACTATGATGGACTATTTCTACATCTTCTTCCATCGATCCGTTAGGTAACATTCTCACAACTTGGTAGTCATTAGTCTAGTCAAAACAAAATGAAAACATAAACTAATACGGTGCTTAAGACTATAATCATTTCAAAGATTTCTTGCTCTGAACGTAGCTCTGGCATTTCATCCGAATTGAATGATGAGCATCGTAATGATGCACTGCATTCCATAACATCGGGCACTCTTACGTTATGCACCAGTCGCTTCAGATGCATGGAAATTATTTGAATTGATCAATTACAATAGTCATAATTCCGATAAAAGCATGTGCAACCTCTTTGTACAACATGGGCCACATTGAGGTTTTGAAGTGTTTATGGGCCAATTTTTGAGTGCACCGATATAGATAAAACAAGGGCAAAACCAGCATGCATTTCCACCTTCAAACTTTTTCAATTATTTAATTTACAAATGCTTGGTTTAATTACAATTACTTTAGCAATCAATATTAGAAATAATGTACATTTTGACACAAATAAAGCAATTGAGAGAGAATTGATATATGTATTATTTTCAACCTTCGGTGGTGCTTTGCACGCAGCCGGGTTTATACACAGGTTTAGCAGACACCTGTTACATGAAATAAAAGAACCCAATGAATTTATGATGATCTCTATAGACTTTCACACAATCTTTATTTTTGTATTGTAGTATTTGTACGAAATTTTGTGCTGAACAAATTCATACATTTATAAACTTGGTAACTAATAAATCATATCCAGAAACCACAGGTACAACTAAAATAACTAGGTTCTACAGATGAATTGTATATACCATTTTAAATCTTCTGTTGTGTTGTCTGCGCAGATAGAATGGTTTGACAAAGAGCATCCATGGTACGGTAATGGCGGCTAACAACACTAACACTGTCTGGATAAACATCTGTGGATAAAGGTACAAATAGTTGAGTACCGTATTGAATATTAGGCCACAACAAAAAGTTGTTTGCTTGCCCTCGTCCAACCGACAGTGTACTGCAGTCCCGACCGTGTAACTTTTTTTTTTTGGCAAAAAAAATAAAAAAATATTGTTTTTACAAAAATAAATTGCAAAAATATAAAAAAATATTTTTCAAGTCAGTATATGACCTTGATTGACTCCCATGTAACCCCCATATGGATAATCTAAGGTTCTGTTTTGGACTTAAGAAATGAAAAAATGTAAAAGATTTAACACTTTTAACAACAACAAAATATTTCTGGTATTTAAGTACCTAATTTGAAGAAAACAAATAATTAAAAAAAAATCAGAATCTGGAATAGCTTGAATATGGAATAGCCTGAATATGTGGAACTGTCAAACTCAGTACATATCGGAAAAACCTGAAGACATATTTGTACTCTGAAGCATTTGCATGGTGACAATCCTCATCTTTAAATATTTCTGATCTCTTTTAATGTTATTTTGGCTGATGAATGTTTATAATTGAATGAAACCTATAACTAGAACTAACTAATGTGTTATTCTACATTGTAAGTGGTTGTTTCTCAGGAGATTCAATGTTGTAGTTGTAAAATGGTCTATTGACTCCAACCATACCCCAATAACATACTTATAATAGACTCAAGTGTCTCTGGTACCATTTCTGATCTGCAGGAAGGATTTCCTAAGATAATGTCACAAGGGAAAGGGGAAGGGGGAGAGAAGGAGGGGAGGAGAGAAGGGTAGGAAAGAGAGTGTGGAAGGGGAAGGGGAGGGAGGGAAAGTGGAGGAGCAAAGGAGAGGAAAGAGAGTGTGGAAGGGGGAGGGAGGGAGGGGAAAGAGAGGAGCAAAGGGCAGGAAAGAGAGTGTGGAAGGGGAAGGGGAAGGGAATGGGAAGAAGCAAAGGGTATTAAAGAGAGTATGAAGGGGAAGGGGAAGGGGTGGGGAAAGGGGAGGCGCAAAGGGTAGGAAAGAGAGTATGAAGGGGAAGGGGAAGGGGTGGGGAAAGGGGAGGCGCAAAGGGTAGGAAAGAGAGTGTGGAAGGGGATGGGGAAGGGGAGGGAGGGGAAGGGGATGGGAGTAGGAAGGATAGGAATGGTGAAAGGGAAGGGGTGGAGGCCCTGGAGGGGGAGCAGAGGGGGAGGGGAAGGGGGAAAGGGAGAAGAAGGGGAAGGGAAAGGAAATGGGTAAGGATAGGCTGATATGGGGAAGTCTTACCTGTCCTCTATATAGATAAGCCACTTTCACATCTGAACCACTTTCTACTGGTGACTTTAGCATGAACATGTTGATGAGTGTTGTAATAAGAGACGGTGCGGTGAGTTTAAGTTCACCCAGCATCTTCACATCGAATACAAACCATTTGATAATGATCATAAAACACAGATAGCCGAATATGCTCATGAGAAAGATCATCTGCGGGATGAACTCGCAGAAAATGTTCAAGCGATTCTTGAAGTATCTGAATGAGAGATATGTTGAAATTATGACATTATATGATTTAAATAACCTGAAGTCCTTATGCAAATGTGACGTGTTCTACCAAAACCAGACGGAATTGGGCAGAGCTCCAAACTGAGAAATAGCCCAAAACATAATTGGGGTGATTTTTTGGGGAATTTGAGTTTCTAGGAAATGATTAACTTCAGAGTGTTTATAACAATATTGTGAAAGCTTCAGATTAAAAAATCATCCTAAATGTATGTTTCAGTGATTTAAAAAAAAACCTAGTTCTAGTAAAAAGCCTAGTTCTAGTAACTTTAAAGGGCGATATCTCAGTTTGGAGTTTTCATAAAGACCGTAAAAGACGAACTTGAAAATGATGTAACTCTGCTTTGGGAAGTCCGATTAAAAAAAGAGAGGTACCAATGTAAAGCTGAAGATCTCTAGTTTAATAATCAATTACTAACTCAATTTTGATATCTTGCCCAATTGTGTCTGGTTTTGGTAGAACTCGTCACAAATATGAAAATTGATGGAGATGTATGAATGATGCAGAAAAATGGTTGTCCTTCCTTGTGAATATACCTACTACATCCAATGCCCATTCTCTGAATGGCCATGATCTGATAACATTAAGGATTTTAAGTATCTAGGATCGTCACTACCAGATTCATTACATGACTTAAAGTGCCGGAAAGCTCAGGCATGGGTTGCATGCAACAAACTGACAAAATCTGGAAGTCAAAACTTGATAGAAACATCAAAATCAAGTTTTTCAGGGCATGCGTAGAACGTATCCTACTGTATGGCTCAGAAACATGGACAGTAACTCAAAAGGTTTTAGGATAGAATTGATGGATGCTACACACAGCTACTTCAAAGAGTACTTAACATCAGCTGGCGAGACCACCAAACAAACAGAGTGGTGTATGATGACATCCCTCCACTGTCAGTCACTTTAAGACAGTTTGCAGGGCACTCACTATACTCCCTTTCATAATCCCTTGGACATAATTCCATCAAATCATGCGTACGTATATGCGCATGTTCGCGTAGTAATGCGTAGGTGCGTATGTGCGTAAACCCGGAAGTGCGTACCAGTCCCTTTAAAAAATAATCGCGCATCCTAATTGGTCAATCGTGAAATCGTCACACGCCATGATCGCCGGCGCGTGACCTTGTTTATGTTTATCGCGCCTGTCAAGCATTTGGACGCCGCGCCTCGAAAACAACAACAAAATACGCTCGCGTGAAATAACGCGAATTATGTCCAAGGAATTATGAAAGGGAGTATATATACGCACTAAGGACCAGCCAGCCTATCTCCAACTTAATGATTTGGACTCCTAAATATGGCCATTCTAGCCGTGGCAGGAAAAACACTACCTATCCTGACAGCATTGCAAAGGACATGGGTCTTGACCTAAGTGACATTCCACAGCTTGTGATGAATAAAGCTACATGGTACCAATATGAGTCAGCTGCTTCCACTATTCCGATGACCGATGATGATGATGAATGATGCAAGATGTTCTTAAAAGCCTCAACTGAGTCGCTTTTACTTCAAAGCTACTTACTTGTGATTAAACAGACTAAGTATGACACCTAGTGTCATCTGAGCGACCCCTAAAACAATAGAAGTCTTCATCTTGAAAGAATTGAGGAAATTCAGCTTGTTTTCTGCTACCTGCCAAATCTGGAGAGAACAAAAACATTGAAATAAAACTGTTACTGACCTAGTTATGGATGAGAACAAGCAACCTGGTGGTTTGGGCTGTATTTCCACTGACACTTCAGCATGTAAAAAGTAATACTTCCTAGGTATGTATAACCTATGGGCAGTCAGCTCTATTTATTTTTATTTATGCTTTCTTTATTGAGGGTAATATGCTTCAGTAACTTACACTGCTTTCCAAGCAGGCCCTCATTTCGATACATACATACATACAAATAACAAATGTTACAGTATTTAAATATAATACAAATTATGACATTATTCAATAATGACAGAGTGGAAATATAGGATTTGAATTGACCGAGTGACAAAATTTCTAAATCAGTACGGATAGATAGTGATAAACTGTTCAATAGTTGGCTAGATTTGAAAAGAAAAGTGTGCATACCAGATGTAGAGTTGACTTAAGGAATGATTAAAGTATTACTTGCATGATTTCTGGTAGTATAATTGTGATAGTTATGTACACATTCGAAATTGGATGATAAATAAGTTTGGCTCATATCTTTTAAACATTTGAAAACAATAATAATCATTTGATTTTCCACCTATCACTTGGTTTTATCCGCTGAAGTAGGTTCGTCATTTATTGGTGTTCTGATATCAGCAGATAATATTGTTATAGCTAAATGGTTGTGTAAGACATGCACTCCGCATGATGCAGTCTTACTTGATAGAACAGTTAGACCATACTGTGCTGGCATAATCAAAATGAGGAATCACAAGATTTAGATAACATCATAAGACATGTTCAAGTGCTCAACATGTTTAAGGGCCAAAAACATATATATTAAAACCTTGAACGAGTTCTTGCCTCTGAACATGTATAAAGCAACACTTCCTATGCATAACCGCTGGGCAGTCTTACTTTACACATGTTGAAGGGCCAGAAAACATACAAGGTTTTGACAGACCAGTGAAGGTATGTGGAGCGTTGGTGCATATGGTTATTGCATAAACAAGTTTTGTAGCATAAAACTGCATGCTACACAAACTTCCTGGCACATAAAGAACATAGCAGGAAAACAGGAAAGTTAGTAAAAAACTTGTTGGACTTGATATTGTTACTTTAAAAGCAGATTTCCTTCCAGATTTTCATTTTTGATCATAAATTGCAAAGATCTTATAAGCTACAGAGCGATACAATTCCTAATTACTTCAAAATCATGGTTTGAATAGGTTAAAATAAACTGTCAATCTGTTCCAACAACTTATTTTCTGAGTGTATTTTTCGATCATAAATAGAATTCCATAGTTTGACACCATGTTAACACCGTTTATAGTATTTCCGGCTATGATCGAAACTGTACACAATTGAACACAATAGTATGGAATACTTAATGATAAAAATATTCCTTAAATTGGAAGCAGATTTCCAGTATGATTTTAGTAAAGATCTGTGATGGTGTTTTTAACAGATAATACAGTCAAGGTAGATTCATGAGTCCAGGAAAGTCTTTCCTGATATGTCAAATTTCATTATAAGAGACAAAAAATATGTGTAAAAAATTGAAAAAGATCACATAATATTGCTTTAATGCATGTGCAGTATTCACAGAATTCCACCAAATTGTATAACACTTTTTATACATGTTCTTTTCCCAATCCCTGGATTTTATCTGTCATATGGTGACCATATAAAGGTATTTTTGGAATCAGTCTAAGTAGTAATCTCTTACACGTTCAAGGGCCATGTTGCCATGATTATAAAAAAAATAATAATAGATTGTTCTTATAAGGTGCAAACAAATCTTCCAAGGAACTCGGAGCACGCAAAACATATAACAAACAAACAACAATTAATTCTGTGAATCAGGAAATTCCTGGCGGAAGAAATGAGTTTTTAGTTGGCTTTTGAACTGAGCGATTTTTCGGATGTTGCGAAGACTGTCTGGAAGCGAATTCCAGACAGCCGACACAGCAAAACGAAATGAGCGTTCACCGGCTGACTTGAGATTGATGCGCGGAGTTATGAGCAATTTTTCCATAGAAGATCGTAGCTAACGTGAAGGTTTGTAAGTGCAAAGCTCAGACAAAAGATATGGTGGTAGAGTACCATCAAATTGACAAAATTCAACAGGCAGCCAGTGAAGCTCGATGAGAATGAGTGTTATGTGGTCATACTTTCTTTTCTTAACGATTAGACGAGCTGCGCAATTTTGAATTCTTTGAAGACGATTAAGTTGATCAGTGATTATCTTACCGGGTCCATTCCAAATGGATATGGAGAGCCACAGTAACTAATGTTTGGATCTATCTGGATGGAGATGTCTTCATCTAAGAGTAGAACACCTTTTTTACTGGGCGGATGCATATCTACCCTGTATAAATCACAACGACACCAAATTATTGTTAAAATTTGAAATAGAAAGGGAGTTAGAGGAGGGAGGGGTAGAGTGGAGGAACTGCATAACTAGCATTTCAATCTACACTGAGCCAAAAAAGAAACTTATAAAAAAAAAAAAACTTATAAAATTTTAACAGATCACCAAATAAAATTCTGTGCATGAAAATGTACCAAATTTGGATACAATATTACTTCAAATGGCAGTAATATTGTATCTAAATTTGGTACATTTTCATGCACAGAATTTTATTTGCTGATCTGTTACAATTTTATAAGTTTTTTATTTTTATAAGTTTCTTTTTTGGCTCAGTGTACTTGAATGGACATGTCTTCATCTAAGAGTTTCGCACCATTTTCCCCAGGATTATTTAGCCTATATAAATCACAAATTTATCAAGAGTCAAGGCAGAGTTACAATCTTAGAAAATAATGTGTTTGAAAACTTCCTCTAATTGCCATACTGTTTGTACATAAACATACACACCATTTGAGACACATTAAAATAGAAATATGTTTAGGATAGCCTGAAGAAGAATCATCAAGCCCCTTCCCTTTCCACACCGATCAATGTTGCGAGTCCATGTGCTGATGGTGGACAAATTGTAGGATTTAACATTGATCAGGGGGAGAAGGGGGAAAACATTACATGCACAAAGCGTTTGAACAATATTTTCTTACATTGTAGGGGAGGGGAGGAAGATGGAAATGGGTAGAGCCTAAATAACAATCATCTGGATCAACTGTACATGAATGGCTGGCTTAAACAAAGTGTTTCACTCCATCTTAAGGAAGTTTTTGATTTGATTTTTTGAATTTTGTGAGTGCTGTAATTATTGAACTATTAATCAAATTAAATAAAAGTATACATTTTTGGAAAGGAAATGAATCAGAGAATCCAAATTTGGCGTCAATGTTGACCAAAAAAGTAGATTTTTTGAGAAAATCACAAAATTCACTTTTTTGAACCAATTTTTTTTGAACAAAGCTAACAAAAAATAATGTTGAGTAAAAAATGGCCAAATCACTTTATAATGATGTTAAGACACTAATGAAGGGACATTTTTCTTTTTTTAAAAACCTAATCTAATATTTTTGAAAATTTTGACCAAAAAGTGCCAAAAAACGTGAAAAATTGATTTTTAAATTTTTTTTTAACACTTTTTTGTCAACATTTCAAAAAAATATTGGATAAGATTAAAAAAACAAAATATTCCCTTCAGTAGTGTCTTAACATCATCATCAAGTGATTTGGCCATTTTTAACTCAAAATTATGTTTGTTGGCTTTGTTCAAAAAAATTGGGTCAAAAAAGTGATTTTTGTTGTTGTGATTTTCTCAAAAAATCAACATTTTTGGTCAAAATTGATGGCAAATTTGGATTCTCTGATCCATTTCCTTTCCAAAAAGGTATACTTTTATATACATTTGAGTCATGGTTCAATAATTACAGCACTAACAAAATTCAACCAAAAAAACTTCCTTAAGTCCCCCCTTAAGCTGGAAGATTAAGGTTTCTGAGTTCCCCATTTTGTCTAGCCATGACTATGAATCCCTACTTTATATTATAGTTATATCAAAACACCCCTTTGTCAACTTTTGTAAATAAAGCCACAATCCCAAATTTTAAAATGTAGGTTGCAAATGCTTGAAAAGCTACTTACGATGTATTCCACAATTCCATTTTTGATACATTCCATGACGACCCAAAGATGTTGAGTGATTTTGAGAATAAATCATTATATATGAAGCCAGCATAGATAGAAAACAGTCCCATCAGCATGATGATGTATCGTCCACCGAAAAACATACCAAATATCTACATGAACACAATAAATAACATACATATAGCGTTAGTTAACCCTTTGAACACTGGCGGCCGGTATACAGGCTAATACAAGTACCGCATATACACTGGCGGCCGGAATACCAGCCGCCAGCATGTGCGCATTGTTGGGGGTTTCCCCACATATAAACATGCCCTTTGACCCGGAAAGTGGTCTGCGGGCTACGGGCTGCACATAGCTTTGTATTGACATCGTGAGATGCGTTGAAGACAATCTGTGCTGATATCTTTGGAGTTATTTCATCAATTTTGGTCGGATTTTCAGATTTTTCAATGGCGCCGCCAGCAGCAGAAGTTTTAGCAAGGGTCATGGACTCAAATAAAATACGACATATATATATGATTCTGACTATAGTAATAAGGATGAAAAAGACACGGTAAGCATGCATAGTGCTGCTAAAAAAGTGCTAGTAATTGTGGTAATAGTAAATGGGAACGATACAGACAGTGAAATTATGCCCTATTGAGGGGTATTGTGGCAGGGGTGTCAGGGTGGGGCTACCGTTTACTAAAGGGTGTCAGTGTTCAAAGGGTTAAGATACAAAGTCAAATTTAGTTTTGGGACAATGTCTTTATCAGCACCATACAATATCTGATACTGTGTGTATTCAAGGTGTGATAATTACAAAATAGTATGTTAAAGGCATATGCTTCCACTCTGGGTTGCTAGCCATATCCAGTTCTCTTGGGAATTTGACAAGGTTACAATTTCTCCATGTTAACTCTGTACTGTCTGTCACCAAGTGAACAGTTGTATGACAATTTTGTCTGTGGTGAACTACTAAGGTGGTAGGCCAGCTTTAAATGATAATGTGTTTACCGGAGAACCATGTGTTCAAGATAAATCATTTAAAAAAACTGAGAATGGAAAAAATCAGAAAAACAAGTCATCAATCTGGTGCCAAACAGTATTTTAATTCCAACTGTATAAACATAAACATATGACTATTTTAAAACCAACACGTTTAATGGATTAAAGCATATGGCTATGCACTCATAGTAGTGTTGAACCCATTAGAAAGCAAGAAACTAAAATACACAGAGTGCATTGAAAGTGTGTAATTACATTCAGCGTGTGCGCCGTTCAATGCGCGCACCACACGCATTGTTTTGATTCATTGTTCAATCAACACAGGTTCACGGATTTTCACAGTGGGTGTTAGCAAACTTGTTAATATGTTTTTATTTGTTATTACGTAGATCAAAATATGCTTGTATAGCATCGTGTATGAATTAGGTCAATACATGCGTATGCTTTGTTTCTCAAAAAAATAGAAAAATCAATGCACTTGCGCAAATGTTGATATGCTCATAATAGCAACCCTCCTGCGGGGTTGTGCCATTTTTCATAAATCAACATCAACGTGCGTGCATTGATTTGTCTCAAATCAGATGACTTACCTCATCTTCTGCTAGCCTGGAAAGTTTCCTTTCAAACATCACCATTGCGAATCCAAAGAGAAACATGATGAATCCATGGCCAAGATCACCAAACATCACAGAGAACAGGAACGGAAATGTTATGATGGCGTAGGGAGCTGCAAGTAGAGGATATGTAGGCATTTAATTATAATGGAAAATAGCACTATAGTTTAATCAGTTCCAAGTTGGCAAGAAATATTTGATTTTATCTCACCGAGCCCAATTGTGGCCACACGCACACGGTTTTGGTTGCATGCACGCATCACACATATGATGCACAGTACGCTTGTTGCCTTCATGCGCGCCAGCATCCTTCCGTTTTTTTGATAATTTCTGTAATTTTGCAAAATGTATTTATTTATTTTTATGGTCTCATTTCCAGAAATTTCCAGAAGTCTTCCATCCTTGCGGGACTAAATTGTTTCACTGTTTAACTTGCAGCTTCAAATGTATACTGATAAAATACTAAATACTTACCTGGATTGATCTCTCTATAGTTTGCTACACCGTAGGCATCAACGATATTCTGGAATACCTCGGTGAATTTATTGGTCCTGTTGAAAGTTGGTGGAGCTTCATTGGTCATCACACGATTTAGAACTGATGACATTGTGGACCCGCTACTGTCCTGCAACAGAAGGGTATGGTATAACAAAGAACAATACAGTCAACTTTATACAATGCACAATTCTTCAAAGGTGAGTGGCTGAGTCTACAGCTGTGGACCAGGTTACACATCTCAAAATAATTTCACATTTTTGTTGTTGCTTCGCTGGATTTGTATTACATCTTATTTCAATCCATCACAATAGTTACCATTCCTCTATTAACCCTAACCTTTCTCATTACTACAAAACAATACACCACCAGGTGCTGGTAGCACATGCTCCCCCAGTCTTGTGGCACGATCAATCTATCATATGGCAAAGAAAATCTCATGTTTTTCGAGCTGACCGTGTGGAACGATCAGGTAGACTTCCATGCGGGCTTTCCACACGGGTTTGATCCCCGGAGTTGACGAAGCCTGATTTTCTTAAAATGTGACCGTTTTTCGCCCCTGATAGTTTTATTTCCAAAAACACGCCCGGGGAGTTAGGGTTAAGAACCACTTGCATTTTATATAAACACATTTGAAATGTTTCTTTAAACAATTTTTAAATAATATAAAGACTCAAACAAACTGGTGTGACTGAAGACCTTCAACATACACAATCTTGAACCTGGTCCCTCTTGTTACCACGGCGAAAGTGTATCCACTACACCACAGAGGCTGTGCTTTAAAAAAAAAATTATTGTATTACATTTGTTATCCGGTCTTAGTAAATTGTTTGAGATAGTTACCGTTCCTCTCTTGAGAGCCATCTGTATCTTGTCGAGATCTTGTACAGGACACCAGCATTCTGCAATCAAACATTTCTGTGTCACATCTAGATTAAACAGATTCAGTGTATGATAGATGGCCTTCAACTTGCCAACCTTGATGAACCATACACGCAGATTCTTGGAGATTGAGGAGAGTACTTGTCTGCGATGAAGATCTGTTTGACCCAATACCTGGACAAAAATACAACCGATACGAGTAGATTCATTATATTATTTAATCTCTAATTTTTTTTGAAGAGGCACTTGTTATTGTTAGAAATGACAGCCAGGGAAAAATTACTGCCTATCATCAAAATGGATGGGACCTTCGAATTGCCAGAGCGGCAATCTGCTATTTGAAGTAAGGTGGTAATAAATGGTGATTTTATTTTCAATAACACTTCATTTCAAAACTCTTTCAAGAATATTTTCAGAAATCAATCCATATGAATTCCATAGAATTGTGATTTGACTACAATGCATCAGGATTCAAAATACATGGGGCTATTACAGTACGTATCCCTTGTTATGCACAATATGGTCCTCCCTATGTGACGATGGCAATATGTGCAAATATGTGATGCGATCTGTGAAAACCCGTCGGATGTCGCAAAATGTGAAATAGGTAATATGGGTAAAATTAAAAAATTTAAAAAAATTAAAAACCTTTTTTTTATTTTTTTTAAAGATTTTGTTTAAAAAATTAATTTCTATTACTTTGTGTCATCACCTTTATGAAATTTCACCTTCAAAATCTTACTTAAGTCACTTTTCTAAGTAGCCTTATAATGTTATTCTGTTGAACTATGTATCTTTTATGGCCTGTTTTCATGATTTCTTGTTTTGAAGCGTTTTATGACATCGCAATCATCATTCACTCATAACTTTTGTTGTAGTGATCGTAGAAAAATGATCGAAACAGTTCTGTAATCAGCACAGATTCAGCTTTATTATGATATAAATATCTCTAATATGAAAAATCCCGACATGTGGCGGGTTTTCACAGATCGCATCACATATGGGCTACCTTTTTTTAATGTTCAAAATTAACAATCCCTTCACAATTCCAGATGAAGAAACTGACAATATGAAATGGATGTGTGTCAGAGCTTCCAAGACGTTATATTAATTCTTGAAGTCAAATATAGTACCTACCGATTGTAAGTCTTCAATCCTGGTCATAACACCCATGGCCATTTCTCTTCTCTCTGCTTGTGTCTCTGGACATGGATAGAGTGTAGCATGAAACCTGAAAACAGAATGCAAATACAAATTGCCCAATTTCAAATATTGACCCATAAGACGACACAAAAAAACCTGTTCTACGGGCCTGACCAAATTATTTTTTGTTTGACTAAAGTTAACCCTTTTGAAAACTCATAAAATCATTGAATATGTTCAGCACAAAGTTCAATATAAATAAATTGCAGGTAATTTGTTGTGGTTTTTTTAATTTCCACTACATAGTTAATAGATATCAACTGTTGGTGATGTTTTATGAAGCAATATTTGAATGGTATGAGGAAATTGTTCCACTTGGGTGATGTATACCATACTTTCTTAGCAGCAGTTTTGAAGTTTGGTGAGTTTTTTCAATGAAATACACTGAAAGTGAAAATAGGCTTCCATTAATTTTAAATGTCATGCCATATCGAGATGCATAAGATATTGTGATGAAAAATGACACGAGAAAGTAGGAAATATATTTCCTATTATATTTCAGGTATTATATTGGACTGCAATGTTGTTTTTACATTTGTATTATTTTTTAAAACACTGTATAAATCATTCTGGGACAGCCTGTATCACCTTTTTTAAACTGTTTTAGAATAATGCATGAATTAATTTCAATATTTCATAAAGTTTATCTTTACATTAAAAAAAACCCTTGAATTTGTCTAAATTAAAAAAATATTGAACTATCAAAAATTATCAAAAATACCCAAATATTGAGACTTACGCTTCACATATTTTCTTCACTCTGGACTTCAGCTGATCTCCTTGGAAGAAGATAATAAAAACAGACTTGTGCATTTGATCACCCTGAAACAAAACCATTACAACTTGTTGTTATTCACTGTAATCAATGGGGTTTGACTACCACACTGGGATACTATACTATGGAGACAGGCACAAGGAAGTGTCAACAAATTCCTATGTCTGGTCACAAAACTCAATCAAAATAAAATCCATAACTGCAATGAAATAATCACATGTAATATGATCATATGACAGGGTACTGTCATGTACCGCCCTAAACATATATAATTCATGAGATATACCAGCAACATTTCGGAGCACCAGCCGGGAATTGAACCCAGGACCTTCCCTATAAATATCGAACGCGCCAGTGTATAGATCAAAAAGAGGACTTCCCCGTCTGGTCTATGACACTAACACACTTATATCTCGTGACAGTATTATTATGTTTCAGTAGGTACACAATTAATATCATTGGGCAAGGTTGGTGATAGAGACAAAATATCACATTCACATCTCATAGGGGTAAAGGTTTTGATGCTATTATATAATTTTAAAAAGCGACTAAAAATCTTTGAACTGGAAGAAACACTGGCTATTTTAATTATAACATAATTATTCTCACTGATGTATTATTTCATGATACCAGTTACTCTCTAATGATGTCATATACATACAGAAGCTACCAATATAGTTCAATCACTGGGTTCAATCAATAGTGAGAGCAGATTGGAGTGTGTTGACTTTATTTTGAAATACTTTTGCTAGTTGTTGTTTTATTCCTACAGAAATTGATTGCAATTAAAAAAAATACTCACTGTGTGGGCATCCTCCAGCGGTGTTTCAATCTCCGCTTGACGTAAGAACACATTGCCTCTGCAAACTCTCCATAACATCTGCTCAAAGGCTGGTATACGCTCACGTTGGATAACACCAGCAACAAATCTAGGGTAAATGTTAGAGGATAACTGAGAATGAGCGTGCAAATCTTAAGGGCTACAGGCCTCTGATGGCAAAACAACCTATTTGCAGATGGATCCTGCAAGCATGGTACTTGACAACTAGATCTTTCCCTTTTACCAATTTCAGACAGAGTGTTCCTACTCCCAATAATATATATACAGTCATCAAAAAAAGTAACTATACAGGTAATAAATGTACTTTTAACTCTAAAAATATATATCCTACCTAGAAATATTAAATCATAAAGTTGTTGAGAAATTTATCTTCTTTAATATGAGATATTGCACGCTAGGATCGGTTGAATATTTAAGAAGCGACAATCCAAAATGTAAGGTAAAGTCACTATTTCAAATTCACATTTTACATTTCATCACGGGGGAGAGAATGACAGGTAGCGTGTGTGTGGCGTATTGATCCATCGAAACAATGCGGCCGACTGTCCAACCTGCGCATGCATCCCCCAATTGCACTACCTGTAATCATTAAGATACCCGTAGATTTGGTCCGCGTGTAGAAAATAAAAATGTGAAAATGAAAATCGGACTTCTCCTTACATTTTTGAGTGCCACTTCCTCAATAACCACCCGATCCTAGCGTGCAATATCTCATATTAAAGAAGACAAATTTTTCAACAACTTTATAATTTAATATTTTTAGGTAGGATATATATTTTAAGAGTTAGAAGCCCATTTATTACCTGTATAGTTACTTTTTTTGATGACTGTATATATATTCATGTAGAAAATAGTTTGGAAAGACAAATACAACTATGAGGCACCATGGATGGATAACATGGATTCAACAGCATTACACAAGAAATATCAAATGTATTTACCCTAATCTCATCGTATGCGCTATCCTTAGTCCTTCATCGCTTAGCAGTGATTGCTGTTCCTCCTCTTTGTCCAAGTCCACCTCCCGCTGATGATGTAGCTCTGCCTGTATAGGGAAAGGGGCATTGGTCATTATATATTTTTATTTTAGTTATGGTTCAAAGCGCCTAACACATTCCTGGCTAAACAATGGTACTTTGAGAATTGCATTTTCTTTGGTTGTTCACACGAGGGTGGTATTTGAGTTAACCTTAAAGATGTGCTGAACATGACAAAATAGATTGCATAATTCCAAAATGACCATTCATAGAAATAAAAGAGAGAAACCAGAGTGCCAAAATAACACAATGTAGGTGTGCTCTAAAAAACCCCAAAGAAAAGCTGATATTTACTGCATTGTCAACCGGTTCCTAGCCCTGAACAATGGTGATATACACAAGCGTGGCGAATGGTGATCATGACATATCACTCACTCATTGTTAAAGCATATGCATTCAATAATGACAGGATGCTTTTCAGTACAGCCAAGTCATGCCAAAGGGGAAGGGATACACTGTTTTAATAGGCACCATGGATGATATCAATGGCAGCATGCCCAGGCGTCTCTGTTTTATTTCTATGATGTTACCAGAAATTTTCAAAGTTGCTGATGTGATGAGTTGGACACTATAATCCACACAACAAACGTTGGCACTCATTGACAAGATTTTTTGAAATACTTCATCTACCACTCTTCACTTCCCTCTCTCCTAACCCACCCCAAAAAAATCACACAGATGTTCAGCGTCCTATCAATTACAACTGAGCAAAATTGTGAGAACATTGATTGGTGGTGACAGTTTATGACAAGGATGGCCTCTACTATCTACTGGACTTCATCTTGATCATTCAAAGAGGCAATTATTGAAGTGTGCCAACTAATTGTTGTGTGGATTGTAGATGAGAAGGGAAAAGAGAAGTATACTGTAAAACATGTTATTTTCATGCGACTTTATATTTCCCACTTTGAACCATAACAGTTATACAGAAAGCAAAATGCACAAATGTTCCCTAGATTAACAAGTGCATGAAAAGATGGAACAGAGAACTGACTTTATCATAATATGACAACAAAAATCTTCTTTCGGTACGCTGACTAATAATTTGTGTTTTTTTAATTTCATTTTTTGTCTCCCTTCAAATTTTTGTTATTTTTTGAAAATCTATTACTTTTTTGGACAATTTGTCAAATACTCTTTCAAATTTGTAACTTTGATGGCATATTCTTGAAGAGCAAAAACCCATGGTTGGTGTCAATCCGCTAATAGAACAGCTCTTGTTTATGTTTTATGTTTTTTCATTGCCTGTAATACAAAAATAACTTTTACTGAATAAAAACATGTTTTGTGCATGAAAATAACCACTTTTACAGGACTAAACATGGGGAAATTCCCAAGAAACAAACATGGAATCTTAAAAGTGATAAAAGTTTGTAACAAATTTATCATAAAATGGTATAATTAAGCAGCAGCAGCGGCATCTGAAACAAACAATGAGTAGAAAGCAGAAAGTGTTAAAAAGCATAAGCGTAGCAATTGTTACCTGGTTTCTCAAAGATGAAAGCCACGGTAAAAAAGCCTGAAGAAAACATCCAAAAATATCTAAAATACATTTGCATTTTAAAGAATTTAAAATTAATGAAAAACTCATGAAATCAAAGAACTCCTCTAGGTTTCATTTATATGCATAAGATATGAAAGGCTCAGTTGGGAGCAAAAATCATAACAGCTCCTTTACTTTGAGGCCCAATTTGTCTGAGATCCCCTCTTCTATTTCTCTTTCAAATAGTTAAATAACTATTTTTTTAGATTTATATGAAGACACACCCATATGTTGCATCTGGTATAAAGTGTCCATAGTGGTGCCTTAAAATGTTATCACATCAGCTAAATACACAGAGCAAATATGATATAGATGAGCTACAACTATGACAAAATTAAAATCCTGTTTTAATTAAAAATGTAATGAGCCTATTTAAGCATCTCATGACATCATAAACTCAGTAAAGGTTTTTTGAAGAAAAAAAAGTACATTTAATGTGTGACAATAATGATCCCAAACCAAACATGTGGCCACAAATAAGATTCGCCAAGTGTTACTCTTTAGGAGCTCATGGTTGGTGAAAAACTGTCTCTGGGTCTTCAAGGAAGATCTGTGACTTAGATGTAATTTGATGTAAAAAGAAGCTCCTGGTTTTCAAACCATGATTATTTCAAACCCTGTGCACCAAGTTAATAATGTTCACATTTAAAAACTGTAATTGTGGCAATTTTCTGTATGGTTTAAATAATGCATCAATGGGAGTGTGTGGGTGAGAGGGGGGAGGGGCGGGGTCAAGGGTGCTGAATGGTATAGCATTAGTCTCCTTGCCTGTCATTGGTTATCGAGAGAGCTGCTGTGTTAAAGTTGGGATGTTAAAGTAAAAACCACCAATCCTTAACCATTTTAGTTTAGTTTAAACGTTCATTGCATTTCATGTAATTAACACAATGCTTTTTAGAGCATGGTCAGTCTCAGCCTGTGCCTCATCTTTTAAACAGAACGTAGTACATGAACATGTTAAAGGATTGATGGCTTTTATTTTACAGTTCAAGTGCTGATGATAGGATCATTACGCCCTAGACAGACAGCTGCAGCATGCATGCTTAGATGATGCGGTATGATTATCTACCACTGGGCAGCAACATTACAGCGCCATCACTCAGTCAATTAAATGCTACAAGCGCTTTATAAATCATTGCCATCATCATCATCAGGCATCATTCATTATCAATCATAGAATGCAAACTTTACTGAATCCTTGGATCGATAAATACTGATTATTATTATTATTATCGATGCAACAATTTAACATAAACCTAACCAAAAAGTTCTAGACCTGGTGCTAATACAATTTTATTAAAAATGTATAGCTATCATATCAAAAATTTGAAACTTTACATTTTTTAACATTTCTTCCTCAAAATTTGTTATCTCATAGATAAAAATTAATTAGATCATTTTGGAAGTTACGATTGACATGACTTTGCACAAAATCTAATTTCCACTTATATTTATTTGCTTTAGTGTGCTCCAGCATGAACATCACTCATGCAGTTATGCTCAGTGACAATGACCAATTATCTACACATGCCTGACTACTTACAACAGCTAACAATACAAAGTAATCCCATTGCATTGATTTGTTGACACCTTTTTCCATCACATCTTGTTGAACAAATGCTCATGTCCTCAAAATTATCTACTTAAATTCATGACTGTCAAATTAGGAAGAAGAAATTGGTCTACAAAGTGTATGTCTCACATTTGAAAACGATTTTTGAATATAATAAAATTATAGTCAGGAACATTATTGTGTTAGGTGCATAGTGTTTTAATGAGCTGGCAAAATGCATTGATGATTGATTGCTTTTAGTTTAGTTTATTTAGTACAGGCCTTGAAATTCAGAGGCAATTTAGATATGCCTTCTAGCATAAAGACTATTTTCAAAGCACGTCTAGACTATTATAGTTGGTTCCAAATTAGCGAGAAATATGCAGTTTTTATGTCTCTGCACGCAAAAGTGATCCAAGTGAATGTGCACAATTCTTGCATACACACATGCTATGCACATGATGCAAAGTGCGCCCTGCTGTTACGTAATGAGAGCGTTATTAGCATCCACCACACTGCCCACACCCACACTCTTATGTATAAATTCGCTGCTGTTAGGAGGCTCGCCAATTTGGAACTGACTAAACTATAATAGCCATTTAAAATGTGCTTATTTGCTATCAAAATTTCCTTTGAACAGAATTTCAAAGCCTGTTGTTAATTCTATGTGTCAAAAATATCATTGAGGCATTGCTTAAACCATTGTAATTTAGTAATACCTTGATGATGACTATTTTGTATACAACTTTTATGCATTCATTTAAGATTAATTTTAACAGTAAATAAACTCAACTAAATTTGAAAGTATACATTGGATAGTATTGCTGATCCCAAAAGGCCAACTACAGTATAACCATAACCACAGCAAACCAAAACCATTAATTGGATTGATAAACTTGAATCAGATTTTACATATTTTGCCAGACATTAAGTTTACAAGCAAAAATAAGAGTCAAAATAAGCAAATGCAATATACATGGGTGGTTCTTCACATAAATCAGATAACCTTCTTTAAAATAAACAAGTACTTTTTTTCAAAGTAAGTACATGTAGTTCTTTATGTTGTAATTATATTTAGATGTACAGATTCAGACAAAGACCTTTAAAATACCGTCTTGAATATGGTCGCCTGAACTGCATTTGAGAAATATCCATTCACCTGGCGATACCATAGAACGCAGAGGGGTTTTCACGTTGGCACAAATGAAACAAGAGGTATTGTATACAAAGTCTTGTTTTGTCATTTTTACAAATTTTCGTGAATTTTCCAGACCTGGAAATTGAAAATAAAAGTCCATGACTTTTTCCAGGCTGCGGGAACCTTGCTTTGAAAAGAAATCAGCCATGTTTCAATACACATCTGAACCTATCACTTACAAAGTATAGATCCACCCTTTAAAAGCATCTCCATGAAATAAATTATTAAAAGAGATATCACTTCAATTGAATGTTACATACATAAATAGTCACCGTCAAATTAAAACAAAATAACAAATGCTCTGAAAAGCGGAAATATTTGCGCTGATATTAATTGTCTCCATTTTTGTGCGCAATAAAAGAGGAGTGAGACCCCCTGAACATTTCTACAAGTGCTCAGAATACATAAACACAACACAAAATCAAATAGCTAATGCCAAGAGAAATATAATCTGAATGCGAAACATCAACTGTAAGAACAATCCCCACTTTTAAAAACAGATTGAAGCAATGCAGTTCTCAATGGCGGTAGTCAAACAATATGCACATCAAACCTGAATTTGGCGTTTTAACCTTGGCAGTACCAATAAGTCACCTACAGATTCCAACATGGTCTGTGTAGAAATTTAACATTAAAAAAACAAGTTGTTTCAGGGGGAAATCCATTCACTATTTTCGTTAAATATTCCAAGGACATTTCAAGATCCCAAAGATCTATTGAACTTGGTTTTTGCAGTTCTCGGTTTATGCGATCTCAACTTTGAAGACCTTTCTACCGAAACCAGACACAATTGGGCAAGATATCAAAATTGAGTTAGTAATTGATTATTAAAGTAGAGATCTTCAGCTTTACAATGGTACTTTCTTGTTTTTAATCGGACTTCCCAGAGCGGAGTTAAATCATTTTTGAGTTCGTCTTTATGAAAACTCCAAACTGAGATATCGTCCTTTAAAGATGTACTTACAATGTACTTTTAAAACAAATAGTTTGGAGCTCTGCCCAATTCCGTCTGGTTTTGGTAGAACACGTCACATATATCCAATATATTGTAAAAATACATAGTCCTGATATACAATCTTCAAAAGCACCCATAGTTGGGTGGAGAGATTATTGTACGACATATCCCACAAAGATAGATATAACTGACTATGTCCATTATAAAGAAACCAGATTTCACCACTTTTCACTTGGTTTCCCTTTATTATTTCAATTATTATGCGCAATGACAAATTATTATAACTGTTGCAACAAAAAACGTATTAAGCAGCACAAACTTTTATACGTTACTGATTTTTTTATTTTTTTATTTTTAAATAATGAACTGGAGTGAGTAAAATTAGCTTGTTTTAGAAAATAGCGTACCGTATTATCCCTATTAAGCGCCCAGGACCTTATAAGCGCCCACCCCCTTTTTCTCAGGTGACTTTAAAAATATATACTAATTAGCCGCCCACCTAAAAATAAGCTTACTTCAAAATTACTCACATCACACGAAATCTCGGACTGAAAATAAAGGGGAAATTATGGTTATTTTAACTTCAGACATACTTGACATATTGTTTTGTGTTTCAAAAGTAACTTAAACCATGTGTTAAGCCTTTAAACAGCAACAGAAACCATCCGAAATACGCACGTTTCGTGTTTGTTGTCCTTCGTGGAGGCCGCCATCTTGAATTGCAAAACATTGTCTTTGGACGTAAAGGTTGCTGAATTTTGCAACCTTGATGGTCAACAACTTTGTAAATCAGTATACAAATAAGCGCCCACCCAAAATGACTTGGTTAACTGCCCTGAGCGCTTAATAGGGATAATACGGTACATGCAAGGATGGATATATTACCTCGTCAAAGAACAGTTTGGTCTTGCGCAAGATATGTTTCAGCTCCGTCAAACCAAAGA
Organism: Ophiura sarsii; assembly: GCA_035610835.1. Classification (NCBI taxonomy): domain Eukaryota; kingdom Metazoa; phylum Echinodermata; class Ophiuroidea; order Amphilepidida; family Ophiuridae; genus Ophiura; species Ophiura sarsii. The sequence continues at coordinate 51,497,471 of CM069451.1, forward strand.
AGTTACGTTTCATCGTCTCAAGGTTGTTGTTCACTGACTTCATTTTATTCTCAAATTTCTCCAGTGATGCCTAATAGTAGACAAAGAGTATGAATGTGTGAACAATCAATCCCTGGTTATCCACTATTAATTATATAATATTGAATGGCTTTGAGTGTGATACATGAAAATATTGCATGAGTTGAAGACGAGTGCAATATCTATTTCAAGTGCTATATATTCGTGTATCACACGAGAATAAGCCTTTCAATATTATTATTATTTATAACAGACTGTTTTAAAAAATATAAATCAATTAGCCCAAACTGATAATAAACTCAGCAAAATTTGAAACGCCGATCTCAAAAATGTACACATCTTTGGCGTTGCACAATATTATTTTTAATATTGGTCGCATCCGGGTTTTTGTTGCACATTATCCATTATGCACATTTATTGTACCGTTTGGGAGGCCCATTAATTAAGAGGGGGTATCAATAAGTGTTTGAAATCACCCAGAAGTGAAGGAGCTATATCGATGAAATTTTGTCAGTGTAATCACTGATCCCATAAAAACAATATGGTGCAAAAATGGTCTCATAAGTATGTTTACTTTTTATACAGGTGGTGCTAGATTTCAATGAAATTAAAAGCAAACAAATCAAACACTTGGAAAGATTTATTGTTACTGTAAAATTTGAAATTCTAGTTTTGTCTGTCTCCTAAAATAGGACAAGTGGTTGTATAATGAATAATGAATAAATTTCAAATTCACAAATTTTCACCCAAAAAAATGAAAGCAAACAAATCAAACACTCCTCCTCCCCATATGTGGAATAATATTTTACCTCCAGGTCTATCATCTCTCTTGGCGCCGGAGCATCAGGATTTTCGCCGGTGTCAAGAAGAGTTATCTCGGCTCGGTGTATCTCCTTCTCAAGAAAAACTACAAAGAATAACATATGTAATAAACCGGTATGATTTAATCGCTATTATAAAGAATCAAGTAAAATCATTGGGGAGTACTCAAATTATTATTTTGGCCGTGGCGTCACTGAAACCCTTCCCCATTACACAGGATTCATACCTTCAGAACTGAGTAGTGAGTTGGATGTCTAGTAAGCAACATCACTTCCTGACCTCAACTACAACTTACGTTGATCATTACGTACGTCATAACACTAACAGAGCGAATATAAAGTTGTGTTGAGTCGATTATCGGTTCGGTTGAAGAAGCCTCTACCTGCATCTATGGATCCAGCATAGCCTTCCCTCTGCTGGCACACATGTTTTTGTCTTATGCAATGCTTTGTGCCAAGTTATGTTACTGAGTCTAATACCATAAAGAGGTCACTGAATGACATAAACATAATTTGTTTTTCTCTCAGGGATTTTAAGTGGCAAAGAATGGGTAATCCATGATATTCATTTATTTATTTGATTTTGAGTGATACTTACTCAATATTCTTTCCATCTCGTCACATCTCCTGACTTCATTGACAAACTTTCTTCTGAATGCGTTGACATTAGGATTAAGCTGCAAGTGTGGGATAAAAAAATGACAGTTTCATCAACTATCTAGTTGTCTTTATTGGTAAGGGTGAGAGCGACTACCTGGAAATGGAGTCCCGCCCGAAAATGTCTAATCCCGGGACCAAAAATCACCTTCCCAAAACCCAAAAATAAAAGATCGACAAAATAATAATAAGCTTGATAAAAAATTCACTTGAAATGGTTTATTTAGTCAAATCTGTGCATTTGTTTTACACTTATGCTCACTACAACATGATCTTCCGCAGTTTATACTTCTGGGTTTACGGGCCGCCATCTTGTATATAAGTTGGACACAATTTTGACAAAAAATGGCGCCCGAACAATCAGCCCAGAGAATGTTTGGAGAAATTCAGGAATCCTGGGTCCTGCCCAAACAATCAAAGCGAGTCCCGGGAGCATGATTTCCGGAAAATCCCAGCTCTACTTATATTGGGTTGGATTTTTAGTCATTAAATTGACATATTATTAATAATTACAATGTACTTACATCTCTAAATTGCACCAATCCCAGCTCTCCGAGCTCTGCCACACAACTATAGGCTGCCTCAGATTGAAGGAAGAGCTGTATTAAGCACATCTCCTCACTGCGAAATAAGGAACCCATCCTCCGTACTCGCTCCTTCAAAAGGGAAAGATGTTGATGACTAACCACTAGTCACAAAATGGTGAAGGTCTTCAACTTTTCTTTCTGCAAATAGAAAATGTTACAGTTATTAATCAAAATAGGGTTTGTTGTCATAAAAAGTCATAGAGGTTCCTATAATTCATGGATTGAGTCAGACTCAGCTTAGTTGATACGTCTGCTCGAACTGCATGAAACAGTTCAAAATTACAATGAAATGACACAATGATACGACCAACGCATGCGCACAAAATAATAGAAGCTGATTGTATAGCGCCCTCAAATATCGCCATCTCATTAGCACAACAGCACTTTTTATGTAAGCGGTTATTAAAAGAGTGCGGGAATATAGCCTACAGTAATTATACATTGCCAGTATCAACAATTTATACAGATGAAATTGTTGCAGCACACGCATAACAATGGGAAATCGTGATATTTCCAAAAACTGGTAAGTTGACATTTAAAAATAGTGCAGTTTTACCGTATTCACTATCACTGTTCCCTGTCTAATATTTCTACTTGTGTAAAAATAAATTTTGATAAGCTTAGAAACCCTAGTCACAGTAGCATGTAACTCAAGACTAAGTATTAAAGAACTACTTCACAGAATGTCGAGAATGATACAATAACATGACTTCAGCATTTCAGCTTTGGCGAGCAACTTTTACAACTCCTAGCACCTTTCCAAATCATTCTTACTCACCCACAATGACATGACTGTATAGCTAAGAATCATATAATTTCTTGGAACTAGTTGATTACAATGGTAATACACTTACATCTGATAAGAAGTAGTAAATTGAGTACTCTTTTTACAGTCAACTCATTCACTTTTGCATATTTCCAAGAAAATAATCAATGACGTATAGGGTGGGCGAAATGATCAAAGCATGACAAGCGATTTTGTCATAGTCCGTACAGCACACATTATAATGCGTGGGTCTCCAGCAATAATCAATTGACAAAAGCGTTGGGGTCAGAACATTTCTGATATAAAGTGTAGTTATATAAAGCGTGGAGATAAAATAAAAGGGTGGGGGTAAATTCCCTGCAGATATTAATTTCTCAGCAATTGTCTAAAATTAATCAAAATACAGTGTTGCTAGAGCTAATATAATATTTATCCGACTTCGGAATTAAAAAGTCGCATAGGATCTGTCTCACATTTTGTATCGTAAATAATAACATTCAGAATTAGCTACAAAAACAAGCATTGACTTGCTACGTCGTATTTTTTAAAAAAACAAAATATATTTCCTGATAGTTAAATTTAAGTTTACCTTGCTGGGAGAGGGTTTCTTACCGGATGTAATGGTATCATCGATGGTATGATTTCTCCATCAATTCCAGAGATTTTGAAGGTTTTTAAACGACCCTAAAAAATACCGAACTGATGTCAAAATGGGCGACAGCAATATGACCTCGTTCCATAACCTATAGACGACGTTAGACGTTATTCGTAATTGGCGATTTCAGGCTAAAGAGGGAGACATACTCGATGTGATGTCACTTATCATAACGAAAGCGAGGCCAATCGTGGTAAATTACGTCAAATTACGTCACAAGTGACGTAATTTACCACGATTGGCCTCGCTTTCGTTATGATCAGTGACGTCAAATCGAGTATGTCTCCCTCTTTAGCCTGAAATCGCCAATTACGAATAACGTCTATTCACCTCCGATAGTTCCTCTCACACAGAGTTCCGGTTGCTCACCACATTTCACTAGCCAATATTTACCGGGATATTTACACAATTAATATAACATTATCAAATACTAATTAAACATAATAGGTCGTTTTGACTGTTAAATGTAAACTATGTTAAAACAATTAGTATAGTCAGAGAGAATATATAAGGAGGGGAAATTCGAATCTCAAAACAAGAGCCTCCCATGGGCTTATGGGCGTGGGTATGCGCGATGTGACTCGTAAATCAAAGGCGACGCTATGATTGACAGCACGGAATCCCTTACATGTATAAGGCAAATGAGACGCGCCATGTGACTCGCAAATCGAGGGCGCTATCACACTAGAGGCTTCAATCTTGGCAATGGGAAACTGTGTACAGTGGCACCGGCCGGTCGTCTTTTTCAACGACTGACCGTTGTCTAAATGACCGGGAATCAGCGAGAATTGACCTTCATTATGACCTTCAACGCGTATTTACACTGCATTTCGCTAAGGTTAGGGCCAATTTTATATCGTAAATATTTCATTTTCAGTAACATTTATGGAACTGCTAATTTATCTAGGATGTATTAAGAGTGCATAGCACACACTGGACCCAGGTAAGTGATAATGAACTTTTAGTAATAGCCAAACTAGAAACGAAAATCAGCGACGTTCGAACATATGCTTTCATTTCATAGCTCTCATACTGAGTCGTATCACGACATATGAGACCTATGAAACAGAGCTAATTCAGAATATACTCAACAGCATCCATATTTATATCCTATTGCAAGGCCGATACGTAACTATTTCAATAAATGTAATAATTGAACTTGTTGTAAAGAGTTCATCAGGTCATAGTTTGCAACATGTTCACCTACACCTACTCTCCAGGAATCAAACGCAAACATGCGACTTTAGTGGGTGCAACATTGTAAAGTGAATACAAAAATCCTTATGCCTAATGAATTATGTGAGTTGGTATGCAATTGAGTATTCCTCGTTTGTAAAACTCGTTGAATGTAAACTTAAAATAGCCAAAGGATCCGATGATAAACCTTGTGACACTACTCATTGACACCTGTTAATGTTGTACTACTATGAAACATATTATTTGCCGATACTTGTCATAGCTGTTCACTAGTACAGGAAACCCATACGTTGGTGTGTTTTTTCTGTGTTTTTTCTTCCCTACCAACGTATGGGGAAATTGTATTGCGAGAAACTGTCAATTTAATTTGCTGTATGAAGTGAATGGAGTGCAACTCAAATGAGTTGTGGGTGAATTACAGCAAAACTGCTTTTCCGTTGATTTTCATACTAGCTACGCACCTTCATAAAGTCCTCATCTTTCTTTCCAGCCACTTTTTAAAACATGAAAATGCTAAATTATTCCATTATTTAATCATAATTCTCCGCCGTGTAAATGCAATGGCAGAATTTTTTTTAGACATTTTGGGATCGTACCGCGGTCCAGATTAGTCTCATACCCCACCGCAAAATAACAAACATCTATATACGCTACGCACACCATTACGAACTAACGAAAATATATGAGACTAGGCCTATTCATTTAAATCAAACATGGCGCCGATTTCGATAAACATCGCGAGTGCCGTAAAGTGAATGGGATTAGAATTTCGCTTTAAATTTCAAGGGAATAGTGCATTTGTACAAAATGTTAAACGAATGGCAAGATAGATGAGAAAGAGTAGATAAGAACAAGCACAAAGAAGTGTGTTTTTGAGCTCTGGTAAGCGATACAGAAATTAACACAAAAATCATATTTAGAAGGAGTCATACTTAGGATGGGGACAGATAGTGAAACATGCAAAATACCCTATGATGAATAATACCAACTGATGACAAATATCCCTAAGTATGATTTGTTGTACTAGCTGTTCACTGTTCAAAATGTGTAAAGTGTTTTTTTCTGGTGTAAAAATTTGTAGTAAAAAAATTGGTGCCAAGATAGCGCAGTAATGTTTTTATCTCTTCGTATCGTAGATCCGAAGCGATAAAGTTGGCTTTGCACCCACGTATGAGCCTTAGCCCTAATAAATTATATTAATTAGCGGAAAGTATACCAACTGTCACTGACAGTCACTGTGAGTCCGAGTGTTCTGTTAGTGTTAGGCGTTTGTTTGTTATGGAAAGACGCCCTCTTTTTAAGTCTTATTTTTACAATGAATGATCATGGCACCCTTGATCCGCGTTTTCGTTCATGATTACAACATTATACCTGACCTAAATGTGTTTTACAGATGTGTAGAATACTCATGATAGTAAGTGGCAAACTGCCAAATTCTGCATCCTATGATTTAGGGCTAACAAAAATTTCACAATAATACCCTTTTCGTACGACAATGAAAAATAAAATGTCAATAATAACGAAGTGAATACTTGATCTTAATAAATGGTTACCATTACCTCAAATAAAAAGCAGCACAAATATGGAGTTATGACGTGTTTAATTTAATTTCACACGGAAATATTGTCATTACTGCTACGCTGGCGTTTTGCTATAAGCTGACGATTGAGGGCAGCAGATACGTCAAACGAGAATCAGGCCAGGATCAGGCGGTACGAGAAATGCGGGTATCTATTCTTGATTTAGGTTAATCTGTGTGCTTGTCGGGAATGTAAAAACGGCAAAAATAATCGATATGGACAGATAAACTCGAACCCACGTGCACGATGAATAATGTGTGCATATTGTTCAGATCGATACTAATGAATATTTATTGATGACTTGTAGCTTCAAACTTCAAAGTGGCGCACATATTAGTATCCCTGTACTACATGTTGAAATTCATTGACAAAAGTGTCAAGATAAAAAATTCCATATCAATTCATTCATTCACTTCCAAACCCTGCATGCACTGTGCAGTGTCTGTGCAGTCACCCCTATGTGTGTGGGGGTGTGTGTGATAGTACCGTGTAAGGTATACGGCGCCTTTGTTGTCTCACTGGGTATGCACAATTATATTTGTTTCAATGTTTGGAAATGGAAGTGCGAAGATAGTCACCGATAGAATTTAGAATCAAAAGAACGGGAACGATAGACCAGGGACTGGATAGACTTTGCTATAAGCCGCTCGAGCTCGTACGAAAAAATTGGGTCATTGAAGCTACCATCACAAATCTGAAAAAGGTATGTGCCGCGCTGAAGACCCCCTTTTTCACCCTCTGCTGCTAGCTCTTATGACCCCCCTTTTGAACCTGCATCAGTTCTTAAGACCCCAATTTTATTGAAAATTAAAAAATCGCGAAATTTTGCGTTCCAGAGCCCAATTCTTCGAAAATTTCGCGTTCTAAAACCCAAAATAGCGCAAATTTGTGTTCTTGCTAATCAAAATTGAACTATAGACCAGTTCTCAAGACCTACTTTTTTGAAGAAAAAAATCAGTTCCTAACAGTGGCGTATACAAGGGGGGGGGGGGCAGCAGGCCATGCCCCCCCCCCCCCCCCCCCATTGAAAAAAGAGTTTAAAAAAGGAAGAGGAAGAGGAGAAGGAGGAAGAGGAGAAGAAGGAGGAGGGGGACAAGAAGGAGGAAGAGAAGGACCTGGAGGTATGGGCGGAGGAAGGGGGGGGGATATATGCGGCGCAAATGGGGGGGGGGGGTTACGGGGTCACGTCCCCATCATTTTAATGTGAGGGACGTTATAAACATTGTACCGTACTAGGTCTTTTTAGTGTTAAAAATGCCAATTTTTGCGTGCTTTGTAGTATTAGTTTCAATGTTTCATTATTCAAGCTTAACAAGAGGGCTTCAGGAACGTTTTTTCTGGACCATTTTAGTTCAAAAACTGGGTTTTGTTTGCTCGATTCACGCTCACTTTTTCAACCGGTTTCAACATTATAATGGGTCTCAAAACACACCAAATATTCTAAATATTATGTGGGGACGTTAAAAACGTCATATCCCATTTAAATGTTAGAAATGTCAATTTTTGCGTACATTGCGCGCATTAGTTTGAATGTTTCATTATTCAAGCGTAACAAGATGACAATTTCCCATGACCATTTTAGTTCAAAAACTAAAAAAAAAATCGTGCTCCGCGCGCATATTTTCTACAGGTTTTAACATTATAATGGCCCTCAAACCATGATAAATATTCTAAATATTATGTTGGGGACATTATGGACCAATTTAAGTGTTAGAAATGTCAATGTTTGCGTACTTCGCGTATTAGTTTCAATGTTCCATTATTCAAACTTGACAAGATGGCTTCAGGACAGTTTTCAATGACCATTTTAGTTCAAAACAATTTTGCGCACTCCGCGCGAATATTTTTGGCAGCTTTTAACATTGTATTGACCCTCAAACACACCAAATACAATATTCTAAATATGTGGGGGACGTTAAAAACATCACTACTGGACCAAAGTTTTAATGCAAAAACCACACCAAACAAATAGTATGTGGGGGACGTTATTATCATAATAATTAGACCATTACTGTTAGAAATTCACGCGCGTATTAATTTTAATATTTTATTATTTAAGCTTAACAAGATGGCTTCAGGACAGTTTTCCATGACCATGATTGTTAAAAATTTTGCGCGCTCCACGAGCATATTTTCTACAGGTTTTAACATTATAATGGCCCTGAAACCATACCAAATCTACTAAATATTATGTGGGGAAAAACATCATAGACTATTTACGTGTTAGAAATGCCAAATTTTGGCGTGCTTCGCGCGTATTAATTTCAATATTTCATTATTTAAGCTTAACAAGGTGGCTTCAGGACAGTTTCCCATGAACAATTTTTGTTCAAAAACTCAAAAATTGTGTGCGCTCCGCGCGAATACAGGTTTTAACATTTTGATTATAATGACCCTCAAACCATACCAACAAAGTCTAAATATTATGTGGGGGAGGTTATTATCATACTGGACCATTAGTGTTAGAAATGCAATTTTTTGCGCGCTTTGCGCGCATTAGTTTCAATATTTCATTATTTAAGCTTAACAAAATGGCCTCAGGACAGTTTTTCATGACCATTTTAATTCAAAAACACAAAATTTTGCGCGCGCAGAGCGGCGCATGTTTTCTTGACGTTTTAATATTATAATGGCCATCAAACCACACCAAATACTCTAAAATTATGTGGGGGACGTTAAAAACGTCAAACTGTACCTTTTTAGTGTTAAAATCACAATATTTGCTAGGTTCAACGTTTCAATATTTAAGATCAACAAGATGGCTTCAGGTGGGTTTTTTGCCCCCCCCCCCATCAAAACAATCCTGGATACGCCATTGGTTCCTAAGACCCTATTTTTCGTCATAAAATCCACTCAGTTCAGTTCTGTAGCCCCCCTTTTTGAGACCCTGGGCGGCACACCCCTACCCAAAAAAAGTTGAGTGCCCCCCGGGCCATCAGTAGCCGCTCGTGCAGTGTCAATGAGACCGGAAGATATGAACCTCTACAAAAACAGGCTTACCCCCTTGGGCTACACATCACTAGACTTCCGAGCTGGGACTAATATTTAAGATACATTAGTCCCAGCTTCCGAGAAGGTATAAGGGACGCTATTCCAGGGACCACAACACATTGCTATCTACTGAAGATAACTACAGTAAACAATACACAGATTCACAAATAAAATCATTTCAGCTATCTTGAGTGTGAATGCTATCTACTGAAGATAGCAGTGCTTTGGTAGTCGTAATGTTTAACTCCCATGTCAAGAATTAAATTGCAGATTCTTGAACATAATATATATATTGGAAGCACATCCACTAATTCGGTCTCGAACCTTGCTACTTATGAACATGAACAACGTTAAGATGAGCCTATTGTTGAAACCAATGGGAATGGCAACATTCATCTTATACTTTGGTTCTATGAGTTCAATCTAAAATATAAATTTAAAGTTTTCGCTAGAAACATTGCTTGTTGCTTCTTTGCTTTTGCTTCCTTGCTTTTGCTTCCTTGTTTTTGCTTCCTAGCTTATTGCTTCCTTATTTTTGCTTCCTTGGTTTTGCTTCCTAGTTTGTTGCTTCTTATCTTTTGCTTCCTAGCTTATTGCTTCCTTATTTTTGCTTCCTTGGTTTTGCTTCCTTGTTTGTTGCTTCCTTGATTTTGCTTCCTAGCTTATTGCTTTCTTGCTTGTTGCTTCCTTGCCTTTGCTTCCTTGCTTGTTGCCTCTTTACAAGTTGCTTCTTTGCTTGTTGCTTCCATGCATTTGTTTCTTGCTTTTGTCTCTTTACTTTTGTTTCTTGACTTATGCCTCTCTGCTTTCTTGCTTTTTACTTTTGTTCCCTAGGTTGTTGCTTCCTTGCTGTTGCTTCCTTGTTTGCTGCTTTCTTGCTTGTTCTTTTTGTCTTTTGTCTCTTTGCTTGCTGCTTCTTTGATGTTGCCTCCTTGGTTTCACCTCCTTGCTTTTTGCTTAATAATAATAATAATAAAAACAGTGTTTATATAGCGCACTGTGGATCACAATCCCTCAGAGCGCTTTACAATATGATACATCATAAAACAATAAAAATACAAGCAAATCAATAAAAAAAATTAAAAAAAAAAAATTGCAAGACCAACAATTGCACATTACATCAAGCCCTGATATATCATAACATTTACAGACCAGCTGTAATTATATAAAAAGTACATTAATTGCACATCAAATCCAATTAGAAGTCAAATGAACACACTATGAAGAATACACTCGAAAAAATGCATACATACAGCCATCCCCGAGTCAAGTCTCGAAAATGACTACATGAAGACAAAGCATACGTGAAGCCATCTTCGAGTCAAGTCTCGAAAATGACTACATGTAGTAAATTAACACACATCATGTACATAATACAACAAAATATAATTAAAATAACCATGAAATACAACAGTAATGGAGGATTGTTAAGCATGAGAGACCCACGGACAGAGGCCGTGTAGCATGTCAGTGGATCTCACATACCTTCTTAACTTTAGCTTCCTTGCTTTATGCTTCTTTGCGTTTGCTTCCTTGCTTTTGCTTCCTTGCTTGTTGCTTCCTTGCTTTTGCTTTCTTGTGTTTGTTTCTTGCTTTTGTCTCCCTACCTTTGCTTCTTTACTTTTGCCCCTTTGCTTTCTTGCTTTTTACTTTTGCTTCCTTGCTTGTTGTTTCCTTGCTTATGCTTCTTTACTTGTTGCTTCCTTGCATTTGCTTCATTTCTTGTTTTTTCCTTCTTTAGCCTCTTTGCTTGTTGCTTCTTTGACTTTGCCTCCTTGCTTTTGCTTCCGCTTCCTTGTTTGTTGCTTCCTTGCTTGTTGCTTCCATGTTTTTGCTTCCTTGCTTTTGCCTCCTTGCCTTTGCTTCCTTGTTTGTTGCTTCAGCTTTCTTGCGTCTGTTTCTTGCTTGTTTCCTTACTTTCGCTTTTTTACTTATGTCTCCTTGCTTTTTACTTTTGCTTCCTAACTTGTTGCTTACTTGCTTTACTTCCTTGTTTGCTGCTTTCTTGCTTGTTCTTTTTATCTTTTGCCTCTTTGCTTGTTGCTTCTTTGATTTTGCATCCTTGCTTTCGCCTCCTTGCTTTTTGTTTCTGCTTCCTTGCTTGTTGCTTCCATGTTTTTGCGTCCTTTCTTTTGTTTCCTTGCCTTTGCTTCCTCGCCTTTGTTTCCTTGTTTGTTGCTTCTTTGCTTTTTGCTTTCTTGTGTTTGTTTCTTGCTTTTGCCTCCTTAACTTTGCTTCTACTTTTGTCTCATTGCTTTTTACTTTTGATTCCTAGCTTGTTGCTTTCTTGCTTATCCTTGCTTGCCTGTTGCTTCGTTACTTGCTGCGATTACTTCCCGGGGATTACTTGCTTCTAGCTTGTTACTTCTTTGATATTTCCACCATGCTTTCGCCTCCTTGCTTTTTCTTCCTTTCCTTTGCCTACCTGCTTTTGCTTCCTTGTTTTTTCTTGCTTGTTGCTTCCTTTCTTTTTTGCTTATTGCTTTCGCTTCCTTGCTTGTTGTTTCTTTACTTTTCTTCCTAGCTTGTTGCTTCCCTGCTTTTGCTTCCTAGCATGTTGCTTCTTTGTTTTTGCCTCCTTCTTTGCTTTTGCTTCTCTCTTACCTGCTTGCTTCCTTGCTTGTTGCTTCCTTGCTTGTTGCTTCTTTTCTGGTTGTTTTCTTGCTTTTGCTTCATTGCTTGTTTCTTCTTTGATTTTGCTTCCTTGCGTTTGCTTCTTACTTTTGCTTCTTTGCTCCCTTAGTTGTGGCTTCCTTGTTTTTGATTCCTTGTATTTGCTTCTTTGCTTGTTGCTTCCGCTTCCTTGCTTTTTGCCTCCTTGCCTGTTGCTTCCTTGCTTTTGCCTTCTTGCTCCCTTAGTTGTGGCTTCCTTGTTTTTGATTCCTTGTATTTGCTTCTTTGCTTGTTGCTTCCGCTTCCTTGCCTGTTGCTTCCTTGCTTTTGCCTTCTTGCTCCCTTAGTTGTGGCTTCCTTGTTTTTGATTCCTTGTATTTGCTTCTTTGCTTGTTGCTTCCGCTTCCTTGCTTTTGCCTCCTTGCCTGTTGCTTCCTTGCTTTTGCCTTCTTGCTCCCTTAGTTGTGGCTTCCTTGTTTTTGATTCCTTGTATTTGCTTCTTTGCTTGTTGCTTCCGCTTCCTTGCTTTTTGCCTCCTTGCCTGTTGCTTCCTTGCTTTTGCCTTCTTGCTCCCTTAGTTGTGGCTTCCTTGTTTTTAATTCCTTGTATTTGCTTCTTTGCTTGTTGCTTCCGCTTCCTTGCTTTTTGCCTCCTTGCCTGTTGCTTCCTTGCTTTTGCTTCCAAGCTTATTTCTTCCTTGCTTTTTGCCTCTACTCCTTGCCTGTTGCTTCATGGCTTTTGCCTTCTTGCTTGTTGCTACCTTGAATTTGATTCCTTGTATTTGTTTCTTTGCTTGTTGCTTTTGCTTCCTTGGTTGTTGATTCTTTGCTTTTGCTTCTTTGCGTTTGCTTCCTAGCTTGTTGCTTCCTTGCTTTTCCTTCCTTGTTGGTTGCTTCTGCTTCCTTGCTTTTGCCTCCTCTTGTTTTGGTTCTTTGCCTTGTTCCTTGTTGGTTGTTGCTTTCTTGCATTTGCATCCTTGCTCCTGCATCCTCGATTTTGCATTTTTCATTGTTGCTTTGTTTTTGCTTGTTTTGTGTTTTCATGCTTATGCTTATTGTTATTGTACCTAGCATTTTTAAATTTACGCTGTATCATCTGCTTATTTTCCGGTTTTGCTTCCTTGGTTTATTTAATGCTTTTACTTTTGACTTGGTTCCTTCCTCGTTTCATTCTCAACGTTAGATTATATTGACTTGACTTAATATCAAACTATGTCAATATTGGAGCGATTCTTGGCATTTAACTCATTTAAAGTCATAATACGATCTTTTTCATTGAAGGCATTCCACCTTTTCTCAAAATGCAATTGAATTTGAAGATACAGAGCAATATACATTTCCGAATTACTTCAAAATGACGTTTGAAAATGACACCACAGTCGAGTGTTTTTTTCGTTCGTAAATCAAATTCCATGGTATGACAGTGTTTCCGCCTATGCTTGCAACTTGTACACAAATAAACACAACAGTGTGGAATGCCTTATGACGAAAAATCGAAACAAAATTTAAAAAAAAATTCATTATGATTTAGTACAGCTCTGTGTTGGTTTTTATGGAAAAAACAGGCAAGATACAGGGCGAGTCAAAAAAACCTGCAACAGTGGAAAGAATTCATCTTGTTTTTAAAACCAAGTTGAAGTTTCAAAATATTTAAACGTCATAAGAATACCCATTTATCCACAATGAAGTAAATATCATTTGCCGTTTGCCTTTGGTAACCTTTTTACCCGTGCACCAATTTCACACGTTTTTGTCCACGAGATACCCAAAACATGCATAAGATCGCAAAATGAGTCACTCTTTCCAAATTAGGAAACTTGAGTAAATTTGTGATGTAATTGGAATTTAATGCATCCTTTCTTGTTTACACGTGAGTTAACATAATCAATTTACCTCACCCATGCTATGAATTGCTTATGTTCTAAATTTGAATGAAAAATTGAATCTTTCCAATTTTTTGATAGCGGGATATTAAAATGCAATGTGTGCAATTTCAATTGAAAATCACTGTGTTCGTGGACAAACACATAAACTGGGGTGTGTGGCAAAGAGGGTCAACAAAGACAAACAGGAAATGCGATCGACTTCATTTTTCACACAAAGTTAGGAACAAATATGTTATTCTTGCAACGTTTACAAAGTTTCAAAATTCAACTTATTTTGGAAAACTTTATAAATTCTTTCCACAATTGCAGTTTTTTGACTCACTCTGTATACTTGATTCCAGGAAAGTCTTTCATGATAAGTCAAACTTAAGATCAGTAATATTGCTTTAAGACAACAATAAAACAAACGCAAGAAGAAATATATTGCACTGATAATTCATATGCTTTTATTGGCAACATTTAAACAATAGCGAATTACAGTTGATGTTAAGGTTTACACATTAATGTACCGTTACTGAGAATTGAAAGAGTCAGTTTTTACTGTTCAGAGAAACAGTATTTCAGGTTCCATGTGTATATATGCAATCTGATAATCCATTCTTGCGAAGAATTGTGAAACGCTGAATGGACTCTCATACACAGATAAGTTATGTGTCGAGAATATAGTGCAAATCCATTTGCATTTTAATTTTAAGAGAAAGTTTTACCTGTGTAAAATTAGAATTAATTTCTTCTGCTCTGATTAAAAGATAAAACGTTGATTACTCCAAAATGATCATGGTTCCTTTGACCTGCAGCTTCTCTGTTTACAACACAAACCATGATTGATGCTAAATTATCATGAATTATTTGACTTGATTAGAATTTCAGCTTATCTAATAACAGCAGGGCTGTCAACTTTTGGGATTTGCTGGGAGGGAGAGATACAGACTCCAAAAAAAATAAATTGTAAAACATGCACAATTTTTTTCCCGTCAGCAGCTGAAATCCTGATAAGTGGTGGGGGGGGGGGGGGGGGGGGGGGGGGTGGGGGGGGGGGGTGGGGGGGGGGTTGATGATGTTTTCCTCAAATCCGCACGAAAATTGCATGGTCAAAATTGCAAATGTACCGACGGAAGCTAGTATAAAGGTGTTGATCCACATTTTAATTGAGGTATATGCTAGGCGGGAGTGCGGGAGAAAGAGTGTCTATGCGGGAGAGTTGACAGCCCTGATAACAGTAATAACCAGATCCGGTGAGGAAATGATCATGAACAAATATTTGATAACAAAAACATGTAAGAATGATAAGGTGAATTTCCAAACGACCGACTGCACTGATAAGACCACATCTGATGAGAAGCCCTTTTTCAAAATACATAACACACATACAAAAACATGTTGCTCATTTTTGAATAGTTAGGTATTATAGAACCATGCCTCCATGCACATTTACTATGAAATTGGAGTAAATTTTGACAGTTTTTTAAAGATGTGTGGTTTTTATGTTTGTTTTTTAAACAGATAACATGAAAAGATTATCTTGGCATCAGATTCTTAGATTTATCAGTGCAGTCATTTTGAAATACTTCCAGTTACCTTGCTATTCTTACATGCATTCGTTCGTTGCACAATTTGAACAAGTTTGCTTGTTTTTATTTTTGCGATTTTGAGCTTCCTTACATAGACCACATACAAAAGGAATATATTTGTGCATTGTTATTATTTTCGCGCTTGGTGATCTTTTCGCGAAAATAAATGTAGCGCAAAAATTTCCACTTTTAGAGTAATAGGTACCAGTTGCACTTTCGTGGCCCATTAGGATATTCAACTGACAAAATATAATAGGAATCATGGATATTTCAGCTAGAAATCATCAATGACAGAAGCTGCTGGTGCTGGATCAAAAAACATTAAGCCTTTGACCTTCAACCTTTTGGCATTTGCCTTAATGTAGCCTTTACTTTCCTAGACATTTATATAATCCATTCAACAAATAAATATATATTCATATATCTTATACCACAAATTTCATAACATCAACATAGAGTCATAATTCCAATAAATATAAACTATCATAAATCTATCTTCATAATATATTCATATACTCAATAGATACATTATGTTCCACTGCTTCATCACTTGATACCAGCATTTTTGTTCTTGGTCGGTCATAAATTCTCCAATTCCCAGAAAAGGCAGGCCAGTGATCATGCCCTAAAGCACTGTTTTGTTGTAAATCCCACACACGGCCTTGCTTTAGTCAACAGTGACGGCAGACTAAACAGCCTGAAACCCAGACACTTAATGTCCTCATGGTCTTTGGTCTGTAATACAAAAGTGTTACGGCAATGGAACTTAATCTAGGGCAACACTGTCATGTAGCCATTTGGTGGCCATGCATCCATTACCGAAATGGAGTAGAGTCTTATGAGCTAATTTAGTAGAGGACCCGACATGTAAATGAGAAGTCCTTAGTTCAATTCCAAGTCAAAGTAATGAGTTTTTCATTTCTTAACCACCATGAGAAACAGATCAGTTGCTGCCGTTTGTCTATAATATAGTCGCCATCATAATGCTTAAGACAAAATTCCCAATTGGCAAGTGTATGCTGCATGAGAACCGAGAAAGAGGTTTCAATGTATAATGAATACCCATTCTATGCATAATGCACATCCATTCTCAGCATGCATTTAGGTTGATCTTGGTTCAGAAGCACTATGACAGGGACTATAGTAATAATTAATCTATAATATTTATAAATATAAATACAAATTCAGAGGTAAATACATGTATTCTATCACTGTTTGGCAAATACATACAATATCTATGCATAATTTCTCATATATATATAAATAGATCTATAGATTGTGTTTCGCTTAATATTTTTTAAATATTGGACGCATTGGGGTACCTTTGGTGCACAATATTCAATAATTGTGGATACTCTTCATCTATGGACCCTTTCAAATAATTCTGAAAGTACAGGAATATTTATGGATACTTTATAGCACGACACTTTAAAATAGACAATGATACTTTCAATTTAAATATTCATATGTATACATTCATTTATCTATATGGATGGCTAACAGTAAGGACAAGGAAAAAAATATCTGTCTAACATAACCCGCGCGCATAAGTATGTGGAGTCAATTTTGCCGCATAACCCAATGCGATGAGCACAATCTGGGTTTTTTCTTTTCAGTTCTTTTTTAGTTATCCAAAAAATTTGAAACAAATTGCACCAAAAGGGAAAAAAGAAGTGGGCAAAATGCACAATCAAGTTTTTGTCCTGCATTTAGCAATTTTTTAAATTTGCATATCGCATAGTTATTTTCCCAAATGTATGTGAGACAGACCATCGTTTTTGAGTGGCCTAAATGGATACTTCAAATACGAATGAACACACTTAGATATCTATCGCAAGCATTTTACTTTCTATGTTTCCTGTCAAATATCTTTGGACACTTTGAATTTCAAAACTATGGATAAGATTGACCAAATATTTTAGATGCTTTAAAAACATTAATAGCACATACACAGCCAATCCAGAACTCCACAAATTTCACTTATTGTACAGCTTCAGAATGCTGTAAATTTGACATCGTAAATAACCTGATTAATTACAGCACTGTAATTATTACCCAACTTGGTGTGTGTGTGTTTAGTAGATGATTGTCTAAGTCTGGGTGAGTGAGAGGTGTCCACTGTGAAAGTGGTGTATATCTGGTGTGTAGGGTAGAGCTCTGCCACATAAATCATCACTAAAATAGTCACTGTCGATGAGTGCTATTAATTCCTTATAGCAATTGGCAGCTACGCTGCCTCGTGCTATAAGTCATACTAATGAACACTTTTAAATGTCTGTGGATATACTGTTATACTTTGATACAATGTTGGGTTTTAAAATGTTTTAAGATACCATTATGATCACTTTCAAAAACTGATAGATAAAGTTGAATATCATTTTAACATCAAGACACATCACTACTTCGCAACATCTATATGAACACTTATAACATCAATATTGACACATTCAATATGGATACTTTCAAATGTCTATGAATATTTGTAATTATCTATGCACACTCTTACAAACTAGATATCAATTATCAATGGATACATACAGATATCAATGGATACTATCAGGTCCATAATCAGAATTTCCTCAGGGTTATGATGGGGCCGAGGGTGAATTTGGTCAAAAGTGGAAATTTCCCCCAAAATGTGGACCTTTTAACCAGGAAAGGGGGGGGGGGGGGGGTGGATTTGTTAAAAGTGGACCTTTTAACCAAAATGTGGCCTGTTTTCCACCAAAATGTGTATTTCTATGAATATTTGTAATTATCTATGCACACTCTTACAAACTAGATATCAATTATCAATGGATACATACAGATATCAATGGATACTATCAGGTCCATAATCAGAATTTCCTCAGGGTTATGATGGGGCCGAGGGTGAATTTGGTCAAAAGTGGAAATTTCCCCCAAAATGTGGACCTTTTAACCAGGAAAGGGGGGGGGGGGTGGATTTGTTAAAAGTGGACCTTTTAACCAAAATGTGGCCTGTTTTCCACCAAAATGTGTATTTCTATGAATATTTGTAATTATCTATGCACACTCTTACAAACTAGATATCAATTATCAATGGATACATACAGATATCAATGGATACTATCAGGTCCATAATCAGAATTTCCTCAGGGTTATGATGGGGCCGAGGGTGAATTTGGTCAAAAGTGGAAATTTCCCCCAAAATGTGGACCTTTTAACCAGGAAAGGGGGGGGGGGGGGGGGTGGATTTGTTAAAAGTGGACCTTTTAACCAAAATGTGGCCTGTTTTCCACCAAAATGTGTATTTCTATGAATATTTGTAATTATCTATGCACACTCTTAAATACTAGATATCAATTATCAATGGATACATACAGATATCAATGGATACTATCAGGCCCATAACCAGGATTTTCTCAGGGTTATGGGGCAAGGGCGAATTTGGTCAAAAGTGGAAATTTCCCCAAAATGTGGACCTTTTAACCAGGAAGGGTGGGGGGTTGTTAAAAGTGGACCTTTTAACCAAAATGTGGCCTGTTTTCCACTAAAATGTGTACCTTCCCCCTCCCCTATTTTTCCACTCACTACACTGGATACTATTAAATATGTATGGACAGTATTTAAGTGCAATGGACTCTATCGATGGAGGATAGGGTGGCCACGGGGCCGAGATAGATTTTCTTTATACTTTCATATTTGATAGACCTTAACCCGAAACTAACATATCTGGAAATATTTTTGAAAAATAATCCTTGTTACCATGGTAATAGCCAAAATGGCATTTTCGGACGATTATTGGCATTTTTAATCTGTCAATTTTTCAAATTTTGAAGCCTGCGTAACTATTGCACTCAGTGGTCATGATTTTTTTTCATTACAAGCTATGGGTAGATAGATACCTAAATGCTTCATTGAATGTATCCAAAAAATTGCCAGGTGTCACGGAGGGTTATACCATTTATTTGAAATAGGGGTGTTTTTCAACTTTTTCAAAGTATGCAAATATACCAATTCTGCATAGCTTACAACCCATATGGTAACGCTCCGATTTCAACGTGGACCATGTCATGACGAGATGACACAATAGTCTTATTAAAAATGTTAATTTGAGTTTGGGGAAAATACTTCCTGTATATGCAGTGTTGCCAGACATTTTCACCAAAAATCACATTTTGTTCAAAATCAAATCCACTTGTTATTCTATTTAATGATATGAGACTGGAACTTACACAGATCTTAAAGTGACACTTTCACATTAGTAACATAGATGAATGCGACGTTTGCTAACGATAAAGAAACTGGCAGTACCATGTCAACCGTTTCTATGTTGTGCTGCGCGACCGCGTTTAACATGGCGCACGCGGTTCGGCGCACACGTAATGACGCAGACAAAAAGTGTACGCGTTTGTGGCGCAAACCGTGCACATTGTAACGGAGCAGAGTGAAAGCAGGCAGTCCGTACACTCTTAGAAAAAGGATGCTTCAGGCTTCAGGGGTTCTTGGCTGTCCCGTATGGAACCCTTTATATCACCTTAAAAGGTTCAAAAAAGAACCATTTTAAGGTTCAAAATAGGCAAAATATGGGCAAACATTGGTCTTTCGAACCTCTAAAGGTTCTCTACAGAACCTTTTGGGGCCTTTAAAATCAAAGAACCTTTAAACCATTATACGGGACAGCCAAGAACCCCTCTGAAGCACCCTTTTTCTAATAGTGTACCCTAAAGCCACCTCCTCCTCTCCACACTTCCCTTACTTGATAATCTGGATATAAGGGCACATGGGGCATCTGGATAAACGGAACGTGTGGTACATTATCATGCCTATTGGAGGAATAATGTATTTAATGTAAATAGGCCAAACAAAACCCGGATGGCACACATTGTGCTCAAGTACAAGCGTGGAATGGTACAAGTGATCTTGATGATAGACTCCGCCGACCATAAAACTAAACGACCGACTATAAAACTATAACGCTCAGAACGTAGGCCTACTGAATTACCTGGATACAGTATGTGCATATGGGCAGTGGCGACACTTGCACCAGCACCATATGTTAAAGGCATATTATGTGATCTTTTCCAGAGAGCGCCCTCTATTCGTGATTTTTTTTAGAGAGTAGATTTTCTTGCAGATTTACATTTCTGATCATAAATCGTACATATATTCCAAGTTACAGAGCGATACGATTCCTAATTACCTCAAAATCATGGTTTTAGAGTGAATTTAGACTAGAATAAAATAAGTTGTCGGATATCCGACAATTTATTTTCACTCTAAAACCATGATTTTGAAGTAATTAAGAATCGTATTGCTATCGCCCTGTAACTTGGAATGTATGTACGATTTATGATCAGAAATGTAAATCTGCAAGAAAATATGCTTTCAATTTTTTTCGATGTTGAGGGCGTTCCATGGAAAGATCACATAATATACCTTTAAAGGAGTAAAACGGGGTGGCAGGGCAATAAAAGAATCGGGGGAGACATTTAAAAGCTAATTTTATGTAACTTTCAATTTTGACATTAAAATTCAACTTTTTATTATTTGGGGTACAAAATAGGTAGAGACATGCGCTGACAGGAGTATAACTGGGGGTATTAAGAACACGTTGATGGAGTAGGCCTACTCGGATTAAGATCTTGGGTATCTGTATTATTTAAGAGCACATTGGGCCTAGGCTCATGGTGTATTAAGGGCACCATGTCACTTACATTATATCAAGGGCACCTTAGTACCTGAATTATTTAAGGACATACTCTTGATTGATATTTATATAAACATTTATAACGCTTTGATATTACTGACCTCTGCCTATTGTGACTTTTACTGTCCGCTATCTTCGGCACCCGCGTTTAATTTACTTGACTATGATAAAGTAAGGGACAACGGGTACCTGCATTTCAGGTCTCATGTGAGGCCTACATAGGTATCTGGAAACACAAACGTAGGCCTACCTAGATTAAGGCAATGTATAACATGGATTATCAAAAGCACCTGCGATATTCGGATTATTTAGGGCCCCGTCTGGATTATGTATAGGACATGTTCTTGATATTATTGTATCAACATTTTCTTACGCTTTGTTTACTTATTCCCCGTGAAATTTTCTAGCGGGTCCAGCGCGAAGCGCTGGTGCCCGCTAGTATCCATTATTTGTGCTCTGTTAAAAAAGTTCAAAATCCAAAATGGCTGCCAAAATGGCCCCCAAAATAGTTCCTAAAGTGGCTGCAAAATTGTCAAATTCCATAAAATGGGATAATATCAACCTAAATGTATGATGAAAATATAGTTTTAATGATGGGATGTATGTATTAGACCACTAGTAACTCATATCTAGTATTTTTGCTTTGTTAACATACTTAGAAATCCAAAATGGCCCCCAAAATGGGTCCCAAAATGGCTGAACAAATTTTTGAAATTCTATAAAATGGTATAATATATCAACCAAAATGTATTATGAAAGTATAGTTTTAAAATATAAGGATGGTATGTATTAGACCACTAGCAACTCATATTTAGTATATTTGCATTGTAA
The DNA here is from genome assembly GCA_035610835.1 of Ophiura sarsii. Taxonomy (NCBI): domain Eukaryota; kingdom Metazoa; phylum Echinodermata; class Ophiuroidea; order Amphilepidida; family Ophiuridae; genus Ophiura; species Ophiura sarsii. The sequence continues at coordinate 51,519,314 of CM069451.1, forward strand.
TAACATATTTTAAATCCAAGATGGCCACCAATACGGCCGCTGTAAATGTACAAATAGTGTACAATAATCCACAAAAGATATTGCAAGTGTGTATAATATTACATCACATTCACCAAATATTATGTTCGAAACTGCTAAGCTTTTGCTTTTAGATATAAGGCCCATCTCTATGACAATTTTGACTCGCTGTATCACTTTCCAAAATGGCTTCCAAAGTGGTTAAGTTGATATTAAATGACCTAAAACAATTGTTTTGTATTATAAATGACCATACTATGTAATACCAATACCCCCAAATCAAGACAGCATTCAATATATGTCTATGATAAAGCCTAGGGGCTGTAGATTTAGTTTGAGTATTTTAAAATATGTAAGATGGCTGCAAAAGGTTAAAATAACTGAAAAACAGTATTAGTCTTATTGTTAGTGTTACATTAGATATGAACAAAAGATTATATCTATGGATTTTAATCCACCCAGTAAACGTATCTGTATGTGACAAGGTATGATTGTATCCATATCTTAATCAATTGGTGGCCACCTGTGGTAATTATTTTGACCATTTGGAGGTAATTTGATTGACCATTAGGGGGTAATTTTAATAAAATGGTCATTATAATGCCCATCTTTATAACATCACATTGTCAAAATGGAGTCTATACCATTTAAGTATACCTTGTCACATATACAAATACGTTTACTGGATGGATTAAAAGCTGTAGATATATAATTATTTAGTCATATCTAATGTAACACTAACAAAAAACTAATACTGTTTTTCAGTTATTTTAACCTTTTGCAGCCATCTTGGATATGTTAAACTACTCAAAGCTGTATAGATCTACAGCCCTAGGCTTTATCATAGATATACTGAATACTGTCCCATCACATTTGGGGGTATTGGTATTACATAGTATGGTACAAAACCATTGTTTTAGGTCATTTAACATCAACTTATCCATTCTGGCAGCCATTTTGGAAAGTGATACTGAATCAAAATTGTCAGAGGTGGGCCTTATTTCTAAAAGCAATAGCTTAGCAGTTTAGAATAATACTATTTGGTGAATTTGATGTAATTTACACTCTTACAATATCTATTTTGGATTATCATACACTCATGTAGACTATTTTTACATTTACAGCGGCCATTTTAGTGGCCATCTTGGTTTTAAATTATGTTATTACAATGCAAATATACTGGATATGAGTTACTAGTGGTTTAATACATACATCCCAATGTTAAAACTATATATACTTTCATCATACATTTTGGTTGATATTATCCCATTTTATGGAATTTCAACAACTTGTTCAGTCATTTTGGGACCCATTTTGGAGGCCATTTTGGATTTCTAAGTATGTTAACAAAACACAAATACTAGATATGAGTTACTAGTGGTCTAATACATACATCCCATCATTAAAACTATATTTTCATCATACATTTCAGTTGATATTATGCTATTTTATGGAATTTTGACCACTTTTGTCCAGTTTTGGCCATTAATTTGATTTAATTTGGCGGCCATTTTGGTTTTAAAGTATGTTAACAAAGCAAAACTACTAGATATGAGTCTCTAGTGGTCTAACTCATACATCCCATTGTTAAAACTATACTCAGATCATACATGTTGGTTTAAATATGTCAATATATAGAATGTTGGCGGCCATTTTGGCGGCCATCTTGGATATAGGTGTGTTAACAAAGCAAGAGTTTTGGATATGAGTATCTAGTGGTCTAAAACATACATCCCACTATTAAAACTACACTTTCACCTACAAATTGATTGCTATACATGAGATTTGACCAGTTGTGGCGGCCATTTTGGACGCATATCTAAGACTAATCCCTCAGATCACAATCATGGCACATGTATTCAAATTGGTAAAGACAGCCCGTAGCCAAGGTGTATGGCAAGTCAAACATGTCATATTAATGTCATAATTTGTATTTAGTTGTATTTGTAGTCTTTACATGTTTTTTTAATACTACCGTGGTTTACTTTTTCCTAATGTTGCATGTAAAGTTTATTTTTCATTTCCGTAGTATTTAACTTACGGTAAGATTTATATTGATTTTTTTTAGAAAATAGGTAAAAGACTGGCAACACGGTTTTGCTTTCCACAAACACAAATAAACATTTTGGGGTGAACACCAATTGATTTACAATTAATATGTGATTACAATGAGTACACATGACAACATATTTGGGTTATAAGGGTTTTTCACGTTGAAAACGTAATCTGTAATAATATTACTTGCTATGGCAACACCCGTTAAGTTAATGACTGGCAACACTGACCATTTAAAAATGATCACATTTATTATAATATCAAATTTTCTTCTAATTAACATCTCGCTGTGAATTTAAGGTTCCGGTTTCATATCATTAAACACAGCGAAACATGTGTTAGCTTTTGAAGGAATTGTGAAATTTTGTGAAAATATCTGGCCACACTGCATATTCAGGAAGTATTTTCCCCAAACTCAAATTAACATTTTTCATAAGACTGATGTCTCATCTCAACATGACATGGTCCACGTTGAAATCGGAGCGTTACCATGTGGGTTGTAAGCTATGCAGATTTGGTATATTTGTATACTTTGAAAAGTTGAAAAACACCCCTATTTCAAATAAATGGTATGACCCATCATGATATCCCATATTTATGTCTATGCACTCAGTGAAGCATCTACATATTCACCTATTCAGTTTATATAAAGAAAATATTTCATATACTTTTTGTCTATTAGAAATAGATGCTTACAAATTTGATAATTTGTGAGGTTAAAAAGGCAAAAATTGGGAAAATAGCCCTAAAATGGTATTTTGGCCGTTGCCATGGAAACGAGAATTATTTTTCAAAATTAATTCCACATTTGTTAGTTTTAACTAAAGGGTCATCAAATATAAAAGTATAAAGAAATTCCATTCCGGGGCCGTGGCCAACATTTTAAAAAAATCCTCCATATTTACAGTCCATTACACTTAAACATTGAACATCAATTTGAATTTGTATATATCCATACTACCTGGCATGAGTCTAAACTTTAGGTTGTACTTTGACTTAATTTCCTAGGTAAAACATTTGTCATTGAGGGCTAAGACATTGATGCAGTATCATTTGGATTAAGACCATAAACACAGTGTTTTAATTTTCTCTATTGTAATTAAGAAAGGCATCATTGACAGAGCTGTGATTGACTCGCATTTTACTCAATGACTTCATCTAAAAACATGTTGTAAACCCTACTGACAAATACACTGACCTCACCAGACTTGGTATGACTTGACATAACTTGGGCCATAATAGAAATGTTAGAATTGGAATTTACATCATCACATTCATAATGATCTATTTTTGCTATTTTATTATAATTTTATTTGACATTATTCTTGCAACTGTATGTGTTAGCTTCTTCTAAACAAGAATTGGATACAGGATCACCATACTGTATGAACAAAATCACAACCTGATGATCAATAATTGGACAATCAATCATCCTTTTGTAGGCACACTAACAGTCGCTATGACGATCAACTGCTACAAAAATGATGAACTACTTAATGTGTGAAAACAACAAGCCAACCGCGATCTATCATATTTACACATTTTTAAAATGGCTGAATTAGTTTCCCGTTAGCTGGGGTTATTTTGCAAGAAGAATCTTGGGAAAAAAAACAATTTGGTTTTCGTCCAAGATTTTTCTTTCTGCATTTGCGGTATTTTCGATCATCTCGTCAGTGTGAAAAGGCTAACACATAAACAAACAACTGAAGCATTGCACACTTTGTAAGTGGAACAATTTTGATAAGACTGTGTTAAGTGCGATCGCTCAGAAAATATGCAAGACTCGTTACATTACCAATTTAAGCTATAGCTTGTTTACTACCACTTGGAACGGCCTTACAAATTGTCCTTTGATTCAGGCAAGCATATAAACATAGGGACCTCACAAAAAGGCCCAAATATAAGCTAATTTTGGCAGGCAATTTCGACAAACAGATGTTTGAGACACTAACAAATTATTATTATAGGACACATGCTCCTCCTTCAAACTTAACAGTAGTTCACACAAATTTGCTAACAATAGCACACTTGCTGTATATAGTTTAGTCAGTTCCAAATTTGCAAAGTACGCATTTTTTATCTCTATGCGGGCAAAGTAATCTATACTCCCTGTCATAATGCCTTGTACATAATTCCATCAAATCATGCATACGTATGTTGGTAGGTGCGCATTGCGGAAACACGGAAGTGTGTACCGGTCCTTTAAAAAAAATCGCGCATCCTAATTGGTCAATCGTGAAATCGTCACACGCCGTGATTGACGGCGCGTGACCTAAGGCACGCTATTAATGAATATGCATTTCGAGATGAATAGTTGTTCGCGCCAGTCAAACATTTAGACGCTGCGCCCCGCAAACAACAACAAAATAAGCTCGCGTGAAATAACGCTAATTTATATCCAAGGAACTATGACAGGCAGTATAGGTGTAAGTGAGCAATTTTGGTATATGCACATGTCAGGCATACACAGTGCACAGTGATGCACAGTGCACCTGTTGCATGCCTGTTACATTCATGCCAGCCCACACACCTCTGTATTAATCCGCTGCTGTACGGAGGTATGCCAATTTGGAACTGACTATAGTCGTCGTCAGAATACTTTGGCACTTTTTAAAACTGCCAACGCACACGATCTAGTTAATGAGAGTGTGGGCCAGGACATTCATGACCCATCGATACGGTTGTAGCCAATCGGATTACAGATATCACGACGCGTCAAACCGCTCAAAGAAAACGCTGTTGTGACGCTGTTCTACAACGCACTTCTGTGTTTACGCTGTATGCAGTTGTAACAGATAAAGTGCAGGACTTCTCTGACGCCGACTATAAACTATGGGAATGGTATATATATGTAAATAGCCGTTATTTTGTTTATTATAGGGTGTCCCAGCATAAAAAACCCTGCTGTTATCTTTTGTGTGTGATTTTTTCTCTCAACAAATCTGTGATTTGTTTATGGGACACCTTGTAGACCATTGATACTTTTATTCTAACTCTTTGAGTGTAAGAGTTACTTCTAGGTAATTTTTTCCATATGAAATCAATGGGATACGTTTGTTGGGACACCCTGTCCATTCAAATATTGATAGTTTCATTCCATCTCCTTGTGTATAAGAGTTATTTCAAATGAGAATGGCTTGAAGGCATATCCTTCCCCTTTGAAGAACTTGCTCTGGAACTCCACCCTGTGAACAATTGAAAATGAAAATATTGGGGAAAAAATATTCTAAAATTATTAAGTAGCTCCAAACTTGTCAAATTATCTTTATTCCTTATATTATCACTTGGTCTTCTTATTAATAAAGACTTTGGTAGATACATTTCTGATCAAAATCTCAGTCCTAATTTGATCCTCCTTTAAGATTTCTTCATAATTACAGAATAAAGGCACAGCAGGCTCAGTGAGAAACATAATAATATTGTGTGCACCCAGGTCTTAGGTCACAAAACAAGCACAGAATGAAAACATCTGCAAGTCTGACATCAACATCATAGATGTTATTGAGGAGGTTCTCCATGGGGAAAGTGTTTGTGTCGTGTATAATGAATATTGGGTATGAATCTTTTTAATGAACTATTTTTGAACTCAGCATCATCACAGCTGATCACATCAGTCTTTAGAGCTTTTTGAAATGCTGTTACCTCCAAGGTCTACACTCTGTTTTTGCTATAAACACAAATCCATCCGTATAAACCAAAATCAGAATCAGATCAGGCCTATTACCTGTTCTAAAACTCAATCTAATGTTGTTTAACTTACCAGTGAAGACGTAGAGTATGGAGAAACGCCGATAAACCTTCCATGACGATCAAGACAGCAACAGTCATGACGGCCCAGGCAGCAAAACCAGCCCATATCACGACAGAGCCTAGTCCACCTTTGATACCAAGGCCCATGCCTAGAACCATATCCCACAGTACTTCAGACAACTCTGAAATGATTTAAACATACTGGATTGTAAAATCTAAGAACATACTTGTATTGGTATAATGGAGATACACTATAGTCGAATTTATAATTGAACAAACATATTGAAGCAGCGTATTGCGTACATTGCGTGAGGCGCGCACAGCCACAAGCATGATAATTTCGGCCGCGATCATCTTTGTGCTGCGTGCATGTTGTTCGTTCAATTATTAATTTTACTATAGTATTTATTGCATGATACTAAAAATATATAGTACAGAAGCACCTCAAGCACACAGAGGAAGCTTTCAAGGGGTTCTAGTGACATTGCATCCAAACTAGTGATCTGTAAGCACTTTGGGAATATGCAAATAAAATAAAGTAGCAACATATAATTATTTGGGTTGCTGAGGAATCAAACGCGGTATTCATATAGAGGGGCATCCCTTCCCATTGAGGATATCAATGGGACGGACAGGCAGGCCTGGAAAAATGTGGAATTCAGGAAGCTGCTTCCCAGGAAATTTGGGTATTGCAGGGAAATTTGGGTACTTGGAGGGAAATTTGGGTATTGTGAGGGAAATTTGGGTATTTGGAGGGAAATTTGGGTATTTGGAGGGAAATTTGGGTATTTAGAGGGTAATACTTTTGTTTGCTTCCTGGGAAATATACATTTTTTCCCTGGCCGGACGGGATATCACTAGGATAAGATATCAATAGGATGGTACACTGGGGAAATTCATCCTAGTTGCTATGAGACATATCCACGGCTAAACTTAATGGTATGAATAGCTTGTTATCAAGACCCTTACTTACCGGCATGAGCTAAGCTGAGAGCCCAAAGTCGCAAATAAGATGCTGTATGTGAGACGCATCCGAGTACAAACTCAATGGTATGTATTGCTTGATGAGTGAAGACTTCAGCAAAATCAAACTGAAATATTAAAAAGGAAGATCAAAAATATTATTTCCCTGTATCTCCACAATATCATCATTTTGAAGCACAATGTGGGTTTCTTTCTTTTTTCTGTCAGGATTTTGACCCCAAAACGTTGTATAATTTAATTTATGAGTAAGTCACAACTTGCGTCTCTCCCAATATTTTTTAAAAACTCATAGCTCGACCAATACATATGGGCTCAATCTATCCAATTTTATACCAAAATGGAGTAGAAAGTTGTTATTAGATCAATCTGGGTACAACATGACTCAACTCGTAGAAGGCCTGGGCAGGATGGTTGTACCCTACATCGAGGGTGTTTCAGAAAAGGTAGCTAGGGTCTTCAAGAAACTGAACATGGTTTCTCCACAGCTATGAGACCACACCAAACCCTACACAACGTGCTTGTGCACCTAAAGGACAAAATTGACATACACAAGAAAGTGAAAGTCATATACAAAATAACTTGTTCGTACTGTTCCAAAACCTACATTAGTGAGACAGAGCGTTCCTTTGGAGTCAGGCTTCAAGAGCATAAAAAGAGGTCAATAAATAAGAAGCCAAACCATACACCAGAGCCACGCGAAAAAAATGTCAAACAGCGAATAATTTAAATCTGCTATCACTGAACATGTAGCGGCCACAAATCATACCATAGACTAGGAGGATCAAGGGACAAGTAATAGACCGGGAATCGCAAAAGACCACTAGATGGTTAAAGAAAGCTATCTGGATCAGGAGGAGAGACACAAAGACACTTAACAAGGACGAGGCGGCTTACAAACTGCATAACATCTATGATCAACTCATCCTGCCCACGCTCTCTACGACGGGTAACAGTAGCTATAAAACCCCAGTGTGCAGGAATCTGAGTTGCCATTCTAATGAAGCTACCAGTGTGGTAGTGAAACGTCAGTAAACTGTGAGTAACATCTTTCACTCCTTTTGGATTTGTACATAGAGAAATCTCAATATTATATTTCCATTCACACAGTCATGTAATTGAATAACCCTAACTCTACTACACCACACAGCAACTGGGCGGAAAAAATGTTTTCATAACCTGGCGTGCAGGTTTTTTGGCTACAAAACGGACCCAGGCTATATAACGAGGCGAATATACTCGCTGAGTGTCGACTGACAGCCGTGGTGTAGTGGACTAGGATCTGGCCCTGGTGCTGGAGGTCCGTGGTTCAAATCCGGTGGGGGGGGGGGGTCGGGGTAACCTTTCTGGTGAATTTTGGGGGTTGGAAAACAAATCTGTTGCCGTGTGGTGTACTAGAGTTAGGGTTTTAATAAGTACACACAAATGTGCAAACTCATGTATGATGCAATATAGGATAATAAGAAATGAATGATATTGATCCCAATAAAAGCTTAATATGCTCTTAAATAATGCATCCTTTTTATGCCGATAAGCCAATGAAAGTGAAATTAAGCTCCAGTGGTGGATTTCAAAAATTCCATGCTAGAGCGCTATCCTAAATTGCTGTGCATAACCTATCATTTGAGTTTGAAACGTAGCTTAGCCATAATATCTGAAGAAACAGATTTTGCTAATCCTCATCTTAGGTTACAAAGCTTACCAGATGGATTTTCAAACTTATGATGGGTTAAATGTACCCTAACTCCCCTAAATACTACGTCCAAGCCTATCTCCAAGCGCATGTGTGGACGGCTTTCGATGATGTTATCAACCGAGCCTATATAGTGAGCACAGTATACTGCGTGAACGAGAAGCGGAGAGCCGTTGCTTGCCTATGGGGGCCTGTTTTTTTTGGTTGGGAGGGTCCCCGGTTCGATCCCCGATCAGGGAGCAGCAATTTATTTGTTGATTGCTCTTCCAAAATTGTGAGGGGGTTAGGGTTAAGACACATCTTTGTGAAATACATCCAAATGTCTGCATAAATACAGGCTCTCAACTAACATGGAACTAATTCAACCATTCTCCCCTCCAATTTATGAGCGATCAGTCAAAATCATCTAAGCATACATGTAATGGGTATGAAGCAAATGATGAAATGATTTGCTAATTTGTTGACTCTGCAACCAATCTTGTAGCTAAGTGACTACACATTGACTATCAAATCAAGTCAGAGACAAGATTTCGCATTTTAACAAAGTCAAGTCAAAGAATGGCATGTATCAGTGATGATTGTTGACCTTTACTGTTCCATTTTATCACAAGCATTGGATCCCTCTTTGAGAAGCTATTCATTGTCCTATTTGATTTTTATGCTCTTTAACAACTTCTTCAATTTTGTTTAATAAGTGCATCCTCTCTCATTTTATTAGGTGGTTTGTCAAGATCTGTTTTGGAGCTCTGCTCCTTTCCTCACAGTGTTTGTATTACTGCTGAATGAATTGAATCGAAAAATTGAATTGAAAAATTGAATCGAAATATGGATTTACAAAAAAGAGAAAGATTGATGGAATTGGAGGATGGACCTTATTCAAAATATGTATGAAGTGATATGGCAGATGACGAAAACAGCAGCTCAGAACAAGTTTTAAATTTTACCTCGTTTACACAACACTCTATCCACTATTAATGTCACATAAGACTGGAATGAAACAATCACATTAATATTTACAATATTTTAATTCTTGAATCTGTGACGGTAACTTGTTCTTATTCAAGACCGTGATAGGATGGGTTACAGAAAGCTGCAGTAGAGGGAAAATGGGAGGAAATCAATTTAACAGAGGAGGGGAGGCAGTTCTCCTAAAGTTGGTAATGCTTAAATGAGGGCAGCATTCACATGCATCACTGTACCTTGGACATCTAGGTTACAGGTCAGGTACAAAGATTTCTTTAAAAATTATAACCTTACCTCTGCCAAACGTACTGCCATAATCTTTTCTCCACAGATATTGGAATTAGGTTACAACAAACAAAAATTTCCATTTAATTATGGCCATATCGATGGTTTATTGCTCATTTCCTCTACAGAGCAATTAAAATCAGGTTAAAAAACAACAAACAAAGTTTTGATTAATTCTGGCCTTACCTCTGGTTCCGAACTCATCGCCATCATGTCTTCCGGATCCCCGGAGCTATTGGAATCCTGGTGCTGTAATTCATCATGGTCCAATACTTGTGCAGTCTCGTCTCCCAATCCTCCGTTCCTAAGCATCCTCACATCCCTGTATTTTATAGCCTGTATAAATATAACAATGGTTTTAGTAACTACAGTGATTTTCAGATTTTCAGGTATTTAACACTTTCGATCTGGCTATTAGTTTTACCATTATACAAAACAGATTTGTCAGAAACCTTTCCCAATTTTCAAAGTCTATCTAAAGGATTACTTAACCAATACTAGGCATGTTTGTCCTTATTTCAATGCATATTTCATGATGATTCAAAATATGGTAATGAAATTCAATAATGTTGAAAATTTTTAACATTTTGTGAAATTTTGGAATGTCGTCTGCAGAGGAATATACATAACCACCAGAATATGCAAGTTAAATAACATCTGTCAGTAGACATACATATTAACAGTAAAGTGCCACACAGGGTCCTATCTCGAAATAGATGTCATGTGTCATACACAGGGTAGGCTATATACTGAGCAATCGACGTAAACTATGTATCTCACAGCAGTTTTTGCAGATGTTATTAGTTGCACTAAATGTTGATGTTGAAAAGTTTTACATAGTGCTCGTGGTGTATGGTATGCCCTTGTAAAACAAAAACAAAAACAGTTTAGAAGAGTAAAGAAACCATTTAATATTTTAGTCTATTTCCAGAAAGCAAATTTCTAGAAGAACAATAAGACTTTTTCTGGAATTTCCAAAATTATGGTCGGTATTCATTTGTACAGTAAAAACTTTTTTGGTCATTTTCAAAATTAGGTTAGATCGGAAATGGAAACACAAACAAATTTTGTTTGACCGTACTAAGGACAGCCATTGAACCCACAGGGCCTTTACACCTCTGCAAGAAGAGATAGGTCAATATTGTTTGACTGTATGTCCATATATGAGCCAACAAACTAGCCTGTTCTTTGTTCAATCTAGGGGCAGACAGATATTTTAAAAGTACAATGAATTGTTTGTAATAACACCTTTGTGTGATAGCTACCATGTGTCTATACATCTGGTGCTTTACCATGCGTCCTTGTATGAACTCAACCGTACAAAAGGCATCCATAGGAATTTGCGGCTTTCACATTCCACATGAAGAGATACGGCCACTGCTGAAATTTTCAAATTTTTCTTGAGGTGCAAAATGTCACCTTATCTTTTGAGGACAAGGTGCAATTCCTTCAAGTCAAGGAGCAATTTAAGGTGAATCGCGATGGTAACTTGCTAGGGCTGCAAAAACTTGTATCACAATTTTACACCAGCCTTTGAAATTTGTATCGCAGTTGATGATTTTAAAGGTGTAAATTGCGATGCGATACAGGAAATTTGCAGGTCTGCATGGCAATATCATTTGGTATAGATGGGGTGACAGCAATGTTTATCAACAAACGCAATGGTCGAGGGGACTGGACTATCGATACATGCTTGAGTGAACAGCACATGACCACAACACTGTCCGCTATGCCTTATTGCCCTTTATAATGCTTTGGCGCAAGTTTTAAAAGCATGGGTCCTAAACAAACAGGATGCGCACGCAAACCGCCGGGCAAAGAACAATGGTAACTGCTGGCCAAATGCCCGGTGTGACGTCACCTGTCACCCCATCTTTAAGTTGTCCATATAAGCAACAGACACCCATTGTTCCTTGTTCTAGGTCAGACAGACTTTATATAGAATGAAACCTGGCATGATTGGTATTATACAACTCACCAGTTGGAATCTTTTGTTGTGTTCATTACGTTGAAGGATTGGTTTAACCAACAGCATCCATGGTACAGTGATGGCGGCTAGTAAGACCAATACGGTCTGGATTCCAGACTGGTAAAGATATGACAATATAGAAAAGATGATAACAATAATACAATTAATGGGTACTGTAAAAGTGGTAATTTTCACGCATTTAATTTTTTTCAACTGTTTTTTTAAATTTTTAAGGGCCGTATTCTCGTACGTAGTTAAACATGATTTTAAGCTAAACACGCGTCTAACTTTGACTTTAGACACGGCGTTTAACTAAACGCAATTCTCGCAAATTTGTTTTACTTAAACACGCATCTAACTCGCCGAAATGTGTCTAACTTAAAACATGGGTATGGGGTAGTTTAATGCGTGTTTAACTAAACTCGCGCACCAACTGTATGCCTTGAATGATCACTCATCCGTGCCCGGTGCAAGCTGACGTGCGGATCTCGTAGTCTTTAAAAGTACCGTGTATTTAAGGCATTCGGTCGATATTTATTGTACTCCATTAGGGCCACAATGAATTAAATACCTGTATACAATCAACGCAGGACCACTCTGGGAACGAGATTTGCAGAGTTTAAAATCGTGTTTTGTTAAACACGTCGTTTAAAGGATAAACTCACGTTTAAGTTAGACACGCGTTTAATTAAACACGGTTTTAAGCTAAAACCGTGTTTAGTATGAGAATACGGCCCTAAATGTTTGTGTTATTATTTTCGCTGTAGCTGGAAAATAAATATAGCGAAAAAATGTAAACCTTTAAAGTACTTTAGATCCCAGGCATGCATTGATTACATGGTATAATAAAGTGCAGCTTTTGGACACGAAAAAAACCCTGTTCTATGTATGGACCAGACCGACCCTTTTTTGGAATTTCCCCCGCTCTCAAACTGGATTTCCCCCCCCCCCCCTCGGAACACCCCTTCCCCACTCAAATTTCTGACTCGGCGGCACATTTCCAGATATTTTTGAACAAAACAACAACAAAAAACCAGACCGACCAACCTACTACCTGAGAGGTCTGTTTGCCCGGTTTTTTTTCATCGCCTTAGTCGTTTATTACGATACATCTTATTCTGTCAAAGACTTGATGCTTGGTTGGGACATAAAGGACATTACTATAACTCATAAATATTTAATAGCTAATTACTGAATTATATTGGTCAATTGCGCCATGTGCGGACCTTTTATTTTGCCTACGTCCACGCGTTCGCGTTATCACGCAGACGCAGGGAGAATTACCCTACCTTTATATCGCATCTCTTATCGTCCCTACACGCAATAGATCGGAAAAATGTATTATGCACTACATAGTATAGGAACTTCTCTGGGACGATATTCCGTTGCTATGGTTGGTTAAAATGGTGCCTTAATGGCAGATGCCGATTGTTTCAAGGAGCTGTTGCATAATATTTTATTTCATTTTCATTTCATTTTTATTGATAATGTGTCATGGCCAAACGGCCAAATTGTACACTATTGACAGATTTAAAAATACATTTTAAAATACAAAGATTATAACACCAAACAATACAATATCATAAATAAGACATAAACAAAAATATATATATAATAAAAAATATCACAGTCACATTAACAACAAAAAAAAGGCTGTTGCATACATCAATGAAAGGATGAACACACCCACCCACCCTCGCTCATTCAATCATCACCCACACCACAGTCACATATCACAGCCCCCCCCCCCCCATCACACAACCCTAACTAACAAACTCTCAAGTCTCTGGAAGCCCTCACACACATATTTAGGCATACTAAGAATATATATATATATATAAACACACCATTATATTGCAAAAGAAACATCAAAAACATTACCGGTATATATCAAAAATAATATTGCACTAAGAGTAAAAGAACAATTAGGATTTGTTATATTTAACAGGTCAGTAAAATATGGTATGGGGCTTTTTCTGAAGCGTTTGGTCCTACAAGACAGAAGGGAGATGGAATTAGAATTGCGCAATTCCCTGCCATGCACAGATTGCCTCGTAGGTGGCATGAGGGTACTAGTGCGGTTACAATCTGGCAGAGATTTGGCAAATTTTTTTGCTATGATTTTTTCTACGGTCAGAAAGAGTATCCAATCCACATTTTTTGACTGCATCAGTGTATAAGCTATATGCCAAGCATAATTTTGCAAGCTCTTTTTTGCACTTTCTCGAGAGATGTACCTTGATCACATGTCAATGAAGATTCCCAAATTACATCCCCATATTCCAACAAAGGTCTAACATAGCCTTTGTAAATAATTGCAAGTTCTTCAAAATTAAAACCAAATCTTTTTAGATTGCGGAGCATGAACATGCAGCTATTAGCTATTTTGAGCATTTCCTCAGTTTGCTTCACCCATTTTAAATCATCTTGAAGCCAAATTTCACAAACTTAAGGGGAACATCATCAATAGTCATAGTTGGTGTTGGAGGGTCCCGCATGAAGCATACTTGAAGCCCCTGACACTTGGATGGATTAAGTGTCAAATTATTGTTTTTGGTCCAATTAACAAAACTGTCTAAGTCATCTTGCAGGGTGCTTTTAGCAGAATTAGTGACATTTGAAGCAAGAGTTAAGTCATCAACATATTTCCACACATTGGCATCATTTATAATAACTTGGAAACCCAAAGGGCCTAATTTGGTACCTTGTGAAAGCCCTCCATTTAACAGTTTGGTCATATCTGACACACTGTTGTCTACCAGAAATAAAACTACAAATCCATGGAATGATTGATTCTCTCACTCCTATCTGTAAACACGTGGAAATGAGTAGATTGTGGTCAATAAGGTAAAAAAATCAGTCAAGACAACAGTGCCTATATTTTTGGGTAAATCAGCTCCTGTGTGCAGAAAATGTATCAGACTAACTAGATAATGCGAGGTAGAGACCTTTTTAACGTTACCATACTGATTGATGTCAATTCTATGTTCAATATCATGAAGTATCCAATCCACAACAAAACCTTCACTGATTTTAGCAAAACAGTCCGATAAGGACACCGGTCTCAACTTGTCAATTTTAGCAGGGTACTGTTTAGGGATTGGAATGACGATTGTTTTTTTCCACTGATGTGGAACTGTCCCCTCAGTATATGAGCAATTTAATATATCTGTGAAAGGAACACTTAGCTCGTATGCAAATTCTTTGACAAGTCGAGGTGGAATCCCATCAGGGCCAGTTGCTTTTGAAGCATTGATTTTCTTTAAAACTGCATACCCATTCCATGGGTATAGTCATGGTGGTAAACTTGCTGGCAAAAATGCAGGCAGGTTAGAATAATCAAGAGGTTCTATATTATTAGAAACATTGACAAATTTACAATTGATGGCATTTGCAATTTCATTTTGCATGTTGGCTTGAACCCCTGGTACCTGAATACAAACATCAGTTGAGCAGTTTCCTGTCATAACTTTAACTTGGCGGTGCCAGTTCTTACTGTCAGTTTTTTGCAAGTGCAAATCCTAATATAGGATGCAAAACAAATGAAAATTGTTTTCACCTATTGTTGTACCAAGGATATTTATATTTTTAAAGTGGAGCAGCCTGATATAGTGAATTAACTTCACATGGTGCATTTGAGTAAAAAAAGGAGGATAATTCAACACCAAATTCTATGCGAATGGGTAAGGCCTACAAAATTTCTGAGGTATAGTAAAACAAATACATGGTTTTTATCTGAAAGTAGTGTTGTCCCTATTTCAGAAGAATTTGGAATATTTATATATTTTGGAACAGAAAGCCTTAAACCATCTGCTATATGTTGGTTGAGATTGGTAAAGTTGGGCAATGCAATGGGTTAAATGTTAGGCTTAGGGTTAGGGATTAGGGCAAAGTTAAAGAAAGGTATAAGGGTTTAGCAAGGATTATATTTGGAATTAGGGTTACGGTTAGGGTCCCAAATAACAGCCTTCATTGCTCAAGAACCTTATGTTCAATTCAGGATAATACATCTTCAGAATAACTGTAATCAAAGAAAGGAATTCACTGATTAAGCGTAAGCTTACCTTGATTTATTTAACACAAAATATCAATTCTCACCTGACCACCATAGAGGGAGTGCTCCTCGGCTCCAAACATGAACATGTTGATAAGTGTTGTTATCAAAGAGGGCGCTATACCACTTTGATCTGATGAATATTTAAACCATTTGATGAATATCATTAGGCATAGGTAGCCAAATACACTCATGAGAAAGATCATCTGTGGGATGAACTCGCAGAAGATGTTCAAACGATTTTTAAAGTATCTGAAAACAAAAGAGAAATTTCACAAAATTACTATTAGGCAACAAAAAACGAAACCCTGTTGTACGGGCAAACAGACCTCATAAGTCGGGTCGAACGGTTGGGCTTTTTTGTGTTTCTTATTTTCCCTTGAAAATTACCGTAAACCGCCCCCAAATCCTTAAAAATCCCAAAAAAATCTGTAACATGTTGCGTGTTCATATGCTGATGAAAATTATTTTCACCGATTTCTAAAAAAAATGGTTGGGCATTGGGTTGAAACATGTTTTTTTAAAAAAAATCAACATAAGGTATTTGCTTTTATTACATCTCAGACATTTACACAGAATATGGTAACATATATGCAATTTTTGACCACACCCATGCTTTGTATAAGGAGGCTTCGTCAATTTGGAGCTGATCAAACTATAGTGACATCTGGCTGACCTAAAAGATGAAGAGGTTTTAAAAGCCTAAAGACTTGATGACACGTCACTACAGCAAAGCAACTTACGTGTGATTAAACAGACTAAGCACGACCCCAAGTGTCATCTGGACGACCCCAAAGACAATGGACATCTTCATCTTTAAAGAATTGAGGAAATTCAACTTGTTGTCTGCAATCTGCCAAATCTGAAAGAAGAAAAAAGCGTATTCATACAATACCAGTAAATCTTTACTTAACAACTTGAATCTTATTTGTAAATACATGCTTCCTGACCCAAAAAATATCAACATTTCTGCTTCATACAAAAAAGAAGGACAAAGTGTAACATTTCAATTCTTTTGCACAGATTATACAAAAAAGGGGCAAAATCTTGTCTATTGCAAATGTATACAAATGTCATACCCATACAGAAGTCGCACCCGAGAACCCAAGCCAAAAACTGCAAATTCTAGTAATGACATAAAGTTGGCTACGGTTACAAGCACAGGCAGGTCTAGTTTCAAGAGAGGAATTACACAATAAGTGTAACACTTTTGTGCCTTTAAGAACTATCAAATAATAATTTTTAAAAAGTCAACAATAATGGAGTAGATATCACTAATGGGTAGATATCAATAATGGTGAGATTTATTATACTACCATGTTTTATAGCCTCAGATGGAGGACATTATTTTGTCTACATCATTGCATCACTCTAAATAGCAATAAAATTGATACAAAATGGGATGGTAATCCTGGTGCATATCACCTATCATTTCAGAATTCACGTGTAGCCCATACCAAATGCAATGGGTGTACGCATATAAGGGGAGAAGACGTGCGATGAAAAGACTGGAACAAAGATTGTGTTGATTGTCAAAGCAAGAAGAAGCAAGTAATTTGAAAGTTCAGTTTCTCAAAACCTACTTTGGAATGGTGGCTGGAAAATCAGGATGAAGATGTCAACAAATAATACAAGTGTATATAAGTGACAAATAAATTATCTCCAGGTGAAATGAACAATGCAGTGATCCTCAAAAACAAAATAGTATTAGTTAATGTATGATGCCTGAATTACTAAAAAATTACTTATTTAGGCAAAAGACGAATGTCACAAAATGGACTTGTGAATCAGACGATTCGGCAACGCTACCAAATTGAACAACAGAAATTGTTACCAGGTTATAAAAATAGACTCTGTACCAGGTTATAATAATAGACTCTGTACCAGGTTATAATAATAGACTCTGTACCAGGTTATAATAATTGACTCTGTACCAGGTTATAATAATAGACTATGTACCAGGTTATAATAATTGACTCTGTACCAGGTTATAATAATAGACTCTGTACCAGGTTATAATAATAGACTATGTACCAGGTTATAATAATAGAGGGAGCACAGCACCAAGACACTCTCCATAGACTTTACTGTTAGGAAAGGCTTACTTAAATGGCTCTAGTTTCTAAATTAGCGCTAAAATTTCAATGAAATTTTGATATGTTTTACTCACAAGGGTAATCTACAACATATCTCAATATGAAGCAAACTTTCTCGTGCACTTTTTTTGCTATAAGCCGCCGCATAACAACGTAGTGATATGCCTACCTAAATTCGGTCTCCGGTCTGGATATCACCGCGTGTGTAAATCGGTCCGTGAAATTAAAATTGACCTCAAATCACCTAGTTTAAATGTCAGAACATCAACTACACATTTCAAACACAACATATTAGTGAAAATTTATGGCATAAACTGTCAAAAAATAACTCTCTTTCCCGCCAAATAGGAACTATTGTCGTACTCAACTTTGATTGATCGCGACGATAGCGTGTCGCGATACCTATTTAGGTATGTGCTCCCTTATAGAGCACAAATTTGCTCAAAATCATTCAAAATTGATATCAACTTTTTCAGTGTGAAATTTTGAACAAACTAGCCAAATAAAATTACAATTGAACAATCCGTTTTTGAAATATGATCTGATCACGGAGGCCGCATCTTCCGTAAAATCACTATTATTTTCCGTTTTTTGACTCTAGACGCGGCACGCTTTGACTTGTTAGGCCTACACTCACGAAATTCAAACCTTTTGACTCAAATCCAACTGATTTTGATTTCGATCAGTCTCTGATTATGTCAACCTAATCCACCTATAACACATCAACTGAAATAACGCCGTGTTTTTGTTTAAAAAAGAGCAACCACACACCCACCCCCCCCCCCCCCCTGTTTTTTAAACCGGACAAAGTTGGCCTATGCCATAAATACACTGCCCAGTATAGATATCAAAATGCATAGATTTTGGTGAAACCCGACTTTTATTTTATTACATTGTGTAATACACCTACACGGGATCGGAGCACGCGGGAGATCGGGAACCTGGCGCTATAAGGGAGCACAGCACCAAGACGCTCTCCATAGACTTTACTGTTAGGAAAGGCTTACTTAAATGGCTCTAGTTTCTAAATTAGCGCTAAAATTTCAATGAAATTTTGATATGTTTTACTCACAAGGGTAATCTACAACATATCTCAATATGAAGCAAACTTTCTCGTGCACTTTTTTTGCTATAAGCCGCCGCATAACAACGTAGTGATATGCCTACCTAAATTCGGTCTCCGGTCTGGATATCACCGCGTGTGTAAATCGGTCCGTGAAATTAAAATTGACCTCAAATCACCTAGTTTAAATGTCAGAACATCAACTACACATTTCAAACACAACATATTAGTGAAAATTTATGGCATAAACTGTCAAAAAATAACTCTCTTTCCCGCCAAATAGGAACTATTGTCGTACTCAACTTTGATTGATCGCGACGATAGCGTGTCGCGATACCTATTTAGGTATGTGCTCCCTGTACCAGATTATAATAATAGACTCTGTACCAGGTTATAATAATAGACTCTGTACCAGGTTATAGGGAGCACAGCACCAAGACACTCTCCATAGACTTTACTGTTAAAAAAGGCTTACTTAAATGGCTCTAGTTTCTATATTTGTGCGTTAATTTCAATGAAATTTTGATATGTTTTACTCACAAGGGTAATCTACAACATATCTGAATATGAAGGCAACTTTCTCGTGCACTTTTTTTGCTATAAGCCGCCGCATAACAACGTAGTGATATGCCTACCTAAATTCGGTCTCCGGTCTGGATATCGCCGCGTGTGTAAATCGGTCCGTGAAATTAAAATTGACCTCAAATCACCTAGTTTAAATGTCAGAACATCAACTACACATTTCAAACACAACATATTAGTGAAAAATTATATCATAAACCGTCAAAAAATAACTCTATTTCCCGCCAAATAGGAACTATTGTCGTACTCAACTTTGATTGATCGCGACGATAGCGTGTCGCGATACCTATTTAGGTATGTGCTCCCTATAATAATAGATTCTGTACCAGGTTATAATAATAGACTTTGTACCAGGTTATAATAATAGACTCTGTACCAGGATATAATAATTGACTCTGTGCCAGGTTTTAATAATAGACTCTGTACCAGGATATAATAATAGACTCTGTACCAGGTTATAATAATAGACTCTGTATAATATAAGTGCTCAACATACAGATGGGGATGAATATAATGTCCACTTACCGGATCTAATCCGATGGGATATGGAGAGCCAGAATAACTTTGACCTGGGTCTAATTGAAGCATGATTTCCTGGTCTAAAAGCTGCACACCATCTTTGCCGGGAGCATTTAACCTGTACAAAACAACAACCCAATTATACCATGTTATGTTGAGGAGTTCACACTAACTACATTTGTAAGCAAACAAGTTTGGCAGTTTGTGTGTGTGTGTGTTAACACTTTAAGCGGCTATTGGTTTTACCATATACACAAAACAAGATTTTTCAGAAACATGCCTAATATTGGTTCAGTAAACCTTGAGATAGACCTTGAAAGTAAGAAACGATTTCTGAAAAATCTGTTTTGAATATGGTAAAACCAATAGCCGCGTGGAAAGTGTTAACACTTTCCACGCGGCTGTTGGTTTTACCAAATACAAAACAGATTTTCAGAAACCTTTCTCAAATTTCAAGGTCTATCTGAAGGATTACTGAACCAATACTAGTCATGTTTATACTTATTTTAATGCATTTCTCATGGTGATTCCAAATATGGTAATGAAATTAATTAATTTTGACATATTTGAAACATTTTGTGACATTTTGGAATGTCGGCTGCAGACGTCTGCCGCGTGGAAAGTGTTAAGGTAGAGCAAACATAGACCTTGAAAGTTGGGAACGATTTCTGACAAATCAGTTTTGTACATGGTAAAACCAATAGCCGCGTGGAATGTGTTAAGGTAGAGCAAACATATTTTGTGGTGTCCTTTCTGTTTCCACACAACCCAAAATTATTGCATACTTACGTTGTATTCCAATAATTCATTTTGGACACATTCCATGAAGACCCAAAGATGTTGAGTGATTTTGAGAATATATCATTATAGATGACACCAGAGTACATTGAAAACAACCCCATCAGTAAGATGATGTATCGACCGCCATAGAACATACCGAATATCTGTGTGACAGAAGGGTAGAAGAAAATCTTGTTTTAAAATTGTTTGTTAATAAAGTGACAAAAAATACAGCCAAACAAACTACAGGCAAACGAACCTGCTCAGGGTCGGTCGGGCAGGTCTCTTTTTTTTGGGGGGGGGGGGGGGGGGGGGGAGTTCCCCCAAAAATGGTTTGAATTTGTTTTCCTCCAAAATGACCACAATTTTTCAATACAAAATAAATCCAAAATATTTCTAAATTTAAAAAAAAAATGTTTGAAATTTTTTAAATATTTAAAGTTTAAAATGTTTGCCAGAATTTTGAATTTTAAAATGTTTTAATTTGAATTGTTTTTGTATTTTAAAATGTTTTATATTTTTGATATTTTAAAATGTTTGCCAATTTTTATTAATTTTTTTAAATGTTAGCCAAATACATTTGGGAAAATAGATATGTGATATGCAATTTTAAAAGAATTAGAAAAAATAGCTATGCTTTATGCGGAAATTCTTTTTTTATTGTGTTTTTGGCCCAATTCCCCCCCCTTTTTTTTTTAAAAGTCCGGACAATGGCAAAAGTGACTCCACATACTTGTGCATGCAGGGTATGTGAGACAGATTTTTTCTTCTTCTTGGCCTAAATGCAAGTTAACATTTTTAGTTTTTGTTACAACATTCAAACATTTTTGCTCCAAGAATCTTACATCATCTTCTGCCATCTTCAAAAGTTTCTTCTCGAAGAGAACCATCCATAATCCAAAGAGAAACATGATGAATCCATGGCCAAGATCACCAAACATCACAGAGAACAGGAATGGAAATGTTATGACGGCGTAGGGGGCTGCAAGTAAATGATAAATAAAAGAAACATGATGAATCCATAGCGTAGATCACCAGACATGACAGGAAATGTTATAATGGCATTGGGGGCTACAAGAAAAGGATATAAAAGACACCCATGATGATTCCATGGCCGAGATCACCAAACATCTTGTACAACAAGAGTGGAAATGACATGATGGCATAGGGGCTGCAAAATATATACTAAATGCTGTTTATCAGAATAGTTTGTGATGCTGGCAATGTCCAATGGTGCTACATGCGAATCGTATTCAAACAGAAATTAACTATTACTTAAAGGTAGATGACCCGATCACATTTTCGTAACACAGAATTATTTCAAACATACGGAGATTTTCATATCATATGAAAGCTTGTATTTTTCTCATCATCATACTGAAATTTGACGGCCTAAATCGGTATAATTACGGAGAAATCGATGAAATAACGTCGAATTACCGCGAATGGTGGTAACCACCGATATAGTTTGTGTACTACTCAATGGGTACAGTTCACAGCATCTTGTGCGTCTAAAATAAGAACCATTAGAGCTATGCAACTCAAACTTTGGAACACAACTTTTTTAAGGATGACCTTTCATGTAGAATAGAAAACTTCAAGTTGAAAATCGGAACATCTACCTTTAATCCATTGTTTGTTGAATCATAGAATTGATTTGATAACAGTAAAACACTACAATTTTGCGGTATCTTTATTTCGCGAATTTAAAATTACTGCTATTTAATTTTGCGAATCTGGAAATTTCACTGTTACTTTCAATGCAAAATTGTCAGTTTGGCGGGTATTTAATTTTGCGAAACAACATCCCTCGCAAAATATTAAGCAAATACTGCATACAGAAAACACAGATGAATGCGCCTGGTCTCTTCATGCAGTGTAATACACTGTTCTATTCTGTTGGTTCAATTATTCTATAAATATATGTATAGAATATGTGATGATGTCATTCATCCTCCGCCCTATGTATAGGTCTCACCTCTTGTGTGGGTATCCAATGATCACAAGCAGGCCTGTACCTGCCCACCTGCCCATAGTGGGTAACTTTTGTGATGGCCGGGTGAAGTGGCAAAAGTACCCGCCCAACTAGCGGGTAAAGTTTTTCAACCTGCACATGTAGGTGGCTTTTATGGGCTATCCTGGCCTTGCAACTTTTGGTGTTGTGGTGTGCTTGCCGTTCCAGTTTGGGATGGCATTGTGATATGCGTTATTTATTGAATGTTAATATAATTTTATACTCGTGTGATTTGTTATTTGTATATGTTGTGATGCCAAATAAAAACTAAACTAAACAAAACTAAACTAAACCACACAGTGTAAGGGAGTTATACTGGCTGGTGGAATTTCTGTCGGGCAGGTATTTTGTGAGTTACCTACCGATGGCTGGCTTACAGAAATCTGAAGTTCAAGCCCTGATCACAAGAAAATTGTGCATACATAGTAACTAATGACTATTTCGAAATACCTTTTGGAATTTATTGGTCTTGTTGTAGAAATGGAGTCTTACCTGGGTTGACTTCCCTATAGCTGGCCACACCATACGCATCCACAATACCCTGGAATACTTCCGTGAATTTATTGGTCTTGTTGTAGGTAGGTGGCGCTTCAGTGGTATCCATACGATTCAAAATAGATGGAACGCTAGAACCACTGCGTTCCTGTGAGTGAATGTGCAAGAGAGAGGGGTCATTCAATATACACTTACTTATACAGCCCTGAGAGCAATCTACATAAACTTTATACATTGCATTGCATTTCGTATTGCAACCATTCTGAAATATGTAATCACCGTACAATTCAATAAAATCAGCCCTTGTGCACATAATATACACTGCTGATATATCAGATTATCACATGAGGACGATATTTTCATAGGCACTACCATATCATAACATTTTTGATATTATGGGACAAATGTTAAGGTGTTCTAAAAAGCAATGACAAAAAAGATAAGACAGGGGGGGGGGGGGGGGGAATAATGAGGAGAAGACCTGATTGGAAAGTACATTTTGAACTCCTTTATTCAAAATTGTTGGATAAGTCTAAATTACATGGAAGGTCTTTTTAAGAATAAAAATAAGAAAAAAGATGGTAATAATAAGCTTTTTCACACTGGTCCGACGATCTATCTTTGGATGATCGATAAAATGTGACGCGTTAACAAGAGACAAAGTGGAGATTAATTCAAATGTTTCAAAACGTGCAAGAAAGTTGATCAATCATCGGTTGTTGGGTTCACACAGAGATGTGGCTCAAAGGATATCGATCACACAGAGATGTGGCTCAAAGGAAATCGATCACACAGAGATGTGGCTCAAAGGAAATCGATCACACAGAGATGTGGCTCAAAGGAAATCGATCACACAGAGATGTGGCTCAAAGGAAATCGATCACACAGAGATGTGGCTCAAAGGAAATCGATCACACAGAGATGTGGCTCAAAGGAAATCGATCAAAACAAATTGTTGAAGGATATAAAGCCACATTAACCCTAACTCCCCTAAATACTACGAATTACTAAGCAAAATCCTCTCCCAAGTGCATGTTTCACATTGATTTGAGTGACGTCATCGACTGGGCTCATATGTGGGCACTAAATTGCTGCCCGGCCAAGCTCTCACACATGTTAGCTCAATCGGTAGGAGCGCGTATGTGGGGTGCGGAAATGTCCGCAGATCGAATCCGGGCGACCGTGTTGGTTTGTTTGTTCAAAATCCCTCAATTTTGCCCCCTCCACCAATCATCAACAAAATCTCTCTGCCTGGGTTAGGGTTAAATTATCTTGATCAAAATGTTTGAGCTCAAGCTACTCACAGTTCCCCTTCTGAGCGCCATCTGTATCTTGTCGAGATCTTGTACAGGACACCAGCATTCTGCAATCAGACATTTCTGTGTCACATCCAGATTAAACAGGTTCAGTGTATGATAGATGGCCTTCAACTTGCCAACCTTGATAAACCATACACGTAGGTTCTTGGATGCGGAAGCCAGCACGCGTTGACGATGCTCCTCGGTCTGACCCAAAACCTGCAATGTTAATAAGATATGCAAATTAGGGTAAGGCGACAAAAAAACCCTGTTCTATTGCAAAACATTATGTGATAATCCTTCAAATACTTCAAATAAAGTATTATTAAATTTGATGACAAATGGCATAATCCTATCATTTATAGGTCAAAATTGGTTAGAAATACAGGTTTTTATGTCTCTGTGTACAAAAGTAATCCAAGTGTATGCCACGAACATAATGCAAAGTGTACCCCCATTGCGTAATGTGAGCTTTATGCACGCCCATGCTCTTCTCTATAATTCGCTTGCTGCTGTTAACAGGCTCGCTAATTTGGAACTGATTGAACTATAGTAGGACAGGGTGGGTAGACCCCACCCTAACAGTTTTTACGACAGTGAAAAATGTGCTAAATGTTATCAACGTTTTGGGGAACAACACAGAACCGGATTTTGCAGCACCGTCTTATGCCCTGGTTAGTGACTGGCTGACAGAGCATGATGTGTTACCTACCGTTTGTAAGTCTTCAATCCTGGTCATGACCCCGATGGCCATTTCTCTTCTCTCTGCCTGCGTCTCCGGGCATGGATACAGGGTGGCTCGAAATCTAATCAAGACAAAACATTAACATTTAGTCATAAAAATTAGACATATTAAACCAAAAAGTTAACAATACATTTGAAGATCTAAGACTGCGAGTGCTAGTATAAGTATGGAGTATAGGGAGAGAGAAAATCAGTAATATAAGGTAGTGTAACAATGTCAAATCTTTTCCAGTAATGTAAGAAGGTGCAATATTGTTCAATCCTCTATTTAAGTGATCTGAGTTTTTAAACTCACAGTCTTAGATCCTCAGACAAATGCTTAAGCATTTGTCTGAGGATCTAAGACTGTGAGTTGGGAGAGAAAAGGTTAGTAATGTTATGTTAGATGGTGCAATATATTGTCCAATCCTTTCCAGGTCAGAAGCAGAAGTATACACTTTATTCTATTGTGCATAGGTAACCAATGAGATTTTGTAGAGAAGGTGTGATACACTCATAATGTGTAAATGATTTTCTTTGTAAAAAATGGCAGCAGCAGAGTTATGTACACATTTAAGTTTCTTGAGTTGCAAGGCATATCAGTTGCTTAAACTTTTTTGGGAAAGGACCATGATAGACAAACTGTTCAGGCCCCTCATAGCCTCATACTAAAACAATTGCAAGGCTGGTGTGTATAGTTCAATTGATAGTCAATCAATCAATCACATTTCTAGAAATACTGTTCTGACTATAATAGGATTCGTAAGTAATGGATATCTGCTATAATTGGTGATAACTTAACCACTTTTCCCCCAACTCACCCTTCACAGATTTTCTTCACCCTTGTCTTCAGCTGATCTCCTTGGAAGAAGATTATGAACACTGATTTGTGCACTTGATCACCCTGAAAATAATAGACAATTTCTAAGTTAATTTTGCAATATTTACAAAAAACAGTAACAGAAACAGAGATGTGAGTTACCATGGATACCCTGTCAATATACATTGAGTGGCCATTGATTACTTCCACTAGTCTAATGATGAAACAAATCATATGCTGAATCTGAAAACCATCACTACAGCCATCAGCAATCACAAGATCATTTTGGGATCATAACGAGCACCTGTTATGCAAATATCCTCTATTTAAATATAAACTTGCATCCTACAGGAGACCTCGTGTATCGCCTTTTTGTGGGGGGGGGGGCATCAGAACACAAGGAACGCCAGGTATATTTTAAATTGAGACATTTGTAACATAAGCGGATAATTTACTTTAAGATATATGATCTTTTCCAGGGAACGCCCTCAATCCTCGAAGAAGAAAAAATGAAAGCAGATTTTCTTGCAAATTTACATTTCTGATCATAAATCGTACATACATTCCAAGTTAGAGGGTGATACGATTCTTAATTATACTTCAGAATCATGGTTTTAGAGTGAAAATAAACTGTCGGAGTCCCGACAGTTTATATTTACTCTCTTAATTCACTCTAAAACCATGATTTTGAGGTAATTAGGAATTGTATCGTTCTGTTACTTGGAATATATTCATGATTTATGATCCGAAATGTAAATCTGCAAGAAAATCTAATTTCTAAAAAAACTCATGAATAGAGGGCGCTCCCTGGAAAAGATCACATAATATGCCTTTAATCAAACAGTGTCAATAATTTTGTGTGTGTAAAACTCAACTTTTCAAAGGTTTTCAGTTGTTCTTTTCTCAGTATATTGCAAGATCTGTTTGTAATTACCCCAATTGCGAGATCTGTATGTGATTACCCCAAACCATTTGATCAGAAGCCCTGATTATACTAATGTAATACAAGGGCCAAGAAATGCAATAAACGCTAATGCAATTGTGCATTGATCACTATATAGCTTACTGTAATTCAATCTTGTTGCAATGGCATGGGTGAAATACAGTAAATACTTAGTATGGGTTTACATGTACTTACAGTACTGGGATCCTCCAGCGGTGTTTCAATCTCAGTCTGACGTAAGAACACATTACCCCTGCAAACTCTCCATAACATCTGCTCAAAGGCTGGAATACGCTCACGTTGGATAACACCAGCAACAAACCTAGGGTGAAAAAAAATATGCAGAAGATATTGAAATATATATACTCCCTGTCATAATGCCTTTTTGGACATAATTCCATCAAATTTAACTCTAAATTCAGTCTAAAACCATGATTTTGAGGGAATTAGGAATCGTGTCGCTCTGTAACTTAAAATATATACACTGGCACTCATAAGTATTACCGCAGTGAACATACCCTAGAAATTCCATCTTCTATGAACAAACTATTGATTATTTTCACTAGTAACAACAGTGTATGTCTGCATTACATAGTTGTTCTTCATAAATTCATGTTTGTTGTATGTTGTGTTCATCAGATTTTCGACTAAACCCTATAAATTGAGACCAGTCTAAAGCTACACAGTGAAATCCCATAGACATTTGCCTCATTATATATTCATGAGCTCATTATCGCCATTGTAACGCTATGGGAAAATCCTCTCTTACCTGTACCTTCTTTGTAAAAAGTCAGTGCTTTAACAATTAATTGCTAAATTCACAAATGCAATATCCTATAAAGGATGCCCAGTACTTATAAATGCCTAAAACATGGTAATTTGATGAGGAGGTAATTTGAATTGTCAAGAAAATCCTGAAATTTCAAAGACAATTTAAATATTTTGGTTTGAAAATCAGTGTTCGAAAATGCGACAGAGAACCACGCAGATTGTCTGTATTTTACGCGAGGCAGCACACAGGCCTACATGTAGCCGGTTTTAAAATTACCGCGACAATGATTTGCATTCATGCAAGACAGTCACCGTAACATTTTTACGAAGGTCAGTCAGTCGGTCTCTCAGTTGTGCCATATTTATGTGAAGCAACATAGCCCAACAGATTACATGTATACACCACCGTACTAGACGCGTACTTATTGTCAGATGTGTTTAATTGGGCGATATCTCTATCTTTCACATTATAACAGTTAACTCCCATTCATAAAAGAATGCACTAAAAGGGTGATCGATTCAAGTCTAACAAAAGAGTTGAACAAGTCAATTCAAAATAATGTATGCTGGATCATGCGATAACTAAACTTATTCGGTGATTAATATTTTCTAATAGCGTAGGTCAGGTTTGGTTGGTCTCAAATTTTTTTGAACGGACTTGACAAGCCGTCTCACTAAGGGGGTGTCACTACGTTGAACATTTTTCTGAATCCAAAAATATGAAGATTGCATTTAAACCAGACATATTCACCAAGACGAGCTCAACATGCTCAATGGTGTATAAAAATGTGCTTGGTATAAATATCATGTGCATCAGTTCAAAGTGTTTATATAGCCCATGTTCTATCCACACATTTCAATATGACAGAATACCCCTGTATCATTGTGTATGTAACATTGTAATTGCTGCTGCAAGTTTCTTTTAAAAAAAATGGCTGGTTCCCAGTACGCGACAGTTATCCTTCTATAACCAAAACTTTAATAAAGTTACGTCTCGAAATATTTGATTTTTTTGGAAGATTCCAGTAACCTTTTCAAAACATAAGCCGAGTTCTAGGTAGTAATGAGTATTGGAAGTCCCTGGCATAATAACTATACGTGCTGAGATTTTATAAAATAATGTAAAACTAATGATTTGTTGGAGATGATTTTCGCAAGTAAGGATATCCCATGGCGTTACACGGCGATAATGAGCTCATGAATACATAATGAGTCAAATGTCTATGGGATTTCACTGTGTAGCTTTAGACTTGTCTCAATTTATAGGGTTTTGTCGAAAATCTGATGAACATAACATACAACAAACATGAATGTATGAAGAAGAACTATATAATGCAGACATAGAATGTCATTACTAGTGAAAATCATCAATGGTTTGTTCATAGAAGGTGGAATTTCTAGGATATATTCACTGCGGTAATACTTATGAGTGCCAGTGTATATGATGTATGATCAGAAATGAAAATCTGCAAAAAAAATCTGCTCCCAATTTTTTTCTCGAGAATTGAGGGCATCCCCTGGAGAGTTCACATAATCTATATTATAATACGCTACTCTCTGTCTGTTTGTTTGTCTGTGCGCGCTTTTTCGTCGCCTTCCCGGGGTCGGGCGGCGGTCAAACTCGGCGGGTGGGTGCAGCTCGATCCCCGCAAGAGCAAGTTTGCATTCGCTAGAGCGTACGAGGTCAAAGGTCATCTAGGGGTCAACTTTTTGAAGTTGGTCTGATCGCGCTTAAACTCAGTGATCGCAATGCTCGATGCGAGGAGAGCATGGCGAAAATAAAACGGGTTAGCATTTGTCGGGTCTTCCGGGGTCAAAGGTCAAAAGGTCAAAAGGTCAAAATTCGACCACTAGGTCGAATTTTCAAAGTTTGTCCGATCGGGCTTAAACTCGGTGACGGGAAGCCCGAATACGAGTCGAGCGTGGAAAAAATAAAACGGCTTTGCTTTTCTTGGGTCGTCCGGGGTCAAAGGTCGTCTAAGGGTCGAATTTTCAAAGTTTGTCCGATCGGGCTTTATGCATGCATTCTACAAACCACCAAACCCGAGAACCGACAAACCCGGGTGACCGCCTAAACCCGAGAACCGACAAACCCGGGTGACCGCCTAGTATACATTTAATTCAATAGGTCAATTACTTTAAAAATAAATTGATATCTAATCACAATCATTTTTATGTGAGACAAGTCTGCCTTTTTTGATAAACCAATTCACGACACCTTGTATAGAAGTTATTATAAAATACAACAAGCCTACAAAACTCAACACAGGTAACTCTCTCAATAATAACTCTTAACATTTTCAGTCTTTTCAGCCTTTCCAATCTTTATTTACAGCTGTTAACAGTGTTTTTCATAAGAAAAATTACATTTTTTCCATTTTCAGTGGTAGAGATATATACTTTAAAGGTTTTTTTGTATTTAACCATATGTCAAATAGTGTTAGAGTGGGTAGTGTTAATAACCTTTAATATAGATACCTAAAACACAAACAAGCTTTGTGTGAATGAACAAAATTAGCATACTCTGTAGTAAATATGCCATAAAACATAAATAGATGTTTTCTGACTACCCCTTCCATTATTTTACAACTTTAAAGGGGCACTAAGAGATGTGTTGGAGGATGCGCCCTCAATTATGATAAAAACTGGGATTAGTATATTTTATGAACTTACACCTATAAGGATTAAGAAAAATCAGCCCTCTATGTACAAGAAAACGTTGATTCAAAAAATTATCGTCCTGCAGGACGAGCATTTTACGTCCGACAGTATCCCCCTGCAGTACGCGTGATACATAACGCGAACCATATTTGCATAGAGGGCGTTTTTTAATAAATAGCGATGATATTGTTTTAATCAAGTTTTGCTGTGTTTTTGCTAGTAGAAACAACAGTAATGGCCATTTTTAATGTTCATCTTGAATTCTGAAGTAAATTTTTAAACATTTAAAATTTTCAACACCACTTAATGTGCCTTTAACCAACTAACATCAAAGTAACACAAGAAAAACACATGGATTTTATGACAAATTAGGGATAAAATGTCCCATTTTTATATCTGAAATCTTGTTTTATTATTGATTTTAATACCTGTAACGTCCGTAACACTAAATCAACGTTGGACGATACGGGAGTATTAATTTCAAACTTGCTTTTCATGTTAACATAGAATGGAGTCAGGGCTTGCTCAATATAGTTGACAGAAAAAAATAAAACAGGGAACTGAACAGAGATTTATGGATATGTACCATGGTCAAAAAGGCACTTCCTTTTAAGGTAACGTCCGTAACGCTCGTTTCTACTTTTTGTTGCTAATTAACTAAGAAAGCTAAAACAAAATTGCTTCATTAAATTGAACATTAGAGTGTTTACTACTAGCATACTAAGAAATAAAGTGTTATCTTAACAGCAAACAGATGTGCTATTCAATTAAAAGTTGCAAGTTGCATGTATCTGTAACGTCCGTAACGGTGGAATTGGCCCCATGACCAAATAATGTTCAGTGCAAAGCCCAATAATGATAATATTATATTCTAACTTAATTACAAATAAGATCATTACCATAATTTGCGTAAACAATATAATTTTTATTTATATTTTTATTATTATTAATTTCTTTTTTGTGGGGATTTTCACCAACAAATATTTTTCTGCACCCCCCCCCCCCCCAATTCAATTTAGCATAAAAATGGCATTTTTGTGCACGCTTTGTGCGATGTTTTCTTACCAAATTAGGTTAAACAAGACCATATTTAGTGTAAAAATGGCAACATAACCTGCATGCATCTTCTTTTCTTCATGCCACCCCTTAACAATTCTTGCCCCCCCCCCCCAAAAAAAAAAAAAATTATGATTTTGGCGCCGCATGCCACTTGTGGTACAAATGAGACTTGAGCTACCTATCTATTGTCTGCGAACCATGCGATTAAATCAACTTGTTTCGTCTACAAAGGGAAACCAGAATGCTTGAATGGTTTCTCAATCTCAATTTCAACTGGACGTGTACATTGTAAAACCTTCTTTGAAAAGAGTGGCCACTAGGCCAGGCTGGTAGTAATGTGTCCTTGTGTGCGCAATTACTGACTTCCCTGTTGGTACAAGTAACCAATACACACAAACAAACACTGGCTATGGGGCAGAATTGGGCTACTTTTTATTTATTTTATGTTTTATAGATAGACCTATAACCTAAATTGGGCTACATTTGCCGGGCTATTGCAACACTGCATATCTTATCAAACACCTCTGATAGTTGTACTCTAGTATTACATACAATGTACTGCTATTGAGTGCATGAAGGTCACCTACACACATTGATTGCTGCTGCACATAAAGATTGCTGTTTGACATCACACATCATTGACAGTAACTTGTTAATGTGGGAATATCTGTACATCAAAGTATCAATTTCAAGATAATACATGGATAATATTGCATATAGATAGGTATGTATTTTAATGGATCTGGAGTACATGTTCCATCCTCAAGGGGAAAAGATCACATATACCTTTAAAGTTTAATTCAATAGGTCAAGTACTTTAAAAATAAATTGATATAGTTAATCAATTATCAATTATTTTGATATGTGAGACAACACCAAGTCACGACATATGACCTTATATAAAAGTTAATACAACAAGCCTACAAAACTCAACACAGGTAACTCTCTCAATAACAACTCTTAACATTATCAGTCTTTAGCCTTTCCAATCTTTTTATTTACAGCTGCTGTGGTGTTTTTTCTCACCTTCCCTATATAAATATCAATAAAACCCTTTGAACTTTGTACTCTATGGATGTATACATTTCGGTGGATGTATGAAAGTCACCATTTATACTAATCACTTCTGCACATACATAACAGCTATAGCTGTTCGACATAGCTTTGCATACATTCAGTCTTACATTTGTGCAATGGTAGGTACCTGCCTATCACTCAGTACATCAAAGTAATATATATTTATTTATTAATATAATATTGCATGTGGATATAGACAATTCATGTCAGAAGCTGTGATTCCAAGTTAATAACATAATATTGTATGTGGATTTAGGTATGTATTTTATTTGATCTGGAAGAAATTTGTACCTCCGATCAATCTCAAATTTCAGATTATTGTGGAGCTCAGCAAGCTCTATTAAAATATCAATTAAAACAAGGTATTTACAAAAAACTGGTCAACATCCTAAAATGAAATTAACAGACGACACAAAGGAAATATGAAAAAGAAGATTTAGACAGTGTAAATGATGTATTTTAACAAAAACTCTTTGTTTTAATGCTGGGCCCACTTTTCTCTCTGAAACCCTCCATCGTCTGACTCATTTATTCTATCCCATGAGGCCCCACCTGTGTACCTCAACATTTGATGAGGTCGGGTTGAAAATTAACCCGACTAAAAAAACTAAGAATGTTTTAAGGTTTATGAATATTAAATAAACAAGTTTGGGGGGGGGGGGGGATAAAAATAAAAACTGGTAAAAGTTGGAGAAAAAATGGAGAGAGGATATAGGCCCTAGCCATGTCACAACTGAATGTTCAGTTGTGACATGCGACATAAAGTGGACATGTGGTGGGTGGTGGTATATGGTAGGGATACGCACAGATTGACTATCTGTGGGATTGACTATCTGTGGGATAGTAGCAATCTAAAAATCAGTATTTTTCTTAGGGAGAGTAGAGGTCCAATATTAGGAGATTATCTTTATGTACGAGTATCTTTGCTGCCCAAGGATGGTTGTTTAAACACAGCAAAACTTGATTAAAACAATATCATCGCTAAATTTATTTAAAAACGCCCTATATCATATGCAAATATAGTTCGCGTTATCAAGCGTACTGCAGGGGGATACTGTCATGACTGTCGGACGTAAAATGCTCGTTGCGGCTCTACGAGCATTTTTAATCGACGTTTTCTTGTACAAAGAGGGCTATTTTTCTTAATCCTTATAGGTGTAAGTTAATGCATGTAATACAATTATAAAAATATTGACTAATCCCAGTTTTTATCATAATTGAGGGCGCAGCCTCCAACACATCTCTTAGTGCCCCTTTAATACATAACTCTCTATAAAAATAGTCCACATTTCCATCTACAGGGTAGTCCTTATATGCAAATCCTCCCAGCAAACATGAGATTTTAACACCATTTCCTAAGGACTTATCCACAAGTTATTCATCACAATAGAAAAGCATAATTTATACATCATCAACTTTCAATAGAAACTACTGATGGTCACTTATCTGTCTTCCATCTTATAGCATGTTACACATGACTGAACTTTCGAGCCCAAACTACCTGCCATAGAGGTCACTAGCTAGCTATTCATTTTGGGTGCTAAATCTGGAAACCCTGTGCTACCTAGTTTTAGACCTTTAGAGAACTAAATTTTGTTATCCCTTATTTTCAGTAATCTACATTATTACTCTTAATTAGTTATCATGTAATGTGTTATTTACAAATGTTGTTCTAATCCCTACATAAGACCTGTAGGCCTAATGATAATACACTTTTAACATAGGTCTTATCATTACTTTTACTCAATTTAATGTGAGAAACTGGTCTACTTTACTATTCATGGAGGTCTCACATTTATATACCATCGTTTTGCTCATAAGACATCTGTGTGCATCTTATTCTTAGCTGTAGGCATAATCACAAAGTGTTTATTTACCTTTGTGGCCCAGGGTTGGAAACAGGGATCATGATGACTCACCCATACATTATCTCTATAGTCAATAAGTATGACCACACAAGTTAATAAAAATTATAGGGGGCGACATTTTAGCAATTTATATGGGGGTCTATTGATCTGACCGTTACATTTATATACCAAACAGAATATAGTAAACACGACGAATGTCGCAGATTTTGCAAAACTCTATCATTTGTTTTATATTATTTAAACCATTTCTCCACAATTGTAACAACATATGTGTTCATATTTTCATATCCAGATCTAATATACATTTTAAAGACATCTGTGTACAAATACTGATTCAAGATACATGAAAGCAGTTCATAGACTCTACCACAAGGCCTAAATCTGAATTCAAATGTCAACATCCCAGGATGTTGACAAAAAGCCATGAACAACCTTAAAAAGAAATGCTAAGCTTCTATTCATCATATTTCCTGGTTAAATTTTTATTATGAGGTATCGATTTAAATTGGATAAAAGACCCAAAAGGTATGTTTTGATGTAACGGGTCACATGTCACTATACACCCACTGAGCTTTTTTTTAAGATCGAGGGAGGTGCAAATAGGTGCTATTCTAGTTAGGCACAATTTATTAACGTCTTTCAATTAACTTTGAATACATTGTAATTAAAAATGGGTCTCAGTCAATGAAATTGATATCACATCAATTTAACTACTGGAATTGAAGTCAGGCATGCTGGTACTTATGTTCAAAAATATTTTTTTGGAATTAATTGTATAATTATGAAAATTAACCAATATCCTGTTCTTATATTTTTCAGCATGAAATATCAATCTGACAGAGAATGGGACTACATGTACTACATGTCCCCTCATGTGTGCAAGTACTGTACACGATGGTTTTACAATCTTACTAGATATCTGTGTCATATCAGACGTCATGAGAAGTGGATACGTCCCTACTGGTATAAGAACAAGCCTTCCCAAGAACAATCTACCGTGTTTGCCAGGTCCTTGATACATATTCACAGGAGTGAGACAGTGCCATTAGTTGCTATATATGTACATAAAGCTGGATTCGCACCCCCGGCTAACAACATAAACCATGAAAGTAGCAAGACTATACATGAAAGGATTCTAACCAAAGAGAAACCATATCAATGTAAATATTGTAACAAAAGTTTCTCAGCATCAAGTAGCAAATCCAGACATGAAAAGGTTCATACCCAAGAGATACAATATTACCAATGTGCATATTGCAACAAGAGCTTTTCTCATTTGGGTAACAAGAATAGACACGAAAGGATTCATACCAAAGGAAAACCATTCAAATGTAATTATTGCAATACCACTTTCTCAACATCAAGAAGCAGGACTAGACATGAAAGGAATCATATCAAGGAGGAACTATACAGATGTAAATATTGTAACAAGAGTTTCTCAACATCAAGTAACAAATCCAGACATGAAAGGGTTCATACCCAAGAGATACAATACCAATGTGCATATTGCAACAAGACCTTCTCTCATTTGGGTAACAAGACTAGACACGAAAGGATTCATACCAAAGAAAAACCATTCAAATGTAGTTATTGCAATACCACTTTCTCAACATCAAGTAGCAGGACTAGACATGAAAGGATTCATACCAAGGAGGAACTACTCGTATACAGATGTAAATATTGCAACAGGTGCTTTACTCAGTCTTATGACAAGACTGAGCATGAAAGGATTCATACACAAGAGCAACAATACCAATGTAAATATTGCAACAAGAGCTTTACTCAGTCTTATAACAAGATTAAGCATGAAAGGATTCATACACAAGAGCAACAATACCAATGTAAATATTGCAATAAGAGCTTCTCTCGGTTGGGTAACAAGAATCAACATGAAAGGATTCATACCAACTATCTATACCAATGCAATCATTAGAAAAGAAATTGTCTGATTCAAGTGTTAATAAATGTCAATTTTTTGTGTATCTTTATAATAAATGTCAATTTTTCGTGTATCTTAAAACTTGACTTTTAAAAGGATTCATACCATAAGAGAAACTGTACCAATTGTTTCAAAATATCTTGATAATTTTTGATAATTATTTATCAAAGAAAATGATAATTTTTTACCAAAGAAAAGAACGGTAGAATCAACACCAGATATACAATAAGTTTATTTTTCTCTATTGTGTACCGTACAGTTTCTTATGTTGTATACGGCAATTCATCTTTAATACAATGGTACATGAGGGTATATCAAGCTATGAAAATTTCGCCATTTATTGCGTACGTAACTCGAGGGGGGAGGGGGTAAAAAGTTACGTACGCTCTGTACGTAAGTGAAAATGGCGATAATTTTGGACGACCCTTTCATGCATGTAGGTAACAAGACTATCCATGAAAGGATTCATACCCAAGAGATACCATACCAGATTCATCATTGCCCGATGTTCCATCTTCGTATTCAAAGCGGTAGCACATGCATCGTTCCAGGATCATGAAATACCCCCTTTTTGACGGACAATTTTGCTAATTTGACCCTCTTTTTCGCAAAAAAGGGTGGACATTTCATCTGAAAATAATCCCCCTTTTTCAACATTGCTAAAATAGTCCCCCTTTTTCCGCTAAAACAAGGACACATCTGGTTAAAAAAAAAAGGATTCATACCAAAGAGAAACCATTCAAATGTAAATATAACAAGGATTTCTCATCAACAAGTAGCAAGACTAGACATGAACGGATTCATATACCATATAAATACCATGTAAATATTGTAACAATATATAGGGTTTCTAAACATCAATTTGCAACAGTTTCTCAGAAACAACAAACATGACTGCACATGAACGGGTTCTTACCGAAGAGAAACCAAATCATTGTAAATATTGCAAAGAGGTTTTGTTTTTGTTGTTTGTTTGTTTGGTGTGTTTGGGTTGGGTTGTGTAGTTTTGTTTTGTTTTTGAGGGGGGGGGGGGGGGGGGGGGGGGGGGGGGCGCAACTTCATATGAATAAATCTATACCAAATGAGTATAATAATAATTTAAACATTGATCAGAGCTTTGGAATACACCCTATATACATGTACAATGACCTTGATATTGAAAAAAATGAATTGATGTATAATAGGCCTAGCTATGCTTTAAAAAAAGTAAACATTTCCCAAACTCCCATATATAATTTTAAGACTGTAACTGTTTTAAACCGTAAACTGTGTGATTTGGCAAATGACCCTAAAAGACAATTACTGTAAAACGGGGGGGACATGGGGGTGAATAGGGACAAAAATGGGAAAAGTTTTTTAAATGTCACTCGGCCAGTTTGTGTACAGTAAAACGAGGTGAATAGGGACATGGGCACCCAGTTTTCGGTATAACGTTTCCCATTTTTGTCCCTATTCACCCCCATGTCCCTATTCATCCCTTTTTATGGTACCTAATCAATGTGTCTGCTCTGCTCATCATTAGGTGGTATCTTCAACAATATCATTTCTAGTAAATTGGGCTACATTTTCTCACTGTCTTACAACTTTTAAGGTAGCTGTATCGGCTATTACACCACTGCAGAAAAACAACTATTGTGCCAAATGAATAATATCTATACTTTTTATTTTGAGACCATATTAAAGACAAGTCTTTGCTCTACCTATTTGAGAACTTTCGGAGTAATTCGGATATTTCTTATGTTTTTCTTTATTTTTTGAAAATTCCCTAAATTTTTGGACATTTGAATATTTTCAGCCAAGTAGGAAACTGCTATGGGTCTGTCACTTTGGGGGATGGTTAATAAGCATATTACCTAAATTCTCTCGCCAGTTTTTGTGAATAAAGTGTTTACTTTTTGAGAAAATTATTTTTTTAGGGATTTTTTAAAGGCAAAAGTTCAAATTGACACAAAAAATACTAGAAACACTTTAATGGAAAAAGCTGGCGAGAGAATCTTCTAAATTGAAATACCTTTCATATGACACCTTGTTTGTTGAAATAGGAGCTATACTTCTCTTTAAAAATATTCACAAAGTTTGACTATTTAGTGTTTCTAGAAAAAATACATTTTTTTTGTTAAGTACTAACATTCCCACTCCATTCAATACATGTTATGATTGTAAATGTGGAAATAATTACATTAATCATTGTGCATTAGTATTTTGGCAAAAACATAATATAAAAAACAAGTTCATCCTAAGGATACAAAGGGTTAAAAAAATTATTTATAAATAGAGTGTGTTTTGAGAAAAGAAGCAATTTTGGGGAATTTGGCAACGTGCCAAAAACCTAACACACAGTAAGTCTATGGGGTTTTTTGAAAACAAAAAATTGCGCCGTTTGAAAACGGCTTGATGGAAAAAATTCAAAATTGGCATGTGAGTTTATTTTGTCAATACACACATCATGTATAATTTTGAAGCAAATCTGAGCATGATGCCGTAGCCGATACAGCTACCTTAACCACTATACTATGGTATACAATTGGATAGATCATGAAGTAACAGGTCTGTTACTTTCATGGATAGATTGAGCCCATGTATTGGTCAAGCTATGATTTTTTTTTAAATATTGGGCCAGACGCAGTCGAGCCTAATATTTTAAAATTCATAGGGAGACCATACATATTACATGGTATCCTCCTCAATATCCTCAATATAAATTAGGTTAAACAAGACCATATTTAGTGTAAAATGGCAACATAACCTGCATGCATCTTCTTTTCTTCATGCAACCCCTTAAAAATAATTAGGTTAGTAGTTTACCCCCTCTCAACGACAAACCTAAGACCCTTGGATTTTTGGCGCCAAAATGGATTCAAATGATCTCTCATCCTCTCTAAACAACTTATCCACTATCCTCGTGTATCTAAAACTGAATATTAGGACATTTGAGAGGGGTCTTAGTTTTTGGGTCTTAGGTTAGTAGTTTACCCCCTCTCAACGACAAACCTAAGACCCTTGGATTTTTGGCGCCAAAATGGATTCAAATGATCTCTCATCCTCTCTAAACAACTTATCCACTATCCTCGTGTATCTAAAATTGAATTTCAGGACATTTGAGAGGGGGTCTTAGTTTTTGGGTCTTAGGTTAGTAGTTTACCCCCTCTCAACGACAAACCTAAGACCCTTGGATTTTTGGCGCCAAAATGAATTCAAATGATCTCTCATCCTCTCTAAACAACTTATCCACTATCCTCGTGTATCTAAAACTGATTTTTAGGACATTTGAGAGGGGGTCTTAGTTTTTGGGTCTTAGGTTTTGGGTCTTAGTTTTTGGGTCTTAGGTTTTGGGTCTTAGGTTTTGGGTCTTAGGTCTTAGGTCTTAAGGTTAGTAGACACCCATTCACCAGCAGCAAAATTACAGCGCTTTGAGCCATTTGGAAAAGGCGCTATATAAATATTATTATTACACACAAGTCTTTGCTCTGTGGTAACAACCATGGTTTACAATAGATCATTGAGGATTTCGATTTCTAAAGAGGTCAAGTAGTATTCTTTTGTGATGGTGGATGTTTACAATAGGACTATAAGGCCAAAAAAAAAGAAGTTGTGTTGCCCTCACAAGCCTAAAATCGGGAAGGACGGCCGGCCGGATTTTTTTATATTTTTTAAATTTTTTAAATTTTTTTAATTTTAAATTTTACCAAATCAATGATTTTATACCTATTATTTCAGTCAACATGTGTGAAGATACTAAGGAAAACGCTTACTGGATGTAATTTCAATTCAATGGTGAATATTTTGGTTTCTTGCCAATCACTTTTCACAGATTGGAAGATCTTGAGAAAAAAATCTTGAAAAAAAATCTTGGAAAAAAAAATCTTGAAAAAAAAATCTTGAAAAAAACAACACTTTAACAAAATCTTTAAAAAAAGAGAAAAAAAGAGAAAAAAAATCTCAGAATTTTGACCCGGCCGGATGAGGGCAACACAACTATTTTTTTTTTTTGCCTAATGGATAGACCTATTTTTTATGTGGCTCAACCAAAATTGGGCTACATTTG
Organism: Ophiura sarsii; assembly: GCA_035610835.1. Taxonomy (NCBI): domain Eukaryota; kingdom Metazoa; phylum Echinodermata; class Ophiuroidea; order Amphilepidida; family Ophiuridae; genus Ophiura; species Ophiura sarsii. The sequence continues at coordinate 51,559,835 of CM069451.1, forward strand.
GCAGTGGCCAAAGGGCCCAGAATTTTTAGTTGGCAACACTGCATATAAAAACACCTCTGATAGTTGTACTCTAGTATCCATAGTTGTATGAGGTCACCATACATTACTACTACTATTGCTGGTGGCTGCACATTATAGATTGCTGTTTGATGATCGAAGCATTGCACACATTTATGTGTCTTATTTGTTATAATATCTGCATGTACATCAAAGTATCAATTTCTAGTTGATACATGTATTGCATGTGGATTTAGGTATGTATTTTCATTTGATCTGGAGGAATGGGGCTATCATTGACATGGACGATATCATTATCGACATGTCGTTATGCAAATTTGTAATCTTGGCACTAAATGATGCATATATAGTGCCGCCCACCGTAGCTACAACACTGGTCACATTAAATTGTATGAAATCAATACATTGCCAACATTCCAACAATGCAAGCCTTTAATTAGTCGTACGCTGGGCAATTTTTACGGAGCCTGTTATTTCCAAAAAATCGCATAGCCCGACGCTGGTGATTTGATCTTTGCAGCACCCTCGACTTGCTATCAATCATTTTGAGCTTATTACAGTTTTAACCATTAATTATAATTTATATTGCACTGTGCTGAATGCTGATTTTGTGTGTTTTCAAAGCTAATCTTTTGTACAAATATTGAACAGTACGGCTCCAGTACAATTTATCTGATGTTCAGGCTGTGACACGATTCGTAAAATCGCACAAAAATCAGTATCTGCTACAGCAATTGTCAGTGCAATTCATAATACTGAAGCAAGAGTATTACGTTGCTACTAGGGAAGTACAAGGGACTGTGTCACATGATCAAGAAATTACACACAAGTTGTCCGTAAAATGTATAATTCCAATTGTTGACCAACTTAGGGGTGGGGTCTTTACTCGCTGAACATGATCAACCATGTTAGAAGATGCTCAGACCCTCCGTAACAGCGCATATTTTTTTTCTCAAATAGTCATCGGGTAATTGCAAGAAAAACATGATTGCTTCATAAAAAAATTGTGATGTTTTACGAAATCGTGTGAAATCACGAAATCGTAAAATTTTGACATGGAGCCGTACTGTTGAACGTTAACTTGAAACTTACTACATGTAGTAGGTATAAACAAATTGTGCAGTACACCATGCCTTAAAAATAGCAACACCAGCACCTATTAAATGCAGCTCCTGGGTACCCGGGGCACTACGGGGAACTAGCCGGGACATGGCGGGGAACTCGGCGGCAATTTCTGCCCCGCTAGCCGGGAAGATGTCGGAGTACTCGTCGTGGAGTCGGAGGAGCCGGGAGTGGGGGCCCGGGGAACTTGTCGGGTACTTCGGCAGAGACTCGTAATCCGCATTTCATATTAAAACAATCGGACATCAATCAATGGCAATAGTCCTCTGCGTGCCGCCATCTTGGCCGTCAGCTACGCTGAAACCCCTGCACAGTACACGCACACGCTTATACTTTTCCATTTTCAAGAGTACAAGTTTTAAACTTGCCGTTTTGGTCAGAATAATGAATAAATAATTATGAAACTTCAGATTTCATCGCAAATTATATGTATACCAATAACAATCGATGAAAGAAAACCATAAGTATCGAAAAATGTGTTGTTTTTAAGGGCTGAAGTTGACTCAATTTCAGGCCTTAATTACGCAGGGAATTTCCTGACGCAAAAATCGCCAATTTTTTTAGGCAAAATATTATGGCATTTGATCTGAGAAAAGTTAGAATCTACCGATTTTTGCATTAAATAGAAGAGGGTTGTAGCTTCTATTTGGTACCTAAACGACTCAGAAAATCCTACGATAAGTATTTTCCCTGATTTTTTGAAATATTTACCGAGTTATTTGAAGGCGTTCCCAAGGTCGAATCTGAACGGTCGAACCCGCATTTGAACCGGAATTGAAAGTTTATTATTTTGCTGAAAAGTTGGTAACATGTAACCTTTCAGATCAAATGCCGTATCGATTTAACGCCCAACCGCTAAAATACCTATACCGCCACTGCATGCACTGCCCTTCCCTGTCTGGTACGGCGGTGAGTGGGCGCGATTACATGATGTAGGATACGTCCGTCAGTTGTCCATCAATACTGCACTGTCACGCTCATGAATATTACGTTAGCATCCCTTGAGGGCGCTACTGTGACAGGCTATCTGTGACGTTTGTGCAACGTGTTTCTGAAAATTAGCGATTGTTTTTTCTCGATGTCTTTTTCATTCCGATCGAATTTGGAAATACTAACTGTGCCTCAATGTTGTTAATTATCTGTTTATAATTCATAACCAATATTCTGCTAACTTTTATCACTTCAGAATGTTAATTACTGTTGATTTTTTACTCCATTGTCCATTTCGCGTCCCATTATTCCCACGTGTAAAATGCGTTGCAAGGCTGCATAATTTTGAACCCGTATGTAAAAATAAAACAAAGCACACACAGAGCGTGTTGCGGGCTGTTTGTCACATGCCGTTGACAACAAATACAGCTCAGAAACTCTTTTAATCTAAAATGATGATGCTGAGTCGCTATCTAGCACGGTGCTGACTGACTACGTACGGCGGGGACTTCGTCGGGAGGTCGGCGAGGACACGCACAATTTCCCCGGGGTATAGGGCCCGAGACTTCGTCGGAAACTCGTCATCAAATATTGCCCCGCATATAATCACCTTTTACTAATTGTGTATAAATGTTTAAGAAATATAAGTCCATCATACTTATCGATGCAGTTTGAATTTGTTCATAATAACCATTGTCATGTAACAAGAAATCACACATGTAATACTTTGGTTGTACCGAAATTTAAGTCGAACTCAGGTATGCGAACGTTTCATGTTAGGGCAGCATATGCCTGGAACAACTTGCCATCAACAATCAGAACCGAACTTGAGAATATGTCAGTGCAACAATTTAAAACAAAGATCCATGGAATTTAAATTTTGTTTTCTAAAGTATATTACAATTCTGCATTTCCTTGCTGAATTTATCTGATGGTTCTGTATATATTTATGTAAATAGTTGTTATATTCCATGTATATATATTGTAAATAATTATGTATTTTTCTCTGTGAAATGAGGGCCTGCTTGGAAAGCAGTGCTTGACACTGAAGCTGTTTACCCTCAATAAAGAAAGATTAAATAAATAATAATAATAGGGATAGGCACAATTTAGCCATACATATAGTTAACCAAATTCTTTCAACAACTTTTGAATATAGAGGGTCTTACAGAAAATTAAGAGAACTGGATTGAAATCACACCAAATTAACTACTGGAATAATCTTCTTTGGGATTTAATATGGTATAATTATAATGTGAATATTAACCAATATCATGTTCTTATATTTTCCCAAACAGCATGAAATATCAACCTGACAGAGAACAGAAGAACTATGTGTACTACTTGCCCCCTCATGTGTGCAAGTACTGTAAACGATGTTTTTACAACATTAATAGATATCTCTGTCATATTAGACATCATGAGAAGTGGATACGTCCCTACTGGTATAAGAACAAATCTTTCCAAGAACGATCTACCATGTTTGCCAGGTCCTTGAGACATATTCACAGGCGACAGACAGTACCATTAGTTGCCATGGATACAAATACAGCTGGATTCTCACACCCATGTAACAAGATTAACCATGAAAGTAGCAAGACTATACATAAAAGCTTTCATTCTAAAGAGGAACCATTCAAATGTGAATATTGTAACAAATGTTTCTCATCATCGGGTAACAAGACTAAACATGAGAGGATTCACACTGAAGAGAAACCATACCAATGTACATATTGCAACAAGAGTTTCTCATACGCCTGTAAGAAGACTGAACATGAAAGGATTCATACCAAAAAGAAACCATTCAAATGTGAATATTGTAACAAGGGTTTCTCAACATCGAGTAACAAAACTGTACATGAAAAGATTCATACCGAAGAGAAACCATATCAATGTACATATTGTAACAAGAGTTTCTCATACGCCCGTAGGAAGACTGAACATGAAAGGATTCATACCAAAAAGAAACCATTCAAATGTGAATATTGTAACAAGGGTTTCGCAACATCGAGTAACAAAACTGTACATGAAAAGATTCATACCGAAGAGAAACCATATCAATGTACATATTGTAACAAGAGTTTCTCATACGCCTGTAGGAAGACTGAACATGAAAGGATTCATACCGAAGAGAAACCATTCAAATGTAAATATTGTAACAAGGGTTTCTCAAAATCAAGTAACAAATCTGCACATGAAAAGATTCATACCAGAGAGAAACAATATCAATGTACACATTGCAACAAGAGTTTCCATCAGTTAGGTAACAAAACTACACATGAAAGGACTCATACCAAAGATAAAACATACCAATGTAATTATTGCAAACCATTCAAATGTGAATATTGTAACAAATGTTTCTCATCATCCAGTAACAAGACTATACATGAAAGGATTCATACCAAAGGGAAACCATTCATATGTAAATATTGTAACAAGGGTTTCTCAACATCAAGTAACAAATCTACACATGAAAGGATTCATACCGAAGAGAAACCATATCAATGTACATATTGTAACAAGAATTTTTCATACGCCTGTAGGAAGACTGCACATGAAATGATTCATAGCGGAGAGAAACCATACCAATGTACATATTGTAACAAGAGTTTCTCATATGCCTGTAGGAAGACTGCACATGAAATGAGTCATACCGGAGAGAAACCATACCAATGTACATATTGTAACAAGAGTTTCTCATACGCCTATAGGAAGACTGAACATGAAAGGATTCATACCGAAGAGAAACCATTCATATGTAAATATTGTAACAAGGGTTTCTCAACATCAAGTAACAAATCAACACATGAAAAGATTCATACCAGAGAGAAGACTAAACATGAAAGAATTCATACCGAAGAGAAACCATTCATATGTAAATATTGTAACAAGGGTTTCTCAAGATCATGTAACAAATCTGCACATGAAAAGATTCATACCAGAGAGAAACAATTATTGCAACAAGAGGTTCCATCAGTTAGATAACAAAACTACACATGAAAGGACTCATACCAAAGATAAAACATACCAATGTAATTATTGCAACAAGATTTTTTTCAACGCCAAATTACAAGGCTGATCATGAAAAGATTTGTACCAAAGAGAAACCATTCATATATTCAGACCGAAGGATTCATACCAAAGAGAAACCATTCAAATGTGAATATTGTAACAAATGTTTCTCATCATCCATTAACAAGACTATACATGAAAGGATTCATACCAAGAGAGCAGGCCCGTAACTAGGGGGGGGCGGGGGGGGGGGGCGGACGCCCCCCCCCCCCCCCCCAAATCTGAAAAAAGTCCTTTTTTTTGGTACCAATGTACCTTTTTTTGGTACCAATGTACCTTTTTTTGGTACCAATGTACCTTTTTTGGGTACCAATGTACCTTTTTTATGTGAAAACGCCCCCACCCACCCCAATTTTTCCGAAAAACGACCCATTTCCAATTATGAAAACGGTTTTTTTCGGGCCGTTTTGGACTAAAACATGTCCTAACCCACCCCCCCCCCCCCCCCCCCCTCTCAAAATTGTCTTATATGACTAAAAAAAAATTGGGGGCAACCTTTTACGATTTTTTGGGTACCAATGTACCTTTTCAAAAAAATACGCCCCCCCCCCTAAAAAAATCCTGCTTACGGGCCTGCAAGAGAGAAACCATTCAAATGAATATTGTAACAAGAGTTTCTCATCATCCAGTAACAAGACTAAACATGAAATGATTCATACAAAAGAGAAACAATATCAATGTACACATTGCAACAAGAGGTTCCATCAGTTAGGTAACAAGACTACACATGAAAGGACTCATACCAAAGATAAAACATACCAATGTAATTATTGCAACAAGATTTTTTCAACGCCATATACAAGGCTGATCATGAAAAGATTCATACCAAAGAGAAACCATTCATATGTAAATATTGTAACAAGGGTTTCTCAACATCAAGTAACAAATCTGCACATGAAAAGATTCATACCAGAGAGAAACAATATCAAGACAAGACTCAACATGAAATGATTCATACTGAGAAACCATACCCATGCAATTATTGCAACAACAACAACAAATTATTCGTTGAATTTTGTCCAAATATTTTTAAAAAAGGTCTCTGTAAGCTTGGAGTAATAGCACCAAAAAGAAATCGCATACCATAGCCTTTTTTCTAAAAAAAGAGAAAAAAAGAAAAACGCACAGCACTTAGCTTTTTTGCCAAATGTATCCGAGACAGATCTTCTTCTTTGTTTGGCCTTATGGATTTTTCTCTCATCTTTTCAGGATTTTAACTTTGTTTATTGTACTCTACAATAAAATAAAATTGGTCATGGTTCAGTGGTTTTAAATACTGAAAGAGGGTCCTAATTTGTATACACCCTGTTATGTCTGTACAGGGTGTATCAAAAAAAATAGGACACTTTTTCATGACGGTGTAATACTTGTTATAATCATTGGACCATGACCAATTTAGTCTCAATGTAAAGCTCAATTAATTATTATGAATATCCTGAAAATATGAGATCAATCCGATGATAAATAAGAAAATTAGCATCATTTGCGTAAACCATGTCATTTACTGGTTTGTACAATGGGATTTACATGTAGGCCTATAGACCAGTAAATAACATGGTTTACGTTTCAATATGTTACAATAATTATAAACATAGAAAATAATCTATCAGTCAATAGCAAAGATTAGTTTGGTAATCCATTTAATTCTGGCACAAATCAATACTGGCTAAATAATCCACAAATCAGATGCGTGCATATTATGTGCAAATTAAAAAAAAGTTCTCGAACCCACTGTAGATGGTTCATTAGCATAAGATATAGAATTGGTATAAATAGTGTGTGCGTTCATGTTACTAGATCTACTGTTACTGTGTGAATGACCATTGTACATACTACAAAATAGATTGCCTTGCCTAATAGCTAGGTCACAATTTCCTTAATCATTGATGGATTTTTCTCATCTTTTCAGGATTTTATCTTTATCGGTTGTACTTTACATTAAAATAAAAATTGGTCATGCTTCAGTGATTTAACAAGGATTTAAACCATCATCATGATACACCCTGTATAAATCTGGCAACATGCCTTAAATGGAACACACTTGACAAAAATAGGCTATTCAAGCCTCCCCCAATATTAGTATATTTATCAACCATCTTAAACGAATGTGTCAGTTGTAATTATCGATATCTTAAAATTCAATTTTTGTAATCTTGTTTGTATAGAAAGATTCAAGAATGTTATATTACAGTACAGCTCGAAATAGAGTGTACACTGACATTGCAATGATATTGCAATGACATTGCACTGACATTGCAATGACATTGCAAATTGTAATCCGATTAGTGCACTGTCATTGCAATGACATTGCAATGATATTGCAATGACATTGCACTGACATTGCACTAATGTGCGTTGATATTGTGCACTCTATTTCGAGCTGTACTGTATGTAATTTTATAGTTATTATATAAAATGTTAATTATATTGTCTTTATCACGGCCTCAGTGAAAAACAGCTGTTTTAAGTTGACCTATCGTTCGTGGATAAATAAGATGTATGTCAACCAAAACAGTAGGAACATTTCATTACCAAAAGTGTATAAACTGCATTTTTTAAAACATAAAATAAAATGCATTGATCAGTCATTGTTAAAATGTACAAATTGTTAGTCTTATTTATTTTTAAATTGATATGGAAATTATAATCGCTCGAATACTTCAAAATGCGACAGCGTCCGGGGCCGGGGGCGAAGGACCCTGCCCTGTCAACTCAGTAGTTAAGCACCCCAGACCCCTCAGGTTTGGTCGCACCAATAATAAATTGCTTCCAACAGGGCTGGACTGGTCACATAATTATAATACTGTAAACTACTTAATTTCATGAAGGATTTCTTTTCACAAGGATTTAATCGTTGACCAGTGCCCCATCATAAATTTTCTCAGTAGCCTTGAAATCAGGTGCCCTCATAATTTAAAATTTGAGCCCTGATGCATGATGACGATGTGTAACTTTATGGGCTCAAAGCCAGTGGCATTAATGAGATTGGATCAAGACTATTCTTTTCTCATGTCTGAAGGCTGACAGCAAAATTGTTAACTTTATTTGTTGGGAGTGGCTGTTTTTAATAATAATTCAACCAGCATGCTTATATAGGCTTTTTAAGCCTGGCCCGAGCAATTTGCTTGAGTCTGGTCCCTTCAGGACCCAAGCGTGTGTCTGTACGGACCGACCGTGTAAACAAACAAACAAACAAACAAACAAACCACAATTGGGCTACATTTTGTTGTGGGCTGCGGTCAGTTCAGTGGCAACACTGCATAAAAACACCTCTGATCATTGTACTCTAGTATTTATAGCTGTATACTGTTGGGTGCATGAAGGTCACCATTTATTTTAATATCATTGCTGCAGCAGATAACAGATTAATGCCGTTTGACAAAGCTTAGATGCGCATACATTTAGTTTTATTATATTAGTTGTACATGGGAATATCTGTACATGCATACATAATATGGTTATATCTGTACATGCATCAAAGTATCAATTTCAAGTTAAATTGCATGTTGATTTAGGTATGTATTATTGTATTTGATCTGGAGGAAATTATCACGTTAGGTTCCATCCTATTTTATTTAGTATTATAATGTGGAAACATTCGGACTCGATCGTTATGCTTAAAAAATATCATATTTAATAAAACGATCAAACGGTTAAGTCAGCAAATAGCAATAATGGGTCTTAAATTACACTCTCAATATCATATAGCCATGGTAGTACGGTATGTACCGTAATAGTAAGTCTTGTAATAATTAATGTTTATCGATACATATCATCATCTCTCTTTCGATATGTGTGATTGGTTATTTCTATTTCGCAGCAAAATGTCAAATCAAATTGAGGGAAAGTGTTAAACTTTTGGTCCAGTGGTCCGCCTGCCAGGCTTGTTTACGTATACATACACAGAACATCGCCGCGTTTCACCATTTTATAACCATCTAACTTTCACATATGGGTATTTCCACAGTAATGATACCTTTTCTTGTTTGTGGCTCTAAATCTTGTTTCAAAATGATTTTTTAGCTCATATTTGGCCAACACTACTGTAAAGTAGCAGGGAGATAGCGAGCAAAATTTCAGAATCCTAGCTTAATTTTGATTTTTTTTTGTACACAAACCCTATGGTAACGGTTGTAACATTTTTTTGACATATACATATGTTTCAACCGTTAACTTTTCAATTTTGACATACAAAATATATAAGGGGAAATCTTGAAAAGTTGACCATGTATGTGGGTTGTGCATATTTCAGTAGGCCATTTAGTAATGTTTGACATACAGAAATGTCACATTTCTGTATGTCAAACATTCAAAATTACATACTGAATGGCCTCCTGAAGCAGATATCAATTGTTAGGAGGGCTTTCCTTGTTTTTTGTAATTCAACACATTGAGGCTACCTGAATAATGTAAAAGGACTTTGAAATATTGTCATATTTTCGAATTTCATGACATTTTATGACATTTCGTGACTGTTTTTATAACGGTTGTAACATTGACATACGTTACAACCGTTACGCATTCGCAGAGTTCTCCACACCCTGATATTGATCAAAATTACCCCGAGTTGGTTTTGTTTCAAGTAATTGATATCCGTCAACTGAAGAAATAAGCACAACCCACATACATGGTCAACTTTTCAAGATTTAGCCTTTTATATTTTGTATGTCAAAATTAAAAAGTTAACGGTTGTAACATATGTATGTCAAAAAAATGTTACAACCGTTACCATAGGGTTTGTGTATATAAAAAAAATCAACATTAAGCTAGGATTCTGAAATTTTGCTCGCTATCTCCCTGCTACATTACAGTAGTGTTGGCCAAATATGAGCTAGAAAATCAATTTGAAACAACATTTAGAGCCACAAACAAAAAAAGGTATCATTACTGTGGAAACACCCATATATTTCTGCCAAAAAACTTAGTCTAAAAATGATATCACTATATGCCTTATTTATTCCTCTTTCTAACAATATTTATATGTCTGTCTGTCTGTCAAAGAATATCAGGTATATTAGCGTAACGCACTAGTTAAGCGACCAGTTAGCCGTGCACATGTAAATTCAATGGCCGATGCCTACTCCCATGTCTTTCATCTCGAAACCAAAAATTCTAGTACAATTTTGGTGATTGGCTAAATGAATTGACGCCGTCATGTTTTGACCAATCAGGATGTATTTTATATCAAAAGTTAAAGGCATTCATACTGGCTATCTCTATCAACATCTGCAACGGATTTATCTCGCTTTGTTTTGGAGATAAGGCTATAGAACGCTAAGTGGGTCAAATCTGCTGCGATTTTCACAAAATGGTTGCGTAAAATCTCTGAAATAGTGAACTTTCGTGGGAAAGAAAAAATTATTGACGGGACTGTATATTTTTTCTTATGAAGAATAAAAATAAGATAATAATAAAGAGAAAAATATAAACTTCATTATTCAGTTCCTGCAATCATTTTACAACACTTAAAAGGCAAATGGCCAGCGTAGAAGCAACACTTGGTGTAGGTATAACCCAGTATTCAATTTTAGGAAATCACCGATGATTTGGTATGTATTCACTGTTGACGGTTTAAGTTGCCATTGGAATTCATGTTTTGGATACGTCTATCTGTACCCTTTGTCAACACTTTAGGTGGTGACGATCGAAACATTCATGTGAGTACATTTACACTGGACTAGTAAACTGAACATTTCATACCAGAGTATAGATCAGGCCCGTCAGATGCGGGGGGGGGGGGGCGACGGTGGCGATCCTTTGAATTCTTTTGGGTTTTTTTAAGGTAAAAATTGCGTTTTTCTTAGTTTCAAATATCAATGATAGTAAAACTACTCATAAAACATTGACTACAGCGCTTTTTGGACTGCGAAATTTTGTGTCCGTGCAAAAAAATTTGATGTGCGAAATTGTTTGACTTCACCCCCCCCCCCCCCACCCCACCCCAACTTACATGAAATTCAAGAGGTGACTGACTTGGAAAACATTTGGGGCAACCTTTTACGAAAAAAACACCCTAGCTACGCCACTGCTTCCGGTAAAAAATCGTGAAAACGCCCCCCCCCCCCCCCCTTGGGCAAAAGTGTCTGACGGGGATGTAGATTACACAATTTAGCCATACATTATGGCAGTGACTGACAGTTATATTATAGATAGCCAAATTCTTTCAAAAACTGTTAAATAATATTGTAATAGAGGGTCTTTAATTAACCCTAACCCCACTACACCATACAAAATCATCCAAAATAAAACATCTCCACGCGCGTGCTGCTGCATTGGCTCGATTACGTCACCTATTGCAGGCATGTGGGCACGAAGTTTGTGCCCACGTATGCGCTGGGGAGTTAGCTCCGTTGATAGGGGCACAGACTGGGGTGCGGATGGTCCCGGGATCGAATCCCGGTGGGGGGTGCTCAGTGATTTTTCAGGTTTAAAAAATGGTACTTTTCCCCCTCCCCCCTAAATTATATGTATGTATTCATTCATTTATTTATCCATTTATTTGAAGCGATAATGAGTGGCTTCATCCTAATTCATTCTCTGCAAAATCACCCACAAATTAAGGCGTTCAATTGCACGTGGCTCATCGCTGTTGCGCTGCCGTGCGTTAGGGAGGCCCTTGCGTAATCACGTACTGTAGCATTTCCTCAGCTACACTGACATTATTTCACACAATGCACGAACGAGGCTGGGCATAAAATGCATCATAAATAGGATTTTACTTGCTATTTCGCCGAAATATTCGGGTACCGTAAAACGGGGTGAATAGGGACATGGGGGTGAATAGGGACAAAAATGTGAAAGTTTTTGAAATGTCTATTTTTTGTATTTGATGTATGCTATTTATTTTATTTTTTCCAAATGTTTAAAGAGCAATATAATAGTGTTCAGGAAATGGTTCAGTTGATGTGAAAGAACAAATGCGGAGCCCAGGGTATCGAAAATAGAGGTGTCCAAAAAAGCACTAAAAAAATGGTGTGGTCAAAACTTTCCTGCTCCTAACTGCATTATTTGAGCAAATGAGCTGGAAATGCACCAGGACCTAGCTTTTAAGGTTCTTCAACATACTCTTTGACATTGGTAATAAATTCTGAAAGGATTTCACATTTTAAGTTTTTTTGCATTTTTTCCGTAAAATCTGGGGTCAATAGGGACACCAACGTTTTTTAATGAAAATATTATACCCACTCCATATATTTTATTTTTTGAAAGAGCAATTTAAAGGCTTATTATGTGGACATAATATCATCTCAAAAGTTTGACTCATTTGGGTACAAGAAAACAATGGTCTGGATAAGTGTAATGTCCCTATTGACCCAGTTCTACGAACGCTTGATTGAAAGCTTCAATTTTGAGCTGTTATTTTGCCATTGTTGACCAGATATGTTCATATTTCTTGTTAAAACTGATACTATGACTTTAATATGTCATAAACCAACTCCAAAAGTGTGCCAGATATAATACTTCATGCTAATATTCCAAGAGATGAGGGTGCTATTTTGTTTTTACTAGTATTTTTCACATTTAATGACACATAATATTTATCTCCATATTTGTAGAATAGATAAACATTTATACTGGATTGTTACATATCAATTAGAATATAAAACTCAATTCAAAGAATAACATAATGTTATGATCTTCAAGCACCTAAATAACTCTTTACTTAAATCAGTCGAGTATTTATTTCCTTGTTAACTGACACGTCTAAGAAATATTGTTAAAAAATCATTTTGAATAGTTATAATGGTAAAAACTAATTAAAAGTGATTGTTTTGGTTTTCAAAACTCACTCATTATCCATATTCACCCATATGTAGAATAAAACAGGTAAAACTCTTCAAATCTAGTAATTTCCCTACCCAGAATAATGCTGTCCCTATTGACCCCGACGTTGGGGTGAATAGGGACACCGACCTTTGTGAGAAAAAAATATATACCCATCACATATTTTAAATTATTTATAGTGGCAGTTCAAAGACATTATAGGTGGACATAATAATATGTGCTAAAAAGTTTGGCTCATGAGGCTACATTGAAAAAACTACAATCTAGAGAGTGCTGAAACTGTCCCTATTCACCCCGTTTTACGGTATATTAGTTTTACTTGTTGCCCCAACATAAGTCAAATAAAAAAGTGAGTTCAGCTGGGTTCATAAAAGTGGGTTCACCAAACGGCTTAACCCGTTTAATTATGTGAATATTAACCAATCATGTTCTTATATTTTTCAGCATGAAATATCAACCTAACAGAGAACGGGACTCCATGTACTACATGCCCCCTCATGTGTGCAAGTACTGTAAACGATGTTTTTACAATCTTACTAGATATCTCTGTCATATCAGACATCATGAGAAGTGGATACGTCCCTACTGGTATAAGTACAAGCCTTCCCAAGAACAATCTACCATGTTTGCCAGGTCCTTGAGACATATTCACAGAAGACAGACAGTGCCATTAGTTGCCATACATGTAGATGTACATACACATACAGCTGGATTCTCACACCCAGCTAACAAGATTACCCATAAAAGTCAGGAGATTATACATGAAAGGATTCATACCAAAGAGAAACCATTCATATGTAAATATTGTAACAAGGGTTTCTCAACATCGAGTAACAAATCTGCACATGAAAGGAATCATACCGAAGAGAAACCATACCAATGTACATACAAGTATTGCAACATGCGTTTCTCATATCCCAGTAGGAAGACTGTACATGAAATGATTCATACCGGAGAGAAACCATACCAATGTACATATTGTAACAAGAGGTTCCATCAGTTAGGTAACAAAACTACACATGAAAGGACTCATACCAAAGATAAAACATACCAATGTAATTATTGCAACAAGATTTTTTCAACGCCAAATTACAAGGCTGATCATGAAAAGATTTGTACCAAAGAGAAACCATTCATATATATTCAGACCAAAGGATTCATACCAAAGAGAAACCTTTCAAATGTGAATATTGTAACAAATGTTTCTTATCATCCAGTAACAAGACTATACATGAAAGGATTCATATCAAAAGAGAAACCATTCAAATGAATATTGTAACAAGAGTTTCTCATCATCCAGTAACAAGACTAAACATGAAATGATTCATACAAAAGAGAAACAATGTACACATTGCAATAAGAGGTTCCATCACACTTATAACACTCGCCCATTGCTTGTGTGTTGGATTTCGATCACGACAGGAGCATGCGCAGATGCGACTTTTGTGTAAGTGGTCTGTGATTTTGTCAATATTAGATTTTTACTGTGATTTGTCGATCTGCATTAAATGCAAAAAGAAACAACGCCCCCGGGTGGACTTAAACCACCAACCTTTCGGTTAACAGCCGAACGCGCTAACCAATTGCGCCACGGAGGCGGTTATTTACTAAGCTATTTTGGTTTGTCATGTTCACCCGTACACTTCCCCGTACACTCCCTTGCAAATCCGGGCATCGTTTTTTCTCAAATGTTGCCTGAATATTGTTGTTGCTGTGTACTTAATAAATACATGTGCTGTCTGTTGAACTTGGAACCAACGTTTAATTTGAACTGTCTATTTTCAATAAAAAAATACTTCAATGCGGGAAAAAATTCACAAAAGCTCACAGACAACAAATAAGCACATCATTTTACTCGACCTAGAATTTCAAACCTACAAATTTGGCGTTCCGAAAATATCGATGATGTGAGTGACGTCATTTAATGAGCGGCGCCCTTCACGAATTAGCTCATTAGCATAATTTATGTCCGTGAAATGTATAATGCTGTTTGATAAGTGCATCAGTTAAGTAACAAGACTACACATGAAAGGACTCATACCAAAGATAAAACATACCAATGTAATTATTGCAACAAGATTTTTTCAACGCCATATTGATCATGAAAAGATTCATACCAAGGAGAAACCATTCATATGTAAATATAATTGTAACAAGGGTTTCTCAACATCAAGTAACAAATCTGCACATGAAAAGATTCATACCAGAGAGAAACAATATCAATGTACACATTGCAACAAGAGTTTCTCATTAACCAGTGACAAGACTCAGGGCCGTCAGACACTTTTGCCCAAGGGGGGTGCGTTTTCACCTAAACATTTCGTAAAAGGTTGCCCCAAATTTTTTCCAAGTCAGTCACCTCGTGAATTTCACGTAAGTGGGGGGGGGGGGGGGGGGATTTGAAGTCAAAAAATTTCGCACGTCAAAAACATTCGCACGGACACAAAATTTCGCAGTCCAAAAAGCACTGTAGTCAAGGTTTTATGAGTAGTTTTACTATCACTGAAATTTGAAACTAAGAAAAACGCAATTTTTACCCTAAAAAAAAGAAGAAGAGATTTTCAAGGGGGGTGCGTCCCCATCTGACGGCCCTGAGACTCAACATGAAATAATTCATACTGAGAAACCATACCCATGCAATTATTGCAACAACAACAATTGTTCGTTGAATTTTTACAAAATATTTTTTTTAAAAGGTCTCTGTAAGCTTGGATTAATAGCACCAAAAAGAAATCGCATACCATCAGTCAGATGCCAACGTTGAGTGAGTCTATTGTTGACGACGCGATTTTGTTTTCCCTGGTAAAGAGGATGTCAATCACGTGCAATTCATATGGCAAATGTCAGCCTTATACAAAATATACATTTAAATCAAGTTTAACGTCATGTGACTGAGTGGATCTTCACATAGGGGGAATAATAAAACATTACTCAATTATTTGATATGCTAAAGTCATGTTCGCAGGCACATTTCTGCTTTGAAATGCTATTTTAGCCGTACATGTTTTCTGTTCATTCTGGAAAAGAGGCTTACCAAAGTCCGTGTTCTTGACCCACTTATAGAAGAAAATAAACAGTATAGCCTTGTATTGTAAGGATCAACGGTATATCCTCCTACTATAAAAAAATGGGAGATGTGCAGTGACTCTATCGTACCAAGAATATTACTTGCAATATTATATATTATCAGCTTTATTGACCCAGTCTCGTCTGTAATAGTCTACGGTGCATACAATGTACTTGTTTGTCTAGACGCGCCTCTTTTGAAATGCTAATTAAGTGGCGTGACTGTTATACCAACGCTGTGAGACGTACACAGTTGGAAATGGGGGACGCCGTGTGTTTGTGCACGCAGAGACACATACGTAGACTGCGCGTGCAAGAGTGGAAGCAGACAGGGGCGGACTGGGACCTGAAAGCGGCCGTGGCAAAATAATTAAAGCGGCCCAGGCGCGTACCGCGGCATGTGAGCCAGGGGACAGAAGTATGTCGTCCCGGTAGTAGATTTTCGTAAAAGGTTGCCCCAAATTTTTTCCCAGTCAGTCACCTCGTGAATTTCACGTAAGTGGGGGGGGGGGGAGAGGCCCAACCGGCCCTGAGAGGCCCAGAAACAAGCGGCCCATGTGGCGATCGCCAAAACGCCACAGTGGCCAGTCCGCCCCTGGAAGCAGAGTAGGGGGGTCTGGTAATGTGAAAATTGTACAAACTCCGTGTTCTTGACTCACTTACGGTCATTTTAGAACAAAAACATGGGTTTTCATAATGTTCATATTATTAAGTGCCTGCTACACTACTTTTTATCAATCTGCAATGAAAATTTATTGGTGAATAAGTGCTTCGTAAAGTACATAATTTCGGAGTTTTTTCAGTTATAAAATACTTTCTGATGCTAAATTATTTTTATAAATTTAAATTCAGATGTTATTAAAATAGACCCTCTCCTTCAAAATGATACCAAACACGGCCTAATTGGATAACGAAATATGGTAAAAATCGAAAAAAACAAAACACCTATTTTTAATAAAAATGTGGCAAAGTGTCTGTGAGCTCCTGTGTGCGGGAAAACAAAACAAGCCCCTTTTTGCGTGCTTGACTACTGACTGACCATAGCCTTTTTTCTAAAAAAAAGAGTAAAAAAAAAATCGCACTGCACTTAGCTTTTTTGCCAAATGTTTCTGAGACGGACCGGACCTTCTTCTTTGTTTGGCCTTATGGATTTTTCTCTCATCTTTTTAGGATTTAAACTTTGTTTATTGTACTCTACAATGAAATAAAATTGGTCATGGTTCAGTGGTTTTAAATACTGAAAGAGGGTCCTAATTTGTATACACCCTGTTATGCCTGTATAAATCTGGCAACATGCCCTGAATGGAACACACTTGACAAAAATATTCAAGTCTCCCCCAATATTAGTATATTTATCAACCGTCTTAAACGAATGTGTCAGTTGTAATTATCGATATCTTAAAATTCAATTTTTGTAATCTTGTTTTATTACACTGTATATCATTCAAGAAAGATGTTATATTATGTAATTTTAGAGTTATTATATAAAATGTTAATTATATTGACTTTATCACGGCCTCAGTGAAAAACCGCTGTTTTAAGTTGACCTATCGTTCCTGGATAAATAATATGTATGTCAACCAAAACAGTAGGAACATTTCATTACCAAAAGTGTTATAAACTGCATTTTTTAAAACACAAAATAAAATGCATCAGTCAGTGTTAAAATTTACAAATTGTTAGTCTTATTTATTTTAAAATTGATATGGGAAATTATAATCGCTCGAATACTTCAAAATGCGACAGCGTCCGGGGGCGAAGGACCCTGCCCTGTCCAGGGGCGGACTGGGTCCTGAAAGCGGCCATGGCAAAATTATTAAAGCGGCCCTTTTTGACCATGTCGGTGTTTTCAAATTTTCGTAAAAGGTTGCCCCAAATTTTTCCTAGTCAGTCACCTGGTGAATTTCATGTAAGTGGGGGGGGGGGGGGGGGGGGGGGGCTTAGTAGAAATTTGAGTCCAAAACGGCCCGAAAAAATGCTTTACACAAGTGAGTAACCGGCCCTGAGAGGCCCAGAACCAAGCGGCCCATGTGGCGATCCCCACAACGCCACAGTGGCCAGTCCGCCCCTGGCCCTGTCCACCCCTGGCCCTGTCCACTCAGTAGTTAAGCACCCCAGACCCCTCAGGTTTGGTCGCACCAATAATAAATTGCTTCCAACAGGGGCTGGACTGGTCACATAATTATAATACTGTAAACTACTTAATTTCATGAAGGATTTCTTTTCACAAGGATTTAATCGTTGACCAGTGCCCCATCATAAATTTTCTCAGTAGCCTTGAAATCAGGTGCCCTCATAATTTAAAATTTGAGCCCTGATGCATGATGACGATGTGTAACTTTATGGGCTCAAAGCCAGTGGCATTAATGAGATTGGATCAAGACTATTCTTTTCTCATGTCTGAAGGCTGACAGCAAAATTGTTAACTTTATTTGTTGGGAGTGGCTGTTTTTAATAATAATTCAACCAGCATGCTTATATAGGCTTTTTAAGCCTGGCCCGAGCAATTTGCTTGAGTCTGGTCCCTTCAGGACCAAGCGTGTGTCTGTACGGACCGACCGTGTAAACAAACAAACAAACAAACCACAATTGGGCTACATTTTGTTGTGGGCTGCGGTCAGTTCAGTGGCAACACTGCATAAAAACACCTCTGATCATTGTACTCTAGTATTTATAGCTGTATACTGTTGGGTGCATGAAGGTCACCATTTATTTTAATATCATTGCTGCAGCAGATAACAGATTAATGCCGTTTGACAAAGCTTAGATGCGCATACATTTAGTTTTATTATATTAGTTGTACATGGGAATATCTGTACATGCATACATAATATGGTTATATCTGTACATGCATCAAAGTATCAATTTCAAGTTAAATTGCATGTTGATTTAGGTATGTATTATTGTATTTGATCTGGAGGAAATTATCACGTTATGTTCCATCCTATTTTATTTAGTATTATAATGTGGAAACATTCGGACTCGATCGTTATGCTTAAAAAATATCATATTTAATAAAACGATCAAACGGTTAAGTCAGCAAATAGCAATAATGGGGTCTTAAATTACACTCTCAATATCATATAGCCATGGTAGTACGGTATGTACCGTAATAGTAAGTCTTGTAATAATTAATGTTTATCGATACATATCATCATCTCTCTTTTGATATTTTCGCAGCAAAATGTCAAATCAAATTGAGGGAAAGTGTTAAACTTTTGGACCAGTGGGTCCGCCTGCCAGGCTTGTTTACATATACATACACAGAACATCGCCGCGTTTCACCATTTTATAACCATCTAACTTTCACATATATTTCTGCCAAAAAACTTAGTCTAAAAATGATATCACTATATGCCTTATTTATTCCTCTTTCTAACAATATTTATATGTCTGTCTGTCTGTCAAAGAATATCAGGTATATTAGCGTAACGCACTAGTTAAGCGACCAGTTAGCCGTGGCACATGTAAATTCAATGGCCGATGCCTACTCCCATGTCCTTTCATCTCGAAACCAAAAATTCTAGTACAATTTTGGCTGATTGGCTAAATGAATTGACGCCGTACATGTTTTGACCAATCAGGATGTATTTTATATCAAAAGTTTAAAGGCATTCATACTGGCTATCTCTATCAACATCTGCAACGGATTTATCTCGCTTTGTTTTGGAGATAAGGCTATAGAACGCTAAGTGGGTCAAATCTGCTGCGATTTTCACAAAATGGTTGCGTAAAAATCTCTGAAATAGTGAACTTTCGTGGGAAAGAAAAAATTATTGACGGGACTGTATATTTTTTCTTATGAAGAATAAAAATTAAAGATAATAATAAAGAGAAAAATATAAACTTCATTATTCAGTTCCTGCAATCATTTTTACAACACTTAAAAGGCAAATGGCCAGCGTAGAAGCAACACTTGGTGTACAAGTATAACCCAGTATTCAATTTTAGAAATCACCGATGATTTGGTATGTATTCACTGTTGACGGTTTAAGTTGCCATTGGAATTCATGTTTTGGATACGTCTATCTGTACCCTTTGTCAACACTTTAGGTGGTGGACGATTGAAACGTTCATGTGAACCCTTTGTCAACACTTTAGGTGGTGACGATTGAAACGTTCATGTGAGTACATTTACACTGGACTAGTAAACTGAACATTTCATACCAGAGTATAGATCAGGCCCGTCAGATGCGGGGGGGGGGGGTGGGGGGGGGGGGCGACGGTGGCGATCCTTTGAATTTTTTGGGGTTTTTTTAAGGTAAAAATTGCGTTTTTCTTAGTTTCAAATATCAATGATAGTAAAACTACTCATAAAACATTGACTACAGCGCTTTTTGGACTGCAAAATTTTGTGTCCGTGCAAAAAATTTGATGTGCGAAATTGTTTGACTTCACCCCCCACCCCAACTTACATGAAATTCACGAGGTGACTGACTTGGAAAAAATTTGGGCAACCTTTTACCGAAAAAACACCCTAGCTACGCCACTGCTTCCGGTAAAAAAATCGTGAAAACGCCCCCCCCCCCCCCCCCCCCCCCTTGGGCAAAAGTGTCTGACGGGGATGTAGATTACACAATTTAGCCATACATTATGGCAGTGACTGACAGTTATATTATAGATAGCCAAATTCTTTCAAAAACTGATAAATAATATTGTAATAGAGGGTCTTTAATTACCCTAACCCCACTACACCATACAAAATCATCCAAAATAAAACATCTCCACGCGCGTGCTGCTGCATTGGCTCGATTACGTCACCTATTGCAGGCATGTGGGCACGAAGTTTGTGCCCACGTATGCGCTGGGGAGTTAGCTCCGTTGATAGGGGCACAGACTGGGGTGCGGATGGTCCCAGGATCGAATCCCGGTGGGGGGTGCTCAGTGATTTTTCAGGTTTAAAAAATGGTACTTTTCCCCTCCCCCTAAATTATATGTATGTATTCATTCATTTATTTATCCATTTATTTGAAGCGATAATGAGTAGGCTTCATCCTAATTCATTCTCTGCAAAATCACCCACAAATTAAGGCGTTCAATTGCACGTGGCTCATCGCTGTTGCGCTGCCGTGCGTTAGGGGAGGCCCTTGCGTAATCACTTACTGTAGCATTTCCTCAGCTACACTGACATTATTTCACACAATGCACGAACGAGGCTGGGCATAAAATGCATCATAAATAGGATTTTACTTGCTATTTCGCCGAATATTCGGGTACCGTAAAGCGGGTGAATAGGGACATGGGGGTGAATAGGACAAAAATGTGAAAGTTTTTGAAATGTCTATTTTTTGTATTTGATGTATGCTATTTATTTTATTTTTTCCAAATGTTTAAAGAGCAATATAATAGTGTTCAGGAAATGGTTCAGTTGATGTGAAAGAACAAATGCGGAGCCCAGGGTATCGAAAATAGAGGTGTCCAAAAAAGCACTAAAAAATGGTGTGGTCAAAACTTTCCTGCTCCTAACTGCATTATTTGAGCAAATGAGCTGGAAATGCACCAGGACCTAGCTTTTAAGGTTCTTCAACATACTCTTTGACATTGGTAATAAATTCTGAAAGGATTTCACATTTTAAGGTTTTTTTGCATTTTTTCCGTAAAATCTGGGGTCAATAGGGACACCAACGTTTTTTAATGAAAATATTATACCCACTCCATATATTTTATTTTTGAAAGAGCAATTTAAAGGCTTATTATAATGTGGACATAATATCATCTCAAAAGTTTGACTCATTTGGGTACAAGAAAACAATGTCTGGATAAGTGTAATGTCCCTATTGACCCAGTCTACGAACGCTTGATTGAAAGCTTCAATTTTGAGCTGTTATTTTGCCATTGTTGACCAGATATGTTCATATTTCTTGTTAAACTGATACTATGACTTTAATATGTCATAAACCAACTCCAAAAGTGTGCCAGATATAATACTTCATGCTAATATTCCAAGAGATGAGGGTGCTATTTTGTTTTTACTAGTATTTTTCACATTTAATGACACATAATATTATCTCCATATTTGTAGAATAGATAAACATTTATACTGGATTGTTACATATCAATTAGAATATAAAACTCAATTCAAAGAATAACATAATGTTATGATCTTCAAGCACCTAAATAACTCTTTACTTAAATCAGTCGAGTATTTATTTCCTTGTTAACTGACACGTCTAAGAAATATTGTTAAAAAATCATTTTGAATAGTTATAATGGTAAAAACTAATTAAAAGTGATTGTTTTGGTTTTCAAACTCACTCATTATCCATATTCACCCATAATGTAGAATAAAACAGGTAAAAACTCTTCAAATCTAGTAATTTCCCTACCCAGAATAATGCTGTCCCTATTGACCCCGACGTTGGGGTGAATAGAGACACCGACCTTTGTGAGAAAAATATATATACCCATCACATATTTTAAATTATTTATAGTGGCAGTTCAAAGACATTATAGGTGGACATAATAATATGTGCTAAAAAGTTTGGCTCATGAGGCTTGAAAAAACTACAATCTAGAGAGTGCTGAAACTGTCCCTATTCACCCCGTTTTACGGTATATTAGTTTTAGTTGTTGCCCCATTACATAAGTCAAATAAAAAAGTGAGTTCAGCTGGGTTCATAAAAGTGGGTTCACCAAACGGCTTAACCCGTTTAATTATGTGAATATTAACCAATCATGTTCTTATATTTTTCAGCATGAAATATCAACTTAACAGAGAACGGGACTCCATGTACTACATGCCCCCTCATGTGTGCAAGTACTGTAAACGATGTTTTTACAATCTTACTAGATATCTCTGTCATATCAGACATCATGAGAAGTGGATACGTCCCTACTGGTATAAGTACAAGCCTTCCCAAGAACAATCTACCATGTTTGCCAGGTCCTTGAGACATATTCACAGAAGACAGACAGTGCCATTAGTTGCCATACATGTAGATGTACATACACATACAGCTGGATTCTCACACCCAGCTAACAAGATTACCAATAAAAGTAAGGAGATTATACATGAAAGGATTCATACCAAAGAGAAACCATTCATATGTAAATATTGTAACAAGGGTTTCTCAACATCGAGTAACAAATCTGCACATGAAAGGAATCATACCGAAGAGAAACCATACCAATGTACATACAAGTATTGCAACATGCGTTTCTCATATCCCAGTAGGAAGACTGTACATGAAATGATTCATACCGGAGAGAAACCATACCAATGTACATATTGTAACAAGAGGTTCCATCAGTTAGGTAACAAAACTACACATGAAAGGACTCATACCAAAGATAAAACATACCAATGTAATTATTGCAACAAGATTTTTTCAACGCCAAATTACAAGGCTGATCATGAAAAGATTTGTACCAAAGAGAAACCATTCATATATATTCAGACCAAAGGATTCATACCAAAGAGAAACCTTTCAAATGTGAATATTGTAACAAATGTTTCTTATCATCCAGTAACAAGACTATACATGAAAGGATTCATATCAAAAGAGAAACCATTCAAATGATTATTGTAACAAGAGTTTCTCATCATCCAGTAACAAGACTAAACATGAAATGATTCATACAAAAGAGAAACAATGTACACATTGCAATAAGAGGTTCCATCACACTTATAACACTCGCCCATTGCTTGTGTGTTGGATTTCGATCACGACAGGAGCATGCGCAGATGCGACTTTTGTGTAAGTGGTCTGTGATTTTGTCAATATTAGATTTTTACTGTGATTTGTCGATCTGCATTAAATGCAAAAAGAAACAACGCCCCCGGGTGGACTTAAACCACCAACCTTTCGGTTAACAGCCGAACGCGCTAACCAATTGCGCCACGGAGGCGGTTATTTACTAAGCTGTTTTGGTTTGTCATGTTCACCCGTACACTTCCCCGTACACTCCCTTGCAAATCCGGGCATCGTTTTTTCTCAAATGTTGCCTGAATATTGTTGTTGCTGTGTACTTAAATACATGTGCTGTCTGTTGAACTTGGAACCAACGTTTAATTTGAACTGTCTATTTTCAATACAAAAATACTTCAATTCAGGAAAAATTCACAAAAGCTCACAGACAACAAATAAGCACATCATTTTACTTGACCTAGAATTTCAAACCTACAAATTTGGCGTTCCGAAAATATCGACGATGTGAGTGACGTCATTTAATGAGCGGCGCCCTTCACGAATTAGCTCATTAGCATAATTTATGTCCGTGAAATGTATAATGCTGTTTGATAAGTGCATAAGTTAAGTAACAAGACTACACATGAAAGGACTCATACCAAAGATAAAACATACCAATGTAATTATTGCAACAAGATTTTTTCAACGCCATATTGATCATGAAAAGATTCATACCAAAGAGAAACCATTCATATGTAAATATAATTGTAACAAGGGTTTCTCAACATCAAGTAACAAATCTGCACATGAAAAGATTCATACCAGAGAGAAACAATATCAATGTACACATTGCAACAAGAGTTTCTCATTAACCAGTGACAAAACTCAGGGCCGTCAGACACTTTTGCCCAAGGGGGTGCGTTTTCACCTAAAAAATTCGTAAAAGGTTGCCCCAAATTTTTCCAAGTCAGTCACCTCGTGAATTTCACGTAAGTGGGGGGGGGAGTTGAAGTCAAAAAATTTCGCACGTCAAAACATTCGCACGGACACAAAATTTCGCAGTCCAAAAAGCACTGTAGTCAATGTTTTATGAGTAGTTTACTATCATTGAAATTTGAAACTAAGAAAAACGCAATTTTTACCCTAAAAAAAAGAAGAAGAGATTTTCAAGGGGGGTGCGTCCGCACCCAACGCACCCCCCCCCCCCCCCCCCCATCTGACGGCCCTGAGACTCAACATGAAATAATTCATACTGTGAAACCATACCATGCAATTAATGCAACAACAACATTGTTCGTTGAATTTTTACAAAATATTTTTTTAAAAGGTCTCTGTAAGCTTGGATTAATAGCACCAAAAAGAAATCGCATACCATAGCCTTTTTTCTAAAAAAAAGAGAAAAAAAGAAAATCGCACAGCACTTAGCTTTTTTGCCAAATGTTTCTGAGACGGACCGGACCTTCTTCTTTGTTTGGCCTTATGGATTTTTCTCTCATCTTTTTAGGATTTTAACTTTGTTTATTGTACTCTACAATGAAATAAAATTGGTCATGGTTCAGTGGTTTTAAATACTGAAAGAGGGTCCTAATTTGTATACACCCTGTTATGCCTGTATAAATCTGGCAACATGCCTTGAATGGAACACACTTGACAAAAAAATTCAAGTCTCCCCCAATATTAGTATATTTATCAACCGTCTTAAACGAATGTGTCAGTTGTAATTATCGATATCTTAAATTCAATTTTTGTAATCTTGTTTTATTACACTGTATATCATTCAAGAAAGATGTTATATTATGTAATTTTAGAGTTATTATATAAAATGTTAATTATATTGACTTTATCACGGCCTCAGTGAAAAACCGCTGTTTTAAGTTGACCTATCGTTCGTGGATAAATAAGATGTATGTCAACCAAAACAGTAGGAACATTTCATTACCAAAAGTGTATAAACTGCATTTTTTAAAACACAAAATAAAATGCATCAGTCAGTGTTAAAATTTACAAATTGTTAGTCTTATTTATTTTTAAATTGATATGGAAATTATAATCGCTCGAATACTTCAAAATGCGACAGCGTCCGGGCCGGGAGCGAAGGACCCTGCCCTGTCAACCCAGTAGTTAAGCACCCCAGACCCCTCAGGTTTGGTCGCACCAATAATAAATTGCTTCTGACAGGGCTGGACTGGTCACATAATTATAATACTGTAAACTACTTTAATTTCGTGAAGGATTTCTTTTCACAAGGATTTAATCGTTGACCGGTGCCCCATCATATATTTTCTCAGTAGCCTTGAAATCAGGTGCCCTCATAATATAAAATTTGAGCCCTGATGCATGATGACGATGTGTAACTTTATGGGCTCAACCACAATTGGGCTACATTTTGTTGTGGGCCGCAGTCAGTTGGCAACACTGCATAAAACACCTCTGATCATTGTACTCTAGTATTTTATAGTTGTATACTGTTGGGTGCATGAAGGTCACCATTTATTTTAATATCATTGCTGCAGATAACAGATTAATGCCGTTTGACAAAGCTTAGATGCGCATACATTTAGTTTTATTATATTATAGTTGTACATGGGAATATCTGTACATGCATACATAATATGGTTATATCTGTACATGCATCAAAGTATCAATTTCAAGTTAAATTGCATGTTGATTTTTAGGTATGTATAATATAATAAATTATTGTATTTTGATCTGGAGGAAATTATCATGTTATTGTTATGTTCCATCCTATTTTATTTAGTATTATTAATGACGTGGAAACATTCGGACTCGATTGTTTATATGCTTAAAAATATCATATTTAATAAAACGATCAAACGGTTAAGTCAGCAAATAGCAATAATTTGGGTCTTAAATTACACTCTCAATATCATATAGCCATGGTAGTACGGTATGTACCGTAATAGTAAGGCCAAAAGGGTTTAGATCGCGAGCGATCTGAAAAAGGGTACCTGGCTGCTGAAAATTAGTAACTCCCACAATACAGCACGGTCGATACCTTAAAAATACACTACAACAACTACACTGGTTCCCTGACCTGAGCCCTTTGCTCCGATCCGGAAAAATCTCCGCTAACCTACATGTATGGTTAGTGTCGGGCTGTGTGTGTGGAAGACCATAAGCGCAGGGAACCAGCGTATACAACAACAAGTACCGTATACACTATACGAAAAATATTATTTGTAAATAAATCTTCACTTGATTCTGTTCCGTGCTCACAGTGTCAAGCGGGGCCGAAGGCACCGTATGCGGATAGCCCGCCGCTAGGCGCTAGTAAGAAAAGGAGCCGCAGGTCGCCTGCGGCAGAGGCGACTAAACCCGGCTTGTTACGAACCGATTTAAGTTAGGTCCAATTTAGATGAGCCCGCCGCAGGCGCGATACGGTCTACCAACCGACCCGTGTAGAATTTGCGAACTCAACCCCTATTTTGCGCGAACTCTACCCCTATCGTAGAGGGCGCTGTTGTACCTAGGATGCGTGTTTTTTTCAGCAAGCTAGATGGTTCGCCGCCAAAAATATGCGATCTCTACCACTATCGCAATAGTAAGTCTTGTAATGTAATGTTTATCGATACATATCATCTTTCTTTCGATATGTGTGATTGGCTATTTCGCAGCAAAATGTCAAATCAAATTAAGGGAAAGTGGCAAACTTTTGGTCCAGTGGTCCGCGGCTGCCAGGCTTGTTTACGCATACACACACACAAAACATCGCCGCGTTTCGCCATTTTATAACCATCTAACTTTCACATATATTTCTGCCAAAAAACTTAGTCTAAAAATGATATCACATTTATTCCTCTTTCTAACAATATACACTGAGCCAAAAAAGAAACTTATTAAAAAAAAGAAGCTTATAAAATTTTAACAGATCACCAAATAAAATTCTGTGCATGAAAATGTACCAAATTTGGATACAATATTACTGCAATGTATTGCTTCAAATGGCAGTCAATAACCAATTGTTTGCTTCAATGACACAAGAGAAATGTGTACTGACCCTATGGTGATCCGTTAAAATTGTATAAGTTTCTTTTTTGGCTCAGTGTATAGCGTAACACACTAGTTAAAGGTATATTATGTGATCTTTCCAGGGAACGCCCTCAACATCGAAAAAAAAATTAAAAGAAGATTTTCTTGCAGATTTACATTTCTGATCATAAATCGTACATACATTCCAAGTTACAGGGCGATACGATTCTTAATTACTTCAAAATCATGATTTTAGAGTGAAAATAAACTGTCGGATAACTCCGACAGTTTATATTTTTACTCTAAATTCACTTTAAAACCATGATTTTGAGGTAATTAGGAATCGTATCGCTCTGTAACTTGGAATGTATGTATGATTTATGATCAGAAATGTAAATCTGCAAGAAAATCTACTTTCTAAAAAAAATAATGAATAGAGGGCGCTATCTGGAAAAGATCACATAATATGCCTTTAAGCGACCAGTGAGTCGTGCACATGTAAATTCAATGGCCGATGCCTACTCCCATGTTTTTCATCTCGAAACCAAAAATCCTAGTACAATTTTGGTGATTGGCTAAATGAATTGACGCCGTCATGTTTTGATCAATCAGGATGTATTTTATATCAAAAGTTAAAGGCATTCACTGGCTATCTCTATCAACATCTGCAACGGATTTATCTCGCTTTGTTTTGGAGATAGGGCTATAGAACGCCAAGTGTAGGTATATACAAGTAAAATTTCAACATCAACTAAACAAGTTGAGACTGGGCTCAAATTAAAGAGCTCATTTAAACTAAGAAAAATAATTTTGAATGAGGTCAATTCAATATTCCGTTGCGGAGATATGATCATTTGAATGTCGTGGAAATTCAGCCAAATAAGTGCCAAAAACATGTGTAAACCTACAGCATCAGATTTCCAATGAATGTTGTATAAATGGGCTGTTTTGGTATGCAAATGTTACATTTGATAACCTATTAACTTTAAAAGTAACTGGTGTGCACCGGCAATTAATAAAGGAACTATGTCACAATTCGAACCGGACAATTTTTTGCAAGAAAAATGCGTAAAAACCCGCAATTTGACCGAAAAGAGCCCAATTTAGTATAAAAGCACCCAAAATAAAATGAAAATGAGCCCAATTCGATCCTAAATCATCAAAATGAACTAAAAAACAGCAAAAGAATGTACATAATGCATTAATTTAACTGTAACATACATCTAATCTGTTTGTTAACCCTAACCCCCCTGAGTGCTAAAAAATGCTAATCCAAAGTCCCTCTCCAAACGCATGCGCCGTCCGTTTTCGATGACGTAGTCAACCGAGCCTATATAATGAGTGCAGTATACTGCACGAATGTGTAGCTGAGGGCCGTGGCTTAGTGGTGGAAGGTGGGGCTTGAGAACGGAGGGTCCCCGGATCGAATCCCGGCAGGTTCCCGGAGATTTAGTTGGTGTTTTTTCCTCGAAAATTGTGATCCCGGTCAAAAATCCTAAACCGGGGTTAGGGTTATGGCACAAGACATTGGAAAAACAATTACATTGATTATAAATAACCCTAAAAGTCTTTAAAACACCTACAATTGAGAAAGAAGCCCAATTTAAGTGTAAAGTAGCCCAATTTGATCAAAAGTACCAACAATTTGATTGAAATGTAGCCCAAATTTAACCAAAAAGTACATAATTTGAACACACAAAAATCCAATCTGTTTAACACCTAACACTGTACATATAAAAAGATAAACATTATTTCATCTTCACTGAAAATGCACCCAATTTGTGATGCAAAGCAGCCCAATATGAACCTTTTATAAGTACTAGCGGAATGCCCGTCCTTCGGACGGGCTCTCCCGCTAGGAGTAGGGCCTGCCAGATAGAACACCTACAACTGAAACAAAACATAGGCCTAAGTGTTGGAAAATTTATAACGAAACACACAGGAATAGAACCCCCGCCCGCCCACGCCCCGTGGCATATTTCAACTCCAAGGCCTAAACCCGAACCATCTCCCGTAGCCCACCAGTCACTACCCGGCACCCTGCCCCGCCCCGCCCGCCCGATCCGTTACGCAATTTAGCATCACATTTCTTCATTAACCCACTGCCTCCCAAACCACATTATACCCCCCCCCATTCATCACCGCCCCCCGCCCCGCCCGGCATATCTCAACCCAAGGCCTAAAGTTCCTGTCCCGCGGCTTATATATCTCAACGCCAAGGCCTAACCTTAACCATCTCCCGTAGCGCGGCGTATTTCTACAATATTTGTCCGCCAGCGTGTCGCATACAGTATCAAATCACACATCCGACACCATGTTACGTAATTTAGATTCACCATATCATGTTGTTTTATCAGAAACCACATTATTATACCTTATGACCCGCTGCCCCCCCCCCCCCCCCCCCCCCCCCCCCCCCCCCCCCCCCCGCCCGCCCTGCCGTCCCCGCGCCTCCGCCCGCCCCGTGGCTTATCTCAACCCCAATGCCTAAACCATAACCAACCCCGTGTGGCGCAGCGTATTTCTACAATATTTACCCGCCCGCGTGTGTAGGGGTGCGTGGGTGTAGTGCGTGTGCGCGTTTATTTTGCATGGCGCAATGCGACGCGTTATGTGCTACGCGCCGACTGCATGGTTACAGTGTACCCAGAGAAAAACAAACATGAAATAGTCTCAAAAGCCGGGCTGAAAAGGCCCTAAATTGCCATAATTTTGCTCATATCTCGGTCAATTCTGTACGGTTTTCGGTATTTTATTATCGCTGACTGACGTTGAGTAACGTACGTCCGGTAGTACGGGTGGTGGTGTGGGGGTGGGGGGGGGGGGGGTGGTGGTGTGGGGGTGGGGGGGGGTGGTGGTGTGGGGGTGGGGGGGGGGGGGGAGTGGTGGTGTGGGGGTGGGGGGGGGGAGTGGTGGTGTGGGGGTGGGGGAGGGGTGGTGGTGTGGGGGGTGGTGGTGTGTGGGGGGTGGGGGGCAAGGTAAATGAAAAATTGGGCAGAGGTTCCCCCTCTATGCCATAGCCATTTTCATTGATACACACATATTGAATGTGTTACCATGCAATTTTGAGTATCAACAACTATTAAAAAGTGTAGGGTGGGGGTGGCCCCACCCCCAAATGTATTGAAATAAGCTTGCTTACTTTTATTATTTATTTCAAGTATAGTAGACCCTAAAAGTAAACACAAAAAAGTGGAAATTTAATACACAAATGAAAACTAATTCATTTAGCCTATACTGCACTGCATTTGCAACCTGACTCAGTGTTGCCAATAATGTAAACATCGCGAAATTTAAAGGGCGCAGAATTTGGAATTTTGAGTAATCACTTCCCACTGTTATGTGTTTTCCGAGTTTTGCCCACATTTTTAAGCTTACTAAGTTTACATTTTTAGTTTCCTTACAAATTATTCTTTCTGCGGGTTAAAAGTCCCGTCACGCGGGTCCATGATAAAGTTGAGAAATTTCATGTCAAAGTTGGGTCAAAATGATTTTGTCGGCTAACGTTCACGATCTCGCAAAAGTCAGTAGCCCACGGCGATTAAAAATTTATTGTGAAGGAAGTTTGAAGTCTGAACTTCGCCGGAAAAAAATCTTAGTGATGGGCAATGTTTATTTTTTTAGTAATCTTATTTTTCCTACACCTGTGTGTATCGCCAATGGGAAGCTAGAAAAACAAAGATGGCGGCCGGTCCGCGCACTTTGCCCATGCCTATATGGCTGACACGAACAGTCGCGAGAGTGCGAGATTCGTATGTACCTACCAAGTGGGTCAAATCTGCTGCGATTTTCACAAAATGGTTGCGTAAAATCTCTGAAATAGTGAACTTTCGTGGGAAAGAAAAAATTATTGACGGGACTGTATATTTTTTCTTATGAAGAATAAAAATAAGATAATAATAAAGAGAAAAATATAAACTTCATTATTCAGTTCCTGCAATCATTTTACAACACTTAAAAGGCAAATGGCCAGCGTAGAAGCAATACTTGGTGTACAAGTATAACCCTGTATTCAATTTTAGGAAATCACCGACGATTTGGTATGTATTCACTGTTGACGGTTTAAGTTGTCATTGGAATTCATGTTTTGGATACATTGTACGTCTATCTGTACCATTTGTCAACACTTTAGGTAGTGGTGACGATCGAAACGTTCATGAGAGTACATTTACACTGGACTAGTAAACTGAACATTTCATACCAGAGTATAGATTACACAATTTAGCCATGCATTATGGCAGTGACTGACAGTTATTATAGATAGCCAAATTCTTTCAAATTTTTAAAAATAATATTGTAATAGAGGGTCTTTAATTAACCCTAAATCCACTACACCATACAAAATCATCCAAAATAAAACATCTCCACGCGCGTGCTGCTGCATTGGCTCGATTACGTCACCTACCGCAGGCATGTGGGCACGAAGTTTGTGCCCACATATGCGCTGGGGAGTTAGCTCCGTTGATAGGGGCACAGACTGGGGTGCGGATGGTCCCGGGATCCGGGACCGAATCCCGGTGGGGGGTGCTCAGTGATTTTTCAGGTTAAAAAAATGGGACTTTTCCCCCCTCCCCTAAATTATATGTATGTATTCATTCATTTATTTATCCATTTATTTGAAGCGATAATGAGTGTGGCTTCATCCTAATTCATTCTCTGCAAAATCACCCACAAATTAAGGCGTTCAATTGCACGTGGCTCATCGTTGTTACGCTGCCGTGCGTTATGGAGGCCCTTGCGTAATCACGTACTGTAGCATTTCCTCAACTACACTGACATTATTTCACACAATGCACGAACGAGGCTGGGCATAAAATGCATCATAAATAGGATTTTACTTTCGGGTATATTAGTTTTACTTGTTGCCCCATTACATAAGTCAAATAAAAAAGTGAGTTCAGCTGGGTTCATAAAAGTGGGTTCACCAAACGGCTTGACCCGTTAATTATGTGAATATTAACCAATCATGTTCTTATATTTTTCAGCATGAAATATCAACCTAACAGAGAACGGGACTCCATGTACTACATGTCCCCTCATGTGTGCAAGTACTGTAAACGATGGTTTTACAACCTTACTAGATATCTCTGTCATATCAGACATCATGAGAAGTGGATACGTCCCTACTGGTATAAGTACAAATATTGCCAAGAACGATCTACCATGTTTGCCAGGTCCTTGAGACATATTCACAGAAGACAGACAGTGCCATTAGTTGCCATACATGTAGATGTACATACACATACAGCTGGATTCTCACACCCAGCTAACAAGATTACCCATAAAAGTAAGGAGATTATACATGAAAGGATTCATACCAAAGAAAAACCATTCATATGTAAATATTGTAACAAGGGTTTCTCCACATCGAGTAACAAATCTGCACATGAAAAGATTCATACTGAAGAGAAACCATACCAATGTACATATTGCAACAAGCGTTTCTCATATCCCAGTAGGAAGACTGTACATGAAATGATTCATACCGGAGAGAAACCATACCAATGTACATATTGCAACAAGAGTTTCCATTACGCCTTTAGGAAAACTGAACATGAAAGGATTCATACCAAAGAGAAACCATGCATATGTAAATATTGTAACAAGGGTTTCTCAACATCAAGTAACAGATCTGCACATGAAAAGATTCATACCAGAGAGAAACAATATCAATGTACACATTGCAACAAGAGTTTCCATCAGTTAGGTAACAAGACTACACATGAAAGGACTCATACCAAATATAAAACATACCAATGTAATTATTGCAACAAGAGTTTATCATCATCCAGTAACAAGACTTTACATGAAAGGATTCATACCAAAGAAAAAACATTCAAATGTATATATTGTAACAAGAGCTTCTCAACATCACGTAGCAAAACTGTACATGAAAGGTGTCATACTGGAGAAAACCTACATCAATGTAAATATTGCAACAAATATTTTGTATGGATAAAAAACAAGACTGTACATGAAAGGAATCATACCGAAGAGAAGCCATACCAATGTAACTATTGCAACGAGAGTTTCTCTTCGTCACATAGCAAAAATAACCATGTAAGGATACATACCAAACAGAAGCAACATCAATGTACATATTGCAACAAGAGGTTCTATAATTTAGGTAACAAAACTAGACACGAAAAGATTCATCTCAAATATACATGTACATAAGTAGCAATGTAAATATTGGAACAATAATTTCTCTTCATCAAGTAGCAAGACTACACAATATGAAAGGATTCATACCAAAGAGGAACTATATCAATGTAAATATTGCAACAATTATAGTTTCTCTTCATCAAGTAGCAAGACTACACATGAAAGGATTCATACCAGAGAGAACCTACATCAATGTAAATATTGGCAAAAAGAGTTTCTCTCAGTCAAATAGCAAGACTACACATGAAAGGATTATTTATACTATAGAGAATGTAAATATTGCAACAAGAGTATCTCTCACTCAAATAGCAATACTACAAATGAAAGGATTCATACTAAAGAGAAACCATATCAATGTAAATATTGCAAAGAAAGTTTCTCTCACTCAAATAGCAATACTACATGAAAGGATTCATAAGAGAAACCATATCAATGTAAATATTGCAAAGAGAGTTTGTCTCAGTCAAATAGCAAGACTATACAGTCATGAAAGTATTCATACAAATCAATGTAAATATTGCAACAAGAGTTTCTCTCATCAACTAGCAAGACTACACAATGAAAGGATTCATACCAAAGAGAAACCATGTCAATCTAAATATTGCAACAAAAGTTTCTCTCACTCAAATGGCAATACTACATAAATGTCACATGACTACACCACGTGTAGCCATAAAAGGATTCATACCAAAGAAAAACCATATCAATGTTAATATTGCAACAAGAGTTTCTCACACTGAAAAAGCAAGACTACACATGAAAGGGTTCATTCCTGAGAGAAACCACATCAATGTACATAATTATTGCAAAATCAAATCATTGTTTTTGGGTTTCTCAACATCGAGTAACAAATCTGCACATGAAAGGAATCATACCGAAGAGAAACAATACCAATGTACATATTGCAACAAGCGTTTCTCATATCCCAGTAGGAAGACTGTACATGAAATGATTCATACCGGAGAGAAACCATACCAATGTACATATTGCAACAAGAGTTTCCATTACGCCTTTAGGAAAACTGAACATGAAAGGATTCATACCAAAGAGAAACCATGCATATGTAAATATTGTAACAAGGGTTTCTCAACATCAAGTAACAAATCAACACATGAAAAGATTCATATCAGAGAGAAGACTAAACATGAAAGGATTCATACCGAAGAGAAACCATTCAAATGTGAATATTGTAACAAATGTTTCTCATTATCCAGTAACAAGACTATACATGAAAGGATTCATACCAAAGAGAAACCGTTCATATGTAAATATTGTAACAAGGGTTTCTCAAAATCAAGTAACAAATCTGCACATGAAAAGATTCATACCAGAGAGAAACAATAACAATGTACATATTGCAACAAGAGGTTCCATCAGTTAGATAACAAGACTACACATGAAAGGACTCATACCAAAGATAAAACATACCAATGTAATTATTGCAACAAGATTTTTTCAACGCCAAATTACAAGGCTGATCATGAAAAGATTTGTACCAAAGAGAAACCATTCATATATATTCAGACCGAAGGATTCATACCAAAGAGAAACCATTCAATCAAATGTGAATATTGTAACAAATATTTCTCATCATCCAGTAACAAGACTATACATGAAAGGATTCATACCAAAAGAGAAACCATTCAAATGAATATTGTAACAAGAGTTTCTCATCATCCAGTAACAAGACTAAACATGAAATGATTCATACAAAAGAGAAACAATAACAATGTACACATTGCAACACGAGGTTCCATCAGTTATAGCAAGACTATACACATGAAAGGACTCATACCAAAGATAAAACATACCAATGTAATTATTGCAACAAGATTTTTTTCAACGCCATATTACAAGACTGATCATGAAAAGATTCATACCAAAGAGAAACCATTCATATGTAAATATTGTAACAAGGGTTTCTCAACATCAAGTAACAAATCTGCACATGAAAAGATTCATACCAGAGAGAAACAATATCAATGTACACATTGCAACAAGAGTTTCTCATTAACCAGTGACAAGACTCAACATGAAATGATTCATACTGAGAAACCATACCCATGCAATTATTGCAACAACAACAACAACAAATTATTCGTTGAATTTTGTCAAAATATTTTAAAAAAAAGGTCTCTGTAAGCTTGGATTAATAGCACCAAAAAGAAATCGCATACCATAGCCTTTTTTCTAAAAAAAGAGAAAAAAAGAAAAACGCACAGCACTTAGCTTTTTTGCCAAATGTATCCGAGACAGATCTTCTTCTTTGTTTGGCCTTATGGATTTTTCTCTCATCTTTTCAGGATTTTAACTTTATTTATTGTACTCTACAATGAAATAAAATTGGTCATGGTTCAGTGGTTTTAAATACTGAAAGAGTGTCCTAATTTGTATACACCCTGTTATGCCTGTACAGGGTGTATCAAAAAAATAGGATACTTTTTCATGACGGTGTAATACTTGTTATAATCATTGGACCATGACCAATTTAGTCTCAATGTAAAGCTCAATTAATTATTATGATATCCTGAAAATATGAGATCAATCCGATAAAAAATAAGAAAATTAGCATCATTTGCGTAAACCATGTCATTTACTGGTTTGTACAATGGGATTTACATGTATAGACCAGTAAATAACATGGTTTACGTTTCAATACGTTACAATAATTATAAACATAGAAAATAATCTATCAGTCAATAGCAAAGATTAGTTTGGTAATCCATTTAATTCTGGCACAAATCAATACTGGCTAAATAATCCACAAATCAGATGCGTGCATATTATGTGCAAATTAAAAAAAGGTTCTCGAACCCACTGTAGATGGTTCATTAGCATAAGATATAGAATTGGTATAAATAGTGTGTGCGTTCATGTTACTCGATCTACTGTTACTGTGTGAATGACCATTGTACATACTTACAAAATAGATTGCCTTGCCTAATAGGTCACAATTTCCTTAATTAATGATGGATTTTTCGCATCTTTTCAGGATTTTATCTTTATCGGTTGTACTTTACATTAAAATAAAAATTGGTCATGCTTCAGTGATTTAACAAGGATTTAAACCATCATCATAAAGTGTCCTAATATTTTTGATACACCCTGTATAAATCTGGCAACATGCCTTGAATGGAACACACTTGACAAAAATATTCAAGTCTCCCCCAATATTAGTATATTTATCAACCGTCTTAAACGAATGTGTCAGTTGTAATTATCGATATCTTAAAATTCAATTTTTGTAATCTTGTTTTATGACACTGTATAAGATTCAAGAATGTTATATTATGTAATTTTAGAGTTATTATATAAAACTAGCGGGACGCCCGTTCAGACAGAACCCCGGTGAAATAACACATAAGTAGCTATACGAAAATTTGTCTCGAAATTGGTAAGAATTACATATAATGCATAGGTCTATTTCCTTACCTGAAATTGCCGCCCCCGCACCGTGGTTATCTCAACACCCAAGGCCTAAACCTTAACCATCTCCCAAGCTGTATCCCCTGGTTTATACTTTTAACCACACTATTTCCTTCCACTTCGTGACTCTCCCTGTTAGTGTTACGCACTTTAGTATCACATTTCTTCATTAACTCCCTGCCTCCCAAACCTCATTACTTCGTGGCCTCCCCTCGCCCGCCCGCCCCGTACTGTGCGATCTAAAGGCCTAAATTAACCAACTCCCGTAGCGTTCTTCAGTAACCCCTTGCCTCCCAAACCTCATTACTTCATGACCTCCCCTCGCTTCAAAATGCGACAGCGTCCGGGGGCGAAGGACCCTGCCCTGTCCACTCAGTAGTTAAGCACCCCAGATCCCTCAGGTTTGGTCGCACCAATAATAAATTGCTTCCGACAGGGCTGGACTGGTCACATAATTATAATACTGTAAACTACTTTGACAATTTCATGATGGATTTCTTTTCACAAGGATTTAATCGTTGACCGGTGCCCCATCATAAATTTTCTCAGTAGCTTTGAAATCAGGTGCCCTCATAATTTAAAATTTGAGCCCTGATGCATGATGACGATGTGTAACTTTATGGGCTCAACCACAATTGGGCTACATTTTGTTGTGGGCTGCAGTCAGTTGGCAACACTGCATAAAACACCTCTGATCATTGTACTCTAGTATTTATAGTTGTATACTGTTGGGTGCATGAAGGTCACCATTTATTTTAATATCATTGCTGCAGATAACAGATTAATGCCGTTTGACAAAGCTTAGATGCGCATACATTTAGTTTTATTATATTAGTTGTACATGGGAATATCTGTACATGCATCAAAGTATCAATTTCAAGTTAAATTGCATGTTGATTTTTAGGTATGTATAAATTATTGTATTTGATCTGGAGGAAATTATCATGTTATTGTTATGTTCCATCCTATTTTATTTAGTATTATTAATGACGTGGAAACATTCGGACTCGATCGTTTATATGCTTAAAAAATATCATATTTAATAAAACGATCAAACGGTTAAGTCAGCAAATAGCAATAATTTGGGCCTTAAATTACACTCTCAATATCGTATAGCCATGGTACGGTATCGCCGCGTTTCACCATTTTATAACCATCTAACTTTCACATGTATTTCTGCCAAAAAACCTTAAAAGCCTAAAAATGATATCACATTTATTCCTCTTTCTAACAATATAATTTATATGTCTGTCTGTCTGTCAAAGAATATCAGGTATATAAGTGTAACACACTAGTTACGCGACCAGTTAGCCGTGCACATGTAAATTCAATGGCCGATGCCTACTCCCATGTCTTTCATCTCAAAACCAAAAATTCTAGTACAATTTTGGTGATTGGCTAAATGAATTGACGCCGTCATGTTTTGACCAATCAGGATGTATTTTATATCAAAAGTTAAAGGCATTCACTGGCTATCTCTATCAACATCTGCAACGGATTTATCTCGCTTTGTTTTGGAGATAAGGCTATAGAACGCCAAGTGGGTCAAATCTGCTGCGATTTTCACACAATGGTTGCGTAAAATCTCTGAAATAGTGAACTTTCGTGGGAAAGAAAAAATTATTGATGGGACTGTATATTTTTTCTTATGAAGAATAAAAATAAGATAATAATAAAGAGAAAAATATAAACTTCATTATTCAGTTCCTGCAATCATTTTACAACACTTAAAAGGCAAATGGCCAGCGTAGAAGCAACACTTGGTGTACAAGTATAACCCAGTATTCAATTTTAGGAAATCACCGACGATTTGGTATGTATTCACTGTTGACGGTTTAAGTTGCCATTGGAATTCATGTTTTGGATACGTCTATCTGTACCCTTTGTCAACACTTTAGGTGGTGACGATTGAAACGTTCATGTGAGTACATTTACACTGGACTAGTAAACTGAACATTTCATACCAGAGTATAGATCAGGCCCGTCAGATGGGGGGGGGGGGGGGGGGGGGGGGGCGACGGTGGCGATCCTTTGAATTTTTTTTTTTTTTTTTTTTTTTAAAGGTAAAAATTATGTTTTTCTTAGTTTCAAATATCAATGATAGTAAAACTACTCATAAAACATTGACTACAGCGCTTTTTGGACTGCGAAATTTTGTGTCCGTGCGAAAAAAATTTGATGTGCGAAATTGTTTGACTTCACCCCCCCCCCCCCCCCCCCCCCCCCCCCCCCCCCACTTACATGAAATTCACGAGGTGACTGACTTGGAAAATTTTTGGGGCAACCTTTTACGAAAAAAAAACCCTAGCTAAGCCACTGCTTCCGGTAAAAAATCGTGAAAACGCCCCCCCTTGGGCAAAAGTGTCTGACGGGGATGTAGATTACACAATTTAGCCATACATTATGGCAGTGACTGACAGTTATATTATAGATAGCCAAATACTTTCAAAAACTGTTAAATAATATTGTAATAGAGGGTCTTTAATTAACCCTAACCCCACTACACCATACAAAATCATCCAAAATAAAACATCTCCACGCGCGTGCTGCTGCATTGGCTGGATTACGTCACCTACCGCAGTCATGTATGCGCTGGGGAGTTAGCTCCGTTGATAGGGGCACAGACTGGGGTGCGGATGGTCCCGG
The DNA here is from genome assembly GCA_035610835.1 of Ophiura sarsii. Lineage (NCBI taxonomy): Eukaryota > Metazoa > Echinodermata > Ophiuroidea > Amphilepidida > Ophiuridae > Ophiura > Ophiura sarsii. The sequence goes on from CM069451.1 coordinate 51,599,683, forward strand.
GATCGAATCCCGGTGGGGGGTGCTCAGTGATTTTTCAGGTTAAAAAAATGGTACTTTTTCCCCCTCCCCCCTAAATTATATGTATGTATTCATTCATTTATTTATCCATTTATTTGAAGCGATAATAAGTGTGGCTTCATCCTAATTCATTCTCTGCAAAATCACCCACAAATTAAGGCGTTCAATTGCACGTGGCTCATCGCTGTTGCGCTGCCGTGCGTTAGGGAGGCCCTTGCGTAATCACGTACTGTAGCATTTCCTCAGCTACACTGACATTATTTCACACAATGCACGAACGAGGCTGGGCATAAAATGCATCATAAATAGGATTTTCCTTGCTATTTCGCCGAAATATTCGGGTACCGGTATATTAGTTTTACTTGTTGCCCCATTACATAAGTCAAATAAAAAATTGAGTTCAGCTGGGTTCATAAAATTGGGTTCACCAAACGGCTTGACCCGTTTAATTATGTGAATATTAACCAATCATGTTCTTATATTTTTCCAAACAGCATGAAATATCAACCTAACAGAGAACAGGACTCCATGTACTACATGTCCCCTCATGTGTGCAAGTACTGTAAACGATGGTTTTACAAACTTACTAGATATCTCTGTCATATCAGACATCATGAGAAGTGGATACGTCCCTACTGGTATAAGTACAAGCCTTCCCAAGAACAATCTACCATGTTTGCCAGGTCCTTGAGACATATTCACAGGAGTAAGACGGTGCCATTATTTGCCATACATGTAGATGTACATACACATACAGCTGGATTCTCACACCCAGCTAACAAGATTACCCATAAAAGTAAGGAGATTATACATGAAAGGATTCATACCAAAGAGAAACCATTCATATGTAAATATTGTAACAAGGGTTTCTCAACATCGAGTAACAAATCTGCACATGAAAGGAATCATACCCAAGAGATACAATATTACCAATGTGCATATTGCAACAAGAGCTTCTCTCATTTGGGTAACAAGACTAGACACGAAAAGATTCATACCAAAGGAAAACCATTCGAATGTAATTATTGCAATACCACTTTCTCAACATCAAGAAGCAGGACTAGACATGAAAGGATGCATATCAAGGAGGAACTATACAGATGTAAATATTGTAACAAGAGTTTCTCAACATCAAGTAACAAATCTGCACATGAAAGGAATCATACCAAAGAGAAACCATACCAATGTACATATTGCAACAAGCGTTTCTCATATCCCAGTAAGAAGACTGTACATGAAATGATTCATACCGGAGAGAAACCATACCAATGTACATATTGTAACAAGAGTTTCTCATACGCCTATAAGAAGACTGAACATGAAAGGATTCATACCGAAGAGAAACCATTCATATGTAAATATTGTAACAAGGGTTTCTCAAAATCAAGTAACAAATCTGTACATGAAAAGATTCATACCAGAGAGAAACAATATAAATGTACACATTGCAACAAGAGGTTCCATCAGTTAGGTAACAAAACTTCACATGAAAGGACTCATACCAAAGATAAAACATACCAATGTAATTATTGCAACAAGATTTTATCATCATCCAGTAACAAGACTATACATGAAAGGACTCATACCAAAACATACCAATGTAATTATTGCAACAAGAGTTTATCATCATCCAGTAACAAGACTATACATGAAAGGATTCATACCAAAGAAAAACCATTCAAATGTATATATTGTAACAAGAGCTTCTCAACATCACGTAGCAAAACTGTACATGAAAGGTGTCATACCGGAGAAAACCTACATCAATGTAAATATTGCAACAAATATTTTGTATGGGTAAAAAACAAGACTATACATGAAAGGAATCATACCGAAGAGAAGCCATACCAATGTAACTACATGTATTGCAACGAGAGTTTCTCTTCGTCACATAGCAAAAATACCCATGTAAGGATACATACCAAACAGAAACAACATCAATGTACATATTGCAACAAGAGGTTCTATAATTTAGGTAACAAAACTAGACACGAAAAGATTCATCTCAAATATACAGAAGTGCCAATGTAAATATTGGAACAATAATTTCTCTTCGTCAAGTAGCAAGACTACACAATATGAAAGGATTCATACCAAAGAGAAACAATATCAATGTAAATATTGCAACAATAGTTTCTCTTCATCAAGTAGCAAGACTACACATGAAAGGATTCATACCAGAGAGAACCTACATCAATGTAAATATTGGCAAAAAGAGTTTCTCTCAGTCAAATAGCAAGACTACACATGAAAGGATTATTCATACTATAGAGAATGTAAATATTGCAACAAGAGTATCTCTCACTCAAATAGCAATACTACAAAATGAAAGGATTCATACTAAAGAGAAACCATATCAATGTAAATATTGCAAAGAAAGTTTCTCTCACTCAATTAGCAATACTACATGAAAGGATTCATACTAAAGAGAAACCATATCAATGTAAATATTGCAAAGGGAGTTTGTCTCAGTCAAATAGCAAGACTATACAGTCATGAAAGTACGTATTCATACCAAAGAGCAACCATATCAATGTAAATATTGCAACAAGAGTTTCTCTTCAACTAGCAAGACTACACAATGAAAGTATTCATACCAAAGAGCAACCATATCAATGTAAATATTGCAACAAGAGTTTCTCTTCAACTAGCAAGACTACACAATGAAAGGATTCATACCAAAGAGAAACCATGTCAATCTAAATATTGCAACAAAAGTTTCTCACTCAAATAGCAATACTACATAAATGTCACATGACTACACCACGTGTAGCCATAAAAGGATTCATACCAAAGTAAAACCATATCAATGTTAATATTGCAACAAGAGTTTCTCACACTGAAAAAGCAAGACTACACAATGTCACATGAAAGGGTTCATTCCTGAGAGAAACCACATCAATGTACATAATTATTGCAACAAGAGTTTCATGACAGTCATGAGTCACACGACTATACAATGTAGACATGAAAGGATTCGTACTAATGAGAAACCGTACCAAATACCAATGTTAATATCGCAACAATGCAACAGTTTCTAACGGACAACAAACACGAATACACATGAACGGGTTCTTACCAAAGAGAAACCAAATCATTGTAAATCTTACAACAAGGCTTTGTTTGATTCGTGGGTGGGCCATTGTTTGGTGGGTGGGGTTGTCTGTGTGTTTGTTTGGTGTGAGTGCAGGTGTGGTGTTGTTGTGTTTGTGGTGTGTTTGTGTTGTTGTTGTTGTTTGTTTGTTTTTTGGGGGAGGGGGGGGGGGTGCCACGGGGTGGTGGAGAAACACAACAACACATGAATAAATCCATACCAAATTAGTACAATAATTTAAACAATGATCAGAGCTTTAAAATAAATACTCTCCAGTTTGTAATGGATAGTAAGACCTGTATAGTGACCTTGATATTGATAAAAAGTGTAAACAGCATGTTTCCCCCGATCTTGGGACCCAGAAAGGGGTCCCAACTCAAGGCAAATGACCCTAAAGCCATTACCTATCAATCTAATGTAAATATCTGTATGCAACGGTAAGGGTGGCAAACTCAAAACACATATTACCCTATTGAATTTACAGGGAACTCTCTAATGTGTGTCTTTGTGCCGCTATTGAATAGTGTTGCCACCTCCATTTCAATAGCGCCTTTCCACACAATAGATAGACACAGGATAAAAGAATAAACGGTCATTTGAATGGACAGTGATGCTTGATTTGGTATATATGCTATAGGGTAAAGTCACCAGTTTTCGTTCAGCGCCTATTTTCGGTCACTTCGCCCAAATCGTGTAATGAAAATGACTTTGTCGTTATAAACTGACGGATAAAAAATCGCCGCATAGTTGATGCCCGGTATTGCTTTAAAATGGCAATGACCGAAGCAATCACACGATTTTGGCGAAAATGACTGAAAATAGGCGCTGACCGAAAACTGGTGACTTTACCCTAACTAATTTTTAATTTACCAACAGCGGTATTCCTATCGAGGAGAACAAATGCTACATAACTAGACCAACCACATGCTCCAACACGATGAGTATCACAGAAATTATGTTAATGAGCGACCTTTTCCTGTACCTGTATGTTAAATTTTGTATTTTTGTAAGCGCTTTGGACCTCTGGGGAATAGCACATCTAACAATTAATACAGTGGAACCTCACGAACACAAACTCTGTTAACACAAAATTCTTCAGAAGTGTTATTCAAGTCCCAAGCTTACATTTTACCATGTTATAAAATGACCGGATAACAAAAATTCCTGTTAACACAAACTAAAATGTAAGGCCCAGGCAACTTTGTGTTAACGAAGTTCCACTGTATATGGCGCTATTCCATCTAGATTATAGCGCATACAACACCAGGGGGCACTGACATTGGAAAAGGGTGTAGGTATGTGCCGCGCTGAAGACCCCGTTTTTCACCCTCTACTGCTAGCTCTTATGACCCCCCTTTTGAGCCTGCATCAGTTCTTAAGACCCCAATTTTATTGAAAATTCAAAAAAAACGAAATTTTGCGTTCCAAAGCCCCAATTCTTCAAAAAAATTGGGTTCTAAAACCAAAAACATTGCGTTCTTAGTAATCAAAATTGAACTATAGGCCAGTTCTCAAGACCTACCGTATTATCCCTATTAAGCGCCCAGGACCTTATAAGCGCCCACCCCTGTTTTTCTCAATGACTACCAACAAACAATTCCTTATAAGCGCCCACCTTTTCAAATTGTCAGCATTTTCAAATGACCACTTATACGTATATTTCATTTAGTACATGAAATGGTCAGCCTCCTCAAATGACCAATTGTACATTTTTGTTAGTACGTCAAGTGGTCAGCCTTCTCAAACTTGTATTTAGTACATACAATGGTCAGCATCTTCAAATGACCATCAAATGGTCAGCATTTTTAAATGACCATCAAATGGTCAGCATCTTCAAATGACCACTTGTACATTTTATTTAGTACGATAAATGAGTTTTAAAAAGGTAACATAATAAGCGCCCAGCCCACCCAAAATGACTTTGCTAACCGCCCTGGGCGCTTAATAGGGATAATACGGTACTTTTTGAGAAAAAAAATCAGTTCCTAAAACCCTATTTTTCATCATAAAATCCACTCAGTTCAGTTCTGTAGCCCCCCCCCCCTTTTTGAGACCCTGGGCGGCACACCCTACCCAAAAAAAGTTGAGTGCCCCCCCCCCCCCCCCCCCCAGGATACAACACAAAACTCATATCAGCATGGGAATAAGTAGTGAGTCTTAAGATTACAACGAAACTGGGAGATATTGTCAGTTCTCTTATAGTATGAGGGAGATTGTTCCATGACTTTCTCTTATAGTATGAGGGAGATTGTTCCATGACTGTGGACCAGCTTCACTGAAAGATTTCTGACCCAACTTTTTGTCTATATCTATGCTGTGCAGGAAGATTAATTGGCAAATTTACAGTCTGAGGTCGGAGAGGTAGACATTTCTGGTAATTTGGATAAATTGTTTGACCATTAAAATGCTATTAGGCTACGTTTGTCTATTAAAGGTAGATGACCCGATCACATTCCGATTTTCAACTTGAAGTTTTCTATTCTACATGAAAGGTCATCCTTAAAAAAGTCGTGTTCCAAAGTTTGAGTTGCATAGCTCTAATGGTTCTTATTTTAGACGCACAAGATGCTGTGAACTGTACCCATTGAGTTGTACACAAACTATATCGGTGGTATACCACCATTCGCGGTAATTCGACGTTATTTCATCGATTTCTCCGTAATTATACCGATTTAGGCCATCAAATTTCAGTATGATAATGAGAAAAATACGAGCTTTCATATGATATGAAAATCTCCGTATGTTTGAAATAATTCTGTGTTACGAAAATGTGATCGGGTCATCTACCTTTAAGTGTGTAGCTATAACTTACCCCAGTCTCATGGCCTGCCCGATCCTTGGTCCTTCCTCCCCTAGCAACGTGTGCGATTCCTCTTCTCGGTCAGCATCATGCATCTGCTGGTTTTGAATATCAACCTGCATTAATAGGTGTGGAGGAGGAGGAGGTGGAGCATAGGAAACAAATACCACGGTTGCACAATTCAAAACATCAAACCAATGCAACAACATCAAACAACAGCATGCAGTGCTTGGAATGTATCACACTTAAAGGTGTATGTTCTGATCACCTTTTTTTTACTATGAATTTTTTTCTTCACATATATTTGGATATCAGAAAAATCCCCATATTTAAATCTTTGGGGCCATTTAGAAATTATAGGCTAAAATGTGGTGAATTACTGCCAAAGGTGGTTAACCACTTGCCAGTTTGTGTACTACATTTTTTCAATTGACACATTTCTTGTGACCTAGTGCTTCTAAAATAAGAATTATTGGAGTTATGCAACTCAAACTTTGGAATGTGACAATTTTAAGGATGACCTTTCATGTAAAATAGAAAACATCAAGTTAAAAATTGGGCCGGCAATCAGAACATCTGCCTTTAAATTCGGAATGATTGTGATACACAGGGTTGCATTTGTGTATGTTTCAATGGAGTATTTGTTTTGGTTTCATATTTGTTGATTTTAAACAAACAATTTATATTGACAAATCATGTCAAAATTTGATTTAAAATGTCTTACAATTCCACAATATTATGAAAAATGTAGTTATCATGCACCTTTACATAGTTAACAATGTTTCAATATCATGATATTGTATCAAAATATGCCAGGAAATGGCCCCTCAGCTTTCAACATAACATTATACTAGTACATGTATCAGAATTTTGATTTCTTGGTGGAGTTGATCAACATATTATTTACAATAATCTAATGATTTTCAAAGAAATATAGATCAAAACATCAAATCTGAAAATGCAGCAGTTGGGCTCATTGACAAGCTTCTGTTTTCATTTATTTTAATCACTTTCCCCATACTTTCCTTGTTCTGTGCACTGCAGACTATTATTAGGTGAAGCAGGGAAATGGTACAGTACGGACAATTATTATGTGTACTAAATATCATAACCAAGGATGAACCCAGTATGACATGTGTATAATCACTTCTCGTACCAATTTTTAGACAACACATACGCACCTATAGTTCAATCAGTTTCAAATTGGCAAGAAATAATCTGTTTTTATCTATCTGCGCGCAAAAGTAATCCAAGCGTAAAAGCGTGATACGCAAGCATCACACATACAATGACACTGCGACATTGTACGCCATATTGCGCCATGCGAGAGTTTTGCGCACCACGCTCCTCTGAATTCATTCGCTGCTTGCTGTAAACAGGTTTCGCCAATTTGGAACTGACTGAACTTTAGTATGAGACTGTACTAGGCAGCGGGTAGTAAACACATCTGCGTACTAACGCACCTAGTATGGGGATATCTAGTGTTATGAGTATCGTTGATGTTTGCAACAAATTAACCTGAACTCGAAGGTATGATAAAGATGTATACAAACAAACATGCAGCCGGACATCTAATGAAATCAAACTATAACAATTAAATCATTACATGCAATTGCAAACTCTAAATCATCATGGCAAATTGATCAATGTTCAAGTCTTAGTACAATGTGAGTTACTTCATAAAATATAAAAGAGATTTATAATATCCTCACTTGATGATAAGAATCAAGTTCATTAAATGTTTTCAGATTTTTCGGAAACAAAATGCTCCAAGAGCAAAGCAAGCCTTTCAAAATTATATGCAACATGTTATAATTACTCAAAAATACATAGGGAATATGGAAACCACAGTTTGGTCTCCTGATGAAGGGAGAACATTGACTCAATGTTCTCCCTTCATCAGGAGACCAAACTGTGGTTTCCATATTCCTCATGTATTTTTCTTTCTTTTTGATAGGTAGCATGTAATCATGCTACATGTACATGCGAACGGAGAGTAGAGACTGATGTTGTAGTGACAGGTCTAAATGTTCGTTCAAACTATACAATATTTGCCATGCGATGCCGTACAGTAGCCATACTTCCGCCGCAGTGTATGGCAATTCATCGCAGGTCACGCTGGGTCAAAGCAGGTCGCCACATGCGATAGCAGCCAGCACCGTGTGCCAAAACAGCAGAACGTCAGCATTAATGCAATGCATCGCAGCCTGCCACAATGGCAGTTGAATATTTTGTTGTTGTGTGGAAAGATTGATAGATTGATGTGTGGAAAGAATCAATTTGTTAATATCAAACAAATAGCTTAGGTAACCCCCGGAAAAAACGCATTTCATTTTGGTAAAAAATGTACACACTTTTATTAAGCAAAAGCGAGATACCGAGATTTCATCAGATTCACTAAAAACCAGAGAAAAACACACCGAAATTGTTGATAGCGAGAGAAATCGCGCTGTCACTCAATAACAAAAAGGTCGTGACCGAAAAATCACCCCTAAATATCGCTCCTTGAATTCTATTTTAAAAAGTAAATAAGCTTACTTTTTGTCCAATTTTCTTACCTACATGACAGCATAATAATTTTGCAAGTTATTCCAGATAAAGAGGTTTCATAATGTTCATTATATTCCAATTAGTACCTGCCGTATTTCGACTTTTTCTTATGTCAAACCTTTTTTTTTTATTCGCACATGGTTTCATGCTCCACGCAAGCTCGATCCAAAATGTGTACAAATTTGGGGACCAATCAATTTAATTACTGCCATTGCGTTGCACGCCAAAAATAACTACCGGGAATTATGAACTTTGTGGTTCCGATTCCACACTCCCTTGATTAAATTGCTAGACTCTGGCGCACGTGATAAGAGCAAACCTTATCATGGTGTTAAAAAGCAGATTGTCAAAAGATTAACAACATCGCTTTTGTTTACATTTTGAGCAGGGTATTTCCCACGACCATGAGGTTTCAAAAGGTACGATTGAAAAAATGAAGAATTTAACTTGACATTTAATCCAATTTCTGGATCGTAAAATAGTCGATACACAGGTCGATTTGATCAGTATTTCGATGTGTTCAGATGACAAAATGAATATTTCAACATTTCTTGATAAAAGCAAGAAATGCTATCAAAAGCGAGAATCACGGCGTGAATACCGAGATTGCGTTTTCTTCCGGGCCTTACTTATAGGATACAACTACTATCACACAGTTCAACTATTTGGCTACAAGCAGTCAAATGCACAAACACAATTTACTTTACTGAATCACAAGTTTTTACAAAATACAAATGCTCAAACCTGTCAGTCTCTATGTATTATGCTAAGGTTAATTTATGGCTGGTACGCATAGGTAAGTGAGGACACACAAAACTAATTAACAACAATACTAAATACACAGAAATAGCACGACAATACAAGCGCACAGTGTGTATAATGTCACGAACACTGGTATACCATACCATACAGAGGCCATATTTTCACAAAGATTTTGGCCACAATTTTTCATTTAATGTTTAGTTAAAGTTGAGTTAAATTGCTCCTGTGATTCTTATGATAGAAATTGAAATTTTCCCATAGAACGGTATACATATTTGTGGGTGGTTAACCACATTTGGATGTAATTGACTTTTACTTTTTTAACCCATCGATTACATTAAATGACAAAGGAAAAGTCATTTAAAAACGTTGAAAATAAAAAATAAACACATTTTGGATTGATTCCGTTCCGTAGTATGGCTGATGGCCGCCATCTTTAACTGACGAACATCATCATTAATACAAGTGCATGTGACTGTGGGGAAGGAAAGGGCGAATTTTTCAATCATAAAATACGCTTCAGATTTTTTCAATTTGCAAAACAAAAAACAAGACAAACGTTGTCTTTGGATTGCCATGTTTAATGAGTGGTGATCTTATGTTTTAACACGAGATCAAAACACGAGATCACCTGGCTCCTTGTGAATGGCTCAATTCAAACATAAGAATTAAGCCTTCGATCACCCAAATGGCGCTTTCTGATAACATGTGTAGTGGTGGTTCATTTGTGTACATGTGCGGTCACAGCACTAATTTGAACTTAACAAAGACCCTGTTGTATTCTATCAAAGACTTTTCTACAAGGGTCATATTAAGATGGGTAGTTTGATTCAAGATAAAATATGCAATCTTAAATGTTGGTAACGGTATGGTTTAGAAGTCCCAAGTAAGCAAATGAGAATTATGCGATTTATTCCGTTGTTGAGTACCTACTGTGTTAGATGTGTGACATTGTATCAGTGAGATCATTTGCATACTTGGGACTTCTACACCATACCGCTACCAATTGTGTGGCTCATCAATAATTGCAACCATGCCCAATTATTGAACTATTGGATAAAGTGTACTGTAGGGCCCAGACATTCTCAATCTCAACCACATGGTAGAATATTATTAATGAAATGATGCCCTTCATTCCGTCAGATTTGATGCATGGCTGGGACCTAAAGTACACTATCTCCAAACTACTGTAAAACAAGTTAATTTCGCGAGTACATAATTTTGCAAATTTCATGAGAGGCTCAAATTTGCGAAATTATATTGCCGCGAATTGATGTGTGTGAAGATGACAGTAGTGGTAGAAATTATAAGTTTGTGAAATTAAGTTACCGCGAAAGTAGTGATGATAAGCAATTCGCGAACAAAAGTTGCCGCAAAATTAACTTGTTCTATAGTATCACATCCGAAACCAGTAGGTCAGGATTGCTTTACCTCGTCAAAGAAGTTCTGCGTCTTGCGAAGGATATGTTTAAGCTCTGTCAACTCCAAGAAATTGCACTTCAAAGCTTCCTGATTGGTGTTCACCTCTTTCATTTCATTTTCCATTTTCTCGAAACAAGCCTGATAAAGAGAAAGCAAAAATGACAGAGTTTAGACAAATTGAAATAATAAATTCTGAGGATGTATTGTAGTGAACATAGAACATATTCCTATCAAGTCAGCATTCATTCTTGTGTCAAGAAGAGTAATCAATCATCTATGCCCTTTCTCCCAATCGCTCTCCTCGTTGCCATCGACACCTCCCCTAGTCCCCTTCCTGGGTTTTTCTCATCGCCATCAATATTTTAACTCCAGATCAATCATTTATATTGGTAACAGTGCATTAGAATTCTTGCCAGTGACAGTATTAAGAAGAGTTAGAAAACATTCCCTTTACCCATTTCCCACTTTCCCGCCTTTCCTCGCTTTCCCCACTCTTCCCCCTCGCAAGGGCATCAGGCCTCTCCCCAAGTATCAAGAACGATTAAAGTCCTCATATTCCCCCACTCATTTCTCCCCATCCCTTCACTCTCTTATCCCCTTCCCACCACTTTACGCAATCTCCACTCCATTCCTTCTTCCCACTCCCCTCCCCTCCCCAGATCAATATTTGACCTCCAGGCCAAAAATTTCTATTAGTGTTGGTGCATCAGGACTCTCAACACTGTCACGAAGAGTTACATCTTCCCTCTTCTCCCCACACCCTTCCCCAAGATGAATATTTGATCTCTAGGTAAATCATCTTCATCTGACCACGGTATTATATTCTCATCGTGTCATGAGGAGTTGTCTCTCCCTCCCTCATTCCAGAATTCCCTCTCCCCCTCCACTGCACATCAATATTTTACCTCGGGGTCAATATTTTCTCTCAGTGCGTGCATTAGGATTTTTAACAGTGTAATATCTACCCCCTCTCATCCCCCTCCTATCCATAGCCCGTCTCCCCATTGAGGTGTGCAGTATTGCATACAGGGTTGTAGCTACGCCGGACGGAAGTCGTGCCCAGCGTCCGGCACTCTTTTTCTTTTTTTTAACAATTTGTGGCAAAAATCATTAAACTGCCTCATAAAACAAGAAATTATGTTGCAGGAACCCTCAAAGTGCATGTATAACCCCTTAGAAAAACATTAAGAAGGCCTCTAGACCCCATTCCATGATCCACTGCACTTTGCTCGCTACACTTACTCCGTTCGCCGTCGGTAAAATTGTCCGGCACTCAATCTGGTCTAGCTACAACCCTGATTGCATATATCGCTGCATTCTCCAAAAAAACCCAAAAACTACACTAAGTCTATTATATGTGATTGCCCTTTCATCATGAAAAAATCTTTCCCCTTATTACACCTCCCTCCTCCTCGCCATATTTATATTTTACCTCCAGGTCTATCATCTCTCTCGGCGCTGGAGCATCAGGATTTTCACCAGTATCAAGAAGTGTTATGTCAGCTCGGGTGATCTCCTTCTCAAGAAAACCTATACATCAATTAGAACAAGAGTAATTTGGTGTATCATTTAATGCTGATCACAAAGTCATTATAATTTTTGTCTTATTTGTTGTATAGTTTGAACAGTGCTCTAAATAAGTAGGGTTTGGTGGCCATGCCCACTAGATTTGCTCCAGGTCCACTGATTTTCATGAGGACCTTTATCTTCACAGCACAATGCCTTGAGCCTGCTCTTGCCTCCAAGGAAGACCTCCGACTTGTTTCAAACACTGGAATTGAAATAATGGTACTGATACGTGCAAGAGCATAGGCGTAAATGCCGGGAGATGGGGCACCCCAATATTTGACATGGAGGGAATTTGACCAGGAAGGGGTCGGTGGCCTATGCAATCATCCCCCCCCCCCCTCCCAATGTTATGCATATATGTGAATGATAAAATGTTCACCCAAATAGAAATGGGAAAGGTATTAATGTATTGGGAGGTTATCTAAATTTTCCTTAAAAGTATCCACTAAATTGCATGAACAGAAAAAAAATCCCCCCTCAGACACACCATGTGCGCACAAGCGCACAATTGCCAGATAATCACCCCCCCCCTGCAAAAAAATCCAAATTTACGCCACTGTGCAAGAGAAATATAAAATAGGGTGTTACAATTAAAATCATCATTATTATACACATTTTAATTGCTCACTCTTTCATTGTACTTACGTAATTTACGTTCCATCTCATCACATCTTCTCACTTCATTGACAAATTTCCTCTGGAAAGCGTTGACATCAGGATTAAGCTGGAAAAAAAATAGTCAATTCAAATTATTTCATGGTTCATTGACATTAGAAAAATCAATTAGGAAAAATATGATCAGACGAACGAGCCAATATTCAGGTCAATTTCAATTTTCAATGCTTTTATAAACCTGGATCCAATCATAGCCAAGTCACACAATGCAGGAATATGAATCGATTTTGGAAAATGGATTTGACAAGAATGAATAGATCAAAGAATACTAATCTCTACAAGTAAGTTGCACTGGTCCCCAAATCCAAAATCTGACGGGATTTGTTAACGTAAGCCCTTGCGCATGAAACTGCATTGAGTTGTGCCAAGCGCTTTGCGTTTGAGTGGGGCTGCGAACCCTGCTACGACACAAGTGCCGGATTGCAAATATTCAGCAACATCCAAAAAAGACACATATCGGGCGCCTGAATGTGTATTAAAACGTTGCGTGAAAATGTGAAAATGAGACGTTGCACCGTTCGCCTTGTGATAAAATTGGACAAAAGAATGCCAAATACCCCCGGATCACAAAGTGCAGTGACCAGGGTCGGTTTGTGCTCAGCCTGTGGTGACAATGATTAACAATGAATCAGATTCTTGCCAAAATTGTAAAAGATGTTTCATACTCACATCTCTAAATTGCACCAATCCCAGCTCTCCGAGCTCTGCCACACAACTATAGGCTGCCTCAGATTGAAGGAAGAGCTGTGCTAAGCACATCTCCTCACTGCGAAACAAGGAACCCATCCTCCCTATATCTTATCACTGATAGATTATAAGATGTATCCAATAGCATTCGCTACACAACGATGATATTCTGAACAGAAATAACGAAAATATGATAAGAGAGTAAACATACTATATAGTCGGATTTATAATTTAACAAACACGTTGAAACAGCGCATTGCGTACATTGCGTAAAGCGTGCACAACCATAAGCATGATAAGTTTGGGTGTGATCATACATGTATTTGTGCTGTGTGCGTGTTGTTCTTTCATTTTTTAATCATTGCAGTCCTGATTACAAAATGTCTTGGCAATATACTAAAGCTCTATTTAATTTGTGCACATGTTTTGAAGAGCTGTTGGATGAAAATATAACAAAATTGGGCTGATTTCACAGATTTTACTTAGCTTCAAACTGGCCGCAATAATTATTAGTAGTTGATAATGTCCAGGTGTTAATGATAGATGAGATTTGCAGGTCCTATAGGACTAGGGCGGTCATAACGTTAATCGCTTTCGTTTGGGGGTCGTTAAAAAAATGATGACGATAATGAGATTTTTGGGACCCTTCCCCCTGCCAAAGAAAATGACTGCCTTCTAAAAAATAATAACATTAATAAATATTGGTACCCTGACTGACCCTGTAAAAAATAATGTCATGAATGAATGTGTAACAACAGACAGAATACACTAACACTAGTATTAATGCATGTAGGCTAATGTAAATTTCTGAATGACATAAAAATATCTTTCATTCAACAATCTTTATATTCATACAAGATCGAATGCCAATGGTCTTATTATACTTATTCATACAATATCGAATGGTCTAAATAAATAAATAAGTTTTAATTGAATTTTGTTTTAAATAAATAAAATGTATTTTGATTATTTATTGTAAATAATAAGCTTTTTATTTTAATTTAATTACAAAAAATCCATAAATTAAAGGTAGATGACCCGATCACATTTTCGTAACACAGAATTATTTCAAACATACGGAGATTTTCATATCATATGAAAGCTCGTATTTTTCTCATCATCATACTGAAATTTGACGGCCTAAATCAGTATAATTACGGAGAAATCGATGAAATACCGTCGAATTACCGCGAATGGTGGTATACCACCGCGCCGATTGTGTACTACTCAATGGGTACAGTTCATAGCATCTTGTGCGTCTAAAATAAGAACCATTAGAGCTATGCAACTCAAACTTTGGAACACGACTTTTTTAAGGATGACCTTTCATGTAGAATAGAAAAATTCAAGTTTAAAATCGGAATGTGATCGGGTCATCTACCTTTAAATGTTTCCCGTATAAAACTAAAGATCATTTGCATGTTTGAAAGGTATTTGCACACACCAGTTTACATTCCAATAATAGATCGAATTTCAATGACAGAAATGCTCAAGCTCTATCAGTAAAACATATCTCAAATAAACAAGATAAAAACATCTGACAATATTTACCTATTGACTCGTTCAGTTCTCATCAAGGTGGTGGCTGTCAGGCTATCCAATCAATTTTTTTTCTTCACCGGGACGTCATAATTGATTGACCCAGAGGTCGTGACCTGAATCTGTGAAAGACTGAGATTTAATGAAAAACATGTCTATAATGATCAGAAGTTAACCAAATTAAGTAACTGATTACATTGATTACATTATTCTGGAGGTATAATATTATTTTTCATCCCGATATACAGCAAAACGTCTTTTCGAAGTGTGTTTCAAAATCCACCTGTTTGGCACTGGCAGCTACTTCCGGGTATCAAATTATGGTTAAATACGGTTGCCAAATTGAAAATGCTTTAAGCGCAAATTTAGTGATTTCTTACTTTTAGCACTCGATGTGATAATAAAAAAACCTTTAAAAGGGAAGTGCTAGTTCAAATGAAAGACTTTAATATTTTGTATAACCGGTATAACCGGGTGTCCCTAAAAAAGGGTGCACGAGATAATTTACAGATGACGTGATAATGGACGAGATGACGTGATTGTTGACTAGATAATTGCGAGATAATTTACATATGACGTGACTATTGACTAGATAATTGCGAGATAATTTACAGATGATGCAATTATTGATTAGATAATTGCGAGATAATTTACAGATGACGTGATAATTGACGAGATGACAAGATAATTTACAGATGACGTGATAATTGACGAGATGACAAGATAATTTACAGATGACGTGATTATTGAGAAGATAATTGCGAGATAATTTACAGATGACCTGATTATTGACTAGATAATTGCAGATGACGTGAATGTGATTATTGACGAGATGGCAAGATAATTTACAGATGATGTGATAATTGACGAGTTGACGACTTGTTTGTGAGTTATTCCGGCTGTCTGTATTATGATAGGCCTAATGCAGCTCGTATGCTACGGTGCCGCGCCATCTTGATGCATCTTCAGTAGAGAGCAAGTCTATCAAAGTAAGTTGCTATCTTCAGTAGACAACAAGTCTATTAGAGTAAGTTGCTCTCTTAATTCAGTACATAGCAATTCTAGCAGAGTAAGTTGCTATCTTCATGGAAGACATCAAGTCTATCAGGGTAAGTTGCCATCTTCAGTAGATAGCAAGTCTATTAGAATCAAGTTGCTATCTTCAGTAGATAGCAAGTCTATCAGAGTAAGTTGCTATCTTCAGAAGACACCAAGTCTATCAGTGTAATTTGCTATCGTCAGTAGATACCAAGTCTATCAGAGCAAGTTGCTATCTTCAAAAGATACCAAGTCTATCAGAGTAAGTTGCCATCTTCAGTTACTGTAGATAGCAAGTATATCAGAGTAAGATGCTATCTTCAGTTGATAGCAAGTATATCAGAGTAAGTTGATATCTTCAGTAGATAGTAAGTCTATCAGAGTAAATTGCTATCTTCAGTAGATAGCAAGTTTAACAGAGTAAGTTGCTATCTTCAGTATATAGTAAGTCTATCAGAGTAAGTTGCTATCTTCAGTAGATAGCAAGTCTATCAGAGTAAATTGCTATCTTCAGTAGATAGCAAGTTTAACAGAGTAAGTTGCTATCTTCAATAGAGAGCAAGTCTATCAGAGTAAGTTGCTATCTTCAGTAGATAGCAAGCCTATCAGAGTAAGTTGCTATCTTCAGTAGACAACAAGTCTATCAGAGTAAGTTGCTATCTTCAGTAGACACCAAGTCTATCAGAGTAGTTGCTATCTTCAGTAGCCTAGCAAGTATATTAGAGTAAGTTGCTATCTTCAGTAAAAAGAAAGTATATCAGAGTAAGTTGCTATCTTCAGTGATAGCAAGTCTATCATAGTAAGTTGCTATCTTCAGTAGATAGCAAGTATATCAGAGTAAGTTAGGCTATCTCAGTAGACACCAAGTCTATCAGAGTAAGTTGCTATCTTCAGTAGATAACAAGTATATCAGAGTAAATTGCGAGTAAATCTACAGTAGACACCAAATATATCAGAGTAAGTTGCTTTCTTCAGTAGATAGCAACTTATTCTGATAGACTTGGCAACTTACTCTGATATACTTGCTATCTACTGAAGATAGCAACTTATTCTGTTAGACTTGCTATCTACTAAAGATAGCAACTTACTCTGATATACTTGATGTATCTAGTCAATAATCATGTCATCTGTAAATTATCTCGCAATTATCTAGTCAATAATCACGTCATCTGTAAATGATCTCGTCATCTCGTCAATTATCACGTCATCTGTAAATTATCTCGCAATTATCTAGTCAATAATCACGTCATCTGTAAATTATCTCGCAATTATCTAGTCAATAATCACGTCATCTGTAAATTATCTCGCAATTATCTAGTCAACAATCACGTCATCTCGTCCATTATCACGTCATCTGTTAATTATCTCACAATTATCTAAGTCAATAATCACGTCATCTGTAAATTATCTCGCAATTATCTAGTCAACAATCCCGTCATCTCGTTCATTATCACGTCATCTGTTAATTATCTCACAATTATCTAGTCAATAATCACGTCATCTGTAAATTATCTCGCAATTATCTAGTCAACAATCACGTCATCTGTAAATTATCTTGCAATCTAGTCAATAAGCACGTCATCTGTAAATTATCTCGTCATCTCGTCAATTATCATGTCATCTGTAAATTATCTCGCAATTATCTAGTCAATAATCACGTCATCTGTAACTTGATTATCTTGCAACGTCATCTGTAAATTATATTTGCATAAACATTCAAAACCCGCAAAGCAGCTGCATGGAGAGCTTGTGGCAAACTTAGTCAGTTATGGAAGGCTAAATCACTACCCAGAAAGCTCAAAGAAAGACTGCATTCATAGCTACAGTAGAATCAGTCCTCCTTTATGGATGTGAGGCATGGACAGTCACCCCAAAGCTTGGTAAACAACTGGATGGATACACTAGGATGCTAAGATCTGTGTTCAACATCAACTGGAGTCAGCATGTGACGAATAAGGACTTGTATGGGGACATGCCAAAAGTCTCGGACAAGATCAGAGAACGCAGAGCAAGATTTGCTGGACACTGCTTCAGGGGGTCCAAGGAGCTTGTACACAAACTCATACATTGGATTCCAAAGCATGGAGTAAGAAAGCGTTGCAGACCAGCCCTGACCTACATTGACATACTAAAACGTGACTACAGGACTGCAGGTAGAAGAAATCAAGACAGCTATGTTGGAAAGGGAGATCTGGAGAGGCATTGTGGTTCGGAAAAATCATCCGCCATAAGTCAAGTCAAGTAAGTCAAACCATGGACTTATAGTCCATGGTCAAACATTCAAACTTAAATTGTTGAACTTACTGGCATAATTCTGTTATACCCTTCACACCAACATCGGTTAGTATGCGTCGTTCTTAAAAATCACGCACTATGAATACCCTGTGGAGGGAATAACAGAATTACTCCAATTTACTTAAAAAGCTGATGAGGGGGGAACCTGAACAAAATTGTTAGTAATTAAGGGGGAACCCGAGATTTGTGACAGTTTAGGGGGAATCTCAAAAAAATTGGATAACAAAAATGGATAATGCCCACTCCGCCCCCTGTCGTATTAAATGATCGCTCCCTTAATATGTTTGCTAGGGAATCAGCAAAACTAACTTTAGCGCTATCGATGTTTTTAATCTGGCAACTCTATTATGTTTATGCCACTGTTTCGCGAACTTGTGATGATGAGATCAATCAAGCGACTATCAGCAAGAGAGTTACGTACATGAATGCGTGAACGTGTGATCATTGGAAAGTTTGGTAAGTATTTTGACGGTTTTATTTGTCGTACACGGATATAATTTACCGTATAATTTGGTAGGGGTTTGAATAAACATCGTGTCACTGTCCGCTACATTGCATACAAAAACACAATCAATCTGATAGTGACTGATGGTTTAAATGAAAAAATGATAAATTTAAAATTTCATGAATTTTTTAGGTTCATGCAAAGTGGAAAATAAATCATTGTAAATGAAAGTATTAATTTATAAATTAAGTTCTTGTTGTGTTTACATATTTTGCTGATACTGATCAAAACAAATAGTTGTCGATCATTTTAATTTCAATTTATGTTATTCATTTAACCATACAGTTCCTTCACATTCTTATCCAAACAGGTGACAACCATGTGTTTTAATTTGTCATGGGTTTAAAATTTCATCAATTTGTCCAATCCCTATGCAAGAAAGTGTCATTTTTTATTGGTCATCAAATGTAATAATGGCAGCACTTCAAGGTGAAGGTTAACTGTTGGGTGAAACTTTATTGCGCATTAAATGTGTAACATTTCAGTCTACATTTTACATTTTGTAACAGGTAAAGGAGCCTAATTGTTTTCCAGAAAAATTCACATTTCCCGGGGGGGGGGGGGGGGGGGGGGGACTTATTTCTTTTGCAAATAGTTGACAAGTCTGTTGAACCACATACTTAAAGACTACTACTAAATATCCTTTAAAATGGGACCATAATGGTGTTTGTAACATTAGGAGATGACTAGTTATTGTAAAAAGAACAAAGCATGGGATTATCCCCATTGAGTTTGTACAGGCGGCACCCCTTACGGCGGCACCCCTTCCAGCACCACCCCTGGTCCCCAAACATCAAACAGCTGTATCTCCCATTCTGTATTAGCTATACCAATGCCATTTTGCAGGCGGATAGCTTGTTATTAGGGCTTTAAAATGATACCAAATTTGTTGAGATAGCTTTTGTGGTTTTAAAAATATTTGAGGAAAATGACAGCATGAAACTAAAAAATGTAACGGCACCACCACCCTAGTTCATAGGCGAGTTCATAACGCGTGACCATATACGACTTCAAAATGTACCTGTAGGCTGTAGTATGCACTGCGTTGTGCGCCTGTTCTGTTGTTTTGAATGTGCAGCAGCAGCAGTGCATTGCAAGATCCAAGCGCTCGCTGGCGTTCATCCGAATGTTGAATTGAACTGAACGCGAGCGCTTGGATTAACAATTATTTGTTTTGATTATATTTAAATTATAGTACCATAGCAATCATGATTGAATTGACAAATCTTAAAATAAATAACTTGAAATGAAAGCTTACATACAATACTTGAGTTGATTGCTCATTTTTATTTTGCAAACTTTGAGTCATAAACTTTACAAAAAAAGATGTTTCAGAAGTTTAAACCTATCCTATAGCTTTGCAAATGATATCAGAAGCATTTGTGGAGAGTTTTGTGATCACTAAAGGGTAGCTATATCGGCTATTACACCACTGCAGAAAAACAAATATTGTGCCAAATGAATTTAATATACTTTTTATTTTGAAACCATGCAGTAAAGAAAAGTCTTTGCGCCACCTTTTTGAGAACTTTCAGATTAATTTGGATATTTCTTATGTTTTTCCTTATTTGTCCCTAAATTTTTGGACATTTGAATATTTTCAGCCAAGTAGGAAACTGCTATGGGTCTGTCACTTTGGGGTATAGTCAAAAATCAAATCAAAAACTTCCTTGCAAGGAAGTTTTTGATTTGATTTTTTGAATTTTGTGTGTGCTGTAATTATTGAACTATTGATCAAACGCCTATAAACTAAAAGTATATATGTTTGGAAAGGAAATGGATCAGAGAATCCAAATTTGGTGTGACCAATTTTGACCAACATTTTTTTTAATAGAAAATCACAAAATTCACTCTTTTTATCCAATCATTTTTTATCCTAATCTAATATTTTGTGACCAAAAAGTGCCAAAAAAGTGGGAAAAAATGGAAACTCTTATTTCGGGCATTTTTTATTTTTAGTGGAACCAAGTCCATTTGCAAACAAACTGGCCTTAAAAACAGACGACCTATCTCAGACCGTGTCTGTATTTTTTTTTACTGTAACATGAATATAGGACAAGCTGATCTTTTTTTTTGGGGGGGGGGGCAGTGAGCCTTTAGTGAGCAATTTTTTCCAATATCTAGAGGACTTTGGATGTAATGGGGGACATTGCTTAAGTGTGTTTAACCAATGTAAATTATTTGAGTGAGAGCAGCTCCTAAGGCTTTCTTAACACACTTAAACTATGTGTATCTTCTAAGATCAGGAATGCCCTCACCCCAGATTGCAACCAACATTAAAGGGGCATTGAGAGATGTATCGATAAATCGATATACTAAATGAGCAAATAACGTAAAGATCATCAACATAGCCCAAATCCAAAATGTCATACAATTCCGACATCGCCTTCATGCCAAATAAGCAAATAACATCACTTACGGGTTGAGATTTGCCGCGAAAGTTTGAAGGTAAAACGATAGCATAACTTCCGAATTCAGCACCTAGTTTTGATATGATCATATCGAAACTAAGAAAATCATGAAATTTTATATGATCAACGGCGAATGTTGGTAAACTGTTTCGGATGGTAGTTAGTATGCTTAAGTATTACTTTGATGCAAACAAATCTGATTTCCAGGATAATTGAGGGCGCACTCTCATACATATCTCTCAATGCCCCTTAATAAAACAACATAAACAACCAGATTCATCAAGGTAGGATTGCATCATTGATACTCTCGTTAGGCCTAATAAAAATAAATTGTTGTTTCCGGTAACCCGACCGACCCTCTTAAAACCTGCCGACCGTAAAAATGTTATCAACATTTTGAAAAAATAAAATTTATTTTCTACCTACCGTTCATATTTTTTCTGTCCAAATTTACGGAAATGTATTGAGAGAATAAACATTTCCCATTTTGCCGAAGGTCAAATTTGAATGTACCCATTTCCATGAAATCCATCCAAACCTGGTTTACATTTCCCAAAAAGTTGCACGTTTTCATGAAATTTGCCTCGAAAGTTGGCGTTCAGATTGCGATGTCGGCCAAATTCGTAAGCTTTGCAATTAATTTACATGGTGAATCTAAAATATTATTTTTTGTCAGCATGTTACCGGAAACAAAAAAAATAAATTATTAGGCCTTTTAATAATAGAGGCATGCCGAGAGAACATTTTTCACAAGGGCTCATTCATTCGATAACAAGTTATTGGTTGTGGTTGGATTTAAAGGGGGATCAAGCAGATGTCAATTAAGGCTTGGAATATCGGGTGTTTGTGGACCCGGGTACCCGACCCATTTTTCGGGCGGGTACTCCCACCCCCCCCAATTTTTTTAATTTTTTATATTTTAAAAAGATTTGGAGTACAAATTTTGTCACCTAAATGACCTCGATTGACCCCATACATAACCCTCATGTGACCCTATACCATGCAGGGTTGTAGCTAGACCAAATTGAGCGCCGGACAATTTTACTGACGGCGAACGGAGTAAGTGTAGCGAACGAAGTGCAGTGGATCATGGATTGGGGTCTAGAGGCCTTCTTAATGTTTTGAAGGGGTTATAAATGCACTCTGAGGGTTCCTGCAACATAATTTCTTGTTTTATGAGGCAGTTAAATGATTTTTTCCACAAATTGAAAAAAAAAAAAAAAAAAAAAAAAAAAAAAAAAAAAAATTTAGTGCCGGATTTTTTACCCTTTTTTTCTAAGAGTGCTGGACGCTGGGCGCGACTGCCGGACGGCCCCGTCCGGGTCCGTCCGGCGTAGCTACAACCCTGATACCATGTCCATGTAACCTCTATCTTGGTGTCATGTCACCATTAATTAAGAAATATTTTCATCGAGAAACAACAAAGAGACACATTTGGGAATGCTTTAACGTTAACAAAATACCTAAATTCAGTAAATTATCATTTAATACAGCAAGATCAGTGTTGCCTGTTACATGACATAAATGTAGGATCATACTAGGATGAATAAAAAAAGTTTGAAATATTTAAAAATTCAAGTCAGAAAAAATTACTGAATAGTTCACGCAGGAGATCTGGTAAGGAAAAATGGTAAACATGCACATTCAAGCTATTGAGATGCATTCAAAACCTGTACGTGTTATTATAGCAATCATACAAAAACATCATCTTGTATACCAAGTCACCTGCATACGAACTGAAATAATAATTTTTTAAAACTCATACTAATATTTCAAAATAATTTTTATAAATCGAAATAAATTATACAAATATTCGTAAATATTTCTAATGTTATATTATGTGACAGGTAACACTTCTGTTGCCATTTTTAAAAATGGGTACATAAAAAAGGTCCTCAAAAGTCATACTTTCGATCAGAATAAATTAAATATTTAGGATCTTGGGTTATGAGTTACTATTCCTATGGTGTGGGTCAAGAGATATAAATTTTTTTAAAATCTGGTATCCGGTTACCTAATTTGGTATTCGGGTATCGAAATATCGGGCGGGTACCCGTTTGCCCGCCCGAAATTCCTAGCCTTAAAGGTAGATGACCCGATCACATTTTCGTAACACAGAATTATTTCAAACATACGGAGATTTTCATATCATATGAAAGCTCGTATTTTTCTCATCATCATACTGAAATTTGACGGCCTAAATCGGTATAATTACGGAGAAATCGATGAAATAACGTCGAATTACCGCGAATGGTGGTATACCACCGATATAGCTTGTGTACTACTCAATGGGTACAGTTCACAGCATCTTGTGCGTCTAAAATAAGAACCATTAGAGATATGCAACTCAAACTTTGGAACACGACTTTTTTAAGGATGACCTTTCATGTAGAATAGAAAACTTCAAGTTGAAAATCGGAATGTGATCGGGTCATCTACCTTTAATGTCAGTATGGCTGATCACCCCATCACCCATTTTTAGGAAGTGTCTCCCCCTACCCCAGGTTTTAGTTCATTCAAATTCAAAGGAAGGATAAGGCACTTAGGTTAATCCCTCCCATCTGGCAATCCTATCATTCATAGATGGTAATAAAAATTCCCTTTAAAAGGGATAACCCATGCCCAAGATGATTCCATTTATTAAGATAAAAAATGAAATAAATGGAAGGCACCGATTTTAATCATTTCATTTTTTAAAGATGAAATTGCTCTTTAGGTTGGTCAAAGTTGGAGGATAAATACCTTTGGATTAATCTAATTCCGACCCTGCTTTGGATGTTTAATTCCATGTCTACAACTGAGACAACGCTTTTTAAGGTTAAAGTGTATCCCAAGCTCAAAAGAATTTTTAATTGCAATCAAAACTACATACTGCCAGCTATTCCAAAATTGAAATGAAACAAAAACCTCTTTTTATTATGCCAAACACCCACAATTGTCATTACTGATAATTGATGTTCTTATTCCTCTTTCATAACTTATTTCATGATGTCAATTTTAATTGCAATCAAAACTACATACTGCCAGCTATTCCAAAATTGAAATGAAACAAAAACCTCTTTTTATTATGCCAAACACCCACAATTGTCATTACTGATAATTGATGTTCTTATTCCTCTTTCATAACTTATTTCATGATGTCAATTTTAATTGCAATCAAAACTACATACTGCCAGCTATTCCAAAATTGAAATGAAACAAAAACCTCTTTTTATTATGCCAAACACCCACAATTGTCATTACTGATAATTGATATTCTTATTCCTCTTTCATAACTTATTTCATGATGTCAATTTATAACTTATGATTTTGCGCGAAACATATTTTGCATTGAAATTATTGAACCAAAATAATAACAATCCATACTGTGAAAGTGTACTTTCTCAATAACTTTGCTGATAATAGTGAAATAAACCAGCCTCTCCATAATTGAATCTTTAAATTCAGTTACATATTTATATTAGATTGGACTTTTCTTTTCTTTTCTGGAAAACCAACTGCCATGTTCAGTGTGGAAAAACAGAAATCTTTCTCGCAATTGATGCTCATTTTGGTTTGTTATGAGCCAAGATAGTATACCTATCGTTCACGTTTGACCAGATAACCATTTAAATATTAATCTTCGGATATTTTCAATAAAATTACTTAATTGGTGAAGAAGGTAGGCCATCCATTTAGCAAGTATCAGGGTTAACAATCTCTCTTGGGGAGCAATGCCACATTGCTTTACAAGTGTCTCTTACAAATTGTTTCCTATACCCGACTCTTGCTTGACTAGTCTGGTAGTTATCTACTATTTAGAATACCCTACCATTTGTATTCCTCACTGTGTAAGTGTATGGGTCGTTCTTTAAAAGTCCCCATTGAAGACATGCAGTGGTAGAGTATATAATAAAGGAACTCCTAATAATACAATGAAAACTTTAAGACATTATTGTGGCAAAGGCCTAAGCTACAGGGACCCGTTCAATGATGCCTTACAATATTCCACTATGCCAAAACACTCTTCCAAAGAATTTGCGTGGCATTTCTTGTAATCTCAATGATAAAACCATATAATGAACTCCCGTAAATTATATTACTATAAGCACACAATTTAATCAAAGATCGACCGAAAAGAGACGAATATGAACTTACAATACACTAATTTACCAGAGCAGTGATTCACATTTCCATTCTAAACAAAGTGTCTCTAGAGCTGAAATCATAACCTTGAACGTATTTAAGTATATTGGTCTATATTACCCTAGGCAAGTTACATTATCTTTTATTAGAAGTGAGAATTTGTTATTTTTTCACTAAAAATCATAACTTTGGTAATATTGAATGGAATTACTCCATTCAAACATGAAACTAAACCAACTTTGGCACTTTCTTTTCATTTTTTGCACTTAAATTGCTGATATCAACAAAAGGTGTGTCATTTCATACACAAATATGTTTTCACTCACATGAGAGGACTGAATTGAAGTCACATCAATTGTATACTTGCAGAAGGATTTTCTTAAAAGACCCTCGTTTGACCATATTATATGCCTTTCATTGTACTGTAATGTCAATGGGAACCAGTAGACACTAGTGGCAGAAATCAGTGGGTCATGTGATGAAAATGATGCATGATGGTGTTGCTCAAGAAATCTTTATTTGCCCTTATCTTCCTTATCAGACCACCCCCCTGAGTGAAAGCCAAACTAATACCCCATGCTTGAAAGCATGGGGGAAAAGGTAGAGGTCAGTGTAAAGTGTAAACTGATGATTGAATTGCCAAAAAGCTTCTGAAACATGTACGGTAGTACAAAACATGTACATGTAGAACACCCATCAGACATCATTTGTTGATATTCAAAATACTTTTTTGTTGTTGTTGAAATTTTCATTCTTGCTTATAGCAATTAAAACATGTACCTGTTGTATTATAAAACCCACATTTGTGTATTTTTCCTCATATTAATATTTTGTGTATGCTGTAGAATGTGATAAAAAATAACAGAAATTATTCAAATTATCTAAGAAGTATGATAACACTGGTCTCAACTTCTATATAAACAATGACGATATTGGTGATAAAGTAACACAACAACCAAAAACACACATGTCAACGACAACAACAAAAAAAGGAGAGAAAAAAAGAAGTTTGATTTGGTCTGCCCATTCTCAACAGGTCCAACAATAGAATTTGGATTGTTTTAAATGCAAAATAAGGCAACAATTTATACCACATTTTTTAGTTTTCTCAAAAAATGTCAATTTTTTTATTAAAATATAAATTAATAAATTCAAAATTAATAAATTCTTAAAAAATGATGAAAAATATGGGTCGGTCAGGCCCATAGACATTTGATACTTTCTGTTCCATGTTGCAGATCATGAAAATATGTCGCCAAAGGCAAAATGCTATGTTTTCAGCGTTTGTATTGCATTGTAAATATTTGAATCTACCTATAACCTGATGACACATACCAATACTATGTACATTGTTCACTGTATGACAGTCATAATCAACTAATCTTATCTGTGTTCCTCTCTGACAATTGTCCTAATAGGAACTCGTGTGACCTAAAGGGCTGCGAGGCCAACACAATATTAGCACTAGAACTCCTGATCTTTGGGTTATGAAAACAGAAAGCAAACACATTTGGTGCAATACTAGCTCTCGGTGTTGGGGGGGGGGGGCAGGGGCACTCATGTATGAAATGGATGTAAATGTAAGGCTATAGCACTTTCAAAACCAGGAGCATTTGGGGAACAAGAAATGAAAAAATAGGGGTCTGTACATGATAATGGCAGTCATGAACCACAAATCTGATGTTTTCCTTAAACTGACAAGTAACAAACTCAACATATTCTCTTCGAATGACAAATCAGCCTTATCAAACTGAACACATCAACTATATTCAGTCATTTTTTCAAATAAAGCAGTTCATATCCCACTCTTTATATGGTGAGTATAATTGGTCAATAGACTGAATTATGGAAACAACAAGGTTGGAGGAACTTATATGATAGGCTGTCACAATATTGTAGTTCGGCACTAGAACTCATATCTAAATGTATTCAAGATCTTTTTGTTATAGAAATCAGAAATCAAAAAAAGAATCAGTAATTAAATTGGTGCAGTACATGTATGGGCCAGGAGAGGAAAAGGTCCCAGCACTGGGGAAAAGGTCCCAGTTCAAATGGTTACATTCCCCTTCCTCTCCTACCAGTGTAGGCCTACTCTGGAGATTGTGTTAATTTGATCTCTGTCTCGCAGCCATAAACAACCTTTGCCTGTTCTGAAATCTAAACTGTACATCAGGGGTCGCATTCTGACGCGTCTGCGCGTCCTAGCTAGACCTCTCACTTTCTATTAGTGACGCGTCAGGTTTCAAATTGGAAAGACTTGCGGGTCCCGATCAAAATTGAAGGGACCCTTAAATTTGACGATGTATGTAAATGGAAACCTTAACAAATTCTGTAAATTACATGTCCATCCTTTGCTCACAATATAAATTAATTAAACTGTCCGTAAAAAAGTTAAAATTTTCAAATACCCAAACTTCAGGACCCCTCAATTTCTTGGGGACCCCTTAAATTTGTTTTTTGAAGTGCTACGGGGTCCTGAAAAAATGTCATGGTGTAATATACGTGATCTTACGTACAAGCACTCTTGTCTTGAGATACTTGACAGTAAACTCACATACACTACAACGAATGGGGTTCCAACTACATTAAGCACACGAAGACCATATTAAGTTCCGTTATCCTTAATCATCATCCTGACACTCGTTCCCTGTCGGTTAGACGGAGTTGTCCATTTGATGGGGAGGATACTCGGAGAGCCAGTACTCGACTTCACAGCCAAGACACAACTTCCTAGTTCGGCACCCAACTCCTACTCTCTCTCTCTCTCTCTCAACTCAACTCAACTCTCCGTAGCTGGGCACCAAAGCCCGCCACGTAGGCAGTGTGGATGAGGGACGTGATTGGTCCTCGGTATATGACATCACTATGATGTGTCGATATACCAATGACCAACACTGCCCTCATCCAGACTACTCACATGGCTGCTCTAGTACCTTACAATGGGACCTCTCACATTTTTGATCCAGTGCTATCCCTGCTGTACATCAACAGTGCGTTATGTTCTGTGTCCACTTAATGTAGTGGTAATAAATAGAATATTCCAAGGTCTCTAATCAAGGCATTAGCCAGAGGGCCGTCTGGGTGTCATATGGACGCTCTATCGCGCCCGGGGTGCTCAGTGGTCATTACAAGGGGGGTATCATGCGCGTCCGAGGACTTTCAAAAACTACCCTAAATACGTAATCGTGTTAATGCGAAAAAGCACCCCCTAAACAAGTATAGCACAGTATTTTACATACAAAGCAATTAATATCAGTATTTCCAATACCCTAAACAAGTACTCAAAATATTTTAATACCCTAAGCAAGTAATTTGTATACATGTGTGTGTATGACACATACATTTCTAACCCTTTTTTCTATCCCTAATAAGCTAAAAGTATTCTGAAACAAATGCTGTGCTGATCATCAAATACTTGCATGGATACAATTTAAGAAATATATCTTGTCCATGCATCATGGCTATTTACAATCCTCAGACATGGAGCAAAAAGGGACCCTAAATACGAAAGCCAATGATGTAAAAAAAGTATACCCTTTTTCTTAATTTGTCTTGTTTTGATACCCTATTCACGTTACGTACGTAACGTGCCCCAGCTTGAAAAACTACCCTAATTATGTGATTTCTTGGACACGCATGATACCCCTCTTGTAATGACCACTGAGCACCCCGGGCTATCGCGAAAATGGATGCCAAGCTAAAGCCATCCGTCCAATTGATGCCCTAAAAAAACACCCAAAAGGTGGGTATACTATTTTATATCAAAAAACACTGTTTTGTGCGCAATATTTTTAATTTGGACTAATTTTTATTTATAAATAATAATTCGAAGCTCACGGCTTCCAATGCTTTCAATTTACAGGAACATGGACGATCCGCTCGCGCTGCTCACTCCACTTTATTTTGGTCCCACTTTGGACACCCAACTTTCAAATCCTGGCTAAGGCCCTGTAGACTCTAATACAAATACACTTCACAGCTGTATTCATGCATGGCTGCACATTAACAAAGAAGAATTGATGGCCATGACCAGCAGGAGATTGTTTTCAAAACTATTTTGTTTCATTAAAAATGTCATGGACTGTCTTGTATCCGACCTCTATCTTTGACAGGTATTGTGTTTTAGCAACACTTTTTCTGCTTTTTCTCTCAGCCATGAATTATTTGTGTACATTTTCTGATTAAAATTATATTGGAAAAAAATTCACAGAATCCAGCAAAAGATACCAAATCGGTGCTGATAGTGAATGCATGGAGAAAGAACATAATCAAACATTTTCAAAATAGTCTTTGAAATTCATAGATACTTGTACCTTTTCACCAGAGTTATATTTGAACCTAGATATATGTTACCATAGTTACATGTACAATGCCATGTAGGCCACTTTGTTCTTCATTGGTCTGATGTCACCTGAAGGGAAAAGTGATTACTGGAATATTGAATTATGGCAGTGTTTTTTGCATTTTTATTGATTTTCAAACTGATTGAATAAGATTTCCAGGGAGTTATGAAGAATCCATGTTTGTTTGTTAACTGCATACTGTGTATGCTCCTAAATATTTTCTATTCATATTCCATAATCCATCGCACATTTTTTTATTTCATCAGATCCCTCTTGAAGGTGAAGACTCCGGCCGTCCGTCCATCCGTCCACTCCATTCATCATGGGGTCGTTGTTTCGCAGCGAGGAAATGTGTCGTGCTCAGCTTTTCCTCCAATCAGAAGCGGCCTATCCATGCGTGGCTGAGCTAGGAGAGCTAGGATTGGTACAATTTGTTGATGTAAGTAGGCCAATAAGATTATTAAAAAGAAAAGAAGAAGCACCCTATCCAAAAAGAAGCACCCTATCCATGCATGGTGGCGCTATAGTTTAATTGTTCCAAATTTGTGAGAACTATGCGTTTTTGAACTCTCTGAGCGTAAAAGTAATCCAAGCGTCCGCACACTACTTGGCATATTCCTAAGCATCATGCATACGATTCACAATGCACCATGTTGCGCCATGCAAGCATTTTGCAATTTGGAATTGACAGAACAAGGAGAGCTGGAATTGGGGACATTTTGTAGTGTAGGTTGACCGATGAGATCACAAATGAAGAGAGATCAAAGTTCATGATTTATCCAATCAGAAGCAACCACTTTCCATGAATGGCAAAGTAAGGGGAGCTGGGCTGGGACTGGTACAGTTTGTAGATGTAAGTTGACCGATGAGATCACAGGTGAAGAGGTAAAAGTTCACAATTCATCCAATCAGAAGCAACCTCTTTTCATGAATGGCAAAGTAATGGGAGCTGGGACTGGTACCATTTTTTTTATGCAAGTTGACCAATAAGAACACTGACAAAGGGGTCCTAGTTCATATTCTTCCCATCAGAAGCAGCCTGACCATGCTTTGGTAGAGCTTTGTTGATGTAATTTGAATCATTAAAATCATGGGAATATGCAGGTGGCGAGGATCATTATACAGGGATACCAATGTTCCATTTATTTCCTGAGATTCTGGATATTATCACCTAGTGATGACAGAATATAGTTCCAATAGTCTTCTCAAGAAAATATTTAAATTAAATATGGTGGTCTTATAATCGGATGTGGGAAAAGCTCAGAATTGCCGAGTTTAACATTGAAAATTAAGATAAAAAAACCTGCAATTTATTCTTAAATATGGTCATCTGTTACGCATGAACAAATTACAGGCTTCATTTATTTGGACAAATAATTGCGCTTCATGTATTGCTAATATGTATTTATTCACTACAATAAGCAGGTACCCTGCTGTTTATTAAAATCCTATGATCAAGAATATTAAATACAATACAAAATTAAACATGCCAAAATTTAAACTCGGCTAAATTTGTCTTTAAGGTGTGGATCAGACAAAAGGAGAATTTGGGATAAATGTCCTCATTTGTAACCTATGACATCATAGAAACCCTGTGACAGATTAAACATTTCTAAATTCCATAATGTATAATTCAATGCTTAATTACGTCCGTTAAGAAAACATTCCCAGGACAGCAAAGGGGCTATCGCCAACATTTAGATATTGGTGAGACTTGCATTCAAGAGCACAAGTGACTAGCTATGGGATGGGCCATATCACAATAGCACTCACAGATTTGATTTTAAATATTCAACATAGGAATGTGATCTTAAAAACTGTCAGTAGGGGAGATGGGGGTTAATTGAAACATTGAGATTTCCTTCATTCAGACACAGAACTAAGTTATGAAATACTACCATCTGGTGTGTACCTATTAGCAGCTACCATTGGTTGGTGACAACTAATGGGTACACTGACTTGGGTGATTCTGTAAAATCACTTACTTTCGCGACGGATTTTCGTGAGAGATCAGGATTCGCAAAATTGTTAATTTTGCATTGAAAGTAACAGTGACATTTCCCGATTCACGAAATTAAATGCTCGCTAAAATAGCAGTAATTTTCAATTCGCAAAATAAAGTATCCACAAAATGATGTTTTACAGAACCCCCTATGAATTACTTCATACTTGGCAGAAATCTCAAAGTTCCAACTAACCCCAATTTCCCCTATAATACATACATTACATACCTATAACTCCCACTCGTACTTCAATCAAGTAGATCTATCAGATTTGATGGTATTAAATTGACCTTATAGTTAGAATGTTTTTATTCTAAGGCCAACAAAAAAAACATTGTTGTGTTGCCATCAGCGACCGACCCTAAAATGTTAAAAATCAGGGTCCCAATTTAGATTTAGGCTGCTATAGTTGAATTCAAATTGGCAAGAAATATGCATTTTTGTTATCTTTCAGTGCGCAGCGCAAAGTAATCCCAGGTGTACACATGCTATTTTGCATCACGCATACAATTCACAATGCGGCATGAGTGGGTTTTTTACGCACCCACGCTCTTCTGCATTTATTTGCTGCTGTAAGCAGGTTTGCCAATTTTGAACTGACTGAAGTATATAACTCGGCTGTTATCTTGTTTGTTCCTTTTCAATAAATCCAACTGCATGGCAAGATAATTCATGAAGCATTAAAACTCTTTCCTGCAATACTTTTGCATTGATTATAAAACCCCAACTCTTTCATCCTCCTTGCATGCAGAGAGACTGTTGAAACCATCCAATTCATCGATATTTTTAAAAATATTGTGCTCGTAAAATTTTGATTTCAAATTTTGATGTGGGAAATTCCAATGAAATTTCGAAATGTGTATAAAAATCTACAAGATAAAGCTGAGACAACATATTTTGGCTCTCCACCATTTCCCTGAAGTCTCCATAGTGAAATCCCCGGGTGAAATCCTTATTTGTTCTATTTTTTACTTTCAAGATTTTAGATGAGGGAGACATGTCAAACAGTGAAGTGTCAATATAATATAGTCACTGTATAGATTGAATATCAAATTCCCAGAGAAGTCCCAGCCATTTATAAATTCAATTTATGCATGTTATTACATTACAAAAATACACATGGCATACATATTTAGATTGACAAGATTGCTTGGGTTATTGGAGACTGCAGATCACTATGCAGAGTGCTGGGCTGTATTATCTATCAAATATGGTTAGATCCAATGATATCACAATGAAATGAATTTGTCTCTGAATTCTACAAGGTAGCAAAGTTTGTGCATATTAGAATGATATTTTGCTAAAGTGGCTTAATGTCAGGGTTTCATCCATTTTGAATCGGAGGGAGGGGATATTCTTTGCTCCTATTATTCACATTTTTGTACATTTTTTCTTATATTTGCAGTTGAATCAAAATGTCAGTGCTTTCCAGCGAAAATTTGTAAACGAAGTCAGACGATGCGACGAGTTGGAGCGCAAATTACGTGAGTATTTGATATCCCATGAAGAATAATTATGCCATCTCTATTAGTTAAATTTATGAAAAAAGAAAGAAAATCATCGGAAAAGGGATTCAATTTTATGATAGTATGGGGTTGATTTAAAAATATGCAATAAAAACATCAAATTACTATAGGCGTGCCACTAAAATTACAGTGAAGTCAAAATGCGAGCAGTTGAGCTGTGATATCGCTGTAACTGATCAGCAATCAGACTCAGAGCCTGTGGGTAGTACTGCTGTAGTATACTATTAGAGTATTGTATTCATTGTCAAAAATAATTTGCCTAATTTGTGTTACAGGAGGAGCGGGCATAGCCTACATACTTGAAACTGCTTTGAGGGTAGGGAAACACTCAACACTTTTGAAATTTGGGGAAGAAACTCAGTCATTTTGTGAGAAACAGAGATGGGGAAAGGGAAAAAAGGAAAGAGAAAGAATAAGGGAAATGGTGAAAAGAGGGGACCGGAGGGATGAGACAAAATAGAAAGAAATTGCAGAAAAGGAGAAAAGTTGGCAAACTTCTATTTTGTAATTTTGAAGAAATATAGGTATCTGAGGGAAAAAGTGACAACTTTTCAAAAATATATACCCCTTGGAGCAAGCAGGAGGGGTACATTTTTGTTTGTTAGTACCATACTTACAATGTTCTAGAGTAGCCTAATGTTATAGCGCACATACACATGGGCATGTGTGGCGCAGTGGGTAGAGCACTGGACTCATGATCTAAAGGTTGTGGGTTCGAGTCCCGCTGTGGTCAACATGTTGTGCTCTTTGAGTAAGGCACTTTACCGCAATTACTCCTCTCTACCCAGGTGTATTTAAATGGGAACCGGCATTTGTTAGTGCTGGGAAGGTAACAGACTCGCTGTGGAGGAGGTGTAGCCAGCCCCACACAGCAACATTATAAAAAGGAGTGAGTCTGGCCCTATCGTTTTGAAAGGGGGATGGGCACTCTGCTCCTGGTATTACAGGATCGACCGCCTTAACCTTTACCTACACATGTAACATAAACATCCTATAATATATGTAACGTTTCTGTTTTCTCACAACTGTTATTTTTGAGCTCACCTTTTTGTAGCTTTCCTCAGGAATTCTCCCTGAAGTCATCAACCGCGATGTACACATATGGGCCATCCATACAACTGGCTTCTGATCAACAATCAGAGTTCCAGCGCCTTAGTATCTTGTTACCTACGAGGACTATCCTCACAATCGAAATATGACATAATATTGGGTTGATTTTCTCAACAGGTTATTGTGAAAAAGAGGTGAACGATGCTAACATACCTATCACTGACCCAGGTGTCTACATCCCGGCACCTGCTCCCAGGGAAATGATTGACTTGGAGGTAAGACCATGGAGACAATACCCTGGTCTACGGGCCACAATGACCCATACATAGCCAATTATGATTTGTTATTTATTTATTGTCATCTTATGTTAAAATATATTTTTGAAAATGTTTATTAATTTCTGTAATTATTTTGACAAAAAAACTTTTTAAAATGTAAAAAGATGAATCCAATGGAACCAGGAACAAAACACACCAAGGATCAGAAAACTGATACAAGAGAATATCTCGAAAATGTAAAAATGCTAAGTGTAAAAGCAAGATATACCAACAGGGTGTGGTGAAACGGGTAAAAACGAAGGAGAATAACGCGATAAAACAGATAAATAACACACGGAAATGCACTGGGACAAGTAATCAAATTGCTGTGCAATAAAACAACAAAGATATAACGTAACAATAAAGACCGACGTTTCAAGTGGATATACCACCCTTCATCAGGGACAAACTATAAAATCAAAAGTGTTAAGAACTATTAAGAAGATAATGAACTAGAAAAGTTCAAAAAAATAAAGATAATGAACTAGACAAGTTCAAAAAAACCTGTTTTCTTTTTACTGGAAAACTCCGTGTAAATCTTTTTATTATTACGATACCGAAATATCAAAGTGCTCATGAAACTTATTTTCAAAAGTTAAACAATATATTAGGTGGAACATTTCACATGTTATTTTTTATAAAATGTTAATAATAAAATAATGATAAAAAACGTTCGCCCGTATACCAAATCCAAGCCCCCCTGCCAGAAGTCATTTTTAACACTGATTTTGGGCGCATTTATGTTGTCTGAACATTTCTTCTTTCCTTTGATGAATCCTTTTGATTTTCTCTTTATTTTGATATAATGCATGAACTTCACTGGACCTTTAAACTTAAGCTCTACCTTAAACTTCAATATCAAGATATTTTCTAACCTCTTATACTTGTATTATATTCAAATTTAAAATCATGTGTCTTTTTTCATGGGGAGTGCTCTTGGAAATACAATTGGAACCAAACTTAGGTTATAGATGTAATCATGGCACCTTTATATTTTAAGGAGGTCAAATGTCACATCACATTCAAAGGTCATCTTGGTCAAGTTGTAAAATAGGTTGATAGGTTAAGTTTTTGCTACGTTTAAGTTCAATTGGGACCAAACATGGGTTAAATATGTAACATTGGAACATTTATACGCTATAAGGTCAGCAGAAGTCACATATCAAGGTCAAAGGTCATCTCAGGAAATGTTGTGAAATAGGCTACTTATGTAAAATTGCTGATGTTTGACTAGGTTGCGCATAAACCTAGTACAATTACCTTATGACTCCAACCCTTAACGAAGGTCTTATGCATCATTGATGCTCTCATTTTTGTTTAAAAGGTTCATCACACATTTTAGAATTACAACAAAAAGGGGAAATGGATCCTTAAGTGAGAACATAATTTACAATAGGAATTATGTGAACAGTCTTTTGACAGTTTGTAGTGTCATGGTTGAAACCTTTCTCTAATCTGTACAAAGGGGAAGTGTCTACCACAACATTCAAAACTAACAAGGTCAGCACACTTCCTGTTTGTTTCGGCAAAGAACTTCCATTTTGGGCTAAATATATTGTAACATTTGACATTTTTGGCTTACACAGTAACGTATGTGTTTCAAGCATCATAATGTATGTGGTCATGTGTTTTAAGCTCGCCTCCTTTCGCGTTACACATGGATTTTGGCTTTCGCGACATGATTTTAACTTTACACATTTATATTTGCTTGTATATCCCCCTGAGTTAGTAAAAGTATACATTTTCTGAAGGGAAATTGCATGAGGAAACCAAATATGCCATTCAAATTATAGTACGACCAAGAACTAAAATGGTATGATCGGAAATGTTCGGAAAACATCAGAGTTTTTAATTTTTAAGTTGAGATCCATATATTTTTTATACCTACCCCTATCATTATTTTTTTACATATTTGAATTCCTCATGAAATTACCCATTAGATGATATATAATTGTCATAGTTACTACGTCGGTATGGTAATTATACCGGCTAGTGAATATCTCCAATTTTTATTTTATATATTTTTAGAATTTTCAGAAATATTTGTTTAAGGATGAACCCTTCCCTGATATAAGCTGCATTTCTGAATTCCTCTAGTTACAAGCTTTTCAAAAATGTATACTTATGCTATCATAGGTTGAAAACTTTTTCTGTTATAGTCATTTTTATAAATCCGGTAAATTGAGGTTGATTATTCATGTTGACTGTGTAGCGAATAGGAAGAAAGCTGATGATCATTGTCTTATCCATAATTAATTAGTTGTTAATAATAGTTGACAAGTCTGTTGCACTACATACTTAAAGACTACTAAATATCCTTTGAAATGGGACCAAAATTGTGATTGTAACATTAGGATGACTAGTTATTGTAAAAAGAACAAAGCATGGGATTATCCCCATTGAGTTTGTACAGGCGGCACCCCTTCCAGCGGCACCCCTTCCAGCACCACCCCTGGTCCCTAAACATCAAACTGCTGTATCTCCTTTTCTGTATTAGCTATACCAATGCCTTTTTTGGCAGGCGGATAGCTTGTTATTAGGGCTTTAAAATGATACCAAATTTGTTGAGATAGCTTTTGTGGTTTTAAAAAATATTTGAGGAAAATGACAGCATGAAGCTAAAAAATGTAACGGCACCACCCTATTGGGAGGCGAGTTTATAACGCGTGACCATGTTGATTTCATCGCTCAATATAGCAATTGCGCAAAAATTAAAATTATTGTTTTTTCTCTGATTGAATTTACAGGCAACACTAGAGAAAATCGAAGTTGAATTGCGAGAGGTGAACAGTAACCATGAGACACTGTTGAGAAACTACCTTGAACTGACCGAACACAAGCATGTCTTAAGAAACACGCATCAGTATTTTGAGGAGGTAGGTACAGTCATTTTCAAAAAAAATATCTTTCTCCTTATCTAAGCAGTTTGGCAGTTTGAGAATCTGTTAGAATCAGTGCGCTGACCACACCAGTGCGTGATGGCTGTATCCAGGTGTGTAGTGTAACTAGTGTGATGCCCGGCTGCTACCACCTACTTACTAATGTGTGTCGGTAGGTTGGTGTGGGTAGGTCTAAATGTTTCAGTACTTCCATATTTCAGATTATTTTTACTTGGAACTGACAAAATAGAAGTATGTCTTAACACTTTCCACTCGGCAGGCGTCTGCAGACGACATTCCAAAATGTCACAAAATGTTTAAAAAATGTCATATTGCATTGAATTTCAATACCCTATTTGGAATCACCACGAGAAATGCATTGAAAGATGTACAAAGATGCCTCGTATTGGTTCAGTTATCCTTGAGGTAGACTTTGAAAATTGGGGAAGGTTTCTAAAAAATCTGTTTCGTATATGGCAAATCTAATAGCCGCGTGCAAAGTGTTAAGAAGCATGCTTCTGTGATGGTACCTTCTCTATGGTTGACCTACAATTTAAAAATGTTATAGCATATATTAAGAAGAAACTTGTCGTTAATTGCTACGGTATTTTGATATTTTTTCAGGCGGAATCTTATCACCATGAGTTAGAAGAGGAGGATGCTAGACCAGGGTACCAACAATTTGCCTCAGAAGAAGGCGATATCAGAAATATACAGTCACATGTCAAGTTAGGGTAAGAATAGAAACACCCGCTTTATAAGAATTAAAACACCTTTATATTGGGGAATTAGAGGTGAAGGAGGTAACTAAACCAGAATATCAACCATTTACATCAGCAGAAGGTGATAATGCCAGAAATATACGGTCATGTGACAAGTTGGGGTTTGAATAGAAACACCCGCTTTATAAGAATTAAAACACCTGTATATTGGGGGGAATTAGGGGTGAAGGAGGTATCTAAACCAGTATATCAACCATTCATATCAGCAGAAGGTGATAGATAATGCCAGAAATATACAGTCATATTTCAAGTTGGGGTAAGAATAGTAACACATGTATTTTAGAATAGAAACACCTCTTTATTGAGGGGGGGGGGGGGGTATGGATAATTAGCGGAGATGGATGCTAGACCAGGATACCAAAAATTTTACCTCAGAAGACGAGTCACACCAGGGCACACCTAAGCACTCATTCAGATAAGTTTAATGAAATTCTTGATTAAGTGTCACTCATCAAAATGTTGGTATTTGGAGGGACATTTTCTTTTCCAAATAAAGAAATACATACGAAATGAGAGGAAATCTTGCATACTTTCTGGGAAATTTAGCTGGCCTCATGGAAACTGATCATTTTTCGATAAATCCCGAAGTGTATTGTTAATTATTATCAATTTACTCTGAATTGCCATTGCTCAACAAAGGGCAAACAATTAATCTTGCTGAAATCACTCGCTTACTTTTATCAGTTTAATTGTAACTGTAAATTTGTATTTTGAGTTGGAAAAATCCACAACATTTGAATCTGAAAAACACTTTGAAATTAAATATTCCAATATTCATTAGCATCCCAGCTATATCTGTTTTATGTTTATTTAATTACCAAGGTCAGGGTTACTATTTACATGGCTCAATTGCATCACAAACACACGAACATCTGTTCCATTTATTACAAACGTTAGGCCAAATAAAATAAATATTTTTTGTTTGCCATTACTTGATCTAAGTTGAGATTTGTTAGCTTGGTCCTCACGATTACATGCACCAATAAGGCCTAACATTTAGTTTTTTCGCAGACTAGTAACAAGACGCACGCAGTGCAACCAAAACCATGACATATGGTGTGTATTAACAAATCATGTACCAGCAATCAGCGCATGTAAATAGGGGCAATACCATAAAGCATGGTATTCCAAAAGAGCCATAACTATTATTTTTTACGAAAAAACAGCTTTTTATCTTTGAAATTACGGATTTAGCAGATTGTTTTGTTTATTATTGCTAGTTAAATAAAAAAATACAATGAGATATCTAGCCAAATCTGAAAGCGACACACATTCTATAACTGGCACAATCTTGCACATAAATTCCTGCAAAACGACCTCCCAATTTTATAATCATCCTTTGGGCAGTGGGGCTTCACCCAACAGGCTGATAATCGAACTATTTTTCTGAACAGTTTTTTGTGCAGTACCGCTTGCGGTACTGCACAACTCCGCTTGCATTCCCGCGAAGCGGGAATGCAAGGCCCGCTTGGTATCTCCGCGCGCGGATATGCACACATTTATTAGCATTGCCGCAAGCGGACCAAACACCCGCTTGCGGGGATATAATTATTTGTTCACATTTCCGCTTCGCGGAATTGTCGCTTTTGGATCGCTTTTCCCCACGCGGAAATGCACACATTTATTGGAACTCCCGTAAGCGGAGCCAACTACCCGCTTGAGGGGTTACCATTATTTGTTCACTTTTCCGCTTCGCGGAATTGTCGCTTTTGGATCGCTTTTCCCCACGCGGAAATGCACACATTTATTGGAACTCCCGTAAGCGGAGCCAACTACCCGCTTGTTAGATTGCTTTTCCGTGCGCGGAAATGTCCATATTTGTTTGTACCTCCTCTTGAGGGGTTACCATTATTTGTTCATATTTCCGCTTCGCGGAATTGTCGATTTTAGATTGCTCTTCCGCGCGCGGAAAAGCACATATTTATTAGTACTTCCGCTAGCGGAGTCATCAAAATAATCATCAAATGTCTGCTTGCGGGGATACAATTATTTGTTCACATTTCCGCGATATTTATTCATTATAATCCTCCTCGGTATTCATGTTTGCATTCCTTTTACCAAGCGTTCTCCAATATTACAAAACTGATAGTTTCATCTTATGTCTATCAATTAGTTCAGAATCCCGTTTTCTATTTCATGATTGGTAAATCCTTTTCCTAAAATGTGCTGCGAATCGTAAACAAGTAACAATCTGAGACGAATATACCTGAAGGTATATTCGTCTCAGTAACAATCACTTTCACTAATGCGCAATTATTTAGTGAATTGTTTTTCAATTCAGAGCGAAAAAGAACGCACGTATACAATCCTGTTGCGTATAACACTTTCCACGCGGCAATTATAGTTTTACCATATTATACAAAACATATTTTTTAGAAACCTTTCCCCACTTTTAAAGTCTATCTTAAGAATCACTGAAGCAATAGGCAAGTGTGTACTTATTTTAATGCACTTCTCATAATGATTCGATTCCAAATATGGTGACGGCATTACATAATGTTGACATTTTTTAAACATTTAGGACTGTCGTCTGCAGGCGACTACCGCGTGGAAAGCGTTCAGATGTTTTGAAGTTATTCTCACTTTTTATTCTAACGCTGCTTACCTTCAAAAATATTAGTGATTTTTAAATCAATTAAAAGGGTATAAAATGTTCGTCACACATATAATTGCGCAAATATGTTTTCTTTGTGTAGGCCTACTCCTGATCCTACTGATATGTTTTTCTTTGTAATTAGATGGATGATAAGAGATGAGAGGAATCGTCCAAAAAGATATACAATAATTCCTTTCTGAATAGATTAATATATAATTCTGACCTTCAGTATCGGAACAAAATCTATCGAAGGTATAGGGAACTTATCTACACAAGATGCATTGAGTCATCTATATGAAACTACATGTACTCCTAATGAGTTCGGGCCCTGTGCCCAGAAGTCTTGTAATACATAAAACGGTTCAAAATGATCTAACCATTAAATTCATGACAATAATTGTAAAACAATCAAACGTGTAACATGTTTTATTCCAATTGAATGCTGATTTTGCGAATTTAAATACCAATTGGTGAAAAGACATTTTGATTTAGCTCGAATCACAATAACAATACTTCCAAATAGATTGCAGTATGATTTACCAACTTGGCCGCGCATTCGTTAATATGGCAGCGTATGATCAGATTTGAATCTCTATAAATGTAATTGATTTTGTATGTATCAATTTGAATTATTTTAAATGAAATTGACTGCTTATTTTGCGAAAAAGATACCTCAATATACGTCGATAACAAGATTTCTCGCGAAATTGAATACCCATAATACAAATTGGATTTAACAAAGTGCGAAATTCGTCGGGAAAACTTATAAAATGAATTACACCAATGAATCATATTGAAACATATGCCGATCTCTCTCCCTGTTTTGCCATAAACAGCGTAGCTGATGAGAATCCCGGGATGAGAATCTCCTTATAATACAGTATCTAACTGAGCTTCGAAACTGCTGTCCTACACTAACCCTCGACCCTCCTCTGTTTAATACAGCATATATAACCACAAGATGCACTATTATTATGATTTGGGATATCAATCATGATCATAATTGGTCAGGTTATAAACATGAAATTTCTTCCCAGTTTGTTGACTTGGATACTGATAATTTTAATAATGTTGACTCACTATATGGGATAGTTGGAAATTAAAAGTTTTGAATGCTGCTGGTGGGATAAAGATATTGATGATATTATCAAAAAACGCAAAGCTGCTTGTATTAGTTACATAGACAATGGTGTAAAGGTGATAAGAGGGATACTATTGAAGCGATTGGAGCGATTACCAAGTCAAACGTCATAGCTAAATCCCTAATCAAGGATAAGATTATGCAAATGCGTATTGATAGGTCTATTCAAATTGCTCAATAGGGTGGTCCTCTTTGTTGTAAGTTCTGGCAATAACTCAGGGGTAAGCAACCTATACAGGATGTTCATTGTCTCAAGGAGCCAGGGGCCAGGGGGTAGTAATAATATAATATTTGATAAAATGAAACAATCAGTTTTGCAATATTGGAGAACGCTTGGTAAAATCAATGAATGTAAACATGAATACCGAGGAGGATTATGAATCAATAGATATTAAGAGATTTGTAAATAATATTAGAACTTGTAATTACAATTACTAGTGTTATTGATAATAATTGTATAAGTGATATTGACCTAAGCTTAGATATAATTAGAGATGCTATTAGGAAATGTAAGAATGATAAATCGTCAGGATTGGATGACATTACTAATGAATTATTGAAAAATGGCGGCACGTGCCCCATCAACCGCTCGATATTATCCTTATTTCGTAAAATTATTGACTTGCAATCTACACCATCTGAGTGGAATAGTGTGTTAAGAATAAGGAGATCGCAAAGATCTTAATAATTACACGCGCGGAAAAGCAATTCAAAAGCGAGAACTCCATGAGGCGGAAATGTGAACAAATAATGGTATTCCCGCAAGCGGGCATTTGAAGAATATTTCGATGACTCCGCTATAGCGGAAGTATTGAAAAATATGTTCTTTCCCGCGCGCGTAAAAACAATCCAAAAGCGACAACTCCGCGAAGCGGAAATACGATTAAATAATGGTAATACCGCTAGCGGGCATTTTGATGACCCCGCTTGTGGAAATGCTTACTCGGAAAAGTGGAGATGTGAATTTTGAATAATTGCAAGCGGTTATTGTGGGGTTATGCGATGTGTGCCGCGTTGGGAAATGTAACTAAGTATGTGCATGTCCGCAAGCGGGAAAGCAAACCCAAAGCGGCAATTCCGCGAAGAGGAAATGCAAACAGGAAGT
Organism: Ophiura sarsii; assembly: GCA_035610835.1. Lineage (NCBI taxonomy): Eukaryota > Metazoa > Echinodermata > Ophiuroidea > Amphilepidida > Ophiuridae > Ophiura > Ophiura sarsii. The sequence goes on from CM069451.1 coordinate 51,642,915, forward strand.
GGTACCTCCCCTAGAGGATGTTTTTCTCCGCTCGCGGAAATACAAATAAATGTTTGCATTACCGCTTGCGGAAATACCAAGCGGACCGTGCATTACCGCTTCACGGGAATGCAAGCGGAGTTTTGCAGTACCGCAAGCGGTACTGCAAAGAATTCGGTCCATTTTAATACCTGGATAATCATCAATATTTCAATGTGTATTTCATTGTTTTTCCACCTCAGATTCATCGCGGGAGTGATAAGTCGTGAAAGAGTCCCTAGCTTTGAGCAGATGTTATGGCGTGTATGTAGGGGTAATGTGTTCATTCGACACATGGAAATGGATGAACTACTACAAGACCCACACACGGTAAGCAAAACCTTAATTTTACAAGATGTGCTTGAGAATATGGAGAGGTCTTATTCTCAATGTGCCAAAATCACCACTATTTTTGTTTAAAAGAACAACTTTGTCGTCTGTTCAATGAAGTGTTACATTGACAACCACAGTGTAGAGTGATACTCTATTGAATTTTAAGCACGAAGTAAGGATGATTTTGGCACATTCTGAAGAAAGTGACTGAGTGCGGAAACAAGTGATTGCTATAAATGTGGTATCGTTGGAAAGATGAACACATCATTTGATATGTTACATACTACGAACATATAGATGTTATTCACAATTGGCGCATTTACGTCAAAAGAGGGCTGTGCTATCCAACTGAGCATGCTCAGAGCAATTAGTGCTCTGAAAACGAGGCCAGCGATGTAGCCGAGACGAGAGTGATGTAGGTTTTCAATGTTATGAACATTGCACTAATCCTAAAAAAATCTTCATACTTCTGAGCTGTTCAATATTTGACCTTATTACATTCGTGAAATAAACTTAAACGTATAAACTATCTATTCCCCTAGTTTGAAATGAAATGTTTGCTTGTAACCGAAACTATCTAGGAAAATGTAGAAATTCACAGTTCATTACATTGCAATAAAAGTATGAGATTATAATGTTTATCGGCGCACTAATTGTTCTGAGCATGCTCAGTTAGAATTCATAGCCTCTGTGGACGTAAATACGCCAATTATGAATAACGTCTATTACAAAACATCTTAGAAAAATTGGTGATTGAAAACAACAACATTCCAAACTGTTTCCATGTATTCATTGAAGTTAAAGGGTTGCTACAATGATACTCTAACTTTCTGTTTACCAAGTTTCGTTCCAATGGCCACTGTATAACATTTTCTGAGAAATTAATTTTGCAGATTCATATTGTAATATTTTCAAAACTAAAACTCTCACTAAAAACTTTGCTTGAACCAAAAATGTGATATTGTTAGGCCAAACAAAAAAAAAAGTTTGTCTCAAAGCTTGCGAAGGCTTCAAAATCGGGCGACGCGCGCTGTTTTTTGTCTTCCATTTTTTTTTTTTTACATTTTTTTTTTTGTGTGGCAATTTTTACTCTTACTATTTGCAACCGTTGACACTTTCTGATATTTGTTTTTTCTATTTGAAATGAATATTGTCATGTAGTTGTGTATAAGAACAATTGTGCAGCGTTTTTTGAAGAACTGAGTCATGTAACAGTTTGAGAAAAGGAAAATCTGCCGATATTTTTAATAAAAACTCGAAATAAAAATTTGTAGGGAAAAAAAAAATTGATTTGACAATTTTCTGCATTTCAGACGCGGTATTTTGGCATTTCAAAACCAATGCGCGCGCAAGCTTTGAGACGAACCTTTTATTTTGTTTGGCCTTATCATTTGTTTTTATTACTTTCAGGGTAATGAGGTCCACAAACATGTGTTTATTGTGTTCTACCAAGGAGACCAGCTTGCACTCAAGGTCAAAAAAATTTGCGAAGGGTAAGTTCTTGCTTTTTTATGTAAATAAAGTATAGGTAATATTTGACTAAATACGAGGGGGTGTCAAAAAGTTTTTGAAATAACCTATTAGTAAATTTAAAGGAGCCAGAAACTTAATTTTGATATGTGATCCTTCAGACATCTTTACAAAGTCATTGTGCAAAATCACACACTTCTCCCACTATTATTACCTGTGCACAGACCGCCATTGTAGAGATCCTCAGATTGACTGCCATTGATTGATCTTCAGATTGCCTCAGATTGTGTTATTCCCAAAAACAGCAATAAATAGTTTAAAGTGTTGACAAAAAGGGGCCAAATGTCATTACAAACAAGCTTGGGGACAATAATCTTATTGGTAACATATGGTGTACACAGATTGACCTCTAATGACCCTTACATGAGCTTTGACCTCTGCTGTCAAAACTTTAAACTATATATTGCGGTTTGGGAAATAACGCAATCTGAGGCAATCCGAGGATCAATCTTACTGCTAAATTAAGATTTAGGGCAACTATGATACACTTAATCCTCAGACTCTGTAACAAACCATTGTTGTTTTTATTTCAGATTCCGTGCTAACATGTATCCATGCCCACAGAATCCAAGTGAACGCAAGGAAATGGCCACCGGTGTAGCTAAGAGGGTCGAAGACTTGAATAGAGTAAGTTTTGAGTAATGTTGAAAAATTAGGCAACAAATATTTAGAATGAGAATAATGAATTTGATAGAAAGTTCTTTCCTGTAAATATTTACTTCATTTTGTTTATGCATTTTGTCATCCATCCAAGTAGAAATAGATAAACAGTAAAATGAATTTCTAGTACAGGGATACTTATGTGCGCCAAGTCGTTTGAAGCTATGTGTGTTTCGGACCAAGATAAAGACTCTGTGGTTATTTAGCCCTGTCATGAAATAACTCAACACCAAGTCATCAATTAATATTTACTCTTGTTCCCTGAACGATTGCATCTATTAGTATTGATCTGAACATTATGCACACATTATCCATGTGTATATGGGTTCGAATTTAATTCTATAAAACACTAGGTGGAGAAGTTATGTTCAATTATCACAAATATAGTTTCGTCAATTGGACACTGAATGTATGTGATGATTTAATATGTTGAAATTGTTAGAAGTATTTACACTTTCACTGTGTCATCTCTTTTTTAACGTTCGTTTTGTGTCACAACAGCCACTAGAAGGGCCATGCTGTTGTCGCAAGAGACTACCAATGCCCATACTAATCACCGCTCTATTCAAACATGCCATGTCATACAGGTGCTATGAAACACACATAGTATCAGTATTTAACGACATTTCAATAGAGATTATCATCCCTGCACTAGAAAATCTTTGATTAAATCATGCACTTTGACTTACGATTGTTGGAAGCTACAACATTGTGTCTTGTCCCAGACAGTCAGCAGGCTATCAAGAACATCTGTACTGTGACACCAATACATCACTGTCACTAATAATTTACATCCATACTAAAGTATATCAGATATCTCACACTATTGTATGTACAATAATTGTAAATCCAGGTGGATGAAGAAATCATTACTTTTTTATTTAGTTTCATGTCTTATAAGGATCTATACTTGGTTTAAAACTGCCCGGATTTAGTATCGCCTAACAGAAAATAATCCATTACACGACTGTAGGTTTATACAGCTTTATTCTAAGTAAGTCTCGACACAAGTCTTTTTCATACCTTAAACTAAGGATACAACCTTATAAGGAAGTTTTGGCATAATTCTGGAATACCTTTCACACCCTGCATTATAATACAGTTAATTCCGTAAAATGTAGAGAGTGAAGGGTACATGTATTAACTAATTATAATCAGTAGTTTTTGGACAACCTTGGAAGATCTTTTTTTAAATAAAAAGTATTGTCATCGCTTCCACCTCTTGAACTAAGTAACTTTGATTTCATGTTTAGTTTGATATAATTAATATTATTTCTCCACAATGCTTATCGCTAGACAAGCGGGAGAAATGTGGGAATTTAAACCATACGCCTTAAGATGCATTTCTAACGCTTCGATACCAATTATCATCTTTAGCTCAATTGGTAGAGCGTCCGTCTGGAGATTGAGAGGACCTGGGTTCAAATCACGGTAGAGGAAATGAATTTTTCATTTTCTTGACCACCATGTGGGAAAGATGATTAATTAATTATTAATGAAGATTGTTGAAGTTGTGGCCCCAGATACTATTCCCGTATAAAGCGCTTTGGGACTTTGCTTGCATTGTGGAAAGCGCTATATAAGAATGGTGTATTATTATTATTATTATTATTATTATTTTTATTATTATACTTGATTTGCCTCATGCTTCAACAGGTGTTACTACAGACCGCCGAGCACAGAGAGCGACTGTTGAAAGCTGCCGCAACCACCCTACCCACCTGGTATGTCAAAGTATGCAAACTGAAAGCCATCTACCACACCCTGAACATGTTCAACTTAGATGTGACTGCTAAGTGTCTCATAGCAGAATGCTGGTGTCCGGTACAGGACCTGGGTAGAATTCAACTGGCTCTACAGCATGGAACCGTAAGCTTTATAAAACTAACTGATGTGAAGATTTTGTACAACAATTTTGTGTGTGTAATATTATGGCATATATTCTGCAATACCCTTCACATCCGATATTATAATACACTTTATTCTGTAAATCATAGAGTGTGATGGGTACAATGTGAAGGTTATTGCATAGTTATTTCTTCAATTGTATAGACAGACAGTCGGACATACCTTTCGTAATAACAAATTTCATGAAATACAAAATAAATGCATAAAATGAAGGAAAAAAGTGATGTGTTTGGAAAACAAAACAAGTCCCACCATGCCAAGTCCAATAAATTACCTATGTCAATTTATTTATACCATCGATAAAGATTCTGTTAGAATCAAAACGTCAGGTTCCCTTATTTTATTAACTTCATTTTAATGTTTTACTTTATCGCTCATTCAATTTTTGTGAAAAAGTAAACCTACTGTGCCATTATATCCTCACAGTCACAGTGTAGACAAAACAAGATGTCCCACGAGACCAACAAGTGAACTCTTGTCTCATTTTAATTGTATATTCATTTTATTTCTCATGCCTAGGAGAGAAGTGGAGCCACAGTGCCTTCGATTCTTCACAGAGTGGAGACGAAACAAGACCCACCGACGTACCACAAGACCAATAAATTTACTATCGGTTTCCAGAATATCGTTGATGCATATGGTATAGCCAGCTACCGGGAGGTGAATCCAGGTGGGTGATAGAATTAAGCATTTTGGCTGAAAAGCATGTTATGACAACTTGATGGCTTGACTTCAGTCACATTTTGTTCTTGATTTCACTGGAGTTACTTAGATCAATACTTGACTTGAAGGAATCACTGTTATCAAAATTTGGAAGAGGATTGCCTTGAATTTGATAAATTATCAAACTAAACTTGATTTGACTTGTGTTGAATCTGGTTGCAAACTGAAAACACCATGAGATATTGTATGACACACAAAAAAGGCATTGAATATGGCTTGGTAAAACATCATGAGATATTGTATAACACACAAAAAGGCATTGAATATGGCTTGGTAAAACATCATGAGATATTGTATAACACACAAAAAGGCATTGAATATGGCTTACTAAAACATCATGAGATATTGTATAACACACAAAAAAGCATTGAATATGGCTTGGTAAAACATGAGATATTGTATAACACACAAAAAGGCATTGAATATGGCTTGGTAAAACATCATGAGATATTGTATAACACACAAAAAGGCATTGAATCTGGCTTGGTAAAACCAATATGTACATCACTTGATATGGCTCGAGCAAAATAGGCAATTGGATTTGACTGAAGCCGACCAATTATTAATTGACAAAGTGCAGTGCCTAGACTTGACTAAAGAAACGTATATCTGTGTGAATTTACTTTTTGGTTACATAGTCATAAAAGTGTTTTTAAGGGAATCCATTCATATACAACTCATTATTCATAGCACATAAAACACTTGCCCGCTACGATATCCAATGGTCGATATTGTGCAATCGTGATCCTAGGTAGCAAGCAGCATCAGGATTTATTACAGAGTGTCATAATGAATAGCAAAAGGAGGCCATTGCAACGAACAGGTAAAAATTGTGGCCATTTTGTTTTTCACATTAATAATAATAAGTCTGTATATCTGGATTCCCTTGTTTTTAAAATGATTGTGAAATAGTAATTGCTTAAAAGAAAAAAACTTTTGCAGTATATTCTATAAATTTATTTTCGATTTTTATATTCCAGCTCCATACACCATTATCTCTTTCCCGTTCCTGTTTGCTGTGATGTTTGGCGATGCTGGGCATGGTCTAATCATGGCAATATTTGGCCTATGGATGGTGATCTTTGAGCGTAGAATCATCGCGTCAAAATTTGATAATGAGGTGAGTTGTTATCACTGTGTCATAATTGCCCGCACGTTACTCCAATGAAATAATGTTTTCCTTGTGTCTAATCATGGCAATATTTGGCCTATGGATGGTGATCTTTGAGCGTAGAATCATCGCGTCAAAATTTGATAATGAGGTGAGTTGTTATCATTGTGTTATAATTGTCCGCATGTTACTCCAATAAAATAGCGTTTTCCTTGTGTAATCGAAGATGAATATCAGCCTAGGTACAGAATACTGCGCATATGACTTTAATCAAAGAAAGAACTGTTGGTACACTTTAGAGAACCTTATTGAAATCATTCCCCCAGTCTCATCCAATGATACCCGGAACCATTTCATAATCACAATTATTATGACCCTCAGCATTGATATTCAAAAAATTCAAATATATTCAGACTTTAAAAAGGTTTAACAACGTTTCAAAAATAATTTGTTTAAGAATTTTCAAAAATGTCAATTACAAAAAAAAAGTTCACTAAATTGTGTACATTTACAAAATGAATTGAAAACAAATATTCTTGAATTTGCATATTTTGGGTTTGAGTCTAAAGATTAGAGTATTTTTCCTGTCTGCATGAGCTGATCCAGCATGTTTTTTGTTTGTATCCTTTTACCTGCAGGTATTTACTATGATATTTGGTGGTCGCTACATAGTCACACTAATGGGGCTGTTCTCCATATACTGCGGTTTCATCTACAACGACATATTCTCAAAGTCAATGAATATATTTGGATCTTCGTGGAATGTATCGCAAATGGCCTATTATGACATGTAAGTTTGAATTTGACGTTTGTAGAATTTCTTTTTAGAATTGATAGTACATAGGCTTATGTTAAAATTTTCGTCTCTTCGGGCATTTTATAAACAATCTCCACAAATATCATATTTTAATCAACATTTTGTGTAGATTTCAACAATTTTGAGTGGGATTTTTTTAAGTGGTGTCTTGGGCACTTTTTGGGCTGATTTTGGCAGCCATCTTATTTTTTACTTTTTATCCCCCTGGTTTGTAAAACCAGAAGGGGATTTTGTCATCATGTCAATGTGTGTGTGTATGTACATGTATGGGGGTGTGTCGGGTGTGCCTTTTGGTTAGCCTTTTTTCCGAATGCTGTATCTTTTGAACAGATGGACGGATTGACTTCAAACCTTCTGCGATAGGTAGGCCATGGTCAAACACTGTAGCTGCTTTTTTGGGGGTCTAATTTGCAAAGGTCATCTGAGGTCAAAGGTCATCCAGGGGTCAAATCGTAAAAGTTGCCCAATTTACTTCAAACTTGGAGAAAAGAAACATGAACACCGGGTGAACATGTCTAAAATTAATTAGAGGTCATCCGAGGTCAACGGTTTTGAGGTCAAAGGTCATCCAGGGGTCAAATTGTAAAAGTTGGCCGATTGACTTCAAACTTGGAGAAAAGAAAGATGAACACCAGGTGAACATGCCTAAAATTAATTTGCACAGGTCATCTGAGGTCAAAGGTCATCCAGGGGTCAAATCCTAAAAGTTACCCGATTGACTTCAAACTTGGAGAAAAGAAACATGAACATCGGGTGAACATGTCTAAAATTAATTAGAGATCATCCGAGGCCAACGGTCATTAGAGGTTATCCAAGGTCAAAGGTCAACAAGGGGTTACATCGTGCAATGAACACCCGGAGAACATGTCAAAAAATAATTAGAGGTCATCCTAGGTCAAAGGTCCATCCGGAGGTCAATAGGTAAAATCAGAAAAGTTGCCCGATTGACGTGAAACTTGGAGAAAAGAAACATGAATACTGGGTGAACATGTCTAAAATTAATTAGAGGTCATCCAAGGTCAACGGTCATTATCATTAGAGGTCATTCTAGGTCAAAAGTCAACAAGGGGTTAAACCGTGCAATGAACACCGGGGAACATGTCAACAAATAATTAGAGGTACGTCTGAAGTCAAAGGTCATCCAGAGGTCAAATCGTAAAAGTTGCCCAATTGACGTCAAACTTGGAGAAATGAAACATGAAAACCGGGTGAACATGTCTAAAATTAATTAGAGGTCATCCGAGGTCAACGGTCATTAGAAGTCAAAGGTCAAACTTGGAGAAAAGAAACATGAACAATGGGGGAACATGACCCCTGTGTGACCTTCGACCTCATTTAGTTGATCTCCCAGCCAGGGGGATTCGCAAGTCGTGACTTGCAGTATTTTTTGGAGTATTCATTCCATCTAATGGAGTAATTAATAAACGTTTCATACACGAGCTTATAGGTAAGCCCCGAAAAAAAAAGCATTTCATTTTGGTAAAAAACGCACAAACTTTTAAGCAAAAGCGAGATATACCGAGATTTCATCAGATTCACTAAAAACCCGAGAAAAACGAGAAATCGCGCTGTCACTCATTCTCATGCAATAACAAAAAGGTTGTGACCGAAAAATCACCCCTAAATATCGCTCCTTAAATAAGCTTACTTTTTGTCCAATTTTCTTACCTACATGACAGCATAATAATTTAGCAAGTTATACCAGATAAAGAGGTTTCATAATGTTCATTATATTCCAATTAGTAGCTGCCGTATTTCGACTTTTTTTTTGCTCCGTTTAATGTTCCAAACACGCTCGATCCAAAATGTGTACACATTTGGGGACCAACTAATTTACTGCCATTGCGTTGCACGCCAAAAATAAATACCGGGAATTATGAACTCTGAACTTTGAACTTTGTGGTTCCGATTCCACACTCGCTCGATTCAATTGCTAGACTCTGGCGCACGTGTTAAGAGCAAACCACATTATCACGGTGTTAAAAAGCAGATTGTCCAAATATTAACAACATTGCTTTTGTTTACATTTAGAGAAGGGTATTTCCCACGACCATGAGGTTTCAAAAGGTACGATTGAAAAAATAAAGAATTTAACTTGACATTTAATCTAATTTCTGGAACGTAAAATAGTCGATACACGGGTCGATTTCATCAGTATTTCGATGTGTTCAGATGACAAAATGAATATTTCAAAATTTCTTCATAAAACACGCGATTCACGGGCGTTTTTTCTAAAACCGAGAATTGCTATCAATAGCGAGAATCACGGCGTGAATACCGAGATTGCGTCTTCTTCCGGGCCTTACTTATAGGATATAGTTATGGATATGTGATATGAGGTTCTCTAAATATCATCAAAACAGTATTTTTAATTGCCAACTACACCTTATAATCCACAAGGCAAAAAAAAAATTTGTTTGTTTGTCCACGTCCGATCGACCGTGTACCTTGTACCGACCGTATTATTTTTTATTTTCTATTATTTTTTTAAAACAACTTCTGAGCAATTTAAATGGCCAAACGGACCGTTTTATTCCTGATTTCGTACGCTATAATAAATCTGGTCTTTATAAACACCATCCCCAATGTGCAGTCCATTGTAACATGATGTTTGTTGCATGAACTTGGCACCCGCGGGGACTATTAAAAGGACTAAATGAAAATTTAATCGCGCGTGCAGTTGATGTCATTTTTATACTAAAAACGCAGTGTGAGAAAATATGAAAACTCTAGTTACGGTTCATATTTGCTCCCAAAATGTTGCTCAACGGCATGAATATTAATTTCAACATAGTATAAAACAATTTTTGGGGTAGTTAGTTCGGGAAAAAATAGGTTTAGTAATACTTTCACGTATATATTTCTAACATAACTTCAACACTACGTTGTTTCACTTTCTGCAAATTTTACCAAATTTTCATTCACGATAAATGGCGGCGACTGACAACATGTTCACGGTATCTGCGCATTGCAAACTCGGTACAAAAATACGCTTTGACCGAATTGCAGTGTTGCAACCAGTAGTACAATATTGCAACTGTATACGGACAATCTGTCCGCGCAGGAGATCAAACAGATCAAAATCAGCAGCGTGAAGGTGGGGCGAGAGCAGTAGCGGCAAGTGACATTGCGTTGGACGAATCGATCGGGGTCCTAAAAGACCTGGGACTGCGATATGTTTTGTTTTTGTATATTGACAAACCCAGGTGGAACTGGAATAGAAGACGATGTGGCGCTTGTTCGGACGTGTTTGGACGACTTTAATTCACAGTATTCATGCCGAATTTATATTCCCAAATACAATATCCGTACTTAAATTATTTATTTTTAAATTTTTTAAAAAATCCGACCTACTGACCCTACCTTTTTCGGACCCTCTATGGACAAACAAACAATTTTTTTGTGCCCAATATACCACTTATTGCATTATCTTAAATTCAAACAAAAAAAGAAGATTTAAATGCATATTAAATTCAGGATAATAAGCCCTACTTTAGGCCCGGCATCAGGGAGAAAGTCGTCTTTTAACATTTTAGATTATATATGCATGACCCAAAAATGTATAGTACGGCGTAAGTATGATTGTTCTGACAGCCTTCTCAGTTGCTACTTCATATGTATATAGTTAATGTATAGGTCTTACACTATAAACCCATGGAATTTCTTTATCATTATTATATTTAGGGGAGGCTTCAGGTTTAATATAACTGCTATTAATATCTCCACCCTGACATTAACTTGTGACCACTGACTTAATATATTAATTACATAGTCATTAAAGCTAGATAAATTTGCCTCAGTACATTCTACTATGGACTATTTATCTATACAGCCTTTGTGGCTAAGTGGTCAAGTTATGAAATATTAGGCAGAGGTCCCAGATTTTCTCGGGGAAAGTATTTTGATTCATTATTTTCTAGGACTTCTCTATTTCTGATGAATTGTGGGTTATTCATAGAGAGCGTATCATTTGATTTCCACATAGAACATCGAATACTGCATAAGATTTGTTTTTATATTTTATAAATCACATTCAAAAGATGTGTATTCATTGCTAAATAAGATGTGAATGGGAATATTTTACTATTAAATCACTTCATTTCCAGAAAGCAAAATTCTGGGGGAAAAACCTTTTTATGGAATTTCCAAAATTAGGGTCTGTGTTCATTTGTACAGTAATTTCTGTTGTTGTCAGTTTGTCAAAATTAGGGTAGGTCGGAAATGGACAAACATAAAATGTTGTGGTTTTTTTTTGCATTAACGCCATAATATGTTATTTTGCCAATATAGAAAACAGCCGGATGGTCAACCGTTACTAGATGCTGACATAGATTTACAAATCGATCCTGTTGTGAGTTACTCTGGTGAACCATACCCTTTTGGCATGGACCCGGTAAGTTCATACCACTTAAGTGGCATAACTTGCATTTTTGTCTGGGTTTGCAAGGTAACACTAACAGAATTTAGCCAATGCCCTGTTTCTGAATTTGCCCGATCCTCAACTTTTACACAGCACACAACTTAACTCTGTAGTCTATGACAGGAATTTCTATCCATAAATTGCATTATATTTAGAGTTGTAATTATATGGGTAATGGATACTGTGCAAAATTTAGTGTGTAAAGTTGTATTCAGTTACTGTTAATCAGAATTATGCAGTAAGCTGATGGTACACCTTCTTTCTTTTTAATTTTTTTTTGGGGGGGAGGGGGGGGGGGAGGTGGGGGGCGGGGCTGTCAAAATTTGATTTGAGATATCATTTTTGCTCGTAAGGTTTGTCAACTCCTTCAATTGGCAGAGGCCATAATTATTATTTTGAGTGTGTTCTTTTGTTTCGTTTTTAGATATGGTTTAAGCGCAGGACAAGTTAAATGATCTCAACTTCTGCAATATGCAGAAGCTAAATATTTTGAGTATGTTACTTTGTATGTGCGGAAAATGTTGATGTAAACGCAGAACGAGTTACATTTTCTCAACTCCATTAGAATGTGGAGAGAATATAATGTTGAGTTTGTTCTTGTGTTTCGTGTAGATATGGAGCACAGAACATGTTAAACTCTTTTTTTTTTTAACTCCTTTAAAATACAGAGAGAATATAATTTTGAGTATCTTCTTTTGTTCTTTCGTGTAGATATGAATGTTAAACAGAACAAGTTACATTTTTCAACTCCTTTGATTTTCTGGGAGAATAATTTAATTTCATAAAATATATTTTCTTTCTATTGATTCATCTGTAGATATGAATGTTAGCACAAAATAAGTTACACTTTCTTAACTCCTTCAATTTTTGAAGAGTAAATAACACTTTCTTAACTCCTTCAATTTTCGGAGAGTAAATTATGTCAATTTTTTTCTTCTTAGATATGGATGTTAGCGCAGAACAAGTTAAACTTTCTCAACTCCTTCAAGATGCGTAGCTCTATCTTCTTTGGTGTAATGCAGATGTTCTTTGGTGTTTGTCTTAGTCTAGTCAACCATATGTAAGTGTGAAATTAAAGTTGTTTAGGCAACAACAGGCATGAGCACGCGTGGTCCAGCGGATACTTTCTCGCTCCACAATACAAAGGTTGTGGGTTCGAGTCCCATTGCAGCCAGCGTGTTGTGTCCTTGGGCAAGGCTCTTTACCTCGCTTGCCTCTCTTCACCCAGGTGTATAAATGGGTACCGGCATTAATTCATGTTGGGAAGTAAAACAGACTCGCTGTGCGGGAAGAATGGCGAACCCCCTACAGCCAAAATTACATTGATGAGTTTGGCCCAAACGCTAAGGAAAGAGAGATGGGCACTCCGCGCGCAAGTTTTGCTCGGCACGAGTCTTTACTTTTTAGGCAACAACAATTTTTTTTTTTTTGTCCATAGATCCCTTAGGGTAGGGTCGGTAGGCCGGATTAATTTTTTTACTATTAAATCACTTTATTCATGTTATAAAACAATTTAGAAGAGGCTCTTTTACAATACTGTACTACAAATGAACAAACATATGCCTCATCCTGCAGGTCGTTACTGGAATGGTAGGGTATTGTAATAGATAGCCAGTCTTTGCAATGACTTATTAATTATTTTAATCTGATAGGGGTAAACTAATGGCCGATCAAATATGTACATATTATAGAATTATCCAACTACAACTTATGGCAAAGGCTGCATGTTTCACAAAAACAGCAGGAATTGAGTATGGTATCATAAGACAACCCCATTTGAGTTAATTTTGTCCCTCACAAGAAAGGGTCATCTACATATAATAGTACAGTTTTGTCACATACACCTAGCACATAAAGTCCCTGACCAGGTGCTTTGAGGTTCTCTAATTCAAAATATATAATCGGTACAAAAAATCTGAGATATACATTAAATGAGCAAATTTCTTTTCCGCAGTTTGATACCTCATTCAACAAAATCGAATGGATACTTTTAAAGTTATGGCGATTTAAATGACCGCGCATGCAACAGAAAAGTTGCACTAGGTATAGGAATCATTGATTTGTGTGTGATTATTTTTGAATTAGCTAACCTCAAAGCACCTGGTCAGGGACTTTATGTGCTAGGTGTAAATCATCACTAATAGTACTGTCCAGGAGTGCCATTAATTCTTTATAGCACTGGATAGCTGCCTCGTGCTATAAGTCATACTTAACAAACCGTGATTGATTTGCTTGCAGATGTTTCCGTCGATATGCAAATATATTTCTAGAATTCATCCCCCAAGTGATCTTCCTGATGTCGCTTTTCGGTTATCTTGTGGCGCTCATCTTCATCAAGTGGTTTAAATTTGACGCATCCAACTCTGACAGTGCACCAAGCCTGATCGTTATGTTTATTGATATGTTCATGGGTCCAGTATTTGGTAGAAATGCAAAGCCAATGTATGATGGGCAGGTAGGCTATAAATATTATTGTTTGTTTAGTGTAACATAATCTGTCTTGAAAAGATATCCCCGACATACTGGGTGTCCCAGAATGATATAACTGGGAAAGGTGCATTTATTTAGCTATGAATACCATTGGTATTGGTCAACGTACTTATGATTCCAACATGTACGTATATTTACCTTTCTTAGGAATTTTTCATTTTAAAAATGGGAAGTTTTTGGCCGAAAATTTTGACTCTTTTGTAAAAATGTTTAATTCCAAGTTTGACCAAAATTACCTATTTTGAAACTCATAAAATAAGCTTGATTTCAATGATCTGCAGGTAGTTTGCCGTTTCCTCTTTTAATTTCCACTACAAAATTAATAGATATTAACTGGTGGTGATGTTTTATGAAGCAATATTTGACTGGTGTGCGGAAATTGTTCTGCTTTTCAAAAACCTTAACACTTAAATGATCAAATTAAAATAATAGTCAAGTTCCGTTTAGTTTCAAAAGTCGATGTAAACAGCGTGTGAGCAACATTCCAAAACAACACACACTGCGGCTACGATTGTGTAGCGCATTAAACACATTATTCTTGTGGCAGGCCTCAGCAGACGACACTCTAAAATGTCACCATATTTGTCAAAAAAGACAAAAGTATTGAATTTTATTACCGTATTTGGAATCAACATGAGAAATGCATTACAATAAGTACAAACATGCCTAGCATTGGTTCAGAAATTCTTTAGATAGACCTTATAAGTTGGGAAAGGTTTTCACAAATCTGTTTTGTATAATGGTAAATCCAACAGCCGCGTGGAAAGTGTTAAGGTATGGGGGAGTTGTTGAATGGGCATTCCTTTAAAGCTGTAGATTCTTTCACAATATCCCCGTTCCCCAAATATAAGTGAAAGCTCTGGATAGACTCAGGGCAACTTAGTATTACACACTTTTAACCAGTGGTCCAGCCATTTTACAAAGTTATTCAATGACATTCTATCAATGAATTACTCCAGATTCTTTACAAAGTTCAAAACTTGATTTTGCCTCTTATCTTGTTCAGCATTGGTATTGGCTGGTCTGTGGTCAGATTTCTAGACTTACATTCATGTAATAGAGCAAGGGTTAGTGTAGAGTAAAGATTGTATTGATGGATTATACAGATTAAAGCTTATAATCCTGAAATGAAGTTTTCACGCTAGACTAGTTTCGCGGTAAAACCAAGTTTCTATCTGTACACAATCCCATTTCAGCCTATTTAGGCAACGGGAAAAAAGAAGATCTGTCTCACATACCCTGTGCCCATAAGTATATGCAGTCACTTTTGCTTCTCCACGATGAGCCCATTTTTTTCTTTTTTTTTCTTTCTTTTTTTAGTTGTGGGGGGTGGGGGGTGGGGGTTAAATTTCATATCGCATAGCTATTTTCCTAATTGTAATGTGAGACGGACATTCTTTTTTAGGGGACCTAAGCTATAACACCCATTTGCTTGATGTTGATACACAGGAAACAGTTGAGAACATACTCCTACTAATGGCATTGCTGTCTGTACCGTACCTATTCTTTGCAAAGCCGATGTATCAGTACTTCCAGCATAGGGCTACAAAACGACCGCAAGTTGTGAGTATTATTGTATTTAGTAGTTGGGGTTGGTTGGAGAGGGGGTGGGAGAAAAGGTTGAAGGAAAAGTATGGAGGGAGATTAAAGAACAAGTTGGAGGGGGTTGTCACACATTTTCGAGGTTCATGGTA
This sequence comes from Ophiura sarsii, assembly GCA_035610835.1. NCBI lineage: Eukaryota > Metazoa > Echinodermata > Ophiuroidea > Amphilepidida > Ophiuridae > Ophiura > Ophiura sarsii. The sequence goes on from CM069451.1 coordinate 51,658,619, forward strand.
TTTGTTGACACAAAATTTCTAAAATGTGACACTTTGGACCACAAATATTTGGATTATTTTTGATGAAGGAGTCCATAAATGCATTGATTACAGCATTCAGATCAGCCATTGTGGTAAAACTGAACCCTTTTGAAACCTGAGATGCCAGTGGTGTGTGGATACCATGGATTGATGGGGAGGGGGGTTTGGGGAGTTTGAGGGGAAAATAGCAAGAGTATGGACCTACGGCACATAATCTCCTGGCCACAGTTCGACATACGTGGGCGCTCGATCAGGCTGCGCACGCATGCTTGAACTCACAAAATACTGCCAACCAACAACACCAAAGCACCTGATTGGTCAAATTTAAACTGAAGCCTTTTTAATGATCGTCACGCTGCGCCGTATCCACCAACGCAGTGCTCCCGCTGCGCCATAACCACCGACGCAGTGGGGCGTGATGGTGCGTGGAAAAGCTCATGAGTTTTTCAGTTCTCACGTTTGAGCACCAACCAATCAGAGCCTTGAGGTCGAGATGACGTAGTGCGCACAATGGATAACCACGGCACCGTTTTGGGGTGAGGTTGAGCAGGCGTACTTTACGCGAGCTCAACCTCATGTTACGTGGGCCCATTGGAGGAGGAATGTTAATATTAATATAATCAGATTTATAATTGAACAAACAGATTGGAGCCGCGTTTCGCATGCATTGCCTGAAGCATGCACAACCATATGCAAGATCATTTCTGGCGCAATTATCTGTGTGCTGCGTGCATGTTGTTTGTTCAATTTTCAATCAGACTCCAGTATTGGTTTGGATAAATTTATATCTGGATTGGTAGATTAAAATGATGTATTGTTAGCATAAGCATTTCAAAAATGATGCAATATGTAGTGCAAATCAAATTCACATGGAAAATAAAAGCACACCACTTCTGTTATTATGTAGAGGGTCTCTTTAGTCTGCTTCTGACATGGTCATTAACAATGCACTTTGTGGGAGACTTGTTATCATAATACTAACCATAGCTCTGCATAGCCAGGACTAAGTTTGATCATTATATAATATCCTGTATTATACTCTACAGGTGTTTTATGTATGTGATGTGTATATTTGATGTTTGTGCCTCTACAACTTTCATCTCTATTACGTTTATCCATGTCTATATCTATCTGTACCTACTAATATACAGTGCATGGAAATCACCTCAATCATCAACCAATCCCAATCTATCGTACTAGATTATCAATGATGAAATGTGAGAAGAAAAAAAGTTTTTGAAAGAAATAATCTTTCAGCTAGACGCTATCAAGGAATTTATCGTATTATATGGAAGTTTCATGTGTCACAGAGTCCATGTCCAATCAGGAAATTGTGTTTTGTCATAAAATTAGTCAAATTTATATGTTTTCAATATTTGGTGTAACATGTGCTTATAAATGTCCTGAAATATTAGACAAACTCGCCTTCATGCTTGCACATTCTTCCTTTATCAGATGTTTTCAGTTTTTATTGATCAGAAAAAACCCATAATACTTCGAATATTTATAGCTCCTATTTCAACAAACAAGGTGTCATATGATTGATCAGAAAAAACATAATAATACCTAAAAATCTGGTAACAATTTTCTGCAAATAAAAAACAGAGATGTAAGTGTTCAGACAATTGCCTGATTAGGCATTTCCTTTGATTTCAGGCAATATCTTCCCTGTACAAAAGTATATTGTCAGTTATGTTAGGCAACTTCTAGGCATTTATTTCAATCAGTGCATACTTTCATCCCTGTAAAAACCACCAATAGCACCAAGGGATTTAGGCCTTTGGAACCTGAATCAAACATTTAAAAAAAATGAATGAATTGATAAAATGAATAAGCAAAACATTCCAAACTTTTGAGCATGATCATTTGACTCACCCTGTGCAATGCACCATCCCTTTTTTACCCCACCTTCTAGAAACCTAACCCCGGTTATAGCCACCTTGTTGAGGATGATGCCACCACTACAGCCACTGCAACTGGTTCCATAGCAACACCATCAAGTTTGGCAAGGCTCTTTACTTTGTGTTTTTGTTTCAACTCACACAATCTGATTAGGAGGAATACTTGTGGATGCCATTATGTTTTGTACTTGTAAGGGAATAATGTTTAAGGGTATTGGTTCCCGTCTATAAATGCATATAGAGTCTAGTTTTGCTTGTACAAGAAAGTCACCCCTTCAGTTATTTTGTAAGTGCCAGATATTTGTATTGCTTTACACATGCCTCGAGTGTTTTCTCATGGGTAAAGACAAAATGGCATCCATATAGTGACACAGCAATTATTCTGTTTAGATTCCTCACATTACATTCGTTGGTTTAACATCATTTCTTGTCTTTCTTCATCCATGTTCTTTGTTTCTTTGATGCTACAATGTACACGCAAAGATTTGAAACTTTTGTTACGGTTTCTTTGGAGAAATTCTGCCTAGTTGAACACTATAATCAAAACAAATAATTCTTGATGAAGTTTAACCAACTCAAGTGCGCATAGGTTTTGGTTTTCTGCATTCATCATGCCTGGTACGCGTTCAGCACACATGCATTTGTGACAAATTGATCAAGAATTGTTTGCTTTGGTTATAATCCCAATACATTTTCTCCACAAGTCCTTTTAGAATAAACTTCAGCTACCACGTACGTTAGTAGATGGCTATAAAACGCTTCACTTGGTTTATTGTATTATCTTTTCCTACCCTTTTGAGTTTTCTTCTTTTTTGTTGGAAGTGGTTAACCCTTTGAACCCTGTATTGATATAAATGTTGACCTCTTGACCCTGAGTTACTCATGATACCACATTTTCACTTTAAATGAAGTCTAATTGTGTCATGGTAATATGATATTTATAGTGAACTCCTGCTGTGAGAAAAAGTTGAGCACAGACCATACTAAAATTGTATTGGTAGCTCTCTTGCCACATACACACATCTCTATGAATGTCAGTGGCTATCTTGTTATCGTGGTGTATAGTCAGCGTTGTAATGCTATGGAAAAAATTCCACCAATGCTAGCATAAATCCGGAAGTGCGTACTGGAAGCTATCAACAAATATCCGCATGTGATGATTGGTCAGATGTGAAATCACCACACGCATACATGTATGCATTGTCGTGCATATCATACATTTGGATGCAGCACCGCGGACAACAACAAATCACGCTCGCGTTAAATAGCATGAGTTTCGTCCATAGCATTATGATAGTGACTATAGTACCTTGAGCTACATTTTGAGCAAAATAAATTTCACGGGGAATCCTTCTGTCCCATCATGTGGGGTTCAAAGGGTTAAAGGTTCTCTCTTATTTCTTGTTTCCTTCGTTCTAGCTTTACGTAAGGATTAATCAGCGGGTAACCCAAGAGGATGTATCCCAATCCCGGTACTCGGCTGCAACCTGGGCAAGCCTTTACTGTTGTTCATAGTATTTTCCCTCTGTGTTATGCCAACCGCAGACTTGTTTTAGGGTGGGATAGTTTTAAGAAGTCTCCAAAAATTCCTTTAGCTTGGACTACACAAAGATTTAACATTAACCTTGTTTTACATTTGATTTTGAGCTATCGCAACCTTTACCAACTCTTTTGGATTTTGTTTATTGATAAATAAAAAATCCAAATCTATTGTCCATGACTGAGTGCTATTTTTCATGTTTTCAAATTATGTTTAGCATCATTTATGCTCAATAATACTCAATATCCACTGCTGTTAAGTGCAGAGAAATTAATGAAAGTTTATTATAAAGAAGCTGAAAATGGCTGTCGATAATAACCACGCTGTAAATGTCCCAATATTCTGAAAATATGAGGGCAATCACAAGAGCAACTTTCTTCCCCTCAACTTTTGTCAAAATTATTTGTGGTGATTACAGATCTGAGCAGAACTGTTTTTGATTCCATTTCTCTGGAAAGGTTGACCAAAATAGTAGGCACAGCGGTATTCAAATATGGATAGGAAATTGACAACAAAAATCAATCTCATCAAATTGTTTTAAACATGTAGCCAGTTATTTATCTACCATTGAAACATGAATTAAAAAAGGGGAGTGGATTTGCCAAAAATGTTCCATTTCAAATACCTATAATTATTCGTGAAGTGATGCTGTTGGCATAGCAATGATATTTATTTTAATCCGGTATACTCCTGTTAAATCTGGTTAATCTGGTGAACATTGCATGATTGTATTCAAGCTGTTGGTTGAGAAGTTATTTTTATTTTTACTTGGTTAAATTCTGTTGTAATCTGGTGAACATTGCATGATTGTAAACCATGAGAATGCTTCTACATCAACGTCTCTCTTTCTTTATGAGTATTTCCATATGACATATTTTTATTATTGACACTGAATTTCCATCGACATCTTGTCTGTTTGACACATTATTATTTACACCATTAATCAAAAGCAACTATCGTTTCATGGCTGGTTTCATAAGGAACAATTCAAGCGGGTTAAATTGGAATAGTTTTTGAGACCCCATTCAGTTATGTAAACCTGGAAATGGTTTCCAAAGTTGTTAGGGTGGAAGATCAAGGAAATGACAAAACCAACTTGCACACAGGGCTTTTTGTCAATTGAATATATGGCAAAAGATTCTGACTTAATCCTTGGTAATAAAAAGCAAAAACCACCCTTGCATTATGCATATTTCAAAGATTTTTAAACTTATTTTGTCCTCACTAATTAGGATTTGATTATAGACACACACTTCAAACCTTGTGTTTCAGTAGATGTGCCTAGCAGACTTATTAACATGTGGTTTATTGTTATCGTTCCATATTTGCCACACCCTCTTTGTAACTAAAATAAAACCCAACCTGTTGTAAAGGCCAGACCACCACACTTTTTTTAAAATTTTCATGTTGGGATTTCTTGTGTGGAAGTTTTTTTAAATTGTGAAAATTGTTGAAGATTCACCAACCCAACATGAGAGGTCCGTTTGCCCGTAGAACAGGATTTTGATCACATAATTAAAACATTGTTGTCCAAGTATATCAGAATCTAAGATAATTAACGAACAAGGCCAAAACTCTACTCAGGGGAAAGACATTTTGCAAGTTATATTTCGGATTTATGTAAGTGAATGTAGATCCCAGTTAGCTTGATGGAGCATGATTCAATTTTGTCTGGTACTTTATCAATGTGTCATTTGTGTATTCCAACTATTTGGTATGATTGTATTGTTCTATAAGGCAACTCTCCTAGAGGTATGCAATTGGATTTGAATGTTGAGCCCAGCTAGATTGTATGAGAAATATGATCTTTTCTTGTCAATGTATTATTATGTGATTATACTGCATGGTTAGAGTTGATACTACATGTAGACTCATTTATATTTTAAAAGTTCTTAAATTTGAGTGTGAGTATTTTGATGGAGAATGATTATTATTACTTGTAGATGTCAAACTGTCTAGGTTCTTGCTATTATTTCATTGTTGCATGGTAAAAGGTTTGCTCAAATTTGCAGTTGCTGTGCCGCAACACAAGATTAATCGGGTTCTGGCTGGTTTTTCATATGGTGGTATTTGTTAGACCTATTCCATGGCTATCGCACAGTCAAATTACAGCATCATTTTAGATCTCCAAACTTAAAATCCTTCATTCTGTTGTCATGGTGATCATTTAAATATGTGATCTGTAATGAATTGCACCCGGTAGTATCCACAAAGCAGCCATTCAAATGGAATTTTGTTCCTTTCAACCAAAAGTACTCGCATGGTATTATTCATGTCTTAACACAACATTTCATATGTCAGTGCAACTGATGCAAGTGCTCAAATAATAAGCTGTACCCACTGGAATAAGCTGATTTCATGGTCATATGTGATTGAGGGGGAATGGAGAATGATGTGCGTTATACAGCATGTCACCTCAAGTCAGTCGGGGTGTAGAAATGATTCACTTATGACTATATGCAATGATGTGCCACAACTTATCATATGTGTGATAGAGGGGAATGGAGAATGATGTGCTCATTTGCTGAGAGTGAAAAGGACGGAGCTTACAGTCATACGCTTCACAGCTAACAAAATATTCATGTTTTGTGATGTCTAATACTAATATCACTTTGCTTTTAACTAATTCATCATGCATGGGGACACTTTCTGCTTGTAGACATGGTGGCTGTGTTGGGACATTTCTGACCCTAGGATCATAAGTGTCAAATTCAGCAGTCTTAACAGTATATTCCGTATGTTAAACCTAACACCTACAAATTTGAATAATATTAACTATTATGTTGGCTTGTTCTCCGCCGCGATAGTGAAGACGGACCTGGATCGAGACCATGTATTTTTAAAGTCTTTGTTAATTTAAATCATGCCAGTTTGTCCGAATCTATAAATTATTTACGAACTTGAATCTTTTGAATAAATGATAAAGATTGCTGAACTTGACAGTGTCATTTGTGACCCCGGGGTCACCAAAACATCCTTCCCTATGGTGGCTGGCTGACCTTCATTGCATGCTCTTTAACAAACATTCCATCTGCTTTCCTTTCTGATACCCCACCCTATTGTTAAGCTTTATTTCTTCTATTTCTGCTATTTGGTAAGAAAAAAAGTAGTAGAATGGCACTATTTTTTTGTTTTCTTATTTGTTTTGGTGAAATATTCGCCCATCTTTTGCTGCGTTGTGTCACACTGTCATCAAAAAACCACTCTTAACAACTACTTGACGTACAAAAAGAAAATTTTGCGAATTCCGACGATTATCCTGCAGCGACGGGGCGGTGACCAGGATGACGAGGCACAGATCATCATTGAGACACCGACGGAGACGACCAATGGGACTCACCCGGCAGCGCAACAAGACACGGAGCAGGCTAAGCAGCAGTTAGGAGAGAGTATGGGGAGTGAGGAAGGAGCTAGCAGCATGAACAGTAGTAATCTACCGCCTGGGGAGCTAGTGGACACAAATGGTATGGCAACAGTTGCACCGAGTCATAAAGAAGAGGAGGTTAGTGATCAATCAATTAGGCCAATTTTTGATCTGAGTAATCAATCCTGTGTAATTCCGCAGTCTTTAAAAAAATTCCATTTAAAATACGAAGGTAACATTTACGTCATAGTGTATGTTTTTGTACTAGATCTACTTTGAAGACTGCTGATTTTCACAGGATGACTAGTTCTTGGATCCTGGGGTCACAAAATGGCCGTACCAGGGGTCAATCCTAAACTATCATGAAGCTAGAAATTCTGATTTTTCCTTTTGCAGGCCATAAACCAAAATGTAATTTATGGAGTTTTTGTTTTTATTTTCCTCTTTATCCAGAGCCGTTACATTATAGACCGTAAATTTAAGTGCTTTTAAATGATGAAGAAATATAAATGTTAATTATTGACATCTTAACATAAAATGATGTTTACATAAATGCCAATAATCAAGGCACACTCAATTGTTTTAAAAAGAAAGGAAACAAAAGCATATTTTTGCCATCAAAGCATTAAAGGAATTAGTAACCCTTCATCAATCCAATCAAATATGTATATCAACTGCTCTAGAATCTACCATGACCATGGCTCAGAACCCTAGTGTATTAACTCCAATATTAATAAAACAAATTATGTATTGTATACTTGCAGTTTGATTTGGGTGAAGAGCTGGTCCATCACTCAATAGAAACTATTGAGTACTGTCTAGGTTGTATATCCAATACTGCATCGTATCTACGTCTCTGGGCTCTCAGTCTAGCACACGCAGGTAGGTGTTATTGAGTACTGTTTAGGTTGTATATCCAATACTGCATCATATCTACCTCTATGGGCTCTCAGTTTAGCACACGCAGGTAGGTGTTATTGAGTACTGTCTAGGTTGTATATCCAATACTGCATCATATCTACGTCTATGGGCTCTCAGTTTAGCACACGCAGGTAGGTGTTATTGAGTACTGTCTAGGTTGTATATCCAATACTGCATCATATCTACGTCTCTCGGCTCTCAGTCTAGCACACGCAGGTAGGTGTTATTGAGTACTGTTTAGGTTGTATATCCAATACTGCATCATATCTACGTCTATGGGCTCTCAGTTTAGCACACGCAGGTAGGTGTTATTGAGTACTGTTTAGGTTGTATATCCAATACTGCATCGTATCTACGTCTCTGGGCTCTCAGTCTAGCACACGCAGGTAGGTGTTATTGAGTACTGTTTAGGTTGTATATCCAATACTGCATCCTATCTACGTCTCTGGGCTCTCAGTCTAGCACACGCAAGTAGGTGTTATTGAGTACTGTTTAGGTTGTATATCCAATACTGCATCCTATCTACGTCTCTGGGCTCTCAGTCTAGCACACGCAGGTAGGTGTTATTGAGTACTGTTTAGGTTGTATATCCAATACTGCATCGTATCTACGTCTATGGGCTCTCAGTCTAGCACACGCAGGTAGGTGTTATTGAGTAGTGTTTAGGTTGTATATCCAATACTGCATCGTATCTACGTCTATGGGCTCTCAGTCTAGCACACGCAGGTAGGTGTTATTGAGTACTGTTTAGGTTGTATATCCAATACTGCATCGTATCTACGTCTCTGGGCTCTCAGTCTAGCACACGCAGGTAGGTAGATCTTAGCTTTCGCATCTCACCTATCCATTCCTTATTCAATGCCCGGCTGCTTTAAAAGCCCAGACAATATTTGTATTGCCTTCTGCAATGGCCAACAATTTTAAATCCGCACAATATGAACAAGTTTTGTGGCAACAACCCAAATCTTTTAATCTGCACAATATGAACAAGTTGTATTGAAAGAATTGTCTAAACACTTACACACAAGGGGTATATTGCTGGAAAGCAAGGGAAATATATTATTTTGCAGATATGCTAAAGGGTACAAGTGCAATTCATGAATAATGATTTATTAGTAAATATGTGACCAGTCATGTCAAAAGTTGTCGGCAAACACAGTTTGAGAATAGAGGCCAATATATTTGGTAAAATATTTAAAAAATAATAGGAAAAATATGCTTCTTGTGACTAAAAAGTCTGATTACCTTCAACATGGTATCATTTCAAAGCTTAAAATGTTCTCTTTCAAGTCATACCAATAACTCGGAATTGACTTGGGCCTCCAACATGTCCATTTTGATGTGACGTGTCACATATGGTAAAAAATTAATTGAATTAAATATCCCCAAATTATTGCACCAATAGTTCAATAATCATCACTCTGTGTATGTTTTCATCTCTCTTTTCTCAGAACTATCAGACGTCTTGTGGTACATGGTAATGAAGCAAGGTACATCTATAGCAGAAATCTGGGGATTTCTCCTCATGTTTGGTGTGTTTGCTGCCTGGGCCACAATGACTGTAGCAATTTTGTTGGTTATGGAGGGGCTTTCTGCATTCCTGCATGCACTGAGATTACATTGGTAAGTCATGCACAAGTTACACAAAATTGACCAAATCCTCAAAACAACCATTGACACAAATATGAACCTTTTTCACTTAGTTCTTTATTTTGGGCCTATAATTAGCTGACTTTTATTCAAAGAATGACTGCTTAAAAAGAGCAAAATAGAGTTCCTTAGTCTGAGGCATACTTGCACCCCCTTCCTCTGACAAAGACAACCTATTCTTATTAAAAAAAGTGTTCATAAATACTTTGGTGGTGGTTAGGGGGGGGGGGGTTGGGGGTTGAGCCATGGTCATATTTTTTATCCCCCCAAAAAACAGTTATAAAAAAATTCATGATACCCCTATTTAGGTGGGGTGGGTGGGTTTTTTTTGGGGGGGGGGGGGGCTGGGGGGCCTAACCATGTAATGGTCAATTCAAATGGTCAGTGTTTGATATCCTTTAATTAGTGAGTGATACTAGGATAGGTGAAACTTTATGCTTAGCACTAGCAGGTAGTAGAATAAAAACATGCTTTGAGGCAGAGCTACATAATAGGATATGTGTTGATAATGACATTGTTATTTTATTGTTATTTTATCTATTGACAGGGTGGAGTTTCAGAACAAGTTCTACAAGGGTGAAGGCTACCAATTTGTGGCATTCTCATTTGAAACCATCTTGGAAATGAAAGAAACTTAAATATTTATAGGGCATGATGATAGGTATCTACTGGCAACATATACCAATTGGTTGATTATTTGGTATTACTATAGTATAAGTTTCCAGGGTTCTAGGTACCGCGGGCGACATAGAGCGGGCCCACCCGGTACTAGTAATTTGCGCCCGGCACTCAGAGTCAAAGAAAGCCCTCCCACCCAGCACTTATTCACCACAAAATTGTAGTAAATGAGCTTAATAATATGACTTTAATAGTATTTTTATGGTATTTCCTCGTTTTGATCACATAATATACAAATATTAGGCCCCCGGACCCCCGGCCAGGGAAATTGGAGCCTGGCACTTAAATTGTTCTAGCTAGAACCCGGAGTATAACCTTGCACCTATCTCTCATCATGTACTTTATTGTGTTAAACAGTGTAAAGTAAAGTGCATGGTGATAGATAGGTATGAGGGGTATTCTATAGTTATGCTGAGTGTGGATTGTATTTGGCTTTTTAGCGGTGGAACCACAAATGAATTAATGTGGAACATTTGATTATAGCGACCAATGCATGAATTATATGTACTATTGTGGAATATTTAACTTAGCAAGCAGCAGATGATAAGAATACTCATTACACTGTAGTTATACTGCAGGGACACTAAAACAGTAATGACTGCCATATGCATGGGAGGCAAATGCCTGCAATCAAAAAATATGGATTTTCCATATCAATATGACCTAAAATTGGTCTAAAATGTCTACTTTCAGACCATATAAAGCCGATTTCAGGCAATTTTGGCATTAAAAGACATATTTTGTGCACACATTTTGCACCGCCCTCCCCCCCCAAAACAGCAACAATTTTATCTTACAACCTAAGATTTGTTCTTGCCCCTGTTTGCCCCCCACCCCTCACCAAAAAACACCCAACAAAACTTTGTATCACCTCAAGTTGTGGCACATCATTGCATATAGTCTGAGTGAATCATTTCTACACCCAGACTGACTTGAGGTGACATGCTGTATGTATAATGCAAAACATTCACATAATGTTACTGTTGTGTGATTGATGTAGAGTTTCGAGTGTCATTCTCATGAAAATTAACGAGTCTCTTCCACAGACATGCAAGTACAGTAACATATTGTAGTTAAGTATATTCTGCCGATATAGTTGCTTTGTAGTTGTATTGGCTTTGAGTGTGTCACAATATTAGGCTAAATTAAAAAAATCATTTGTCTCAAAGCTCCCGCGTGCGTTAGTTTATTGATGCGCATTAAAAAAAAAATTTAAAAAGATTTTCTCTCCAAAAAAACCCCAAAAAACCCAAAATGTCACAGATTTTTCAGATTTTCATTGATCACATCATTTTAAATACAAAAGGTCACTTTTACAAGGATTTCAATATTTTATATATAAGAAAACCAAAAAAACCCACCGCATTCCGCATTAGGTTTTGAAAAACTGAAGAGCTTTGAGACAAAAGATTTTTTTAATATAGCCTTATACCAATTGTTTTAGAAATGAGCTGCAGAGTAAGTGTGTGAGGTTGTTGCTACACCAGCAAATTAATTAAATTGTCTTTGCAGTAACATAACAAAGTTTTATACAATCATCCATTCTGCTTCCCTGAGACGGTGATATTGCTTTGTAATGAGCACCCAGCATATGAGGTTGACCTCATCAAAACCAATCAAACATTGTACAGGGTACTCATTATTTAAATCTAGGCTCAACATAGATTGGTTTTCAGATCTGCGAGGTTGAAGTATTTGTTGTAAGGTTTTATCAAGGATATGTGCCACACATGTATAAACAGACCATGGTATAAAGACACATGCTTACGCAAAGCATTGCCATAAAGCCAAACAAAATGTTGTGTTGCCCACAGCAACCGACCCTAAAATCTCCAAATATAAGGGTCGTCACCAAAAAAAATTAAAGATTTAAATTGCACCCAAATTGTCAAATTTATTTTTCTGTTTGAAATGAATAAGTTTGCTATAATAAATACTTTTATAACTATTATCACACTACAAATATTAGTAAAATTCATATTTACCAATTTTGTCTTGACATAACCATGACAGCCACAGTCTTGTCGGTAATATTTTTCAGAGGCAATTAAAAAATAAACCCAACAAAAACAAAATCCAAAAACCTACAGACCAGACCTCAACATTTTTGGCACTTGAGGGCAACACAACAATTTATTTATTTTTGGCCTAAAAGTCAGGGCCTAGATATTAATTAAAAATGGGATAACAATGTCTGGATGGAGAGTCAAAAACTGCTTAAATCAGTACTTTAGAAAGATAGTGGTCAGTATTGTATCATACATGCGACAGAGGAAAAACTAATATTTAGAGAATAAAGGTATTGTTTTTAGACCGTACCCGTGTTATATTGTCTGACATAAATGCGGACGATAGTATTATTTTAAGTAGAACAACGACGCCGCAGGCGGAGTTGTTCTACGCAAAAAATAATACTATCGAACGCATTTATGTCAGACAATATAACACGGGTACGGTCTAAAAACAATACCTTTATTCTCATTCTTAAACAATCATACTTTAGACAGTTATCAAAGAAATAAGTACATTTTATTGTCCACATTTGACAACTTTTACCCCTGCTAGGATCGAATAGCCCACAAACATTCCATCCAATCACATGCGATGAGTAAACCATGCGTAAGCGTCGCAGCGCCGGCATAAACGCAGGAAAAGCGCTAAAGACGCACTGCAGAAGTGCGCGTTATGGAGCAAACCACGCATTGTGAAGGTCGGGCGCGCTGTTAAAACGTAAGCCCACCTCCCCGTGTTCTATTGTCTCATCTAGATGTCGCCGATTTCTCTGAGAACCAATGAGATTGCTTAAACTTTCTTAGCTGTTTAAGAATAAACATTAAAAATAGTTTAATATCTGTTCTTCACATAGCTCTTTTGCTTTTCATGTAAAAAAACCCAACATGGCTGCCATGTACTATCCTGCATCCCTATACCTATAAACTGTACAATAACAAAGTTTTGTATGATAATTATACATCGCATTCCACCGTTTCACAGTTAAATATATATCACATGTATAGTTCTTTATGTATACGTACAAGGTAAAAACATAAGAGTGTAAGCAAGATTATTTTTTTAAAGATTAAGAAATATAACTTACGCAAAATGAATATAACATATTTCTAGCTATAGTGCACTGCATCATGGATGCGCTTACAAAGTTATGACACTGCGCAGTGGAAGGAAACGGACTGTACTGACTGAGAAGAAAAATACACTTTACACTTAAGAAAAAACACTTTACACTTATGTGTAAGAAATTTTCAAAATGTATACCGTCGCGGCAAAAGGGTGCAGTTGTTGGTAAAAAATGTATTTTGAGATATTGATGGGATTAAAGACAATTTTATAGTAATTTTCCTTCATAAAATCAGAAAGCATTCTAGGTATCATTTTGAAGCATTCATTAAGCTACTTTTGTTGTTATTAAGATCTCAACTTTTTTCTTGAGAGACAACGGCACTCTTTTGCAGCGACTGTACACAAATATGCCTAGGTTATCTTGTTTCTGATTTTTGTATGTGCCACATTAGACTTATTTATAAATCATCTACCATATATGCTGTTTATCAAAGACTTATCGGTATATAACCTAACCACTTTATTGCGCAAGGAGGGGTGTGGATTTGCAAAATTAAATACCCGCGAAACTGACAATTTTGCTTTGAAAGTAACAGTAAAATTAAATGCCAGCAAAAATAGCAGGAATTTTAAATTCGTGAAATAAAGTATCTGTGAAATTATTAGTGTTTTACAGTATACATAAAACAACATTATACTATATGTTTTTGGGTCATTGTCAAGTTCCTTCTGGACGATCATTTTATACATACATATTCTTGCCATGTAGTGACTATATCCTTGTCTGTAGAAGTGGTATGCTGATGTGGTGGTGGAGTGAGGACAGGGTTGCAATACTGTGTGTTAAAAGGATATGTCATTGGAACTATGAAACTATAATCCACTTCTAACTCAAAAAACTGGCTGATGTTACAGGGTATGTTTTGTTTTGTTGTGAATCGGATCTAATTCTAAAGATATATTTTAGATATGAATTCGACATCATAGCCATATTCCAGGGAGCAAAGTTTATTATCAAGGGTATGGCCAGGCGTGGAAAAATGGGCAAATTGGGAAGCTCCTTGCCCGGGAAATTTGGGCATTTGGAGGGAAATATTGCTCTAGAAATTTTTCCATTTGGGTTAGGTTACCGGGAAATCAAAAATATTTCCAGGCCTGTGCTGGACTTACATGGGTCGATGTGTGCCATCTGTATGTTACTTCAGCAAAAAGGTAAAAATCGGCATCCCGCTAGAGTGACGAAGCTGGAGCTAGAGGATTTAAATACCGGCTGGAGTTTTGAGTAGGATCTTGCGTAGTCTTGCTATCAAAGATAAATCTCAGCATGAGCACATAAGTGTTGGACCACCAATCACTTGAGTACACAATGAGGTCACATTCCTGCATCATATGAACTTTTGTATTGATTACATTATTATTATATTTCTATCTTAAGAAACTCCTGCCATAGAAATAGCTATTTGATATACTGTATTAGTAGTAATTTTTGCGTACAGATATTTTCTTGATTTTATAGTTTTTGGAAAATGTGCAAGACATTAATTTCGCAATCTCTATATAATGTAACTCTATTGCAAAAAAATATTTCCTAATGTTTATATTTTTGCGTTTTCATGTCCACTTGTAAAAATAAAAATCCTCGCAAATATTACCACGTATACAGTATGTGTTTTATACTCGTACACAACGACCGTCAATATGAAATACTCTATAGATAATAGAGGTATTTATACATGCAATGTGTAAATAAAGAGATTGATGATGCTACAGGCACTGCACACCTTTTTTCTCTTCAAGATTACAAGAAAAATCAACAGGAAAATCACCTAGCTAGGCTGCGATGTTGGTATTTGTGTAGATTTTGGGTCCAATGAGAATTCAAGAAGCCCAGATAGGCACAGTGCATGACATGTGTACTGAATGACAAAAGAAACTTTTGGCAAAGACACAAAATTAAAATTCTCTGCATAAAAATTATCAATATTTGTGATTTACCACATAATCTCTAGATTATTGACATACGCGCTTAGTAAATTGTATAGGAGATATACCAAATACTGCTCATCTTTATGCAGAGAATTTTAATTTCCAGATGAGTCGTTGCAAAAAAGTGATAAGTTTCTTTTGTAGCTCAATTTGGTTAAATGTTATAGTGTGATGACTGAAAGTAGCAAATATTTTCTTCAATTTAAAAATTAATTTTATTATAGTCTGATCAGTTCCAAATTGGTGAGGCATCTTATAGCAGCGAATTAATACTGAAGAGGTAGGCGCACATGAGTATCGCATAACACAACGAGACGGACTGTGCATGGTATGACTGTGTGTTCGCCCTTGGATTACTTTTGCGCGCTGAGAGATACAAGCCACATATTTCTCACCAAATTGGAACTGAGTAAACTATATGCTTGAGCTATTTTTGCAATTTCAATTTAAGATAATTGAAATATAATATATATAATAACATTTTTTGCAACTCTCTCTTTTCATTCTCGACTTTGTATGCTTTGATTACGAGATGTTTACAGGTATGTCAATATCAACATTGACAATTCAACAACGATAAATTTGTATTTTGCTTGTAGTTATAGTATTGAATCTTATTTTTGATAAATATATTAATATCCAATGCAAAATAATAAATATCTTATGATGGTAGATAGTGTCAAGTGTTATTCTTGAAGTAAAGGTAGCCATGTAAATTCAATAAAAGTCATATTATGTGATTTTTTTTCAAGTGACACCCTCTATCTTTGATTTTTACAGAGCGATACAATCCCTAATACCTTCAAAATCATGATTTGAATAGGTTGAAATAAACTGTTGGGTTCTGCTCGGACAACTTATTTTCTGAGTGTTTTTTTTGTTTTTGTAAATAGAATTCCATGGTTTGACAACTCGTTAACGTTGTTTACAGTTTTTCCGGCTACGATCGTAACTGTACACAAGTGAACACAATAGTATGGAATGCTTTATGATGAAAATCAAAACAAATATAATGAAAAATATCCAAATTGGAGGCAGATTTCCATCATGATTTAGTATAGTCTGCGATGGTTTTTCACCAAAAATACAGTTAAAGAAGGTGTCCATCAAGCAAAACATTGTGCATTATATGTTTGAAAAAGAATTATCGCGCCCAAATCACGTAGTAATATAGAACAAAACATCATTCTTATCTTAAAAACCGAATAAACACTGCCATCTCTCAACATGCAATTTTTAAAATTCGCGGCAATCAAAAGTCCCGGCATCAATGAAGTCATAGTTATACAATGCACTTGCGTACATTTGAGCACCAATAACCATGACGTCATTGATCCCGGGACTTTCGATCACCGCGAATTTTTAAAATGGCATGTTGAGAGATGGCAGTTTTTTATTCATTTTTATGATAAGTATGATGTTTTGTTCTATATAACTTCGTGATTTGGGCTTGATAATTATTTTACTAACATATAATGCACAATGTTGTGCTTGCTGGACACTTTCTTTAAGATAGATTTTAAAGTTCAGGAAAGTCTTTTCTGATAAGTCAAATATCATAAGAGAGAAACAATATGTGCAAACAAATGAAAAAAGATTACATAATATTGTTTTAAATTCTAAAGGTTCGTTCATACTCCTGTTGTTGCGCATCAACCGACATCAACGGATATCGATGCACGAGTTGGAAGTAATATCAACTTTTATTCGGCGACGTTGGCTGATGCGTAACGACGAGAGTATGAATGGACCTTACAATGGCGAGTATAGAGACATAAGATATATTGATGTTCTCAAGCCACTCTTTTAAAAAGGGCCCAAGTAAGACTGGTAGGAGGGTCAATGGGTCTCAATTTGTGAATAACATGGAAAGACAGTAAAAAAGCCAGGTTTTGTGAAGAATAAAAAAGTCTCTTAAAGGTAGATGTTCCGATTTTCAACTTGGAAGTTTTCTATTCTACATGAAAGGTCATCCTTAAAAACGTCGTGTCCCAAAATTTGAGATGCATAGCTTTTATGATTCTTATTTTAGACGCACAAGATGCTGTGAACTGTACCCATTGAGTAGTACATAAACTATATCGGTGGTAACCACCATTCGCGGTAATTCAACGCTATTTCGTCGATTTCTCTGTCATTATACCGAATTAGGCCGTCAAATTTCAGTATGATGATGAGAAAAATACGAGCTATCATATGATATGAAAATCTCCGCATGTTTGAAATAATTCTGTGTAACGAAAATGTGATCGGGTCATCTACCTTTAAAAGGGTCCCATCCAAAGGGCAAAACAAACAAATCACTATTGTGGGAGGGTAAATTAAAAAAACTAGGCCAAGGGAGAAAAAACTTCTCTGGGCCAGACCGACCCATGTGTTTTGAATTTTTGAAAATAGATTTTTGTGTACGTATTCGTGATAAAAATCCCTTTAAAAGGGATAACACAGACTAAAATTTATTTCCCTTTAATTTGGGATATTTCTTTTCACTTGGAAGTGAAACGTGTTACATTCATACAGTATTTGTTGGTATTTTTTTATTCATGTGAATTATTTCTATGGCCATTTGCTCTCCCGGTAGGCTACCACTCCAAACATGTTTCGGGTACCCATACTCATGTAAATTAATTGAAAATACCTGTCCCCCTCCGAGTTTTCTTACAGTGAAGATACTCCCTTTAGACACTAAAATATACCCCTTCTTCGTGTAATCACGAAACCCTTTTTAAATTTACCCTTTCAAATAAACCACCATCCATTTCAAGCAGTTAGTATTGTTAAGAAAACTTTGCATTAACTGTCATATATAATTGCAATATGTCAATCTCAAAGTTTGTTGCTTGATGAAAAATGTGATAAAAAATATTTGCGAAAGTAGAAGACATCGCCCTTGTTTCGTGAATTTTTACACACATTTCCATTTTCAAAATTAATTTCAAAGAATAAGATCATTTAAAGCCCTTCAAAGTACGAGGGGGTATCATAAAGTTTTAGAAATCACCCAGAAGTGAAGAAGCCAGAAACTTTATTTTGATATGTGATCCTTCAGACATCTTTACAAAGTCCCTTTGCAAAGTTACACATTTCTCCCACTATTTATTAGCTGTATACAGACCGCCACTGTAGAGATCCTCAGATTGACCGCCTTGATTGATTCTCAGATTGCCTCAGATTGTGTTATTCCCCAAACAGCAATAAATAGTTTAAAGTTTGGACAGAAAGGGGTTAAAGGTCATTACAAACAAGCTTGGTGACAATAAAGTTATGGGTAACATGGGGTGTACACAGATTGACCTCCAATGATCCCTACATGACCTTTGGCCCTTTCTGTCAACACTTTATAAACTATTTATTGCTGTTTTGGGAATAACACAATCTGAGGCAATCTGAGAATCAATCAATGGCGGTCAATCTGAGGATCTCTACAATGGCGGTCTGTGGACAGGTAATAAATAGTAGGAGAAATGTGTATCTTTGCACAGGGACTTTGTAAAGATGTCTGAAGGATATAACAAAATGAAGTTTCTGGCTCCTTCACTTTTGGGTGATTTCTAAAACTTGTTGATACCCCCTCGTAGATATACACTCCATGAAAGTAAATTTCATGAGGAATATCAAATTCATGAAAATGTTCCATATCTTCACACAAATTTTTTAAACCGAAATTCAAGTTGCCAGTTTTGACACAAGTTGAAGTGAACACCTCATCCCATGTGTAACTTTCGCTTTTACCTTCCACTGAAGGACAGCGAGTTGGAATTCAATAAGCCATTTCAAACAGGGACCTCCATTCCCTTTGAATGACTTCACATCATTTTGGCCGATTACGGAGGTCCCCCCCCCCCCCCCCCCCCCCCCCCCCCCCCCCCCCCCCCCCCCCCCCCCCCCCCCCCCCCCCCCCCCCCCCCCCCCCCCCCCCCCCCCCCCCCCGAGAAATCCTGGACACGCCACTGGTTTGAAATGGCCAATTAAATTCCAGCTCGCTGTCCATTTGTGGAGGGAAAAAGTGAAAGTACATGAATTTTGCCATATTCGAGTACAATTTGCTATTTTTGATACTAATTTTGGTTTTGATTTCCGGAATGTCATCTTGTAATTGGATAGAAATGGAGCAAAACCACTTTAATTCCCTCAATTATAACCGAATAGGTGCAGGTGCCATTCAACTGAATGAGATACAAACTTGTTTTGCACATCATAATTGGTGGCTTTTATAAACTACTGTAAAAGTGGACATTTTCACCTACATTTATTTTCGCGCTAAAATCAGCAAGAGCGAAAATAAAAACACATGATATTTATTTTGTTAGGTCTATTTAAGGAAGCTCAAAATCACAAAAATAGTTCAAAATGTGCAAAGCGGGTAAACGCACACGAAAATGTCCATTTTTACAGCATTAAAAATCAGCAACTTCAGGTATTGTTGGCTTTCAATCAATATGTCGTATTTCAGACCATTTGCACCCATGTATGTTGATATTACAATCAATCTCTCGCCACAGATTGGTTTGCTTTTTCTAAGGACATTTTTCTCTGAAACCATAAAATCATACTGGAATTTATTTTGAATCAACACTTAAAAATTGAATATTTAAATGTTACGTGCTTGGCAGTTTACTTTCTTCTTCCAGAAGGAATTTCTCCTTTTGTTAACCAGGGTGTGGAGTGGCAGTTAACTATAATATTGTAAAGCATGCGTGACCAAAGCTTGTCCCATACACTCAAGATAAGGATTTCACATCTGTATCTCCAGAATTTGACCTTTTTAAACAAGGACTACATGATTTTTCAATTTGAAGTGATAAAAACAATTACTTTTCATATTGATAATATCAAATGAAACTTGGCCGCAGGATACTAAGGAAACCACTCATTGAAATTGAAGCAAATTCAACAGAGTGAAGACCCACTTTTAATTTGTATTCTGCTCTAGCCTATCTATAAAAATCACTCCCTTTTTTGGTCATGCATACAATGCTTAGTATAAAGGGCTCAAAAAAAGTAAGTCCCCCCTAAAATTAGATCAGGTTTCTTTGCATAAGTCTACACACAATTGGACGTTTTAAAAGATTGAAACACTTATGAAAAGCAAACGCAGTCTTGACTACAATTATATCACTTTTCCCAAATAGTTGCATTTCCGGATTCCCAAATATGATGTTTTCAGACAAGTGGCACTTTTCAAGATCCTATAAGATTTTGTTTGCGCTACTCCACACACAATTAAGCGTCTTGACAGATTGAAATACTTACAAAAAGGGAAAACGCTTGGCTACCCACACAAAGTTACCACCTTTCAATACAATGTTAACTTTTCCCAAAACAGTCACGAAATTGGGGAGCTGTTAAGGGTTATTACAATCGAAGTGCTGATACTGTGTGCGCCGTATCGGTAGCCTGGTAAATGAATCGAAATGATTTGTGGCGATTTCCTAATGGCAGCAAAAAAACAGTGGTTCGGAAGTCACATATAAATGGTGGTCCCGTGCATCGGAAGAGCAATACCAAAGCACGTTAAAAGGATACAGACTCTTTCGTAAAGAGTAGGGGATCATCCCGGTCTGTATCTGTTCACACATCTAACGGACCCCAATGGAAATAAGCTAATAAGCTTATTGGGTTATCCAGGGTCGTAGGACCCCAATAATATCAAATCAAATCAAATACGATTTTGAAAAGTGCCACTTTTTCTGAAAACATCATTTTTGGGAAATATGAATGTTTTGAAAAGTGAACATGATATTGAAAAGGTTTTTTATTTTTATGGGTAGCCAAGCATTTTCCCTTTTCACAAACGTTTCAATTTCTCAAACGTTCAATTGTGAGTGCAGTTATGCAAACAAATGTGATCTAATTTTAGGTGGGGGGACTTACTTTTTTTGAACACTTTAGTTGAATAGTCCTTGGGTCTTGTGCCCTTTGATAACAGAGTTATACAGTAGAACCTCATTAACACAAATATCCTGACAAACAATTCAAGATGCTACACCAGGCAACTCGTTAGTGAGGTTCCACCATATTAAAATAATATCTCAAATACAGAAATACACAAACACATACAAATATATAAATTTTCAATTTTGTATACATTTTATTAAACATTTTTTAGGCTTCCAAAAAGGAACATTTTTGTTAAATTATTTGTGCACTCTTTCTTACACCCCTCTCTTAGAAATGCTGTGGTCTAATCGATCCACCATAAAACATGATCAAGTCTCAAACAATGTCAATCCGCACAATGTTGCACTTTCATACTACAAAACAGTTCAAAGGTTATTATTTCTTTAGGTTAAACAAAACACCTTTCACCATAGAAAAAAATAGCATAATATTTATAATCGTATAACATACATTTTTCATTATCTGCTACACAGAAATGCAACTATAAATGTGTTATAATACAAATGTAAATGAGTAATAATTTATTGAATTGTTTTGAGAACACACAAGTTAAAGTAATAAAAAAATAGTTGGTTGTATGCTGAAAAAGTTGGAAAGAAATATTGAAACAAGCCAATACCTTTAAATTTGATGGATAATATAAACTAAAGGTGAAAGTAAAAGACGCTGTACATAGAGAATAAGCATTGAGGATGTAACAGGACAGAACTGGGATTTAGTGAACGTTATATAATTATAGAAAAATAGAGCAATGGACACTTGGATCGCTCTCCTTGGAGTGTGCATTAGCTGTAACATATTATTAAAATTAGTCTGCTGAATAAATATTGCCTAGATATCTGGGGGTGGGGGCACTCACATATATTGGCAGAATAGGCATGTACAGCTCTTTAGATCCCCTTTCGAGTTTTATGAGCATCTCATTAACCTGCTGCAGTAGGACCCACCCTACCCCCATTTTGTTTTAAAAATAAGCATTCCCAAGCCCCATATTTGTAGCAGGCCAATCAGTTTTCAAGGGTCTCGGATCAACTTCAGCCTTCAGATCTCAGGGTCGAATACCCCTACCCTTTTTAATGCGAGTGCCCCCCCCCCCCCCCCCCCCCCACCTACAATAATATCTGAACGTTGCTTTAACTCATATAATACCAGTCAAATATAATAGATCACCTTACAGAATGACAAATAGGAGATCAACTTCAGAAAATCATTCATACAGGTTAAATGAAAATTATGGAATGAAGCAAGCATTTTGTGTATGAAGGGTTTTCCGTAGTGGAAACACTCGCTATCATGGAATCACGCTATAAAACATCACATTGCCAACTAAGTAAGCGGCTATTCCAGCTTGCTTAAAGCATGATTGGGATATGCCAAATCAAAGCTCTCTTTGAAAAAATTAAGTATGTTTGCAGTTTACAACTCCAGGTATGTAACCATGGTACCCCCCATAAATTGCAACATTTTATAATCGGATTGAATTGCAGCAATTATTGAACCTTCTACGTCTACATTACATGTTATAAACTAACTACTTGTGTTGAATTCTCTATCGGGTAACAGGAACCTACAGTTCCAAAACACTAGTTCTGCTAGCAGATGGAAGTACATAAAAATTAACCAAGAAAACTTCTACAATTCTTTGTTACAGTCAGCAAGTATCACTTGAATTTTAGATAGGATACCTTCCTATGTGCAATATAGTTTCAGAGCAAATTTATATGATTGCAGCTTGACATAGAGTATCTTGCCCCCTAAGTGTGTGACAAATTCATCATCTACACAATGACAAATTCCGCAACTTGCCCATTAATGCCGCATTTCACTGCAATATGCACACTACTCTACCGAGCAAAGGTAAATGTTGATGGTATGATACGATATATATATATATGGCAAATCTATAACCAAAACACCAGGTTTGTATAAATGTATTCCAAGTTAACTGATCTTAGTAAACTCAACACAACAATAACTACCAGTACCCAGTTTTTACAGCAGCTTCATATAAGTTGTTAACTTTTTAGATGCGGAGCATGACAATCCTATTACACAGCTCAAAGTAAACACCAGTGTTGCGATTTGACTGGAGTCTGGTGCTTAATGATTTGAGAAGTATAGACTAAACAATATTTAATGGTCAAATTGAATGTCTACACAACTCCAAAACAAGTGACCTAAACATTTGAGGCGATGTGATGTGAATAAAATCATTGACTTGACTTCAGCCAACCAGTGACTTGACAAATTGGATTGGCTGAAAAAAAATTGAGAAAGACTTGATTTGACTCAAGTCACATCTGCCCGTGACTTGACTAGCGACTCAAGGATTAGTGACTTTGTTACTACACTGGTTAACATCCAGGAATATCAAGTGAAAAGTGCCAAAGATTGGGAGCACAGAGCTTTATCAATTGCCTTATAGTGGGTGCATGCATGGGCCGGTGTTTGACAATGAAGCTCCTCCTACAAAAATTGTTTACCAGCAGTCTTTTTCTGTTGAGTTTATAATATAAAGCCTCAGTAAGACTTGGTCAACTTGTTGTCAGCATTACCAGATTAATCCTAACTAAGAGTATCCACAACTTTGATATCATAATTTGACACAAGTTTCTGGATAATGCCACTTGAAGTTTTAATGAATCGTTACTTACAAAATTGCCAAAGACTCGACTCTTGACAAGTAATTTCAATTGAAATAACACAAGACTTATTTGCTGGCGTAGTGCATGTTAGAATATAACCGTTGCCAGATCAATTGGATCATGTTAACTTTGTTACGAACCACTGATCCCTTTCAGCGTAACACAAAGCCAAAGCCTATCATAATTCGGAACAGGTACATGGGCCCAGGCTTGAACCAGTAAACCATTAGTTACGAACATGCACTACGTCAACAATTGATTCACCTTTTTTCAAAAAGAAATGATGAGTCACAAACTGCTATTTGGTCACTTTTAAGTATTGAGGCCAAAGGTTTTTCTTAAATTGATATGTGTATAAAGTTTAAAAATGCCCTAATCTAGCACATAGCTGATGGAAAATTCAATTCTATTAGCCTTATGGCACATTATGGTTAACACAGGAATCAATCCTGGGGACTGGGACAGAAGGCCATGATTTAGCAAGACAGTTCTTTATGGTCTCCAGGGCAATACCCTCACACCCTCTCTGTTAAAATATTATCAACACTTAATGTCTAAATACCCCGCGAGATCTTAAACGATGTGCTGATGGGAAAACCTTTTTTTTAATTCAACTTAGGTACGCACGGTTGGAAGTTGTAATGTTAATTTTTTTAACACCAACACATTTACCATATCATAGAAAATACCACTTGATCAATCATATTGATTATTGATAGAAGAGTGGAGGGCCTGTCATTTATTAGGTTTCATTGACAATTCTCCTAAAGTAGCCATATATTTAGCTTTGTAAAGATTACATTGTGAACCTGTTATATTTTAGAGGATAGCAAGTACAAGGCAATAAGGCAACGAAAAAACTCAACCTGTTCTATGGGCGTACGGACCTCTCAGGTTGGTTAAGGTTCCCCTCCAAAATGACACCAAAAACTCACAAAAATCTGTAAAAATGTTAAAGGTTTTTAACAAACTAATACAAAAAAATGGGGGGGGGGGGCATAGAACATGTGTTTTTTTTGGTCGCCTATGGAGGTGAACTATAACCAATTCAAACAATTCTATATCATCAAATACGCATTTTGAGAAACATGCATCAACAAAGCATAGCAGTACGCATATTTTGTAAAATGATCGACAATCCTTTGCTTGGATTATTCGCTGCCGTAGTAAGCAACTCATTTTTACTATAGTTTAATCAGTTCCAAATTGGCAAAAAACATTTGGTTATTATCTCTCCGCACGCAAAATTAATCCAAGCATACGCACGCAATTATGGCT
Source organism: Ophiura sarsii (assembly GCA_035610835.1). Lineage (NCBI taxonomy): Eukaryota > Metazoa > Echinodermata > Ophiuroidea > Amphilepidida > Ophiuridae > Ophiura > Ophiura sarsii. Next base: position 51,683,582 of record CM069451.1, read on the forward strand.
ACACGAACACAGTTTTGGCCGCACCAGGCGTCACACATGTTATTTGGAACTGATCAAACTATAGTCATTATGTACTAATTTTGATCAAAGCATAGATCTCATGAAGTGTGAAGAAGGTGACTTGGCAAAAAACCAGATTTTGACGAGAATCCATTCTGGTAAAGATTCTCACAAAAAACACCTCTGTAACACACTATAGGAATGGAAGTTCCAAATTCTTTGAAAGAATAATAACAGATTCTCACAACCATTCTCTTACCCTGGTCACACTACAACAGCGAATGGTATACATAGGTCAAAGGTTATGCAAAAGTAAGAATAATACACCAGACACAAGTTTTTTGTCATTTTTCTCAAAAAATAATTGTTGTACATTTCTCTTTTTTTATCACCAATATAATATTGGATTTTCATAACAAAAGTTTTAAGGTAATTTACAAATTCCCACAATTCTTTTTTGTTTTAAATCAAGAAAAAACAGTACAGTATAGCGCTGAATAAAATAATTACACCAGAGATAAAACATACTTTGTCAAAATATTAGATGGAGTGCTTGCCAAATGCAACAGACTTTTTAAAGACAAAACTTCAGTAGTACAGCAATGGGATTTAATATTGCTCAATGTTGGCCAAGACACAAAGAAAATAATACAATAGGCTTCAATCCCCACCAGTCAATGTGGATGTGTTATACCATCATTAATTATTACTGGTTCAGAACTTCAGATATTGATCACTGCGATCATTGTTCATTAAACACAATTAGCATTAACTAGATGGTCTAGCTACAACCAATTTGACAACACACTATAACAGCAAATTATTCCCTCCCCTGCTCATATTCTATCATAAAAGAACTGAATTTTCTTAGAGCACATAGCTCTTAAAACATTTGTCTGTTGCATTCAGTAATCATCACCACATTTTACTTTCCAACCAATCCATAATAATGTGCTGCATGCATACTTCTCGTGTGTTATTTTTATTATTTGGCTAGCTACATTTTCACAATATTTTTAAACTGTACAATATTTTTTATAAATCTTTGTACATTTTACAGTTTATCTTCTGTATAATATCAGTCTTTACTCCAGGAAATATTTGAATGCAAATCAAACTCTCTTATTTTTTTTTGTTAGTTAAAAGTATTAATCAGGGATGTTACTGTGAGAAGGCTAGTATCTATATCGTCAATAGTGGTCCTGACTCCTTACATTTTATCATAGCCACAACATAGGCTTCCAAATACAAATGGAAATGGCAGTTATTTGCTTTATAATGGGCAGATTTGCATCTCTATTTGTCAAATTATGTACAAGTGGATATTTTTGTGAGGGTTTTATTTTCGCAATTAGAAATGTTCATTGAAATTTAAAACTCGCAAAATACTGTATCATGTACAGAGCTTCTATATTGGGGAAAAATTGCACAAGTGAAAAATTATCAAATCACATACTATCATATTTTCTTAATACAAGTTTGTTCTTGAAAATATCCCCTTATACACAAGGACTTATTGAGGGCTTAGTGCCGCAAGGCCTATCTGTAATAGCTGGCAGTTGTTATATTTATGCTTTCTTTATATTGAGCAATTGGTATAAATCAAATATAACTCTGAGCAGTTTTTTTGTTTGTTGTTGAGATACCTAGTGATACGAAAAGTCACTATAATAGCTGCCATATAAACTATACACTTCTGATGCTACATGTATAATGGTGCACCCTTGTAAAAATACAACCTTGCATATTGCAGCCATTGTAGACAGGGCCTAGTGACTCCAAACCCTCGTTATAATGTATTGTTGTTGCCTTCTATTTTCCACTTGTTTACAGCCTGATTCAGAATCCTTTGGCAAACACGACTATGATACCAAATATGTACCAAAAGTCTGTGTAATTTAATTGCCTTGCATTTTGGTGGGTATGCATGCAATTGATTCTGATTCAAATTATAATCGTAAATGCCATATCTTACATGTTAAATACACATAAACTTGATGGTAATCATTAAATATCAATATACACTATTGTTATTGCCAGGGCAGGATATTGTTCTACTGTTGTCGAATGGATATTTTGGCCACTTGACTAAATTTACCCAGGACTCTCTTTGATAATACCGGTACTTAGACAGCAAAAACGTATTAAGCTTAAGCTTATTCCCTCAGGGTGGTTACAGCAGACATTGCTGAAAATTCTAAATCCCTAAATAAAAATAGAAATAAATCATCCAACTAAGCAAGTTTTCTACGATGATTAAATTAAACGTCGAACATCTGAAGGTCCATGTTACTGGCTCTTCAAAAAATGTTTGTAGCTATGTGTTTTAAATCTAGAATGGTCAAAATATTCAAGACATTCTTAAATTAAGCCCATTAAATTACATTTATCAAACAAGTAAAATCTTGACTACATTGTGCATACAAATATAAATAACTTAAGTTACCAATCATCCTGGCAATCTAAAGGGATCAAAGAAATCTTTATGGGGCATCATCAATCAACCCATCCAAATGAATATTATCTTATCTACAGCGCATACTGAACTGTTTATACTCCAAACCGAAATAATGTTTATTTATCATATAACTTTACAAAACCAATATTTTATTAATATTTTTTTCCTATATTTTTTAGAAAGTTTTGTTAATGTACAACAATACATGCTATAACTTACTTACTGGGCACCTTCAAAATACGCTCCTGTATTAATTAATTTGTAATTAATCAATCAATAAACAATCAGCGTCAGATTTTACATAAACTGAGACAAACTCGTCTCCAGGTACAAAATAAAAAACCACACCATTATTACAATCCTGCGTGACAGTAACTACTGGAGGTAACGCATAAAAATACAAAACACCATTTGGATTTATGATTAAGATTGCAATGCGTTATTTTTATTGACTTTTGTATCGGACTGTGATTTGTTTGCATTGGGGTTTTTGGCATCTATTTAAGGAATTGAGGCGACAAGAAAACACCTTAAGGATGAATTAAGTATCAGCATTTGATTGGACAGTATGTAAAATGTGTAGTGTGTTTGACTTTGATAGATGCCAAAAACCAGTACTGTTGGTTGACAGTAAGTTGGATGCAAACAACATGGTTATGGTGTGCAGCTTGTATGTATTTTCATCTCCTCGGTGGTGGAGGCGGAGGGGGTGGTGATGGTTGCTGTGGAAGTGGAGGCGGAGGAGGATGATTAGCATACATTGAAGGGAAAAAATTTGAGGTAGTTCCAGGCAGAGCAGTAACTGTAGTGAGCGGCTGGTGCGGAGGCGGTGCAGGCTGCTTGGTAGCTGGTGACTTCCGTGGAGGTGGAGGCGGAGGGGGTGGAGACGAGGATGATGGTAGATAGCCGGGGTTGTAACTGTTGACGTGGTTGGATCGGTGTGATGTATTTGGCTGCATTGCACTCTTCTTTGGTTCAGATGCGAGCGTTGGAATTCGTCGCAGTAGAGACGGGTTTGCTCCAACGCCATCTTCATCAGGAGCTTTCCTCTTGGCTGGCGATGCCATGACAGCTGGCGATCCTTCTTTACCTGAGGAATGTGATTCGTTACTAGGACTGCGCGATCTCTTTCTACTTCCGTGCGAGCGACTTCTGTGCGGACTGTTGCTGGACTTATGGTGCTTATGGTGGCGACGATGACGATGATGACGGTCTCTATCACGATCTTTGTCCTTCTTTTTTCTCTCGTGTCTATAATCAGCAGAATCATCTAGATGAGTGGTCTGCATCTTTTTTAAATCTACCTTGAACTTCAGACTGGGTGAACCGCTAGCACGAGGCTCTGATCTAAGTTCCTCCTTTTTGTCTGACCTATTTGGGTCGCCACTGTTGGCAGCGCTACCACCAAGTTTTATTTTCAACTTAAGGCCACCACCTACAGGTGTTGCAACGGCATCTTGCAATGGACTGGCTGTCAATCTCTCAACACTGTGCTCCCTGCTATGATGCCGATGAGTTCTGTGATGACGAGGAGAGTCACGATGGCGATGCTTGTGGCGTTTGTGACTATTTTCTGATCCCTCTGTATGTCTGTCACGTCCCTCTTTGCGCTCTTTTAGTTTGTCATCATGCCCATTCGAGTTTGTTTCTGCAGTAGGCACAACATCACCATTACCATTCTGGTCGTCTGCTAGACCTTTTGTTTGCTCTTCCGCTAAGCGCTTCTGAAGCATTTGTTGCTGTTTTACCAGATCTTCCATTTTTCTCTCTTTCTTTTCTGCTTCTTGTCTCTTTTCTTCTTCGATTCTATATGATTCTATCGTTTCTTCTAGTCGCTTTTTCTCAGCTAATGCTTTTTCTTCTGCCCTTTTCTTAGCAAATGCTTCTTCCGCTTTCTTCTTTGCTAATGCCTCTCCTTCTGCCCTTTTCTTTGCTAATGCTTCTTCTTTGGCCTTTTGCGCTCGTTCTTCCACCCTTTTATCTTCTGCTAACTTTTCTGCCAACAATGACCTTTCTTTTTCCAATCTCTCTAGTGATAACCTTTCCTCAGCTTCTTTTCTCCTTTTCTCCTCAGCTATTCTCTTCTCTTCTGCTTTTCTTTTCTTCTCCATTCGCCTCTCTTCTGCGCGTCTTCGCTCTTCTGCCATTTTTGCTTCGACTAATCTTTTCTCTTCTGCTAACCTTCTCTGTTCTTCAGCTATTCGTTTTTCTTCTGTTAATTTCTTTTCTCTTTCTTCTGCTAATTTTCGTTCTCTCTCTTTCGCTATTCTCTTTTCTTCTCTAATTCTTTGTTCTTCAGCTAATCTTCTCTGTTCTGATGCCTGTCTTTCAGCTTCAGCTTCTCTTCTTTCTTCGTTTTTCCTTCTTTCTTCCTCTCTTCTTCTTTCTTCCTCCCTTCTCCTTTCCTCTGCTCTCCGTCTCTCGTCTGCGATTCGTCTCTCTTCTGCCAATTTTTCTTCTGCTCTCCTTTTCTCTTCTGCTAGTTGTCTTTCATCAGCTATTCTCCTCTCATCAGCTAATCTCTTCTCTTCGGCTTTTTTCCTTTTTTCCTCCAAGAAAATTCTTCTCTCTTCTGCTATTCTCTTTTCTTCTGCTATTCTTCTCTCTTCCACTTTTCTGTTTTCTGCTGCCAGTTTTTCTTCTTTCTTCTTTTCTTCCATTCGTTTGTGCTCCATGTATTTCTGTTTGGCTATCCGTCGTTCTTCCTCCTTCCTTTTCTGTTCTTTCAGCTTCTGCTCAGCCTCAAGTTTTTCGGCAACACGGCGCTGCTCAGCCGCAAGCATTTCAGCTGCTTTCCTTTGGTCTGCTGCAAGTTGTTGTTGTTGTTGCTCAGCTAACTTCCTTTGGTCTGCAGCCAACATTTCTGTCAATTGCTTTTCTTCTAATTTCTTTTTCTCGTAAGCCTTTTGCCTTTCTTCTAATTTCTTTTTCTCATGTCTTGCCTTCTGCTCTGCCCTCTGTTTGTGTTTGAGTTCTGATGCACGTTTCTTTTCTTCGTGTTCTGAGAGACGGCGTTTTTTCTGCTCAGCTTGCTTTAGATCCAACTCCTTTTCTTTAAGCTCAAGTCGCCTGTCAAAACGCTTCTTTTCGGCATCTAATGCAGCTGCAAGTTTTTTATCCTCCAAAAGTTTTTGTTCTGCTTTCAATTTCTGCGCGGGATCTTGTTTATGTTTGTGCTTATCATCCGGTGTGGGTTTGCCTTGTTGCTCTAATCGTTTCTGATGCGCTCGTTTCTTTTCTTCAGCGCGCTTTCTTTCATACTCTGCACGTTTCTGCTCTGTGCGCTTTTGCTCATGCATTCTTTTCTGTTCAACTGGGTCAACTTTGTTACTTTTTCGATTATGGTCAGTGGTATGTTTGTGATGTTTAGGATCTGTACTATTGGACCTGTGTTCCCCAGGAGGTCTCTGCGCGGCCTGAGGTCTACCCAATGAATCAAGCAACTTTAAATTAGGTGGTATTTGGACGGGTGGACTATCTTTAGATAGCGAGGTTAAATCACTTAGTTTCAGATGAGGTGAATCTTTTGATTGTTCTACATGCAATGGTAAAAGCAATGATGGTGCTGTCGAGGAAGGCTGCCCCCTTTCAGATTTGCCACGGGGAGTTCCACTCTCGCTGTCTGATTGACGTATACGTTCCCGCTCTTGCTTGTACTCCTTTAATGATTTCTTCACAATTTCAGGGCGCTGCTGCTTTCCTTGGTCAGAACCTAAAGATGCCTCAGCCTCTGGCGCTGCTGCTGTCCTATCACTAACGCTAGAACTAGTCCCTATAGAAAATGAATCGTACCCAGATGGTCCCGCGACATCATTAGTTCCACTGTCTGTTTGATTGAAAGACTGAAAGTCCATTGGGTAACCCATTGAGTCATTCATAGAACCTTGAGTACTCTCCGAACTGGCTGATGCATTGCTTCCTGGCAGTCCGCTGTCTACAGAGTCGGGCTTTGATGACTGTGATGAATCTTCAGATCTTGATTTTTTGGCACCAGGTTGACCCCCACTCTGAAATGAGAAACAAGCATTCATGAAGTTAATATTCCATCATTGCATTACATGTGTCTATTGTGGACAAATCTCATTACTTTGTGAATTGGGTTCTATGTAGCTAGTGTTGGTGCACTTTCACTCACAACCGGCACACAGTGATATGGGAGCTGTGTGTGCACTCTGAATAAGACACATACACTGACAGCAAAAGTTATTTGCCCATAGGTTATATTCTAGAAAACATGTCTACTATGAATACACTATTAAATATGAATTATGAATGAGACACATACACTGGCAGCAAAAGGTATTTGCCCAGAGGTTATATCCTAGAAAACATGTCTTCTATGAATACACTATTAAATATAGTCCCCTTTAGTGCATTATATAGTTCTTCATAATTATTGTTTGTCGCATGATTTTGATATCAAATTTCATAACAAAATCCATTAAATCATAAGATGTCAATATAGGGTAAAGTCGCCTATTTTCGGTCAGCGCCCATTTTCAGTCACTTTGCTCAAATCGTGTAATAAAAATAGGGACAGTGGTCCCAAATAGGTCGTCCGTTTATATGGGTAGTTTGGTTGCAATTGTACTTCATCTGTTTAAATGTAATCAATTTTACATATGCAGCCAATTTTACATCTTGACCTCAGATGACCGTTGTATGTGACCTTTGACCTCATTAACATATGAAGGTTTCCATATTGCATCTATGACCCAAGTTTGGTTGCAATTGGTCATTGTATGGAAAAGAAATGGACAAGACAAAAAGTGTGCACTTAATTTTACATCTTGACCTCAGATGACCTTTGACCTCATTAACATATAAAGGTTTTCATGTTGCATATATGACCAAGGGTTGGTTGCAATTGGTCATTGTATGGAAAAGAAATGGACAATACAAAAAGTGTGTACTAAATTTTACATCTTGACCTCAGATGACCTTTGACCTTGGTATGTGACCTTTGACCTCATTAACATATGAAGGTTTCCATGTTGCATCTATGCCTGAAGTTTGGTTGCAATTGGTCATTGTATGGAAAAGAAATGGACAATACAAAAAGTGTGCACTAAATTTTACATCTTGACCTCAGATGACCTTTGACCTTGGTATGTGACCTTTGACCTCATTAACATATGAAGGTTTTCATGTTGCATCTATGACCGAAGTTTGGTTGCAATTGGTCATTGTATGGAAAAGAAATGGACAATACAAAAAGTGTATACTAAATTTTACATCTTGACCTCAGATGACCTTTGACCTTGGTATGTGACCTTTGACCTCATTAACATATGAAGGTTTCCATGTTGCATCTATGACCGAAGTTTGATTGCAATTGGTCATTGTATGGAAAAGAAATGGACAAAACAAAAAGTGTATACCAAATTGTAACAAAAAGTGTATACCAAATTGTTAACACGCACACACCCCCACACACAGACAGACTACATACACGAAGGATGCTGCCATAAGGTCTCTCTCCTACGGACGACCTAAAAATGACTTCGTCGTTATAAACTGACGACTAAAAAAAACCCTGCATAGTTGATGCCCAGTATTGCTTTTAAAATGGCGACGACCGATGCAATTACACCAATTTTGACCAATGACCGAAAATAGACGCTGACCGAAAATAGGCGACTTTACCCTACACTAAATTTATAACCCTTGCATAACTACCTTTTGCAGCCAGTGTATATTACCAAACATAACTACAGTCAGAGCTCAAAATATATGGGGGCGCGCATGGCTATTCGCCCCCATTGTTTACAAAATAGCCCTCTGAGAAAATGTTGGCCTATGGTAAATAATAAATTGACTGTTATACTAGAATCATAAGATGCAAATCTATCAATAGATTATGACATTCATTTATGCTAATAAGGTAAGACCCAACAGAAATTCAGTTTTACTGGCGATCATAGTATGAAAGTCATATTTGATGTTTTTGGGAGTTTTTATTTATTGGCAATAAGATCTATCTTGTCCCTTTTTTCCAAGATGTATATATAAATAATATGCGACCCAACGCAAGTAAATGAGGCACAATGAGGAAAATGTGAGTATTGAGTTATTTATACTGTGATACAAAAATCAATGTTATCACATTCCTAACCAAAGTTACGGATTATTGAAAATCTCTATGTCACAAAACATAAAATACAAATTGTTGAGTTATGGCCATTTAAAGTTTTGGTTTTGTTAACAAATCAATGGAGTAAATGAAAATTAAATACTTCAAATTGTAGTGTAACTCTTTATTTTCATGAATTTGAGTCTTTGGTTTTTACAATATGTATAAAAGATCAGAGAGAAGACCTTTTGTATATTTTACTTATTATGACCTTGTCCCTCATTTGTGCTCTTCAATCAAATTAGCTACTGCTGCATTGTGCCTCATTTACTCATGTTGGGTCACATAATGTTGAAATTGTCAAAACTTACTCTGGCGGCATTTTCTTTACAATGAAGGATTCTTCTCTTGAGTCGACTGGGGCAAGCCTCCAGGACTTGCAAGAATTCATTGGTTAATTCTGGGGAATAAATGAAAAAAATATCAGTCACCAAAATCTCACTTTGGGTGTGGTTAGCGCAATTGAGTGTGAAATACTGAGTACCCCATATATTCTAGGGATAGCATCATGATACTGTGCATGTTACTCTAATGCATTTGTAAAGATGTTGTAGATCACATCTACAAGTCTCAAGGCTTGAGTTGTAACCATTGCATTGATTTGTATACATACACACATTGACACAAAATGATGGTTTAAGTAAAGAGCTCAGCAAAAGAAAGTCATACACCTAGTTTATATCCAATTATGTTCTGACCAAACAGGCTAGATAAACATTTGGATGACCTGGATGACCGCTGGGGATATCAATCACACATTGCAACTATGCTACACTACCACGGTTGTCACCAGGCCAAATTTAGTGCCGGGTAAAATTTGGGCAAAGCGTAGCGAGCCGAGCTCTTGCGGCTCAGCGGCCAGGATGTGTTTAGGTGTTTTTTTTAATGCATTTCAATGGTTCCTGCCACATAATTTCTTGTTTTATGAGGCAGTTTAATGATTTTATCCATAAATTGTTTAAAATTTTGAAAAAATTTCAAAACAATTTATGGATAAAATGATATGACGAACTGTTGAGAGGGGGACTTACTTTTGGTGTTGTGTTTACGCCAGAAAGTAATTGGAATAAAGAAAATAAATGAAACTTCTTTGCCAGGAATAACTTGCAGAATTGCAGAAAATCGGGAAAAAGTAAGCTAATTTAATGATTCGCGCTGGTTTCAAATTATAATATGGGAAATCTGAAATCGGGATCTGAATCTGCCCGATCTGTCAATTTTCTGATCGGATGTACTGATCTTGGGTTGGATCGACCATCACTATTTAAAATAGATCAAATGTATAGAAGAGAGCCATTTCCTTACCGTCAAGTTGAGTTTTTGTGACTGTTGGGTCCATGTACTCCCACCACCATTTGCCATCATTGGATTTTGGAATCTGTGAACAAAATAATTAGCATATTAAATTAAGATAATGAACTATATATATTTTCAGCTATATTTTGAATTGCCCCAGACTTGAAAAAGCTGGAAAAATCTCAGCATGCAGTGTCTATAGTGCTTAAAATGACCACATTCCGACATGTTCCTGAGAGGTCAAAACCATATTTGTTCCAGTATACTTCCTCCCCCCCCCCCACCCTACCTCTGTGCAGTGATGTCAGAATGTATACTATTCACATGATCACACAGTATTATATCCTGCATGGTTCCAATGCTCTGAATATCTATGACATCAATGACTGGGTTAGATGAACACAGTGTAATCTTCTGCTGATGGAAGTGCCTGGAAGTGCCATAAATGATTAATTCACAATTTCTGGGTTGATAGGGACAATGGAAAACAAGTGTTCTCAACATGCCTGATTGTTTCTTACCTCCCATTGTGACCATTTGCAGGCGAGGTATATGCAGACACATGCCACAACAGTAGGTTTGTACTGCAAACAAAATGTCGTCAAGTGTAGACTGTGTAGGCAAAAGATGGCACATAATGCTCAATCAGTATCAGAATTGAATGTAATCAAGTTAGTCAGTTAGTTAGTTAGACATTAACAAATAGTACTCGTATTGCATCTAGCAATGCCAAATGTGACAAGCAGATGCGACTCATTTTAACCATCTCAATTTGGATCAGAATTTAGACAATTTTTCTTTAGGGCCAATTTTTCCAAAATGCATTCACATCAGGTTTGTATACATAATACTTTACAAAATTATATTAGGAGACTACCAAAATGTATTCCAGCATTTCTCACTTCTTTATCTGTTAAATCGTTCATGCTATGTCACATTTCACATTACTACATGTGACAGTCAATAGTCATCAAACAAAATATTTTATCTTGGAAACATCTGACCAATATTGTTCTTGGTTGTTCAAATACTTCACACAGAGAAAATTAAATACCACACTAAAGTTCTGTCATTTGAATTTGAATCCCCTTGCTTGCGGATTTACATTTTTAACTGATTGTGCACCATGCAAACCAGAGATACAATCAAGATATTCTAAGCATAAGCAACTGTTCATAAAAGTCTTCCAAGACAAAACTGTTTGATTGATACCATTTCCAAATACATAAGAATGCCAAAAATGAACACAAATTAGACATTTGTATATCATTTTAAGTATCCTCCCCGTCTCTGTACAGTTCCTCTAGAGTCTCACCTACCTGTCCATAAGGCAAAAAAAAAAGAGTTGATATGCCCTTTCAGGGCCAGAGTCTGGGACGGAGGGTCAGATTTTAAAAAAATAAAAGTAAAAAAACCCAAAAAACAGGGAGATATTACACAAAAACACGTTTTAAAGATTTTTTTTTTGTATGATTTTTTTTTTTGATTTTTAAACAAGCAGAGATACTACTCAAAAACTCGTTTTCATCTTTATTTTTATTGATTTGTGCTTCTTTAAATTTGTTTTTGTTTTTTTACTTTGAAAAAATAGCTACCCTAGATTTCCGAAAATTCGGGTCGGTCGGAAAGGGCAAGTCAACTTTTTTTTATGGCCGCAAGCTGCTGTCCAAACATAAAAAGGTTTACAATGCTGTATTCACAAAATTTTACAGGAGAACATTTGAACTGAAGTCTAACATTTTTTAAAAAATATTATGGTATAGCGAAGTCTTTTGATATCTTGTTTTATCAGAATAAATGAAGAGAATTTGCGAAAGTAAAATGCTCAATGAACATGTAACTCTTTGTAGCATTTTCATTCCCCAAAATTTTACAATGAAGCTTAGCCAAAGTGTCTCAGCTGTCCTATAGCACCTCCCAACAAAATTGTCTAATAAGCATTTAAACATGCCTTTCATAAAAATGATCCCTAATCAAAACTATGACCATTCCTTAATTTGTTTGCATATGTTTGAGAACAAAACGGGCACTCAATTTAAAAAACACACTTGTTTGTGGGCCTATTCTCCTCTAAAATTCCATGACAGCATTTCTCCATCAATAATCCTTATCAAAAACACACATTACCGACTATCTACTACGTAAAACAAATCTTAGTTTCTATCATAACAAGGTCACTATACGGTGTTCGTTATTTCAACAAAATTAGGCAAACACTCTGCAAATTGTCCAAGTCTCTTTGGTAGTAGTAGAAGTCCAACGGTGATGATGTTCCGTGAATGATTTGAATAGATCTGGATCAAAAACAAATATCTGGAGGAAATGTAATTTGATTTAGATTTGATTGAAAATTGAGAGCCTCTAGGTAGATAGGATGATGAATAAAGTGCCTTCATCGATGAAAAGTTCAACCTTGAATTAAAGTGTGGTTGGTGGTGTAAAAACTGCAAACAGCTAGCTTGTTTCTATCAAACCTCGTAAGCACATTTCACGAGTTATTGGCGAAAAATTATAATAAATAAAAAAACAGAAATGAATTATAAAATCAATAGAGAACACTTAATTTTCATTCATAGATAATAAATAGATCACCATTTTTCCACCAAACAACTTGCTATTATCATTTCCCTTTGTCTGATTGTAATTATATGGTATTTTTCAGTCAGTCAGGTTAAACTCAAGTTCGTCTTACTCTTATTGTGTCTCTACGTCTGTCCATGGCAAATTATACTCGATGTTGTACTCTCTCGATGCACTGCTCCCATACAAATACTACATGTGTACATACAATAAGTAAGCCGTCGAGTTTCAAGAACTTGTTTTCAAATTAAAAAACTTTTTGCATTTCCAACTCAATTTCCACCTCAAAAACTTTGTTCTATCGCACATAAAATAAAAATATGGTAGAACCATTTACATGTTTTCTGGAAATCAAGCGCTCATGTCAAAGAATTTTGCGGTGGCAACAAGGAATGAAGACTCTGTAAAGGTGAGACCATCATGACATTAGCGTTTTGTTGGCACACAGGCAAGCCAAGACCAATAGAAACACCAAAGCCAAATACACCAAGTGGCCTCAAACCTGTGCTCACATCATATGTACACACATAGTATTGTTTTTATGCTGTGGGCTGTTTCCAGCGCACCGCACCTCTCTCCCGCGCATATACACACGGACGCTTAACAAGTACATACCAGGCAGGCGTGGGGCCCTCACAACTCGCAGACTCCCTAAGCATATGTTCCTAGCCTCATAGTATCCGAAAGCTAACAAAATAAAAACTAGGTTATGAAGTTGATTTTTTTGGGTTTAAATCCATTTTATTTTCATAAATAATTTTGGTGCTGCATGGGGTAGCATGGGCTCTGGATGAATCTGGAGTTGTTGGGGTCACGCCTACGTGAGAGAAGGTTTTTATAAGAGGCAGCCAACCTGTTGGTCGCCATGAAATAGGAGGTCTGTGCAAGATCCTTGCTGGCTGCTCAGTTCCGCAGACCCCCATGGCAGATGACGTGAGACACAGACGACGTAGGTAGACACAGCCCACACATGTGGTGAAGAGACACATCGTTCCGCAAAGGAAGAGCGGATCAGACGGGCAGGCAGACGGGTGCAAGGATCAATGGATGGACGGATGGGCGGCAAGAGTATAAAATGGGGGAAATACCATTAGCAAAGTTGTGTGTGCATGGCAGAAATACATAATACGCAGACTGTGTCCCATATTGAGAGTGCATACTGTTCACTGAAAATGATGCCATGTATACTCGCCCTAGTATGGGGTATGACTAAACTGCTTTAACCACTTTGCTGGAGCTGGCTAGCTGGCTGGCTGTGACTATCCCTCTCCAATCTGCATCCTCCTCTGTTCTGTGAACTGTGATCCAACTCCACAATACTCTAGTCCATATTAGTCATTGTTTTGGCAAATGTCAGTGTCTTCATCATTTAGAATATTAGAAACCATCTTCTGGTAGTCGTTAAAATTGGTCATCGTTTGATCGCAAGCCCTTTACAACCCAGCATAGAATGGACTAGCTGAGTTGTATTGCCAATATTGTCTATGGAACATTTGATGACCACGAATAGGTAGTTCTTTGAGCGATGGCTGGTTGGCTGACGAAACAAATGGTGAAGCGGTGTTGACGACTTGTAGCAAAAGTGGTTACGAGGCACGCAGAAATGTATACTGTTATGGGAAATGTCAAAGGACACTATAACCCATCCTCCGACGTAAACCTCAACAGTTTAGGGTTGACATACTAGACGAGTATACTTAGAATCATTTACTTGGACCAATATGAGCCCTTTGTGGATCACAGTCTGTAGCAAAGTGACAGAGCGCAACCAAACGCTACCAATGCCACCCTGTTATTTATGGTTAATCTAACTGGAACTGTATGAAAAATGTGTATATCTATCTGTTCTGTGGCCTAAATACTGAAAACAGGTTGACATACATAGTGATTTGACCAGAGCTCTGCACTCTGTAAAACCAAAACAATGCATAATATAGTTTAAACATTTTAGGGCTTAAACAATGATTAAATCGGATATCAGATCAGGCAGACATAATCCCTCATGATTACTGTATTACTAGATGGCATCAAATCATGGAAATTGTTTAGCAATGTTTACTATTACTAACATAATTTAATCTTTTTGCAGTTGCCACTAAGGCATTCCAACTTTTTTCTTTTTCTCGCCAGAGAGATATTTTTATTGAACCTTATGACAAAAAAATTACCTCTTTTTATCATTTGATCATAAGACACCCAATTGGAACATCAATTAAGCCCTAAATATGTTGACAAATTGTGGCAATGGCAAGTCGACATTTGCATAATAAAAACAAAGCAATTATTAGATGTTAATCATTTTCTACTTTGAAATGAGCATTTCATGGTGGGGCACAGTATTTATCTCAAAATAAATAACACCCTAAGATGCCCTTCCCTCTTCCAAGATCAATGGTCTATATGTAGAATATCTACCTCGCTCGCCAAAGGGCCAGCCGATCGGTCATTTGCGCTAAATCATATGAAAGTTACCAAAGGTGCTTTTCTCTGCAGGTTTGCAATTTTCATTCCCAATTTCAAAGAATTTAATTTTAGTAACAGTCCTAATTTCATAATACTTTGGTAATTCGGTTCTATAACAAATTTGGGACAAAACAGAACTTGCATGTATAATTTTTTTTAATGTGTAATAGTGGAGACTAACTTCTAAAATAAAATGTTGCCATTTGAAAATTTGGGTGGCTAATTTTACACCAAGGTGTTTCACAGGCTTAACTAGTGTTGAGTGAGTGACAAAGTGATTTGTAATGTTCTACTCTCAAACCAATATTTTTCTGAATGGAATTGAAAAACTAATGAATCAAGAACACACAAAAAAATGTAGGTATCCCCTTTAGCAATTATAACGCATTAAAGTTTACGCTACATGTGTCTGGAGAATAAGTACTATATTGGCTTCCTGTGAGATGAAAGCACCAACGTTCAGTGTTCATATCACAAAGGGTCAAACATGCGGTAGCAACAATTGCTGTATCTGCTACACATTTATAGATCTCATGTGTGCTAATAAGCCCCCAATTAGCAGTGATGGGTTATTACACACAAATGATCATTGCTTGCTTACCAGGCCTTGAAAAGTCCTGTGGCTTACCGATTCTCATTGAAGATTTTGATTGTGTCGAATCTATCGAAACAAAAGAGACAATTGACATGGTTATTACACACATATTGGCAACAGATCCGACTAATTTTCGAACTATGTTTAATCGTCATGCCACAAAAATTGGGAGCTACTTTTTGTGTAGAGGGGATATGCTACAATGGATATTGGTTCTAAGGATATTACGGCAACCAATTAATAAGATCAGTGTGCCTTGCCTGACAAGCAGCTCCTTTATAATTAACCACCACCAGCAAATTTAACAATGCTTCAAATTTTCAGTCGGGAGGGGGACCTTTTCAGAAACTGGGGTAGAAGGTGAAGGAGGCTCAGTCAGCAACTACCGATTTTAATCTGCAGTCACCAACTTTACTGACTGTTTAACTCAGGTGTTCTCAACCTGGGGGTCGTTTGGGGTTATCCAGGGGGTCATGAAGGGGTCATAAATATAGCTTTTTGGGGAACCATTTTGACATTTCGGTTTAAAAGGCTTAAAAACTCAAGAAAAAACGTAACAAACTTTCAAATATGCTAAATTTCCTGCTCGCTACGCTCGCATCATCCATATAACCAAGCAGTTTAAGTTTCAATAAATCAGGTTGTTTTTTTCAAAAAATTTCAGGGGGGTCACGGTACTGACCAAGAACGTCAAAAGGGGTTGTGGGCCAAAAAGGTTGAAAACCACTGGTTTAACAACATAATGTAGCCTACCAACTTCAATACTAAAATAAAGTATGCAACTTACCCCTGATCATCTGGGTACACTTGACAACATGAGTATGGGGATGGTCAACCCCAACCTCAAATCCTGAAATGACAAGCAAAAACAACATTAAATACAAAGCTACGGCAAATCACATGATCTTGACTCCGATACATTTGTATCCTTGATGTATCCTTGATTGTAGGAATATAGGATCAGAACACTTTTTGTGTGCGAATGTGCGAGTAATCTTAAATTGAACTATGAAATAGGGCCCTGGACTGTTTAAACTGATATATTAACCCAGCAGCCCTGTTGTTCAGCCTATTTTTGCGTATGAGTTCTACTGACCCTAATCAGTATCTATCCCCTTATGCTTGAATGAAATCCCTGCTTCTTTAATAGCATTGCATAATCAATCATGGCAGTCTATCCATAATGCTAACATACAAGTAGTTTCTGAAGCAGGACCAACATACTTTATCATTGTTATACATCTGGTCAAAGCTGTTTAAATCATTTCCAGTAAAATCTGCAGCAAGCCAAATTTGGGTTAACCAAATTGGTATATCTTACCTAACATTGTTTAAAGTACTCACCTAGTGTTTGTAGAAGTATGCTTTCATTTATGACTAATTCTTGGGCTTGTTGAAGGTATGCCTGAATTAAATAAAGCAAGAATACATATTAAATTGATATTTAAAAATATTAAAATGGAAACACCACAGCAGTGCTAAGCTCTGAATTGTAGGGGTACTCAAGAAAGGGGGCCACAGAAGTAACATTTCACATGTGTATGGGTAATGCAAGGGTTTAGGCAGCCAGCTGTGCAGACTTTTGTGCACATTTTGCATGGCCAGTTTTGAAATTACACACCCAAATTGCAGACTATGTGGCCTATATTTTACTAAAATACCAATTCAATGACCATTCTCTGGCTAACAAGGTTTGACGATTGATTTGACTTCTATGGAGCTTTTAGAGAAACAAATAGCTTCCATGTCCCTCGCAAAAGTGTTGGGAACTCCAGTGAAACAGCAAAAAATCCAAAATTTAAACTTGCTCCGATTTAAAAAAACCAATATCTCATATTGTTCGTATATGATCACAACGATTCTAGAAATGGTGGCTTTTTTACCACCGGGAAAATTTTGTGTGGGTCAAAAGGTCAAGGTATTGACCTATATGGAACCTGCCCTTTTGACCCCTTTATACGGTAACACAGACACTCTAGATGGTAAAATCGGAGCAAGTTACCCATGCAAAGTTCAACAACCTTTTTCACGTTTTACCCGATAACTGAACATCGGAAGTGTGGCAAACTATGCTTTTTTCGGAATCCTTGTGCTCAGCCAAACAATTTGGTATGCTTTTTAGCTAACTTGAAGAAAATTTGAATTTTGAAGCCCCTGTATGGCTGCCATTTTGGATTTTACTGTCTCCTGGGAGTTCCCAACACTTTTGCAAGGGACATGGAGGCTATTTTTTTTCTAAAAGCTTCATAGTAGCATAGAAGTCAAATCAATTGTCAAACCTTACTACTAGTCAGAGAATGGTCACTAAATTGAGGTTTTCGATCAAACTGATGGTTAGATTCCTAGTGCCTTCTTCTTGCTGGCACTCGAGGCTTGCTGGCGCAAGTTTTTGGTTCGCAAATGGGCATAAAACTAGTGCTAGATCAAACAAATACCTGTTCTGCAATACAGGCCCAGCCAATCATAATTAAGGAATTGAAATTTGAAAATGTTCAATTCAAAATTAAATTTTTAGATTACCTTACCCTCCATCAAAAAAATACCATGGATGCAAATTTGTGTTACAGATACATTAAACCAGGATCACTTTTTACTTACATCACTGCGTGTGTCCAAGGAGGAGCCTCCTCTATGCAGACACGCATGCGCCACCTTGATGACATGTTCTAGTTTGTGTGGTTGTTCTTCTACTTTGGCGGCCAAGAACAAGGCCGCTGCTGCTATGTTCTGCAAGATGAAATCACATAATATTATTATAGTTTTTATACTTTAAAGGTGGCTCTATTGGCTGAGTCAAATATTATTATTTATTTTAAAATCAATGTTTTAGTCCTTGGTCTGACGATTCTGGAACTGAAATTTGTATTTCAATCGGACATTTGGTTGCCGAAATATGATATATACTGCAATCAGTGAATGACACTGTTACCTCACTGTCACTGTGGACAAATAGATTATAGAGAAAATAAGACTCGTGTGTTGATGGGTTGGCATGGGTATGGAATGATCATTTTTAATTTCTTAAAACCAGGATGATCTTTCAAATCAAGTAGAAAAATAAATATATAGAAACATTATTACATTAGACCTGTCTCTTGCCTGTTTTATAACCGCTTGCCAGACCCTTCCATTTGTGCTTTCACCATCAGCTGAAAATATTTAGTATGGTAACATTTTGAATCACTTTATGCAAAAAAATCCTAGGGCGTACGTAGGTTACTTACATTTCTTGGAAATCGATTGAAGGACTGGAACTGGTAAAATCTGTGCATATAGACAATGGCAGTGTTGATGCATAATTGTGTTCTAATAAAATCTAGTTAAGGAAACTATTATCTGACGATGAAAAAGACTTTTAGTTAAAAAAATGCTTGCCAAGCTCTCGAGGTGTAAATAATTTAAAGTTTTAAACCTATGTAAAATATACTAATGTTGCCTTATGTTTTGTGAACAATCTACAGAACATTTAAGTGTAATGCATGGGAGGTTTGCATGTTGAATTTCAACTTGCAGTGTACAGGAAAGTCGGATGTATAAGGTTTGGATTAATGTTATCTAATAAATTCTGAAGTTTGGTGAACTTACGATTTTGAAAATTCTGACACATTTTTAACTTTATCAAGAGTAATTTTTCGTCCAGTTGGACGCACAAAATTGTACACATAAAAAGATGAAAACATTAAAAAATTGTGAGAAATACTGATCAAATCTACCCAAATAACGACCAAAATCAGTCCGGGGAAATACGATTAAATGTCAAGTTAAATCAGTTGATCGTACCTTGCGAACTTGATGAGGAATTACCTTTTATTTATCAATGTATACAAGAGCGATATTGTTGATCTTTTCATCAATCTGCTTAGAATATACTGTGATAATGCGATTTGCATCTAAACGCATGTGCTAGAGTCTAACGTTCCCGGTATGTTATTTTTACTATGTTACGCTATTGCGGTGGTAAACTATGAATTTGGTACCACCCACTGAGACTTTGCCACCCTCATACTTTGCTGTATTAATAGTACAGTGCAAGGGAACGTACAGTAATCAGGCCTAACAAAAATAAATGTTTGTTTCCGGTAACCCGACCGACCCTCTTAAAACCTGCCGACCGTACAAATTTTATCAACATTTTGAAAAAATAAAATTTATTTTCTACCTACCGTTCGTATTTTTCCAGTCCAAATGTACGGAAATGTATTGAGAGAATAAAATTTTTACATTCCCATTTAATTTTACATTCCCATTTTGCCGAAGGTCCAATTTGAATGTACCCATTTCCATGAATTCTGCAACAATTCTGAAGTTTTTACTTTCCGTTCGTCCGTACGCCTAAAAGTTTATTTCCATTCATCAACAACACAGCGCAGTATTTGCGGTTATCGCAATAATTACGTTTTTGGTACCACCAACAAACCAACCAACCACATGGAATGACGTAGCGTAACATGGTAAAAATAACACACTGGGAACCGTGTGGAACAGAAAAGAAATATCATATAATTAACCTCAGTTCGGGCATGCAAAAGTCTCTCGCGCACGTGTTGAGAAGTAAAGCGCCTCATCACGTTGTTCAAAGCAGATTGCTAAAAGGTTAATGCTTGTTTACATCGATAAAGTAATTCCGAGTCCCCAAAGAGAAAATGCAGTGTATTTACATTTAATGAATTATAATAAAATAATGAATGAAATTTGCCTCGGAAGTTGGCGTTCACTGTTCAGACCGGGCGTTCATATTGCGATGACGGTCAAAATTCGGAAGCTTTGCAATTAATTTACATGGTGAATCTAAAATAATATTTTTTTGTAAAATAAAAAAAAATCCCGACCGACCGACCCTCTTTTTTTGTCAGCATGTTACCGGAAACAAACATTTATTTTTGTTAGGCCTCATGAAGATTAGTGGATATACATTTATGAATACAATGGCTGTGCGCAGTGATGAATGAAAACAAACTTTCTTCGGCATAAAAATGTCAAAATATGCCAGAAACTAATTGGAATATAATGAAAATGATTAAACTTCTCTGCCTGGAATAACTTGCAGATTTAATCAATTATGTTGTCATGCAGGGAAGAAAATCGGACTAAAAAGTAAGCTTATTTACTTTCAAAAATGTCACATTCGACGCCAGGGGTAGCACTGGCTCAAAAATGCGAAGAGTTGTATTACATTTTTCAGGACTCTTCAAGGCTGCAAAAACTAAATTTAAGGGGTCCCCCAAAAATGTAAGGGGTCCAGAAGTTGGAGCCTATGAAAATGGTCAAAAAAACGATTAAGAGAAATTAGAGGTCACAAAATAACTTATGGTTTGGTTAGGGGCTAACTATATTGGGTGAACTGTAGCCCCAATGGTGGCTTTACTATCGTAACGATAGTAACGATAGTATCGTTCATGCTTTAGTATACTTAAACCACACCACCCCTCATTGACATCTGACGTTGCGAAAATGACATTTTGAAATCATCATTTGCACATCAAATATAACTAAAATCTTTCAAAATGCACTAGAACTCTAAGTAATGCATTGAGTTCATTAATGTTGATCAAGCATCCTCATTTTGGGAAATATTGAGGTGAAAAATTGGCAGTGCTGACACAACACTCAATGTGAATTTTGCGACGTCTTGAGTCTATGGAGGGGGGGGGGGGTAGTACCGTGTATTGAATTTGCATACGGTACCCATTGGGACTACATGTAGGTGAACTGTAGGCCATGTGCAGGGTCACAAGAAATTGCAATTGCACTTCAGGATCAGGAGTGCAAGTCCTGGCTTTTCTTTGTTGGCTAGAAAGAACACTGTAATGCGGTCATGACGGCGATTCTATGGGTTTGTACATCGTTTATCCTACACCTATTCTGGATTTCAAGGAGGGTTTTTTTGGCTTGGTATGTCTGCAGTAATGACAGCAGTCGCGAATGGTCGCCTTTTGGGCTTCCTTCATGCCGGTTCAGCGCAGAGAGTTGGAAATTAGTGCAACCTTTTGGTTTAAGGAACGCGTTTTTACCGTTTGGTCTGAAGCCCCTCAACGCTGCTTCCAATAAGGATTGTATGCTCTTTTCTTAGCTGAAGCCATTGTTAACCTCATGGATAAAGGTGTACAGCAGCATTGCAGCAACGATGCATGTACGAACAATCGCTGTTATTCAGTACGCTGATTTGCTTACACATTGTTCACGTTCGGTCTTGTACAGAGATCGTTGAATTTGAACTGTGACCCTCATATTTCAAACAGTCGCTAACATTGATACGCACACTGCGCACAGTAGAGTTAGAACGTGTAACTCACATACCCATGTCATGTCCATGTTAATCAGTAGAAAATACTGATAGAAGGTATTGGAAATAGCTTGAAACTTTTGAGGAAGTAATTCGGAAGCGATTTAATGTTTTTAAAAACTTTTAAAACACAGGATTTTCAGGGGTTTTTTTTTACGGATATTAACAAATTTACAATGTAAGTACAGGATGGAGAGTGACAATTAAGGGTGTACATTTTCTATTAATGAACTATCTGTTTAAATTGATTTCATTACGATTGCGATCGTCACATTTTGTTAGTCGCCATCTTTATTTATTTTTATTCTTAGTCTAAATCCTCAGTCAGTCGTTTAACAATATCGATATAATGCATGTATGATAGGCCAACATTGATTTCTACCGGGTTTTTATTTTTAGAAACGTTATCGTAATAATGTTGACATGTATACTTGGTACAACAAGGCCATTTCGACCGTTTTTTTTGGAATTTATTTCTAGAAACGTTATCGTAATAATTTTGACATTTATATTTGGTACAACAAGGCTGTAATGGTTGTATGGAATGAGAATTATGAGTAAGCTTACTTGAGTTGTTTACTTAAAATTTAATTTGACTTTTAAAATTTATTAGGGCTTAGGCCCCTTACAGTCAAATGTGAGTTTACTGTTGCCCGCGCGCGTCCAAAAGTCACCCGCGTGATATATGTAATATTTTTAAAATATTTAATTATTTCATTGTTTAAAGCTTTTTCATAAGCTTTTTAACACTTTGCTGGACATAAAATTAGCCGATGAGCCGCATTTCAATACTTCCGGGTTGGGAAAACATTTCTGGAAAGTAAAAAACTCTGCACGAAACTTGCAACTGTAACTTTGTTTTGAAATGTGTGCATTTGAAGCATATTCGTAGGCACGGCAATTGATTACTGTGCAATCAAGCTGTCACATCAAAACATTGCTGAGTTATTTTTAGTTTTTTGCCGAGCGTCCGCGATCAGCAGAACTTCTTTGGAGTTTCATAGTGCATTCTGGGTAATATTTCAGGTTTTATTACGATCGCCATCTTTAAAATTCTTAGAGCTAGCGTAACGAGAAGAAAAAAATTCCAAACATCTAATAGCTCATTAATAGCGGTGGTAGGACATAATGAATTGTATTCGTACCTTGGATATAATAGTTAACAACGCCGACATTATTAAATCAGGTGACTTTACCCCAAAATATTACAATATTAATATTAAATAGTCACCTCGTCCTGCTTTTCAAAAACGCAACAGTTAAGTCACATTTGACTGTAAGGGGCCTTACGTTTAGCGAATTCTGTAAACGTTTAAACCCCCTATGAGCGTTAAAACGTCTAAACGTTTAGAATTTACAACATTTGTGACAATTTTCAGAATGTCTTAAGGTTTCCACGTCCATACATCGTCAGATTTAAGGGGTCCCTCCATTTTTGATCAGGACCCGTGAATTTCAATATGTAAACTAACACGTCAAACAAGAAAATGAGAGGTCACATGACGCGAGAATGCGTAAGAAAGAATGCGTAGGAAAGAATGCGACCCTTGATCGACGCACACATTTCCGTTTGGACACAAATTTTTGCCACCTCGTTGGCAAACTTACGTCACCATGGAAGCGCATTTTTCAAGCCTTAAAGGTATATTATGTGATCTTTCCAGGGAACGCCCTCAACATCAACAACAAAAATTAAAAGAAGATTTACTTGCAGATTTACTGATCATAAATCGTACATACATTCCAAGTTACAGGGCGATACGATTCTTAATTACTTCAAAATCATGATTTTAGAGTGAAAATAAACTGTCGGATAACACCGACCGTTTATATTTTCACTCTAAATTCACTCTAAAACCATGATTTTGTGGTAATTAGGAATCGTATCGCTCTGTAACTTGGAATGTATGTATGATTTATGATCAGAAATGTAAATCTGCAAGAAAATCTACTTTCTAAAAAAAATAATGAGGCGCTTTCTGGAAAAGATCACATAATATGCCTTTAATTTAACGGGAAGCCTGTGTCGACCGCTGCTCTTGACCTAGATCAGGCTTTCTCAACTAGATGTACTGATGCGCCACGTTTTAGTAACCAACTTGTTGAAGCTCCACTTGGTTATATTTTTTAAGAATTTACAATGGCAAAATTCCCGTTATAACATTAATTTAAAAATATGTTAACATATGTAGGCAGCATAATAACTAATATTACTCTTTTGAGGGCACATGCGCGCGTAGCGCGAGAAAAATTGATGTATTTATACATTTGGCCGTCATAGGCCTATAAAATCTGGCAATATCATGATATGATTTTTTTATGAAACACATTTTAACCACTCTCGCGCCACTTAAGATGCCTTGATGCGCCACAAGTGGCGCGCGCGCCACCAGTTGAGAATGCCTGACCTAGATGATCATATCGCCGGAATAAACCAGTAACTTCATGAATATAGCGCCACTAAATAATTTAATAAATCACTATAGTAAGTTCTTGTACATATTTATATGCATTCTGTTTTATCTATTGCATTGTTTGAGATGTTTTGATGTATTTCTGTTAGGCCAAGTAACAAAAATTATGTGTTTCACGTCCCCGCCCCCACCAATTGTTGACGCCGCTCCAATATTTTTGTAGTCGACTATGTCACTGTCACACAATTGAACAACACCCTCTGATACTTCCCATCCGAGAACCGACCAAATACAAGGTCTACTGGCATTGGATTTACCAAAGAACCGTGCTTTAAGCACACTAGGGATTACTAGGGACGATGCTTTTAATGCGTCACGATAGGATCACACCCCTTCATAACGCGCTAATATTGAATTTGCTGTCTGTACATCTAGAAACATGTGAAGGTGATATTTCTGTGGCTGTGTAAGTTTCTAGTTATCGTAAAAAATGATCAAATTATTTGTTTCTGTTTGGACGTAAAAAGGTTTTTTATTACACGATATTGAAAGATAGGAAATTGCATGGAAATTGTCACATGCGGAAATGTAGCTATATCTCCGAGGAAAATATTTTGGGCGAGGGACCAATGTCAAAGATAACTCCCTAAAGTGTGATTTTAGACCGAAACGACGGCTATACAGTGCCAGAAAAATCGATATTTTGATTTAATAAAAGTGAGTAAAAGATTCTTCTCTCTGCGAAGCTGGTATATAAAAATTCATACACTACGTCTTTATCGTGTCTGCCATTGGTCAACAAATTGCTCATTACGTATGCATCCAATTTTTGGATAGAGCACAGTGTAACAGTATACGGAGGTCGAAAGTTCAAATCCAATGCAAGTAGACCGTGTATTGGTCGGTTCTCAGATGTGAGCGGTTTTCGCAAGATGAAGTATCAGAGGGTGTTGTTCGATTGTGTGACAGTGAAATACACGGTGTATACTTTTTGTGTGTAGGATGTCAAACATTAGAAATATATTTAATTAACCAAAAATTGGCGCGATATTTGAAAAATCGCACAATGAAACAGAAATGGGCCCACTTCAAAACGCATACTAATATTTTTGTTAGTTATTTTCAAATATTCCTTCAAAATTCCAAAAAAGTTCGAAAAAAAATCAAAAATCATACCTGTCTTTGTTGTGTGTGAGTGTGTCCATCATTTTTAACTATATTTCAATGAAAAAGACGTGAGAAAAACTCGCTAGCATAGAATAGATAGTGATACGAATATCGAAACAATTCTTGCAAAAAGCATGTAATTTGGCCAAAGCCATAGTCTTATAGAAAAGAAATCTAGTAATTTATTATGCCTAAAATATCGATGAATCTAATAAGTTGTCAATCAAGCAATAAAATGACTAACTGCATGAGATCACCACCATATACATGATATATAACTTGATTGATCAAAACAATGGTGGCAGTAACTGGCTGGCTTACAATTTTCTCCCTTGTAAACAGGGGGTTCAATGGTGGGAAATAATTGCTGGGAACCAATATGGCCGTCGTGAATTCTGAGAATTGTTGTCACGAATAGGGTCAAGTTTGAAGTGTTCGTTTATGACATTAGGGATAATTACACGAGACTTAAACATACACAGTAAAGCCCTTAGATTATATAGAATGCTTTTATTCTAACAAAATAACTAAAAATCGAGTATTTCACGCACTCAAAGATTACTCAAACAAGACAACATCACATTATCATTTGACGTACGTTTTTACGTGCACTGCATTACATAATATGAAATGCCGGTAAAACATTGCTGTCAAAAACACTGTATTTTGGCATTTACACATATCATTTACTTTTAAATAGTACACACAAATACTGACAAATATATAGTGATACACAAATATATACTTCAATGTCCATTGCACAAGATTTTAGACATTTTTAACACGAAAGATTTTCAGGGCACATGTCATGCAACATGCATGCCAATTTCATGACGACATGATGAATGGAGATTGCGAAGAAAGACCGTTTCAAAATCAAGGATACACTTGTAATCGTTGTCCCATATCCTGTATTAAATTGGCGGCCTGTTGTCGGTAAGACAGCTCCTTCTCGAAATCGACTCCATATTTTCTTGAAGGGCTGTTTCGCAGTTGTTCTCGCGTAAAATACCATCGCGAATCGACCGCCATAGGACCGGTACCGACAAACAGACCATTGCACTGCGATTGCGCAGAAGCTCAAATACGTCATTTCCACGTAGATTCTCGCATATTCTCGTGCTAATTGATTGCATTTGGTTGTGCATTTGGTTGCGCGATCGCAGCGTTCGTGAGCTGGGGTTTGGATTGTTGGACACATTTGGA
Organism: Ophiura sarsii; assembly: GCA_035610835.1. NCBI lineage: Eukaryota > Metazoa > Echinodermata > Ophiuroidea > Amphilepidida > Ophiuridae > Ophiura > Ophiura sarsii. Next base: position 51,710,177 of record CM069451.1, read on the forward strand.
CACGATTATCTGTTTTTCAGACCTCTTAGGTAATATTATTGCATGTCATCATTTTGATTTGTTAATCATGATAATATCTCTATGATTTACATTACATTTGGTTAAGGTCTAAAGCCACACAAGGCGTGCAAAAATCAGGTAGGCCTAGGTTAAAATAGTAAATTGAGAAAAATGTGCAAAGATGGCGAAATATGAATATTCATGAATTGAGTCACAACAAAACAAAATTTCTGTTTAAAATGGAAAGGTTCTTATGACCATGTGGCTGAAACGTGAAAGTGAAACATGCAATGCATCATTTATGTGTTGCATGTTTTGATCATTACTGCTATGTCTTGCTATAATAGGCTATATCTTGCCTCACGTCCCGTACGGAATAAATCGTATAGCTACAACGTATCATTAATTGGTTTGAGCATGCGCACTTGAGTTACGGGACGTCTAGCCAGACATTGCCCTATAAGTATAATATAATATAATAAAAACAAAAAATTGTCGATCACACAGGCTACAGCCTAGGCTAGCCTATAGAATTACAGGTAACACTAAGAGGACAGGGCCAGGGTCATGCATAGCTACAAAAACAAGCATTGACTTCCTACACAGTGGACTCGCATGTTGGTAGCCCACCAGTAGCACTGAGTGGGCAACCGGTTGGGACCAACCACTGGGCACGGGGTTGGTCCTAACCAGTGGGCCACCGATTGTGCGTAACCGGTTGCCACGCGGAAGGTCCTAACCAGTGGGCCACCGATTGTGCGCTAGTGATGGGCTACGAGAAGTGTACTTCTAGTAGGCTACTAGAAGTGGCGAGTGGGCTACTAGAAGTAGCATTGAAATAACACGTGAGAATTCAAGGCTGACGAATTTTGAAGTTGAAACGGGGCTTTTAATGAATCAAAGGTAAATTTCTACATTTGGCATTGTTTTTTTAGCTGGGGATCCAAGAATGATTTTTTTTTAGCCCCACAAAATTTGAACAGTGTTTCTAGACTGAAATTTTGTGCTGATTTCAAATATGGTGAGGATAAAATCCGAACCTGTAACGAACGTTGTCAAATTAAAGGAATGCTACCCGAATTATGTTTTTAATGAATTTCACCTATAAATCATTTTCTTATGATTCTTTTAATATTTCACATTTCTTTCTCATTACCGTACTTGTCCCAAATATGATGCTCACATTAAAGGAGTATTACCCGATTTTATGGTCCGCAATCCTGAAATTTGGTCAAAAATCCAGGAATATGCCTTTAATAATTACTCTTTTCTTTGATGGAATAATATACCACAAAATCAAAACATGTTTCTGAACTGAAATTTTGTGCTGATTCCAGATGTGATAAGTTTGTAAATCATTTGTGTGGGGAAAATGGTCAATTTGAAGGGATACTACCCGATTTTTTTTTTTAAATGAAAATCACCTAAAGCATTTTCTTGTGATTCTTTTAATATTTCACATTTTTTTCTCATTACTTGTCCCAAATATGAAGCTCACATTAAAGGGGTATTACCCAATTTTATGGTCCACAATCCTGAAATTTGGTCAAAAGTCTAGGAATATGCCTTTAATAATTACTCTATTCTTTGATGGAATAATATACCACAAAATCAAAAACATGTTTCTGAACTGAAATTTTGTGCTGATTCCAGATCTGATAAGTTTGTAAATCATTTGTGAGGGGGAAAATGGTCAAATTAAAGGGATACTACCCGAATTTCGTTTTTTTAATGAAATTCACCTAAAGCATTTTCTTGTGATTCTTTTAATATTTCACATTTCTTTCTCATTACTTGTCCCAAATATGAAGCTCACATTAAAGGGGTATTACCCGATTTTATGGTCCGCAATCCTGAAATTTGGTCAAAAATCTAGGAATATGCCGTTTATAATTTCTATTCTCTACTTAAGGGTATTATTTACTGGTCAGGTGTCTCTGGCTCACTCAATTTCTGATTGATTGAGAAATTATGCTAAATGGCAGGTGTCCGGCTTGGCTCCACATCTGCAAAGTAGTGCACACTCTCCCCTCCCGTTGTAACATTTTATTTCATATTTATTTAGCCAAATCAACATTGCACATTAAAACATACAAAATTCAAATATAATAAATATAAAAGACAATAGCTTGAAAAGAACCAATAACCCGGGAGCACCGCAACACTTTTAAGTTTTCAAAACTGAATTTTTGCTATTTTAGGTTGCTAATGATTTTTGAAGACTTTATAACCCCTAGTATCACCCCTCTGCTGGATACCTATCAAAATATTCACACAGCTCATTTTACAGGGGGGTCAAAGTTTGGTTTTGTACAGGGAAGTATAGGGAGAGCTGAACTTGTTTTAAACCTGGGTGCATTTCTTTGTTGAAAGGTGTATCATGATACATTTGGTATTAAATGATAGCTGTATATCAGTATTATTTTTCCCCATGTTTAAACCAGCATTTTTTTATAGCTTATGATGTAATAAATCAATTTAAATACTTAATTATAGGGCGCCCTCACTTGACCTGTCACAAAAGATATTAAATGTATGGAATGCCATTAGTGTAGTAACTTAATTATCAGTGTTTATCATCTATAAACCATGTGTTCTCTTTGATAAATATGTATTATGATAAGTAAACATGGCTTATGGAGAAATAAAAAGTTGAATCAATGTTTTTTCGACCAATAGAGATGGTTTATCACATGTAAAAAATGTGCATTGACTAAATACATGAATGGCTTGCCATATTCAAGCATGTTGTATGGATATAATAAATAGTCCATCTCACATCAGAGTCCAAAAGTAAAATGCTGTTATAAATGGGCATTGCAAAAGTGATTTTGTATGCTTAATATTATTTTAAATACCAATAGTTTATAGAATATGCCAAATTTGCTCACCGGGGGTGCCACTCCTCATGCCAAGGGGTCCCATTTAGTCATGGTTAATTAAGACTGTCCAATATCAAATTTTTTTTTTAAATTGGGTTTTCATTACATGTTTTTACACATATTAAGAGTCATTTTCTCATTTAATAAAATTGAATGCCAATAGTTGATATGATCTGCCAAATGTACTTCCCCGGGGGTACCACTACAAAGCGGGGTCTATTCAATAACAGGTTAAATGATTGGTGTTTTCATACATTGGTGTTTTCATACATGATTTGTATTCACACATACCTGTATGAGAGTCAGTATTTCCCACTGAATGCCATAAGAACATAACATGTGCCAAATATGATCCCTCAGGGGTGCCACTTCTCCTGAGAGGGGGTTATATTTACTGGGTTTCAGTGCCCCTACCAAAAAAGGTACATTTTAAAGTTTTAAATGTTTTCGTTACATGTGTTTACACACATCGAATGTTATTTCCACGTTTAATACATCTTTGAAGGCTAATAGTATAAATATTATCTGCCAAATGTACTTCCCGGGGGTACCACTTTCGAGCGGGGTCTATTCAATAACGTGTTTTCATTTTCATACATTGGTATTTTCATACATTATTTCAGACATATTATATTTACACATAAATGATAGTCATATGCTATTCTGAATGCCATAGAACATAAAATGTGCCAAATATGCTTCCTCAGGGGTGTCACTCCTTTTAGAGGGGTTATATAAACTAACTGTTAAGCTTAAGACAGTTCAATTTCAATTTATTTGTTTTTTATTTTATTTTAATTTTCCTTTTTTTCACAAAATATTAAGAATCATACGAATTTGAATGCCAATAGTTGACATTAATCTGCCAATTGTCCAATTTCAATGATCTTGGTATATAATTATCCTGAATGCCATTGCCATTAGTACATAAAATGTTCCATTTTTCTCCTGGAGGGTACCACTCTCAAGAGCAGTCCTAAGGGACCGTTCATTATTTCGCCCGCCGGATTCGAACGATAAAAATCCAACAGCTTCCGAGGCTTCACCCCCTTGACCCCCACAAAAATGAAATTTATTTAATCATGAAAGTTTATTCAAATTATGCGATGTATTTAAACCTTCAAATATTCATTTAACATCGGGATTCATGGGATTATGACAGTCAAATTAGTACAAATATAAAAGCTGTTCGAGCCGTCTATGCGCGCATGTGCCTACAAAATTAAGTTTATTGTTTTAGAAAATCGTTTAGAGCAAAAATATATCTCAATCATGGCAAATTTAAGTGTAAACGTGCACTGTTATCATGTGAAAGATGATGATCCTTTACCTAAGTGGATTTAGATATGTGCAAGCTTTTGAATTTTTCCCTCTCCTGTACATGTTTTAAGCAGGTTGTGTGAAATATAAATGATGAAAGATATTACTTACTACGACATTCTGTGCTCCATGCTCTTTCCACTTAGTAAGATAATTTATACATGTAATATCGAAGATATTCTCACACATAAGGATTTGTAAATTCATTGTGTACGTGTATGTCATGCTATCTTCTTGTTATCATTAAAATATGAGAAAGAGTATGGTAAATCAGTGGGACACTGGGTAAATACAGGTAATTCTAAAACATATGGGATTTCACTTTGTCCTGCACTACATGTACATGGTGTGCAGATATAATAAACATCACAGAAAATAATGTGAGTTGTCGCAACGGTTATTATAAATATTATTTCACATGGCACAATATCTTTTATTTGTCAAGGAAAAAGAATGGTTAAACAAAAATAAAATACCAACATTCTTATAACATTTATATGGATCAATCGATGTAAGGCAAAACATATCACAAAATATGGAAATATCATGAAATGAAACACATTTGATACAATTTTCTAAGCATATGAGGAGTAGAGACTCATGATATGAATATCTTAGGTTAATTATTTCTTTCATTCCATATAGACATGTAAGAGGCAACATATGTTCATGGTTTTTGCAAGATTTAGAGGCTTTTTAACAGTGTATAACGTCGTAGTATTCTTTTACGTCAAAATGTGTATGCGAATATGCAAAATACTGCTTTTTAAGGACTGTTTTTAACGAATAAATTAAAAACAATTTATCTTACACGAAACAAGTTGTTAGATATGAGTTCCTTGTCTGATTTCCTTTCATTTGAATCCCATATTTACATACTTTCGTCGAGGTTCCGATTTGACCCCCCCCCCCCCTGAATTCCTAATGAGTAGGGGGTATGTGTGAAACTTTTGTGGGGGTTTTCCGTAACTGGTAAAACTACTTATTATGGGCTACCAAGTTACATGGTGCAACCGAAAATAGCATGAAGTATAACAAAAAGTGTCTCGGTGCTCCCGGGATAATGCTCCTGATATCAAGAGAGCGATTATTGGACAGTTTTGGGGGGTATTTGAGGGGTTAAGACTCATGATAGGAAGATCTTAAGTGAATTTTTTCTGTCATTCCAAGATAGATATGTCATGGGCAACATATGTTCAAGAATTTTTGCAAGATTTAATGGCTTTGTAACATTGTAAAATGTGGTTGTCTTCTTTTAAGTCAAATTGTGTTGCCGAATATGCAAAATACTGCATTTTAAGTACTGTTTTTTGCAAATAAATTGAAAATGGTTGATCATACATAAATAAAGTGTCTAGATATGAATTCCTTGTTTGATTATCTTTCATTTGAACCCCATATTGACATACTTTCGACAAAGTAAAAGTTTGACCCCCCCCCGGAGGGGGGGGGGGGGGGGTCTGTGTGAAACTTTTGGGGGGTATCCCCGAAATTGGTCAAACAACTTATTATGGGCTACCAAGTTACATGGTGCAACCAAAAATAGCATGAAGTATAACAAAAAGTGTTGCGGTGCTCCCGGGTTACAAACAGTCACTCTCAGTCCCTCCGTCGCATGGTATCTCGCCTTCGATCCCGGAAGGTGGATGGGGTTCTGGACTGACAGCATTAGGAGAGTCCGAAACCATTGTCGTTAGGGCCAGAAGGGAGCTATCATGAGTAGTTCGCAACTGTCCTCCTGAATCTTCTGGATGACTCTGACGATGGGAGGGAGAGGAGGGAAAGCGTATGCTCTCATTCCCTTCCATGATCCTGTATAAGGCACAAAAACGACTCCTGGTGGTAACAACTTACATTTTCACGTTTTTAACGACCTTTTCACGTTTTGCTCAATACCTCAGTAACCACACATCGGAAGTGGGGCAAACTATATTTTTCAGAATCCTCCCCAGTATGGCGGCCATATTGGAATTGGCCAATATGGCTGTCCCAGAGGGCCCAAATGTTGGCATCCATCATAAATCATAAGAGTATGAGCAACATATGAGCCAAATTTGGTGCTTTTAGAAGAAACTGAACCAAACCTCCCCTATGACCCCCCCCCCCCCCCCCCCCCCACCACCACTAATAGGGGCGGGTGGGTGCCATCCAAACAAGGGCCAAGATTCGGAAACGAGTTGGAGTTGGAATTATTACAAACATTTGAAACTATGAAACACCTTACTCAAAAAGTTTGACTGATTTTTTTTAAGTGGACCCCAAAAGCACACTGATGAGGGGATGTTTATTACATTTTTTTGAAAATTTCAGTAAATAATGAAAGTGATTATGGTATGGGATGCATGAGTGATTCTATTGAGGGATAATGTGATCAATACAAATTATGAACCTTTATCTTTCAAACAGTACAGTTTTGGATTTATAAGTGTGAACTATGACGTCCAGGGGCGTAACAGAGGTTGGTTGTCAGGGGGGGCACAGCCAAAAAAAATCCTGGTTAGAACAATTCCGTCCCGGAATTTTTTTCTCCAGTCAGTCACCTCGTGAATTTCACGTAAGTGGGAGGGGGTGGGTGGTGGTGGGGTGGGGGGGGGGGGGGGGGGGGGGGGTAGGGTCAAACAATTTCGCACGGTCACAAAATTTCGCACGGTCTCAAAATTTCGCACGGTCATAAAAGACGCGGTGTCCATGTAGCAAAAATATGCATCAGATCACAAAATGTGCCTCTCATTCAAATTTGGAACTTGAGTTCATTTGTGATGTTATTGGAATTTGATGCATCCTTTCTTGTTTACATGTGAGTTAGCATAATGAATTATAATCATACCATGCTATGAAAGTGTATATAATGTTCTAAATTTTAATATAAAACTGACATTTTCTATTTTTTGTTGTTGGCGGGATATTCAAATATGAAAATGCAATGTGTGCCATTTCGAATGAAAATCACTGTGCTCGTGGACAAACAGGTAAATTTGCTTGTGCAGCAAAGAGGGTCACCAAAGACAAACTAAAAATGCGATCGACTTCATTTTGTTTCACACAAAGTTAGGATTAAATACATCATTCTTGCAACATTTAAAGAGTTTTAAATTTCATTTTGGTTTTGAAAACAAAATGGCTTCTTTCCACTATTGCAGTCTTTTTGACTCACCCTGTAGAGCCATAGAGTGTATAATGTTACAAAATCCAATTTCATGATTTAAAAAATGTGATTTATTGCATGTTTTTCACCTCGTCTCAGCTTTGCACCAATGCTCACAAAATTAGAACGTTTCACTAGATTATACGTTTCTGCTCAAAATGTTCTAACTTGTTCTTGGTTTCTTGGTACTTGGTTTGGTTTCCTCCATAATACTCTGCAAGGAAGTTGTAACAGGAGTATCCCTGCAACCTACAATCGCGGCCATAATTAGTTGGAACATCCAGGGGCGGACTGGCCACTGTGGCGTTGTGGCGATCGCCACATGGGCCGCTTGGTTTTGGGCCTCTCAGGGCCGGTTACTCACATTTTGTGGCCGTGCGAAAATTTCTGACTGTGCTAAATTTTGTGACCGTTCGAAATTTTGTGACCGTGCGAATGTGACTGTGCTAATTTTTTTGACCCTACCCCCCATTTTGTGGCCGTGCGAAAATTTCTGACTGTGCTAAATTTTGTGACCGTTCGAAATTTTGTGACCGTGCGAATGTGACTGTGCGAATTTTTTTGACCCCCCCCCCCCCCCCCCCCCACTTACGTGAAATTCACGAGGTGACTGACTGGGAAAAAAATTGGGGCAACCTTTTACTAAAATTTACTACCGGGACGACATACTTCTGCCTGACATGGTCAAAAAGGGCCGCTTTAATAATTTTGCCACGGCCGCTTTCAGGTCCCAGTCCGCCCCTGGGAACATCCATGTAATAATCACGCTTTCATGCGTTCCTGTTTGCGCAAAATGTATATACACTATCGAATATTGAGTTACGTTTCATTTTCAAAGAGAATAGAAATTATAAACGGCATATTCCTAGATTTTGGACCAAATTTCAGGATTCCGATTGCGGACCATAACATCGGGTAATGTGAGCCGAAATTGCTTTAAATATCAGTTCTCAACATTACAGAGCATCATATTTGGGACAAGTAATGAGAAAGAACTGTGAATTATATTTTTAAAAAATCACAAGAAAATGTTTTATAGGTGAATTTTATTTAAATAGCATAATTCGGGTAGTATCCTTTAATTTGACCTTTTCCCCCTCATAATATATGGTTTACAAACTTATCAGATCTGGAATCAGCACCAAATTTCGTTTCAAAAAAATGTTTTTGATTTTGTGGTATATTATTCCATCAAAGAATAGAGTAATTATTAAAGGCATATTCCTAGGATTTTTGACCAAATTTCAGGATTGCGGACCATAAAATTGGGTAATACCCCTTTAATGTGAGCTTCATATTTGGGACAAGTAATGAGAAAGAAATGTGAAATATTCAAAGAATCACAAGAAAATGCTTGATAGGTGAATTTCATTAATAAAAAAAAAGAATCGGGTAGTATCCCTTGAATTTGACCATTGTCCCCTCACAATTGGTTTACAAACTTATCAGATCTGGAATCAGCACAAAATTTCAGTTCAGAAACATGTTTTTGATTTTGTGGTATATTATTCCATCAAATAATAGAGTAATTATTAAAGGCATATTCCTAGATTCTTGACCAAATTTCAGGATCGCGGACCATTAAAGCGGGCAATGCCCCTTTAATGTGAGCCGAAATTGCTTTATATCAGTTCTCAACATTACAGAGCATCATATTTAGGACAAGTGATGAGAAAGAGCCTGTGAAACATTCAAAGAATCACAAGAAAATGCTTTAGGTGAATTTCATTAAAAAAACCAAAATTCGGGTAGTATCCCTTTAATTTGACCATTGTCCCCTCACAAATGGTTTACAAACTTATCAGATCTGGAATCAGCACACAATTTCAGTTCAGAAACATGTTTTTGATTTTGTGGTATATTATTCCATCAAAGAATAGAGTAATTATTAAAGGCATATTCCTAGACTTTTGACCAAATTTCAGGATTGTGGACCATAACATTGGGTAATATCCCTTTAATGTGAGCCGAAATTGCTTTATATCAGTTCTCAACATTACAGAGCATCATATTTGGGACAAGTAATGAGAAAGAAATGTGAAATATTAAAAGAATCACAAGAAAATAATTTATAGGTGAATTTCATTAAAAACACATAATTCGGGTAGTATCCCTTTAATTTGACAACTTTCCTCACAGGTTCGGATTTTACATTCACCAGATTTGAAATCAGCACGAAATTTTAGTCTAGAAACACTGTTCAAATTTTGGGGCGTATTCCATGCATGATTCAAAAAAAAAATCATTCTTGGATCCCCAGCTAACATCGACAACATCCAGCTCATGCAACGAAAAAGCTGCAACCGGATGCCTACTAGAAAGCTGCAACCATTGGGCAACGAGAAAGCTGCAACCGGATGCCTACTAGAAAGCTGCAACCGGTTGCCTACTAGAAAGCTGCAACCGGTTGCCTACTAGAAAGCTGCAACCGGTTGCCTACTAGAAGTGAATATATTAGTTGCCCATCCCTAGGAGCCACTTCTAGTGGGCTACTAGAAGTGCAACCAGTGGGCTACCGGAAAGGCTCACTTCTAGTGGGCTACCAGAAGTCACGAACGGCTGTGTACGTCGTATTTGTTTCATAACAAAAAATAAATTTTCTGGTAGTTAAATTTAAGTTATCCTTACTTATAGAACTATACTTACGGATTATTTTGATACCATCGATGTAATTCTACGCTCACGAATTCTGGAGATTTTAGAGGTTTTTTAACGACTAAATGATTACCGTTCTTCAATGCCGTCGAGTTTGCTTGGTCCCTGCATCAATGGGCTCCACACAACTCATCCAAAAGGGATTCTGGGTACCGGGAATCAGCCTAAGAAATAGGGGTCAATTCGGGTCGATTAGACTAACTCTCCGTCGCCCTCTACGTCGCTATCTTGCAGGCTATATTTGTACAGCTTTTGTACGGTAATTTTGAAGACTTGGGGATGTACCTAGGGTCGATACGGAGAGTTCATATGAAATAGCGTTCTTCCGTTTGCACAGCGCATTAATTCCCTTTCTTGTATTTACGTAATGAAAACTGCATACCCAGGACCCTAATTGTACATAATTTGTCGTATTGGATGGTTTTAAATGTCAAATATGTTAGAACATTGTATAGTTTGGTATATAGACCATTTAAAATTGAGATCAGAAATCTTCGGAAAACAGGTCACGTGCGTTCTTCGGAATCTCACTAAAAGCAGCCTGGTGCCAACAATTTATTGGAACCAGGCTGTTGTTAAGGGAGCACCACACCAAATATCTTTCTCATTGAAATACGTGTAAAAGTGCCATATTTCAAGACACCTTTTCTACCCTCCGGTTACATTTATGGCATACTTGTCACCTATGACCATTTTCAGTAACATCTCAACTTTAATTTAAGCCTTGTTTCATGAGGGGTTATTAAGCTAAATTTTCCGCTACGGACCTGCACATACCGCCCTCACTTTTTCACGTTTTCTGGCATGCCTGTTCACCATTTAGGCAGGTGCTTACGCCCTGGGCACTATTTAGGTCGATACATTAAAAATATCGTATTTTATCATTGTAGGTGCAACGGGTAGGTCCCATTCGTTCATTTAAATACAAACATACCATCCCCGGAGAAACAAATTGCCCGAAAACCTCACAGTTTACAAGCCTAGTCTTCGTGCTTTTCCGGAACTATTATAGGATTACACGAATTGCGCATTGATTTGGTACAGTGCTCCCTTAACAGTTGATCGCATTCGTAAATCGTAGTATTGGTTGTCCGCCTAGTGATTTACTATGTTTGCACACACGCGTACACCCATGAGGAGTAAAACGTGGAACGAGACTAATTGAAAATATTCGGAACCAATCGTAAACTACCGCGAATTGACTTCCATCTTTGCTCTGACGACTTCTTCATTTCGCTGTGATTAGGGCCGATTTTATATCATTAATATTTCATTTTGAGTAGCATTTATGGAGCTGAAAATGTATCTAGGATGCAATAACAGTACATAGCACATGTATAACCCAGGTAAGTGTATTCAAATGTTTTAGAAATAGGCAAACTAGAAACGAAAATCGCCAGCGTACGAACATATGCTTTCATTTCATAGCTCTCATACTGAGTCGTATCACGACGTATGAGAGCTATGAAACAGAGCTAGGTCATGCATGATCATCATGATTGATGCACAGTTGATGTCAATCATGATTATGATGATGATCCAAGCGCTCGTTTTCATTACACGTGTATCAAAGCCTAGGCTAGGAGTAGGACTAGCTCTGTTTCATAGCTATCATACGTCGTGATACGACTCAGTATGAGAGCTATGAAATGAAAGCATATGTTCGTACGCTGGCGATTTTCGTTTCTAGCAGTATTTTCACTCAATTTTTTTCCCAAGGGTATTTGACCCTTAGGAAAAAAAAAGTGAAGGGTCAAAATGAAAAGTGGAGGGTCAAAACATTTCCGTAAAATTTAAGCGCGATTTTCTTCGCTGTTTTTATTTTAATACTTTTAATAATAAAATGCCCTCCCCCACCCCACCATCGGGTGTCACACCATGGAATTTATTTTGTCAATGGGCCCCACCCCACCCCCACCATGTCCCCACCCCATACCCACCATGTCCCCACCCCATACCCCATCCCTTCCCCCACACCCCACCCCATCCCCCACCCCATCGCCCCACCCCATCGCCCCACCCCACCCCATCGCCCCACCCACCCCATCGCCCCACCCACCCCATCCCCTACTTCACCCCCACCTCACCCTCACTCCATCCCCACCTCACCCTCACCCCATCATTGGGTCAAATCATGGAATTTATTCCATCCATGACATGGGCCCATCAAAATCAAAACTTTCTGAACATTATTATAAATTTAACAAAACATTTCATAATTTAATTTTTAGGCCTACCGTGTATGTAACTTTCCATTTATGTAATATCACATGAATGGACAATAACAATGAGTGAATAGAGTGAATAGTATCCCAAATGTTTAATTAATCAGCACGGATCAACCTCCACCTACCAATGACTACCACGCATGCTCAATAAACTCAGTGACAGTTCCACTGATAAACTATACCAGGTCACTGGCCTCATCAATGATTAAAGTAGCCCCTCTATACACGTGCTGTTCCCGCGTGAATGTTTTGACTCAACAAAATAAACTACTAATACTCCGATTGGCTAAAAGTCTATAGGTCACTGCTATATCAGTCAGTGACTTGCTGTAATGTTCCTAATTGGTTGGCAACTTTATCACTGAAATCACTGGCTATTCTCTTATTGGTTATATTAATGAGCTAGTCCCGCCTCCAATACAGGTCACCAACAAATATTTGAACATGTTTTAACATGTCTTGCTGGCAAGTTCAGTTTCCCACGCTATAAATAGATGTGTTATGTTTAGGATCATCTATTGCGTGAAATCAAGGTAGATTACTTTTCCGAACAACAATAACTTTTACTTTTTAGGGGGTTTCATTTTATATCAGCAAGTAAACTTTGCGGACATTTAAAAGTTAAATAAAGCAATATCGATAGCTGCGCCACGTGGCAAACCATCAATTTAGAATGTCGCCCTTTGACACAACCTTGGACTCTTCGATTTAATACTATAGGGGTGTAGGCCTATATTAATTATTTAATTCACAAAGACACGCCAAAACAAACCAGGGTTACTGTGACAGGATATAATTATTCCGAAAGAAACTGTTTACAACGGATCCTTTCATCTTTTATTTACATCAATAAAATTTAAACATTCAACGATTATATGCACAGCTCACCAGGAAACTCATTGACCATTGTTTTGACGGGATGAATGAACACAATACCGGAACGCAATACAAATCCTGGTGAGAGGACATCCCCCTGGGAAAAGTCCTAGGAGGAAGGGTACTTGAGAGCAGTGGACCAAAACAGACAATGGGGTCTTATGATTTATTGTCAACCAATTAACCCTCTTTTAAGTATTTATTCAACATTGTTCAATAGCTTTCACTCTCAAGTGGCCCTTGATGTACATTTTATTGTAATACCGTGCATGGGTGGTATTTTTTAATGACGGGATTGATCAACTTGAGATTGGCGAAAATGCGATGTGTGAACCAGTAATGGCGCGGCGGTCTGTGTGATGAATTTTGGTGACTGGTTTTAAATGGCGACTCATAAGATCTGACTTTTAAGGACCGTGGGAAATGAAAAGTGGTGCGTCAAAAATACCCTTGGGGTTTAAAGTCAAGCGTCAAATTCAAAAGCCAAGCGTATTTTACGCGGGACCTCGGGTCTCTGAAATTGCTGTCTAGTTTGCCTATTTCTAAAACATTTGAATACACTTACCTGGTTTTTTTTATATACATGTGCTATGTACTGTTATTGCATCCTAGATACATTTTCAGGTCCATAAATGCTACTCAAAATGAAATATTAATGATATAAAATCGGCCCTAATCACAGCGAAATGAAGACGTCGTCAGCAAAGATGGAAGTCAATTCGCGGTAGTTTACGATTGGTTCCGAATATTTTCAATTAGTCTCGTTCCACGTTTTACTCCTCATGGGTGTACGCGTGTGTGCAAACATAGTAAATCACTAGGCGGACAACCAATACTACGATTTACGAATGCGATCAACTGTTAACAACAGCCTGGTTCCAAATTGTTGGCACCAGGCTGCTTTTAGTGAGATTCCGAAGAACGCACGTGACCTGTTTTCCGAAGATTTCTGATCTCAATTTTAAATGGTCTATTACCAAACTATACAATGTTCTAACATATTTGACATTTAAAACCATCCAATACGACAAATTATGTACAATTAGGGTCCTGGGTATGCAGTTTTCATTACGTAAATACAAGAAAGGGAATTAATGCGCTGTGCAAACGGAAGAACGCTATTTCATATGAACTCTCCGTATCGACCCTAGGTACATTCCCAAGTCTTCAAAATTACCGTACAAAAGCTGTACAAATATAGCCTGCAAGATAGCGACGGAGAGTTAGTCTAAGCGACCCTGAATTGACCCCTATTTCTTAGGCTGATTCCCGGTACCCAGAATCCCTTTTGGATGAGTTGTGTGGAGCCCATTGATGCAGGGACCAAGCAAAGTCGACGGCATTGAAGAACGGTAATCATTTAGTCGTTAAAAAAACTCTAAAATCTCCAGAATTCGTGAGCGTAGAATTACATCGATGGTATCAAAATAATCCGTAAGTATAGTTCTATAAGTAAGGATAACTTAAATTTAACTACCAGAAAATTTATTTTTTGTTATGAAACAAATACGACGTAGGAAGTCAATGCTTGTTTTTGTAGCTAGAGTAGGACAGGTTGACATGATTTGGTTGAGCGTGTCCTTCCTTCATTGTCCTTGCATGCAGTGTGTTTCAAAACAGTCGCAACGAGGCGTGGGGTCTTGTTGATTTAGGGCCACGATTGGTCAATTACGTATTTTTTACAATTACGTCACAGCGTCCGGTTTTACTCCGCCCTTGGCCTTGCCATTGCGAATGACGCCGCGAAGCACAAGCCGTTTGGGACGCTGGGGAATCGTATACGGTATGATCAACAAATTTTTGTTTTGATAATATTGACCTTTTTGGGGTGATAGGTCGCCCGGTCATCCAGGTATTTTTGTCATTTTTCGTTGACAACAGAACAAAGCATAACGTTTTAACACATTTATAGTTTATAGGCCAACGCTCTACTCAACCATACACAAGAGTAAGACTGTTCCTAGATCGCGTGAGGCTGTGCAAGTGTTGACATCAGCGCGGCGTTCCTATATAGTGTGAGGCTGTGCAAGCGTATGTTGTTGACATCAGCGTTCCTAGATCGTGTGAGGCTGTGCAAGCGTATGCAGTGTTGTCACTCACCCCATACAAAGGGTGAAAAACCCTTCACTTATGAATTTCACCCTTCAACATTTTTCTCAAGAGTGAAAAATGTTGAACATTCATTGTTTTACTGTCCAAAACGCTGCGAAATCACACGTTTTGGACATCATTTTTGTGTTTCACCCTCGAGAAATTAACCCAGTGAAAATGCTGGTATGTTATTGACATCAGCAAACGGTATGTGAAGTCACTCTGGGCCGACCTATAGTCCAATTAATAATTGTAAATTGAACAAACAATAGTAACACTATAAGGCCTTAAAAAAAAAGAGGTTTGATTGGCGTAACCCGACCGACCCTAAATACATCGCCGACCCTGAATATTTTTTATTATTTTGAGGGGAAAAATATATATATATTTATAAAAATTGAACAAAGTATTAAAGTTTTTGACTGTTTGCTTTCATTTTCGGCTATTTTAAGTCCCCATCGAAATTATATATTGTTGAACACAACGATACACTTTTGCCCGGCAATTAAATACGCTAGAGCTATGTGTAGACATTGCACAGTAGGTGATTTAAAAATAAAAATATAATTTAAAAAAAAAAATCCCGACCGACCTACCCTATTTGTTTTGGTCATGTTACGCCAATCAAACCTCTTTTTTTTTTAGGCCTAATCAAAACAACAAATTGTGGATCACAGCATATAAGATTCCCCAGCGTCCCATGGGACTGGTGCGTAACTGCGACATTTGCGATGGCAAGGGCGCAGTAAAACCAGAAGATGTGACTTATTGTAAACAAATACATAATTGACCAATAATCGCCGCCCTAATCAACAAGACCCAACACCGCGTTTGCAACTGTTTTTGAAACGCAGTGCATGCAAGGACACGCTCAACCTTTGTAAAGATCGCGAGCGCTCGGATCATGATACCGTGACTGATCCACAAATCTTTGTTTTGATTACAGGGGTGTACTTTGTCGACATCCTGCGAGAATCCAAATGGATTCTCGCAGAGGAATTTTGCGAGAATCCATGGATTCTCGCAAATGGATTCTCGCAGAATATTTTTGCGAGAATCCTTTTTACTGAATTTAAATTCCGCATTTTAAACATTTATTGTACTATTGTATACTTAGAAAATAATAGTACACAAATTGAATCAAACACTTCTTAAAATTAATTAAAATAATATCAAGAATAAGGCTATATAAGCTTGCATAACTTCCAAATTCGGCATGTTTGTTGACCAAGGGTCAAATACCAGTCATCTAAGGTCCTGTTTTGGACTTAAAAAGAAGAAGAAAAAAGTTTGGGGTTTTTTTGGCGAGAATCCACCTGGATTCGAGCGGTAGTGATTTTACGCGAATCTTTATGCGAATCGATTCGCGGATTCGCGCCGAAAGTACGCCCCTGGATTATAACAGTTTTACACGCACGCAGCACAAAAGATATGGAGACCAAATTTATCCCCCTTGTTATACATGTTATAGGTTGGCTCGGAGTGACGTAACAGGGGACGTCACACACTGTTTGCTGATGTAAACAACAGTCGCTTACACTAAGAACAATCTTGTGATATGGCCGAGTAGAGCGTAGACACAGATGTATAGCAGTGTTTTCACTCACCCTATACAAAGGGTGAAATACCCTTCACTTTTGATTTTCACCCTTCAAACTTTTTCTCAAGAGTGAAAAATGTTGTGTATGCCATTGTTTTACTGCCCAAAACACTGCACAAGCACACATTTTGGCCATCATTTTGGTTTTTCACCCTCGAGAAATTAACCCAGTGAAATTGCTGGTATAGGTCAAACGTTCGGCTTTATTTTTGCGTAGCAAAAACTGCTATGCACTTTCTGACTTGTGTCGCAATTCCTAAGTTTTGTGTACAGTTTTAATAGGCAATACAAATTTGCGGAAATCGGGATTAGAAAACGGAAAATGAAAAATCATGAAATTTTATTAAGAAAAAAACCTTAAAATACTGATCAAATCCACCCAAATATCAAGTATTAATACTCCGGGAAATTAGTTAAATGTCAAGTTAAATCTTCGATCGTACATGTGGCCTTTGCAAAACAGGGGAATACCTTTCTATCGATGTAAACAAAACTTGTATTGTTAACAGGTGTTAATCTTTTTGATAATCTTTTTTGAGCACCGTAATAGTGCGCTTTGCTTCTTAACACCTGTGCGAGAGTCTATGAATCACAATTGGGGTACTCCAATACCAATTGCGGGACAATTGACCATGAATGGTTCCGAAGTCGTAAAAAACTTGTAGATTGGTGTTGCACATTTACGCTGAAACATGATTTAATCCCTTTCAACAACGACCAAGAATTTGAATGCTATTTCATAAATAGACAACAATGCCTCAATAAGAATATAATTTAATTACTTAATTGTACTTGTACATGTACTCAAACTATTTTCCAAAACCTTAACACAAAAATGACTTTAAATTAAAATAACAATACCAAGTTCCTTTTTAATTTCAAAAGTCGATGTGAATGTGAACAGTGATCATTCCAAAACAACACTCTCTGTGATTATATAGCGCAAAACTATACATGATTGATAGTTGGATACTGCACCTTCACATGATCATCAGCTAGATATTTCAAGCAACGGACGTGTACTTCATGCACAAAACACAAACACGCTGGGCAAAAAACCCCATCGCAATTTATAAATTTAAGACTCATTTTTTGACTTGTTCAGACAGGCAAAACTGCCAAAATCAATATAAAAAATGATTGAGTAGAATTTTCCTAAATAATGAATTATTTTTAGATTTTGAAATGCAAATGCGGGCAAAAATCATATACACGGGCCTGATCAATATGAGCCCTCAAAGTTTTTGTTTCAATTTTTTCGTTGCCCAAGCATATTAATAAATCCAGCTTGTCATAAAACCTAATAACGTCTTCTCTTACGTCTATATTCTTACAGCTATCACAATGATCAAGACTAAAGTGAGCGGACGCCGTGTGCGTACAGAAGGCATCTTCTGTAACTATCAACATCGTATATGTATGCAAGACCGACTGGATGGCTTTGAATACTGTTTTGATCACATCTTGGAGGACAAAAACTCGTCCTACAAACAGTGTCAATTTATATCAAGCAAAAATGGACGGCGTTGCATCAGTCCTGCACCGAAGGCAGATAAGAAAGACGGGTAAGATTGCGCAATATCGGTTACTTGTTGTTATTTTGAAAAAGATGTATCATTTGCAGCAATTTCCCTGGGTTAATTTCGCTGGGGTGTAAAACCAAAATGCTGGCCAAAACGTGTGCTTGCGCATTGTTTTGGGCAGTAAAACAATGACATTTTCAACATTTTTCACTCTTGAGAAAAATTTTGAAGGGTAAAAATCAAAAGTGAAGGGTATACCGTATTTCACCCTTTGTATAGGGTTTTGTCTTAAACTACTAACATTTTGAGTTGAAGATTTTGTCAGTTAAAATTTAAAAAATCCAAATAAATGCATACATGTCATAATTGATAACTTCACCATCTATCTATTGTCTTTGTTCCCAGCTTTTGTATTGAGCATGCTCGTAGATCTCGACTTCTTCGTCAAAAAGCAGCTATGAAACCGAAACCCCCAAGCAGCACAAAGGAATTGTTTGAAGAGTTGGATTACTACCGCTCGGAGTCATCTAAACCCATGCCAGAAGCACCAGCATCAGCTGCCAGTAAAATTCTAGGTAGGTTTATAGGATGTTTTCTCAAGTTCTTACCTCTGATATCGTGGGGTTCGAAAGGGGCTATTTCAACAGTGGTCACATTGTTAAATTACTGAGGAAAAAATACCTCAAAGCTCTGAAAATGTTCCCTTGATGCACAGCAGCTCTCAGTATCCCACTGTGAAGAAGCAATTCCAAGCATGATATCGAAATGGGATGGTCACATGACTCGTCATTGTCAAAATGACAGTGGCGACGGATGTGTCGACCGCTGCTCTCAACCTTGTTGATCTATCTACATTGCACACCCGACTGCACATTCTGTGTATTTCCCGGGTTTGACCCATACGGAAGAACGCCCTCTAGCTATAGTCGCCCGATCGTAATGCCAAACTCAAAACCATGCAGTGATTAAAATATAAAAGAAGGCGTTGGTCATTCAGGCAATTTTTGCCAATCCCCATTATCTTTTGGGGAAACAATATTTTTGGCCAATATTTTCTAAAATACAGGAGCGCTAATAGCATCTTGATACTTCAGGGGTACTCCGGTTGATGTGAGGGAGTATTCTAGTCCTCTAGATACCTAAGCGTTCCACTATCTTACTTGATCCTGGCCACAAACCGGTGGCGAGTTAACCATGGTTTATCTATGGTGGTTCTCTGTTAGAACCAGCTGTCAATTACATGCATATCGGGATCCTGTGAGCTGCTGTGCCCATGATGTGTCTGTGATGTGGTTGAATAATAAATGACCTTGATTCAATGGAATAATGTTTCCATTTAGTTTGTGAATAAACTAACAACAATTGCCCATATTTTGATCAGCAGACCATTTGGACTCTAAGGGAACTACTCAAAGTGTGGTTTATGATTCATTAAGCCGAATGTAAATTGGTCTTCGGTTGGCAATCAATCAGGGTGGAATTTAGTCACACTGTGCCAGAATCTGATTCTAATTGGCTTGGGAAAATATATCTGAAATAAATCATAACTGAATTAAAGTGGATTGCTTTATTATAGATTATTGCAGTTTGAAATAAGTTGTAACAGTTACTGTATGGCTTATTGCCTTAGTCTGTAGAGTATGGCAGTTTTAGAATACTAAGTAAATCGTAGCAGTTACTTTTTATAGCTGATTTCCTTATTACTTTGTTAGTTTCGGCAGACTCTGCCGGCTCATAAGATCTCTAGTATAGGTTAACTGTACATAGAATTGTCCTGTCATATTTTGTTGTAGAGTATGGCAGTGAGTCTGATAGTGATGATGAGCCACTGCTAGTAGAACAAACCTGGAAAGGAAGCAATGACAGTGATGCTGAGAGTGTAGACAGTGAACAGGAAGATCTGCTCAAGTAAGTAATGTTTCGCCACCGAGGGACAGGTGTACGCAATGGTGGTTGGGGGGTGGGGGGGGGGGGGGGGGGGGGTTCAAATACTAATACCTTCTTCTGTCCCTCGCATCTTTTTTTCTTGTCTTTTTGTAGAGGGGGTAGGGGGCACATACTCCAATAGCCCTGCCCCCTCCACAATATTCTCATATATACAGACAGAATTTATTAGTAGTTTATTGATCTAATTTCATCAAATAGAAACATGGTCTATTACCAATTAAAGCATAAACATTTAATGCACAGGAGAGGGAAAAGTGAACAATTGATTTTTAACACACCTGAAAAACAATGCACAAGTGCAATGTGTATAGATGACGTCACAGAAGACAAACAAACAAAAGCTTGCCTGCCGATGTGTGTTAATCTCCTGCCAAACAAAAGTTTGCCTGCCGCTATTGCGCGCATTCAAAAGGGGTGTCCATTATATTAATAAACCATACACTAAACCAAACAATTCATCTAATAACAGCAGTCAATACAACAGTCAATGCATGTTCCCCCATGCTTGGAATGGAACCGGGCACTTAACATTGTTGATCAACTAGAGGTGACGTGGTCTATATGTTCATACCTGGTACATGCACAGTACACATGAAAGTGGCAAATTGATTGTGAGTTGTTTGCTTCGATTATAATCCCAGCTTTCCAGGAATGTTGTGCCAGTAAAGTGGTCACATTTCAAGCCTACATTGTAAAATAGATTTTTACACTAAAAGGGATTACAGGTAATAATTTGTACAAACCTTTTGTCAATTGACATTATTTTGTGCACAGACATGCGGGCGTTTATACTGCTGAAGAGGTGGCCTTGGTCACAATGGACAAACTGATAAGACTCCAATCACTGTACATCAACCAGTTCAAGAGGTTACAGCATCTTATGAAAGAGAAGAGACGGAAGTATTTGAAGACACTGGCACAAGAACGTGACACCATAGGTATGTCAACCTATATACATGGCCAAAACATTTGGCGAGAATCCATAATTTGATTCACAAACAAGACATTTTCTTGAATCAGGATTGATTATTTTGAATATTCACCTGCTCATTGGCAATAATCAAAGGTCACACATCTTGCCAAAAGGTACATCTTTGTCTACTTCAGACAAATGTGTGGTTTTGACAATATCTGACAGTTTTACGACGGGTTCATAATATAGGTTAAGAGTTTGAACAGGTTTGCCGTCGGACAAGTTTAAAACTGTCAAGCATTTGTCAGGATTAGCTTTGTCTTCTTCAGGACCAAATTAATATAATATTAAGCAAAACATAGAGATTGCCCCTTGCCCAATGATTTGAGATGAAGGTGCCCCTTTCCTACTTGTGAAAGATTGGTGGCTCTGAAAAAGCCGTTCAGGTAGATTGCCCTTATCCACTGATGGTGGCTCTGAAAAGAACTCTAAACGTAGGTAACCGCTGGCCTACTATAAAGTATTGAAAATATCTGACAGTGTTTTAAGTAAGCCTTCCAACGATACCCAATAAAGAAAACAAGATAAGTGTTTGCTTTTATTTAGTTCATATTTTACAAACTATTTTGCACTCATAAAAAGCCTGGCCTACAACAACACTGGATGGATGCAAAGGATTTTCACAAATATTTTCATGAGAATCAAATTTATTCTTGCACAAGTTACAAGAAGTATTGGATCCTAGAATTCTTGCAGATTTGACTCAAATCCCTGATATTCTTGCCATATTAAGGGGGCTGGCATTTTCTTCGGAAGGGGGGGGGGTCCCAAATATATACTGGGGGGGGGGGGGGGGTCATAGTTTTTTTGACATGAAAACAGGGGGGGGGTCATAAAATTATTTCATTGAAAATGGGGGGGTCACAAATTTATCAAAGCATGCTTGCGTGAAGAAAAAAAAAGGTAGGGGGGGTCATAAAAATATGCAGCTCTTGGATAGGGGGGGTCATGAAAAAATTGTCTGGGTCTATCCACATTTTTGGGACCCCCCCTTCCGAAGAAAATGCCAGCCCCCTAATTGCTTTGAGAAAAGTTGAAAATTGTCCAAAAACCCATATATTCTTGGAATAATGTTTTGAAATCTTGTGAGAATGAATCCTAAAATTCCTCCTGCCTAAAACTAAAATTCCTCCTGGAAGTCTCAGTCTGACATGTAGTTTGGTTTGTTTTTATTTTGAAATTTGGGATTCACTGTATTATTCACTAATTTTCTAATGACTAAAAATAGGAATGTAAGGTTTTTTCATACTGAATTATAACCAAACTGTTAGACAAATGTTAAAAAGTGTATGTACAAGCGAGCATTTTCTACCAACATGAACAACGTGTTATGGTCCAAAGGATGGCAAACTTATTTTGGCCTGATAAATAACAAAATTATACACATCATTGATTTGATTATTTCATTCAATCATCATTTTCAGGAACCGACCTCGGCAAGATCACCAATCCTCACGAGAAGGTCAAGTTCAGCAAGTTGCAAGCCATGCGATCTTATCGCCGTAGACGCGGCAAAGAGGCTCTCCTGCAGCGTAAATCCAAACAACGTCGGGTCAAGTCTACGCCTGAGTACATCGGTCATCAACAGACTCGGATAGAGTTGCAGTGCAGCTATGTCCAGGAAGGGAAGCAGTGTGAGAAGCCTACGTTACCCATTGCAAGATTCTGTGCCAATCGTATCCTTTTTAATATGTGGTTTATTAATGTTGGTGTTTTTTTTAATTAGCATGTGGCCCCTTATATTTTATACTTCATCAAGATTGAGATTTGATATCAGTAATTAAAGCCCATATTTTACAGAGTTCATGTATCATGTAATGGGCAAATTATAAGTGACATTTTTGCTTATATCAAATCTAAAAAGGAAAACACTCTCTCAGAAAATGTCAATTTTAAGAAGGTGTTTTTAGAACCGCCACCCTGATAGAAATTAAGAGCGGGTTGGAAAAGCATTCATATTTGTTTCCTCCTATAAATTGTTGAAAATCGACGACAAAAACCTCCATTTCAATTTCAGCTTATTTCAAATGATTGACTATCACCACTATCACTTCTAAGACCTATGAAAGGACTGTATTAGATCAGGTATTTGGGCATGTGTGGCGCAGTGGGTAGAGCACCGAACTCTTCATCTAAAGGTTGTGGGTTCGAGTCTCGCTGTGGTCAATATGTTGTGCTCTTGAGTAAGGCACTTTACCGCAATTACTCCTCTCTACCCAGGTGTATTTAAATGGGTACCGGCATTCTTCAGTGCTGGGAAGGTAATCGACTTGCGGTGGAGGAGGTGTAGCGAGCCCCACACAGCAATATTATAAAAAAGGAGTGAGTCTAGCCCTATCGCTTTGAAAGAGAGATGGGCACTCCGCTCCTGGATTTACAGGATTGACCGCCTTTACCTTTACCCTAGATCAGTCAAGCTGAATAATTCCTTACACAAATCATTACATACAGATGACATCAATGTTTTAGTAGGGGAAAACAGGACACACCAAATTAGAATTTTCATGCTTTTGTCTGAATTCAGGCTATTTTGTTTTCGATATTTCCGCACTTTCTTTGATTTCCAGCCTGTTTTTTGCCTTTGATTTCAAACACCTTTTCAGGCTGTTCAGGGTTTTTCATTCTCATGCCTACAATTAGCTCTAACATTTCAACAGACCTTTTTGCCGTACATGGTTAGTGATTTCTAAAAATGTTCAAAACAAACGATACCGTTATAACCAAAACAAGTGTGTAATTTCTGTCAGTAATGTTTGATTTATAAAATTCCTGAGTAAGCTAAATATATCAGGCACAAGAATGTTTATGTTTAAACCTGAAATCAGGTGGGTGTTTCGGTCCAAATTTCTGCACTTTCTTTTAATTTCAGCCCATTTTTGGCCTTTTTCAGGGGTTTTCAATTATGTTAATTCTCATGCCTGACATGTAGTTGCTAGAACAAATAGCATTTTGATTGATAGCAATGGTATCCATAGCCAAATAAATACAACTTTCCCGGTATAAATCATTCTGGAATAACCTGTATAACAAACTTTTTAACTCCTTAACCCAAGTGTATCAATAGATATTCTCGCTGATCCTTTGCAAGTGTTGTTTAACTCTTGTAGTAAAGGTCAAGGACTTTGTCATAGACCTGCCAGTGTATTATCTGAGGAGTCATGTTGTCTGTTGCATGGGACTCTACCGCATAGACAAGTCAGAGTTCAACAAGATGAGGTGAGTTGCGCAGTGTTGTTTATATTGTGTGTTTGGTCAAGGACTTTATAGGCCTGTCAGTGTACTACTGAGGAGCTATTAGCTCTTTGCATGGATCCGCCATTTGCGAGGAGAGCCTTAAACTGGTAATGGTACCGCATTGAATGGGGACTATTCTATAACAGAATTTAACTAGTTTGACTCTCAACACAATATGAGTGGGTCATGCAATGAGACATTGTGAAATATACTTTCATTCAACCTGATTCCAGTTCGAAGCTCTCCTCCCACACAAATGGTTGACTGTGCAGATAGCGAATGCTGTCTGTTTCTACCTCAGAGGCAGGTCCGAGTGCAACAACAAGATGAGGTGGGTTGGGGTAAATGGGTTGGTTGGCAATTGCAATTGAGCTTTTGAATGTGTATGTAATCAAAATATATGTATGCTTCGCTTGCAGATATTTGATAAATATATGCACAGAGCATCTAATATACTGTTACAAAGAAGAAGATGGTAGGTAGGGTAAGCTATATTTGGCCTCGTCACACATTAATGTAATGACTTCCCTTTTTAATTGCATCTGTCCTGCTACAGGAATCAGCGGCCTCATCCGCAATGACTGACCACGATTACGGCCAACAAAGATCTGCCACTGGAGGCTCAGAAGAAAACAGCCGAGCTGGACCTAGTGGAGACAATGACCCAAGCACCAGCGACACCACCAGTATAGCAGGCATCGCCAGTGAACTAGCCTCCTCACTGGCGGCGCAGTTGGCAGCCTCCTCACAGTCTTCCTCCTCGCATACTCCTTCAACACCTACAATGTCAGCTGGTGGAGACTGCAAAGAAAGCCAGCAGCTTGAGCAGCAGATGTTACAGCTACAGCAACAGATTCAGCAGCAGATTCAGGAGCAGCAGTTGCATTTGTCCGCTGATCAACAGCAGTTTATACAGCTACAGCAACCTCTACAGCAGCTGGTGGCTAACCAGGGAGTGGTGCAAAGCACATTGGGACTACAAGGTATGTGCTGGTAGACTCAGTACTTAGTTGTATGTCAAGGTATTAGCTATTAACCTGAGTCCTTCAGTCATCTACAGGGTAATTTATTTGTCCATTATTTGCTATAAACCCTTACAGCCCGGTACCCCATGAAATCCCATTTCCCAGCCTGTCGGTTCCACCTGGCGCTGAGGTTTTTGGGTGAAATAATGGCCCCGGGCTACATTTGCTGGGCAAGTACACTCGCCAAGGATAGCTTCCCCCGTGGCTCAGTTGGTAGAGCCTGTCAACCGAGAGGTCGTGGGTTCAAACCCCGGGGCGTGGCACCTCTTGTTGTGTGTGCTTTTTTTGCTTGAAAAAAATTTCGTTGGAAAATCCACCGGGAGTGTTAGGGTTAAGGTAGGGAACATAAGCATGGACTTTGGGAAATATTCTTTAATGTAGGGAGAAACATGAGGTTATGTACTATCAATTTTAGATATATATTTTCAATGTAATGGAACATTTGTTTCAGATTTAAGTTGGGGTAGGATTTAATCCGAGGGCAAAATATTTGGAAACAAATTGAAGTAACCTGAAGAGAATGCATGCATGAAAATTGTCCAGATTAAGCAGGAATTTCTGGGTTTTTTGTCTCTCAAATTTCCACATTTTTTATTTATCTTTAGTCCATTTTGGTCCCTTGGACCCAATTTTGGTGTTACCTATGAGTAAGGTGTTCATAAATGGATTAAGGGAGGTGTCAACCCTTTTTTTGTCTCGCCTGATGTAATCAGTATGTTATCACTATTTCTGTCCGGCGTCAGCCGTGTGCTAAGAAATACCTTTGTGACGCGATATCTGGAGATCCGTAAGGCCTATCGTGATGGGACTTGGTGGAGGGAAGGGGGGGGGGGGGGGTGGTGCGTTCTGTTGCTGATTGATTTTTCAAGGTCATCGGGGGTCATACAAGGTCATCGGGGTCAAATATGCTTACAACTTTTGAGACGCGTTGTGACGCGATATCTAGAGATCCGTAAGGCCTATCTTGATGGGACTTGATGTCAGGGAAGGGGGTGGGGTGTTCTTTTGCTGATTAGTTTTTCAAGGTCATTGGAGGTCATTCAAGGTCATCGGAATCAAATATGGGGTCAAATAAGATCCGTAAGGCCGATCTTGATGGGATTTGGTGGAGGGAAGGGGGTGGTGTGTTCTTTTTGCTGATTAAATTTTCAAGGTCATCGGAGGTCATTCAAGGTCATCGGGGGTCAAATAGATCAGTAAGGCCTATCTTGATGGGATTTGGTGGAGGGAAGGGGGGTGGTGTGTTCATTTTGCTGATTAAATTTTCAAGGTCACCAGAGGTCATCGGGGTCAAATATGGGGTCAAATAGATCAGTAAGGCCTATATTGATGAGATTTGGTGGAGGGAAGGGGAGTGGTGTGTTCTTCTTGCTGAATAAATTTTCAAGGTCATCAGAGGTCATTCAAGGTCATCGGGGGTCAAATAAGATCCATAAGGCCTATCTTGATTGGATTTGGTGGAGGGAAGGGGGATGGTGTGTTCTTTTTGTTTTTATTTTGGGGTCATCAGGGGTCAAATATGGGGTCAAATAGATCAGTAAGGCCTATCTTGATGGGATTTGGTGGAGGGAAGGGGGTGTGTTCTTTTTGTTGATTAATTTTTCGGGGTCATCGGGGGTCAAATAGATCAGTAAGGCCTATCTTGATGGGATTTGGTGGACGGAAGAGGGATGGTGTGTTCTTTTTGTTGATTAATTTTTCGGGGTCATTGGGGGTCAAATATGGGGTCAAATAGATCAGTAAGGGCCTATCTTGATGGGATTTGGTGGAGGGAAGGGGGGTGGTGTGTTCTTTTTGTTGATTAATTTTTCGGGGTCATTGGGGGTCAAATATGGGGTCAAATAGATCAGTAAGGCCTATCTTGATGGGATTTGGTGGAGGGAAGGGGGGTGGTGTGTTCTTTTTGTTGATTAATTTTTCGGGGTCATCGGGGGTCAAATATGGGGTCAAATAGATCAGTAAGGCCTATCTTGATGGGATTTGGTGGAGGGAAGGGGGTGGTGTGTTCTTTTTGTTGATTAATTTTTCGGGGTCATCGGGGGTCAAATATGGGGTCAAATAGATCAGTAAGGCCTATCTTGATGGGATTTGGTGGACGGAAGAGGAGGGATGGTGTGTTCTTTTTGTTGATTAATTTTTCGGGGTCATCGGGGGTCAAATAGATCAGTAAGGCCTATCTTGATGGGATTTGGTGGAGGGAAGGGGGTGGTGTGTTCTTTTTGTTGATTAATATTTCGGGGTCATCGGGGGTCAAATATGGGGTCAAATAGATCAGTAAGGCCTATCTTGATGGGCTTTGGTGGAGGGAAGGGGGTGGTGTGTTCTTTTTGTTGATTAATTTTTCGGGGTCATCGGGGGTCAAATATGGGGTCAAATAGATCAGTAAGGCCTATCTTGATGGGATTTGGTGGACGGAAGAGGGATGGTGTGTTCTTTTTGTTGATTAATTTTTCGGGGTCATCGGGGGTCAAATATGGGGTCAAATAGATCAGTAAGGCCTATCTTGATGGGATTTGGTGGAGGGAAGGGGGGTGGTGTGTTCTTTTTGTTGATTAATTTTTCGGGGTCATCGGGAGTCAAATATGGGGTCAAATAGATCAGTAAGGCCTATCTTGATGGGCTTTGGTGGAGGGAGGGGGTGGTGTGTTCTTTTTGTTGATTAATTTTTCGGGGTCAAATATGGGGTCAAATAGATCAGTAAGGCCTATCTTGATGGGATTTGGTGGACAGAAGAGGGATGGTGTGTTCTTTTTGTTGATTAATTTTTCGGGGTCATCGGGGGTCAAATATGGGGTCAAATAGATCAGTAAGGCCTCTAATCTTGATGGGATTTGGTGGACGGAAGAGGGATGGGGTGTTCTTTTTGTTGATTATTTTTTCGGGGTCATCGGGGGTCAAATATGGGGTCAAATAGATCAGTAGGGCCTATCTTGATGGGATTTGGTGGAGGGAAGGGGGGTAGTGTGTTCTTTTTGTTGATTAATTTTTCGGGGTCATCGGGGGTCAAATAGATCAGTAAGGCCTATCTTGATGGGATTTGGTGGACGGAAGAGGGATGGTGTGTTCTTTTTGTTGATTAATTTTTCGGGGTCATCGGGGTCAAATAGATCAGTAAGGCCTATCTTGATGGGATTTGGTGGAGGGAAGGGGGGTGGTGTGTTCTTTTGGTTGATTAATTTTTCGGGGTCATCGGGGGTCAAATATGGGGTCAAATAGATCAGTAAGGCCTATCTTGATGGGATTTGGTGGAGGGAAGGGGGGTGGTGTTCTTTTTGTTGATTAATTTTTCGGGGTCATCAGGGGTCAAATATGGGGTCAAATAGATCAGTAAGGCCTATCTTGATGGGATTTGGTGGAGGGAAGGGGGTGGTGTGTTCTTTTTGTTGATTAATTTTTCGGGGTCATCGGGGGTCAAATATGGGGTCAAATAGATCAGTAAGGCCTATCTTGATGGGATTTGGTGGACGGAAGAGGGATGGTGTGTTCTTTTTGTTGATTAATTTTTCGGGGTCATCGGGGGTCAAATATGGGGTCAAATAGATCAGTAAGGCCTATCTTGATGGGATTTGGTGGACGGAAGAGGGATGGGGTGTTCTTTTTGTTGATTATTTTTTCGGGGTCATCGGGGGTCAAATATGGGGTCAAATAGATCAGTAGGGCCTATCTTGATGGGATTTGGTGAAGGGAAGGGGGGTGGTGTGTTCTTTTTGTTGATTAATTTTTCGGGGTCATCGGGGGTCAAATAGATCAGTAAGGCCTATCTTGATGGGATTTGGTGGACGGAAGAGGGATGGTGTGTTCTTTGTTGATTAATTTTTCGGGGTCATCGGGGTCAAATAGATCAGTAAGGCCTATCTTGATGGGATTTGGTGGAGGGAAGGGGGGTGGTGTGTTCTTTTGTTTGATTAATTTTTCGGGGTCAAATAGATCAGTAAGGCCTATCTTGATGGGATTTGGTGGAGGGAAGGGGGTGGTGTATTCTTTTTGCTGATTAAATTTTCAAGGTCATCGGAGGTCATTCAAGGTCATCTGGGGTCAAATAAGATCCGTTAGGCCTATCTTGATGGGATTTGGTGGACGGAAGAGGGATGGTGTGTTCTTTTTTGTAGATTAATTTTTCGAGGTCATCAGAGGTCATCAGAGGTCATCTGGGGTCAAATAAGATCCGTAAAGCCTATCTTGATATGATTTGGTGGAGGGAAGGGGGTTGGTGTGCAGGGTTAGCAGTAACTTTAAAAACCGGGAGTTCTCAAAGCTCCTGAACCCCCCCTGAATTTCAAAAAGTGGGAGCTCAATCCCAAAACCAGGAGTTCTTGAAAATTCTTTGAAAATTCTATCAAATCCAGTAACTCGTAAATTTAGTGCCAGCGCGCCTTTATTACCTTCTCAACCCCCCCCCCCCCCCCCCCCAAAAAAAAAATGAAAATGAAAAAAAATAAAAAAATAATAAGCTTACTTAAAAAAACATGTGGTCGGGTAATTCATGATTATTTGATGCAAATGTATAGCGGAGATGTATTTGAAATACATTTATTTAGTCAAATCTGTGGATTTTTTGTACTCATATGCTCGCAAAATGTGATTTTTACTTTTTATCGGCCGCGCTGCGCGTCGCCGGCCATCTTTAATCTTTGATTGACAGATCGAGTTTGTTATTGTTATAGCGCCATCTATTGACGAAATTTTGTAATTTCTAAATGTAGACTTCAAATTATGCCGCGCGGCGAGCTTACGAAAAGTGTCATATGCGGTGAAATATCACATTTTAGTGAGCACAGGAGTACCAAAAATGAACTGATTTGACGAAATAAATCTATTTCAAATGAATCCCCGCTATATATTTGCATTAAATAATCACGATTTAGCCGACAAGGTGTTTTTTAAGTAAGCTTTTTTTTATTTTCATTCATAAATTTCTGGCGCGCGCCGCGCTCCCGAACTGATGGGAAAATATTATTTATGGCGCGCACTCGGAGAAAACGGCGCTGTGCGCGCCAAAACGCCATTTAGCGCGAAGCCTGTTGGTGTGTTCTTTTTGCTGATTAAATTTTCAAGGTCATCAGAGGTCATCTGGGGTCAAATAAGATCTGTAAGGCCTATCTTGATGTGATTTGGTGTAGGGAATGGGGTTGGTGTGTTCTTTTTGTTGATTAAATTTTTCAAGGTATTACATCCCTTACATTAACTACAATGCATACCTCTGTGACAGTGCTACATTGTATCATATGTTTCATCATCATTTCTTTCAAGTCACTTTTGATGAACAGGCGAGACGCGCCGTTCGAGAACCGCCTTGTATGAATTTACCAAGCACTGTAACTTTTAAACTAATAATGTAAAGTACATAAAAGTATACAATTTTTAAATGAAATGAGTCGGAGAATCCATTTTTGGTATCAAATTCCACAAAAAGAAAGTGCACAAAAATCACTATTTTGGCGCCAAATTTTTTCAGACAACCTAACAAAATCAGTTTTTGGTTAAAAATTTCACCAAAATCATATAAAGTCAATTATCTAGGATCGCATTTTTTTAGGCTCAATCATATTTAAAATTAAAAAAAAGCGATCCGAGATAATTGACTTCAGATGATTTTGGTGAAATTTTTGGGATTTTTTACCAAAAACAGATTTTGTTCGGTTGTCTGAAAACATTTTGCGCCAACAAAGTGATTTTTGGGCAAAATGGTTAAATAAAATTTAGAAAAAATAAGTTTTTCTCCCATGATAGTTAAATTGTCAAAAATGTGTCTGTTCTGTTAGTGTTAATATAACTACTCTCTTTAATCAACAGCCAAGAGACAAACCGTTCAAGACAAGCCATCCACCAGCGCTCCAGAATTCATGGTGTTGCAGAAGCCAAAAGGACATTTCCCTATCATACAGCTACATTCTGCACCAAAGACACCAACACCCCAAGAGAGCACACAGCCAGCCGTTACCTCTCCATCACAGGTAAATACGACCCTATTAGTTTGCAAGTCACTGGATGGGCTCTGCCCCAGTACATAGATGAGTCTCTTGTGGTAAAGAGAGCATAACAAGGCTCTGTTACCACATGGTCAGATCATGGTCTATACCACATTGTTCCTAGTATCCACAAGTGTGCTGGGGACAGCTTTTTCAGTGGCTACTACCAAACAATGGGACAGGATCCTGATCAGAATCCACAGTGCACCAACTGTGACTAGTATTTATTTATTTATTTTGGATGGGTTGTTTTGTTGTGAAATACTTGTGACACTTGGGCAATGGACATATACTTTGATGGTTGATAACTGGTAGTACAATGGAATCCCATGATAATTATGATAACACAGAATTCCTTGTAACGCAGAAGTGTTTTTGTTTCACTTCAGGTCCCAGTTTATGTTACATTATAATGAACTATGATGATAATAATTCTTGCTAAACAAACTAAATGCAATGTTTTCAAAATGGCTAATCAAAATGAAGAAAGTGCTGGCCCCAAATTTGTAGAATTTGAGTCAAAAGAGCTAAGAACACTTTTGATACCTGATTGTAACGTAGTCTCAGAGTTTGTAGATTTTGTTAGCCCACCAGCAATAACAACATAACATTCCGCCTTTTTCTATTTTAAATTTAACATTCTTAATTGTAGAAAATCATCGTTTTGCATTGAATCTTTCCTCAAAACATTTATGAAGTGAAAAAATGGAGAAAAATACTTAGGACCTGATTTATAGTTATAGACCTTTTTGTTAAGTTATTCCATCCCCTGTTCCTCCTCAAAAGAGAGGTGTGGGGGATAAACAAACCATTTTGTAAGGCCTAAAGCAGTAGGTAAAAATGTAGGACTACAGTGAGTGTAATTGTTGGTATTGCATTACCCCTCAGTAATTTGATTGTATGTTTTAGTGAGGTGCGGGGCAAAAACCTCTTATAGGATTTGTCTTCTTTAATATTAATTGTTGTTTTTCATTTTTCTCCCTCTTTCACTCTCATGTAGGCTATGGAGATTGACCTTACATCACCTCAGCCATCGTCGTAAATAATGGATATGGTGGTTACTTCAACTTTTGTAAACTACGAACTTAAATCAAAGCCGGGCCATTACAATAACTGTGACCCTATGTCCGGTAAAGTCTCTTGATGTTCCGAGACCCTTAAGTGCGTACGGATAACAGATCCTAGATGATCCCATGTCAGTGTTAGAAATAGGTCGTCCAGCAGGTTAACTCAATAGAAAATTTTGGTTATCCGCCACAATTTATTGCTATCCGCAATTGTTTCAGTTGTTTTGGTGGCAAAATAATGGATATCCGCCAGGATATGTGGTCATTTTGGGTGCACGGATTACCGCTATTTCGAACGCTGTCCCCTACACTTGACAAATAGTCTGTGACATTTGAACAAGCATTACATGATTGCTTGTCCTCTGTTCTGGACCACCATTTCTATGTGACTTTTAAACCAAGGATACTGGTCATGTACCATTATATATGTACATTGTTTGATAGATTACATCGGATTATATGTGTGTGATCACATCACACACAAAATGTCTGACCTATTGACCTTATTTGTTATTGATCATTTCCTGCCGTTGATGGTGTAAACATGTGAGCTTGTCATCTATTAGCAAACATTCCAGGAGCTCGGTAGTTGTGAGATAGGTGACATTTTATAAATAACCATGTGTTATCTCATCAACAGCACAAAGTGGCCAATTTAAAAAATGGTCCATATTTTTTAGGGAAACCAGGAATTTCGAATACAAAGATACTCATTTACCAAGTAGGATTTTCACGAGTACAATCTTTACAATTGCTTTTCTTGTTAGTATGAATCCAACTATACCAGCAAATTGTGGGCATCAGCTTCCTGGTACTGTGGTAAACACCTTCACTGTAGTACAGATATTATAATATGAGATATTAAAGCAAGCGTGTGCAACCTGCGAATTGCCGGCCTCAGATCTGCAGCCTGCGGTCCAATCCCAAAAATCCCATTGATGCTGCCCGTTTTAACCTGAACTCCCTAGGTCACACAAATGGCGGATTAATGGTGCGCTCCCTTATAATTAGTAGGGTGACGCACTGCATTTAGTAAATATAGCTCATGATTGCGTGTTAAACAATTAAAATCCCTGGTTAAAATGGCACTTGCAACAGCGAGTAAAAAGAGGAAATTATCCGAATAGAAGCGGGTATTCAATGGCTAAGGAATATTTCTATATTGAACAAAACAGTGCGGATCTCTATGCCTCATTTGTATGGTGCCTATTTTCTGCTTCAAAGAGTACAATCTGATGGGGGATTACGATTCCTAAGCTTCCCCTCTCCTATTACCTGGACGTGTTTTGGAATGTTTGACATCGCTGCGGCCCGTGAATGGATCTCAAAATCACAATGAGGCCCGGTGGTAGAAAAGGTTGCACATGCTTGTATTAAAGAGTTGTCCCAGCTTTAACCTCACATGCGGTACCGTTGACAAGTCCCATAAGCAGAAACAATTTACAACAAATTTGATTTAAATGAATTTGATGCCAATTTGAATCAGAAAATTGTAAAAAGTAAAAGAAAATCGCATTTACCAACAACTAATGTACTAGCAATAGTAGTAATATGCAAATTTAGACAAGGCAGCGCCTATTCCTCTTCACGAAGGGAATATCACACCAAATGACTTGATATATGTAGTCTCCTATGCAATCAGTCATGAGGCTCGTGATAATCATGTAAAAAGACTTATACTCGGGATACATGTATCATTATCAAACCTTCAAGTTAGGCTGTATTGGTTAGGTCATGGAAAACGTTTATGACATTGGGAAAACATTTTAAGTTTAAACATAATGTTGCATAAACGTTTTCAGCACTTCTAATGTGTTAACAACATTGTAGAAACATTACTAACCAAACGTTGCGATGAACGTTACTTTAAACGCTGGGGTACATCCACTATAATGCTGTTTTTATAACGTTGTATCAACATTTTCGAAATTGACTTTATTATATCATTGCTACAATGCAGGCTTCCCGTTAAGGTTTGCAAAAAAAACCTATTAGTACAAATTGTATCCATATCATTAAATGACCATATTATGACAGTTATATATCAGGATGACTTCTATAAGTTGTTTCGTTGGCAACTGTGAAAAATCTTAACATGACTTTGGGCCTCAGAAGTTCCTTTGGGACTCAGTCCCTTATGCAATTTTACAATTCCAAAATGAAAATGTTTAGATGCTTCACAGTAACCTCCAAAATAATTGATATACAGCATCATCCTTTGAAAAATGAAATAAGGGGGACTTAAAGAAGTTTTTTGGTGAATTTTGTGAGTGCTGTAATTATTAACTATGACTCAAATGTATATAAAAGTATACTTTTTTGGAAAGGAAATGGATCAGAGAATCCCAATTTGGCGTTGATTTTGACCAAAAATGTTTTTTTGAGAAAATTAAAAGAAATGTTGACCAATTTTTGTTTGTTGACCCAATTTTTTGGAACAAAGCTAACAAAAATAATTCTGAGTAAAATATGCCCAAATCACTTGATGATGATGTAAAGAGACTAATGAAGGGACAATTTTTAATTTTTTAACCTTATCTAATATTTTTGGCACTTTTTGTCAAAATTTCAAAAAATATTAGATTAGGATAAATTTTTAAAAATCGTCCCTTTATTATTGTCGTTACATCATTATCAAGCGACTTCATAGTCCGGACGGCACGCTTTATACAGCGTGGGACTTCAGAAATCAAAATATTAACAAAAGCGTGGGGGTTAGAATATTTCTGATATAAAGGGTGTAGTTGTATAAAGCGTGGCGATAAAATAAAAAGGGTGGGGGTTTCTCAGCAATCATCAAAATAATCAAAATACCGACCTTGTCGGCTCGCTAGCGCTAGTTATGTCATAAATATGTATCCGATATCGGGTCCGATACTTCCGATTCGAAATTAAAAAGTCGCCATCTTTAAATTGGTTTCAACAATATAGATGGCGCTATATAACAACAAACCAGGTATGCTGGTTCCCTGCATCTATGGGCTCCACACAACTTATCCATAGATGCAGGTACGCGCCGATTTCCACTCGAAGCTGATTTGCTGCCTTAAAAAATCCACAAATAAATTCAATGAAGCCAGCGTCACGCTTAGAATGATAACAAATTTGCTGATTGGCACAAACTACACGTGTATCGGCGCTAACCACAGCGCCGGACTTCACACGCACATGCACGCATGTCATATCGCGTTCCCCATCTCGCCGTAATATGGCAGCGCGACAATGACGCTTCAGCGTTCGATGCGGTATCTCAGCTACAGTGTGTTGATCGTTATTTACCTTATGCCATAACAGAGCGACAATGCAATGTGTTGAACTTACGGTTACGGCCGGCAATTGATTTGCCCGTACCTGCACCTATGGATAAGTTGGGCCGGGGATCCAGGGTGAAGGGAACCAGCATACAAACCAGGGAGCTCCCTGGTTTGTTGTTATATAGCGCCATCTATTGTTGAAATCGTGACATTTTTTCAAAATGGAAATTCGACGGGACTACGAAAGTGTCGTACGCAGCGTAATATCACATTTTAGGGAGCATAAGAGTACCAAAAATGCACTGATTTGATAAAATAAATCCATTTGAAATGAATCTACTCTATAAATTTGCATTAAATAATCGTGATATAGCTGGCAAGGTGTTTTTTAAGTAAGCTTATATATATATATATTTTTTCAATTATATTTTTTGATGAATCATTTCGGGAATCCCGGGACCCGCCCGAAAAACAAAACGGCTCCCGGGATGTTTCTGCCACTTTGTCCTTTCTTCCAATGAGTGCCTTTTCAAATTTGAATGCACAAAATGATCAAAATATCCCCTTTTCGGTATAAAGGGTGGGGGTTGAACATTCCCAAATAAAAAGGGTGGCTCTGTAAAAAGGGTGGGGCAAAAATAAAAAGGGTGGGGGTCTGACCCCTGTCCGGACAGTGGACTTGGGCAAATTTTACTCACAATTATTTTTGTTTGCTTTGTTCAAAAGAAATTGGGTCAAAAAAGTGAATTTTGTGATTTTCTCAACAAAAAAACCAAAAAAATTGGGTCAAAATTGGCGCCAAATTTGGATTCTTTTATCCATTTCCTTTCCAAAAATGTATACTTTTATTTGCATTTGATTAATAGTTCAATAATTACAGCACTAACAAAATTCAAAAATCAAATCAAAAACTTCCTTGAGTTACTTTAATTGTAATATTTTGTGATTTAGTATTGTGCTATCATAGTTCACACCATCAGATATTATGCAGTTCCATTCAAATGAATGGTATCAAATTCTGGTTTTAACTATTAAATTTTCTTTAAAAGCACTGATTTTTATTGTATGTTATTATTGTATAAGAATCCTCTTTCTATTGGAAATTGAAATTGTCTTGGCAGTGTTTCCCCGTCCAAAATAATTGTCTGCAAAAATCCCCAGGCGAAGATAGTTGTTAAAGGATCATTTATAACTTTGGTTGACTCAAATCTATCTTTTAATGGTAATGATAGTGTGTAGATTGAAATTTCATTGAATTCAATTTAAATATTTGGTTAGGGGCAATTTAATTATCTTATTTTGATGTTCCTCTTTCATCAATGCTTCAAAAATAAATGTAGGTGTTCAACTTGCAACCATACTTATAGTCTATCCATCTGAGAGTGATCTTTGGTGCTCGGATGGGCAGGGGAGATGAGTAAAAATAAGATGTGCTGTCTTCTGGCGTATTATTTGCTAGTTGTCGAAGGATCCCATTTTATTCCAACCTCCGGTCGAACCTCATCTATAATGTGAATTGAAACAACTAAGCTGCCTTATGCAAACACACACAACACTGTTCCAATGCATATTATTCTCATCACACACATGCACATAGCAGCTAGTCTAGTGTACCATTCAAAGAGAGACAAATATAGAACCATTTGCGCATTATCTGAAATCAAAAGGCTTTGAAATCGTCACCTGTGATTTCGGCCTATGAATATAATCACAAAGCTGAAAAAGATCGAAAGTGATGGACTTTGAACAATTACCATAATCGTCACCTGTGATTCGGCATATGAATAGAATCACAAAGCTGAAAAAGATCGAATGTGATGGGCTTTTAACATTTAGCATATTGTAGGAGGCCACACTTAATTTTTATTTGCTATCTTGTAATGTTTCCAACAGTAAATAAATGTATATTTTCACTCGGATTGGCCGGGAGATAGTAAGATAAAATGGTTGTAAAATGATATGAATCTCTGTATCCCTATGTTCTGTCTGCATGTCCGAATCAATCAGATTTCCTTGTTAAGTATAGAAAGAAACAAATACGTTTACAATGATATGGTATCAATATTGAAAGGTATGATTTTCATATCCAAACAAATATTATACAATTTGAACGTTGACAAACTAAACAAAGTTTATTTTCTGACTTATAAAATGAAAGGTTGTCTTCATCGGGGTCTATCACTCTACATGTACCTGTTCGTAGAGGCCTGTAGCTGTATATAGTACAGTAGAGCTTAAACATAACCAGCAGTAGGTAAGTCAATTAAACTGACTCTCATGGTACAACATGGGTTATGATGATAACAGTAGGTGGGTAACATAATTATTTTTTATTATGGCCGTTTTTCACTCTACTGATTCCATAGCCTCCTCTCCCAGTCAATGGAACGGCTGGGTCACGTGGTTGGAAGATCGGTCTCAGATCGATAGACTCAAGACTATAGTTATGAATCACTTCATTAAATGCATCTTGAAAAATATGATGGATTTTAATAAAGTTTAGAAAGATGCAAACATCTGTTTAATACACACTCCAGCTAAGCAATCGGCATAATTCTGTTATACCCTTCACACCAACATCGGTTAGTACGCGTCGTTCTTAAAAATCACGCACTATGAATACCCTGTGGAGGGTATAACAGGAGGGTATAACAGAATTAATCCCTGCGAATTAAGCAATCAATTCGCAGATTGATATCCTTTCACGGTCAGGCGACGAAAAAAAAGTCTGTTATACTGGCCCAACCGACCCATTTCTTTTAGAAACTGATGGGGGGATCACGTGCAAATGAAGGCAATGTCTTGCTAGACGTCCCGTAACTGATGTGCACATACTCATGCGTAGTACATGTATGTTATTGTTTATCTCGTAAAAGGGACGTCTGAATAGAGTATAGCCCAAATGGATACCGACGCCCCCCCCCCCAAAAAAAAAAGACAAAGAAATGGTGTTAGTGCTTGTCAAAAAACACCGATTTTTGGGATGTCTTCGAAAGGGAAAGGGAAAACAAACCTGACCGACCAACCCAGTGGATCCAACCTGAGAGGTCCGTTTCCCAGAAGAACATGAACGTTTTTCAGTTTACCTGAAGACCAACTTTAGTCAATTCTTTTTTGACCACTAATTTTTCAGTAAATGATTATGTTCACTATACCCGTTCTCGAAATGCAATGCGGTAAATTTCTAACATCCGTACTCCGAAATTCATGTTTTTATAAGATTCAGAGGTCTAAGCTTTTCTTCTCGCAGCTGAATTAAATAAAACATATTCGTTCTACTATGAATACATTTGAATGAGTAATTCTAAGCGCGGAACTGCTTCTCAAGTTAAGAAAGTTAGTGGGTTAACGACACTGTCAAAAAGTCAATGGATCAACGGAAGAAAGTCCCAGAAGGTCTTCATGTTTCT
Organism: Ophiura sarsii; assembly: GCA_035610835.1. Classification (NCBI taxonomy): domain Eukaryota; kingdom Metazoa; phylum Echinodermata; class Ophiuroidea; order Amphilepidida; family Ophiuridae; genus Ophiura; species Ophiura sarsii. The sequence continues at coordinate 51,749,376 of CM069451.1, forward strand.
ACCTTTTCCATTGTCCCGAATAACCTGTCAGCTTGGTAACCATCTCCCGGGGGTGTGGGAAATTACGGTGATATTTCAAACAGTGCCCCACAATTTACTCTAAAAGTGGATCATTCACTAGTGAGAATCCTGAATATTGATAAGCCCTTTTTCACACTGATTTATAACATGATAGAGGTTCATATAAGTTGTTTAAGGGATCATTTGGTGATAAAGGGGTGGCACCAGGTGACAGCATGATCAAAGAGGAGACTAGTGTTGACCACCAATCCCGGCACCCATTTTATTTAGGTGAAGTGATTCCACCCCCGGACTAGGATTACCCTTAATCACTTCCAGCCACTTCCGATATAGGCCCACGTAAAGCAGTGGCCACACTGGTGATAACTTTTATACAACCACGATTTGTTTTTCCGTTTTATACAAAGTCAAGGCCTTGTTACAGTCCTATTGTTTGTTTTGTTAAATAAGATTCACAATTTGAAATGTGTTATTTATCGAAATTGTTCAATTTGTTATTATGATTAAAATTCGTTAGGATAGATATCTTGCCCCCGGATCCTTGGACATTGGCTGACGGATGTTCAATTGCGTGGTGATCGCCATGGATCACATCAAGATCCAAGACCACTTTATTTTGCTCTACACCACACTAAAACTTAGAGTGGATCCGATTTAGTCTGTACTAATAAACAGTACTTTCCATACCACTTCCACTTTCTTATCTTACGAAATTACCTAATATTATTTACATCGTATCAGTGGATGCAATTGCGTCATATTTCAGTAAATCAACCTATTACGGATTTTTTTTGTCGGATTTTAATTGGCCATATCAAATCAAATAAAACCACAATTAATAGCGATAAAGACGTAGTCGACTGGATGGTTACACAGCGGTATGGGGATTCTAGAGAATTGTTGTTTTTGCATCGGTTTGCGAGCAGGTACCGTCACATGCGCCATATTTTCTCTGGTAAGTGATACAACCATTATACCTTTTAGTTCTGCAATTAAGCGGGGAAATCCGTTAAAAACGTTAAAAATACATGGTTTCACCATTATTTATGAATTCGTCTCGTTAATTATTTTAAACAATAGCCTATAGTTGAGACCCTGATCATTTATTCATATTCAAATCAAGTGCAGCACACAATGTTCTCTCGTAAATCACAAGCAGTTAGTCCAAAAGTTCATCCTAGCAAATCTTCATTTCCTTGTCCAAGCCTCGGGTTCGCTATAGCATTGCTTAGCAAGTATCTGTTTTTTATAAACCTACTGGACTGACTTTATAGTCGGGCAATAGTTTTGCGGGCAATAGTTCTTGCAGGAAGATGGTTACAGAATGCGTGAGCGTGAGCTAATCTTCATGATATACCCTAAGTCAATCTTTAGAACTTAGCCCTTCTTCCTAAATTTGTCGTCTGACGCATTGCCTTAATGACATGAAACTCAGAGTAACGACTCCCTTTCTCGGAAGGTCTAAACTTCGAATTTTTTCAAAGCTCTCCCGGTATTGAGCACTTTTATTCAAAAGATACTAGTAGTCTAACCAGAGAGATGTTTATACCTATTACACCTCCCTGGTCTAACCATGAAATATTGTCGATATTCATACATTTATGTTAAATCTCAACTAAGAAAGAATTCTTAAATATTCTTCGTAACCAGGCTCAACATCCTTAAGAACTTGTTAAGAATAACTCTTTCTAAGTTAACTTAAGATAACTATTATCTTTTATGCAATAGAGTCCTGTACAGGGTGTATCAAAAAGAACGCAACACTTTTTGTCGCCAGCTCTCCGATTACGGCAAATCCCAAATCACTCTGAAATTTATATTCTGTTAGGTGTACTTATTGGCTATCACATAGTCAAATTACAGCGATATCGATTATTGATTCGCTGAGATATTAACGATACACGTAGACAAGTGCAAAACACGTTTTACATCGTTTATCCTGTATGCCTGATTTTCTTGTCAGGCAAGACACTTTAATAACTCATTGTACTTAAATAATTGGAATTAAACTCATCATTCTGAGAAGAAAATGTCATGCTAAAGCTATTAAATGTCTGGCTATTACAGTATCATATCAATCTGGCAATAAATTAGTTGATAGTTAATGACACAACTTGGAAATCCAGATTACAAAGTCTGTTTGCAAATCCTCTCTCCTTTTCTCTCGTTAATGTCATAAATAAAACAGTATGGCACATTATTCAAAAGATAAACAAATGGAATAGTCTAGTGAAGGCAGTAATTGTCTTGAATCAGTCATTGTTAGTCTGTTGTGAATGGGATGGGACATTATAGTGCTGCTAGACCCTCAAAATGCTGTCCTTGTTTTAAGATGCATCAATTATGAACTTTAATTTATGAAAGAACGTACCATAGACATGATAGACATTATGTGGCGATCATAGCAATCGGTGGTTCAGAACTTTAAAAGGGTGATTGACGTATTCAAAATAGTCGAATGATTATCAGATTACACGATTCAATGATTTTACGTACCACCTTACTCAAACAAAGGAAATTAAGATGCTCCATTCCAGACATTAAGGTTACATAGTTATTAAACTGTTAACCCATAACACTAATCAAACAGGAAAATCCAAGTTTTTAGAACGAACGATGTAAAACGTGTTTTGCACTTTTCTACTTATACCTTTATTATCTCAGCGAATAAATAATCGATTTCGTTGTAATTTGACTTTGTGATAGCCAATAAGTAGACATAACAGAATACCGTAGATATTCGATATATAGACATAAAAGTTAACAGAGCCCAGTGATTATGTAGTGAGCGCCCTCTCTTGATAGTAATATATACGTTTGTTGAACAAACACGAAATACGGAGATTTGCACCAGTTGTTGACATAATGATATAAATGGGACTCCTTATTGTCATGTGGAAATCAGCTTAGTTGGTAAGGCACTGGACTTTGAATCAAACATATATACAAGAAAACACCGAATCGTAAGTTCGATTCCCAGTAAATTCATTTTGGTCTTCTCATTGTCGTCATGATTTATCATACGGTACTTTGTTTTGTCCTTTTATGATCATTTCCTTTGTCTTTTGTGCGTGTTTTTTTTTTTTTTTTGTGGGGTGGGGTGTTTGTGTATGTTGGGTTTTGTTATAGTTTTAATTTTCAATTTTTGATGTATTTTGTTTGATTTGGGGACGGTGGTGATGTACTCTTTTTGAGGCTTTCTTTCATTCTTTCCACTATGTTCCTTCCTTATGATCAATTTTAATCCGAGACACACACATAAGATTCAACAACAAAATACCGTCACCGTATTTAAAAGTCACTGATTTAATGACATCTGGGAAAATCTAGAACACGTTTCAACAAATACTTTTCATTTAAGCGGTATGTATTCGTGGTTCTGGTAGCGGCATGGTGTACATGGTGTATAGGTGTACAAGTCACAAGTATGAAAATAGTCTCACTGAATACAACGTCATGCTCTACCACACATCACCATGTTAACAACGGAATACATCTCATAATCCTCATTTGCATTGATTACTATGCCTTATCGCTGTTGTTCAAGCAAAGCGTTCTATAGATATGGAATCCACTTCACTCATCTGCTCATGCGTGCCCGTAACACAAAGGCTCTCGTTCTCCAAGTATTCGTTGTATATCAATTTTTAATGCACAACCAAGAAGGATATATAATAGGAGGCGACACTTAGCTCATTTGCATATTTGCTCATTAATATGATTAACCCCGTGAACCCAGTCAAAGGTCGCAGATAACGCCCTCTGGAGAGTCGAAGGGACTTTTCTATTGTTCTCTAATGACAGCGTTGGGACAGCGCATAAAGTTTCTTGTACAGAGTTGGCGATGAGCGATTGAGAAGTATAACAAAAGCATATACATAAACAGATCGTAACATGAATAATGCAATGCAACAGGTCACACAACGTTCAGTCTAGCGACCGTATAAATATACAAGATGCCATTTATTGTGTTCGAAATGTCAACGTTTTTACCATTCTTTCCAAAATAAGGAGTATAATCATATTGCAAACACATTTTGTGCGAGAGTAACATATAAATATGGTTTAAAATGTCCAAAATGGCACGATAAAAATCCGTTCGTTATAAATAAAAGAATCAATGGTTAAATGATAAAACTGACACAATTACACTCGTCGATCTCTGTGGCGTGCATACGTTGGCCATATCGTTTGCAATCGGCAATCACGGGTTCGAATCTCCGTGTGTTCGTTGTTGTTTTCTATTTTTTTGTTTTTTAAAAAAACAAATTAAACTTGATTGTGGATGTATGTAACATCATTTTTATGTCAATTTATATAATTTATAAAGGCCGCCAATGCTTTTATAGTTTTTTTCTATTCTTTTTTAATCTATTTTTCTATCTATCATTTATCTCTGGATTTATTTAACTTTATAGTCTAAACACATTTAAATGCGTAAAACAATATATTATTGCTCGACGATAAGTGATTGAAGTTGAGTTCACTTTGATAATGATAGCAACACTTGTTGTAAAACCATTTTACCAGTGTGCCCAACCATTTCTCCTTTGCACACTTTGTTTAAAATACATTCAGAGATGTCATTTTTATAGCTTGTTATAGCTAGGCTAATATACAAGCTATTTGGATATACACAAAGCAAACACATTTCCAAAACAGGCCATAGCCAATCGTACAACATGAGAAAGGAGACCGTTTATACCAATGTTAAATCTACCATGATTACCATTTTTTTTAAATCTGTACAACCGATGAATTTCTAGAAAATCTTTGGTAGTGGGTACAACTTCATTTCAAGAAAGTTAGTTCTTGTACCAAATTTAGCCAGCTTTAATAAACGAATTGGGTGACGCAATATTCATGTCGAAATATATGTGGAAAGGCAATCAGACAACTATTGATAGACGCGATTAAGTCTTGTACCTTTGAAGGGTGATTACGGGCACGTATGAGTGCAGTGGATTCCCTCTATAATGAACCAAAATTTTAATTTCAATGCCAAAGATCTTGAAAAAGGTTACAGGGGACATTCTCACTTCGACGATGCTCCTATGCGTAGGTCAACTGAAAGCCCGGTCCGATGGTAGACTCCGAATCTCCAGAATCAAGGCTTAGGAGATATGTACACATTTTCTCATAATACTTTATGCTGCTACCGCTTCCAATCATTAGATGGTTATAGCATATGCACGGCGCAAAGTGCACGGCGTCTCATTTAGGCCCACAGGCCGGGCGGGCTAGAGAAGTGCTCAGAACCGGGACTATAAACAATACACTCAATTTAAAAAAAAATTAAACACCGGATTCTACTGTCGCTCTGTTACGGTCGTATAGTCGGCCCCCGGATTCCACGTCACTCTGTCGCAAGTAAGTGTAGGCCCTATATTCGCCACAACATGTGGGCACTACCACCATAGTTTTATTGACTGTACATCATGCCTTTCGTCGGTATACAACTCGGACTTTTTACTGTCTGATAAGTCCACCCCTCCCCCTCCCTATGGCCCTGTTTAAAGCTGGCTACGCCACTGATTCGCGCATGTTGGATGTGCCGGCCCGCCGCGCGCCAGTGGTCCGCATTGCGGCGCGTTATTGGTCACTCTCGATCATAGTTCGGCGTAACCCCTCGCTACACGGCTCGATCCTCATGGCGGCATTATTATCACATCAAACCACTTCTGGATGTTATCATCAATCAATGCATTGTCGGCTGCTTTAGTCAAAATTAAATATTATATACCAAGGGGATATACAACTGTCACTGGATATACCCACTTTGCCTATCTGTGATATACCATTGAAAAACCGTCAACGCCTGAATCTTTTCCGTGAACTTTTCCTGATTGGGCTTTTCCACCCCCCAAACTGGCCGGAGCCCGGGGGTTAGATCTACGATTGATTAGCGCATTACAAGAAGTTGTGTCACTTGCCGCAACACATACTCATTAGGCATTTGTCCAAAATTTTAGTGGACAAATCCAAAGCGATCGGACGCATGCGTAGAAAAAAATGTTGTCCCCTTGACTCTCCAGAGGGCATTTTTCGATATTCAGAAGATGGCGGACATAGGTTCGTGTGACGAATATTCTAGGTGAAATTCGATGTGGGAACGCTCGGACTGTAGGGAACGATGATATTTCTGACTTCAACAGCACCAGGGCATCGTTCGGGGACCATTTGATTATCACTCAGGTCGTGTCAGTATGAAATTAGGTAAAACACTCCGACATTAAACATTGAAATCAACGGAGATTCAAAGATTACGGCCGTTTGTGTCCACTATGGTCTGGTACTTTTCATTTTCGACCTCACAAATGACGTATATTCATTGATATGATTATTCATTGTATATTCATGTACGTCGATGCTTTCGGCGATTCGAACAATAGAGTGGCAGGGGCCTGGCACAACCTTCAATACACTTGTTACTGTTCAAAAAAACATGTACTATGACTGAGCTGTACATATGGATAGTTAAACGAGTACCTCGTATTTTTAATCAAAGGTCATGGGTTTGAGTCCTACCACAGTTTTCTAATTATGAACTATGAACGAACCCCTTTTCTAAAACAAGGGAAAACACCAACAAATCAAATCGATATTTGCATTAATACGTCGTAGCGCGAGAATAATGTTTGAACGTGACCTAATAAATAATAAATGAAGAAATGAAGTAATTAATGTGTATTTAGGGCTATTTATAATTCATTGATTGATAAATTATTAAATAAACAACAACAATTAAGAAAGTAAATACAAAATAAATAAATAACGTTAAATAAAATGAATATAAGTGAAAACCCCGAACAAATATGACAAACGTATAACGGAATAGATTTGTATTTACGTTAAACCCTAACAAAGCTCGTCCCTGACCCGACCGATATACGTATAAAATACAAGGAATATAAACCGCCACAAAGATTCGAACCTACGGCCTGCTGATTGCGAGTCTTAATCTCTACCAACTGAGCTATTTCAACTTTCCTGATATCCTCAGCGTTTTATACCCAAATATAGTTATCATTCAACTATCGGGTTTTGCAACATTGGGTTGTTGTCTGATTTATTAGACTTAATTGTAAAAGGTTCCAACAGTTCTGACAGGTTTAGACAATATTACTTTACATTATTAGCTTTCAGTGTGGGTGTGTTGTACATTTTAAATAAAATATACGTATCCAAATTCCCCCAAATGACTCATTTTGGGTCGAATAACTCGATAGTTCACCACTAGTTCATTATTGATTGAAACGACAGTCGCTTCAATGAGTAGTCATGGCCGAGCGGTTAAGGCTTTAGACTATAAATCTGTTGGATTCTCCCCGCCTCGGTTCGAATCTGCTGACCATCTTTTGTTACAACTTGAAAGCGATTTAGTGTCTGTGTATTGGAAAATTGCGTATATTTTTACTCCACACATTTTCATATGAATGTATAATCGTCTTCCTCCAGAGTATCTTACTACATTATTTCCAAGATGTTTCACATTTTAATGTCGGGAACCTTATAGGCCTACATGTAACCTTTGACAATTTTACATTCCAATAAATGTGTTATTTCTTCATTGGGAGAAATTTGCTATGAAACACGAATGATGTGTGGTAATTGTACCGGTTTGTCGAAAGGAAATACTGTTTTTATATTAGAACTGTATTGTTATATCCCTTATCCTTTTTATTATCCGGAGTTCATGGGTTTTCATGGTAAAACACAGTTCTTATTTAAGCCCATGAGACTAGACCATGACAAAATGAGAAGGGTTTGAAAAAAGCCGCTCCTAAACTAATTAGTAGGCACTAAGCGCAGCACAGCCCACCGGAATGTGTGTCTTCCGCAAGAAATCGTGCATGATTTACTTTCACAGTGAACGCTTTTTGTGTGCGTTAGAACGACTGACTGTACATGTAAATCCCTAGATCGAATGTACAGTCGAAGAAATTACATCAATAGAACCCACTTCACTCATGCGTGCCTGTAACAAAAGGTTCTCGTTTCTGTAGTATGCGTTGTTCAGATCAATTTAATGCACGACCTGCAATGCAAGTGTTACTGTTCAAAAATGACCTATACATTTGGCGGGTTATTTAAACGAGTATCCGTCATCATGTGTGTTGTTCACAGATTTAGATATCTGTGGTATTGTTCTTTTTTGAAAACAGACTTTAGTTCCCGCACATATGACCGACACATGGATAGCCGCTATTGCCAGTATTCACATCACATTATCTCAATCAATAACATTGGATAGATTACACACACAAAAAGCGAGTCATGTGACTTATATATGTCCAAGGCATCAGGGTTGAACCACTCCCAAAGAATTGGGATTGCCCAAAGGTGTGTTATTGGGGTTTTCTGTCACGAGGAGGACAAAGAGAACATCCAATTGTACCTGAGTGTCCAATTATCTTATCCGATTTCGTATCGAATAATTTTGAAATTCCATGCTCTGTTTCCTATAACTGTATTGCTATTACATGAATGTAGCTCCTTATCTACTTATAATAAAACAATAATAGGCCTAATAACCAAGGCCCCGACTAATAAAAATAAATAAAAATAACAAAACAAAAATGTTTTAACAAAATAGAGAAATTGGGGACACAGGGAGAAAAATAAGAAGAAAAAGGGGAGAAACAGACAGAGAAGAAAAATGACTGTACTGAGTATCGAACTCATGATAAAGAGAGAATGTTCTAAAGTCCAGTGCCCTACCAACCGAGCTAATTTTCACACGACAATCGCGAGATCCATTTATATCATTATGTCAACAACTGGTGCAAATCTCCGTATTTCGTGTTTGTTCAACAAACGTATACATTACTATCAAGAGAGGGCGCTCACTACATAATCACTGGGCTCTGTTGACTTTTATGTCTATATATCGAATATCTACGGTATATAAGTTTTATAGTGATTTGTGTTTTACTGTGACCGTACAGCTCTCGACAAAAAGTGTTGCGTTCTTTTTGATACACGCTGTATAGGGCAACTCGGGAGAGATAACCTCCACCATCGCCCTCGTGACCAGTAATAAATAACACTGTTTTTCACTTTTTTAAACTTAATGATGAGCCCATGAAGAAAGTCCCTAGGCCTACCTAATTTTGAAAGTTCTTTATAAACACAACACCAAAAGTAAGTCCCCCTCTGAAAATTTCGTCATAACATCGTAAGGTTAAACATTTTAACAATAAAACTTAGTTAGAAATAATCCTATGTCTGTTTCCTAAGTGGTGTTTGAAAATGAAAGATGTCCATGACTTCATGGCTGAATGAGCTCAAATGAAAGACAAAAACTGCCCTTCTCAAAAGTCACAAAAGTTTATGAATTGCTTCATACTAATGGAAAAACACCCGTGGTTGAGCGAATATTACTGTAAGGCATAGTAAAAAAAATTACATGTTTCCCGTCCGGACTTTTTAAAAAAAGGAGGGAGGGTCTTACTATTTACTATTTTCCCATTTTTTGCTATTTTTTTTCAAGATGGCCGCCAAGTCGAAAGTGACCAACTGACTGTGTTGCAGACACTCCTAAACAGGATTTTCCACTCTAATTGCCAGAGAAATAAAAATATGAAAAGGATTACCTAATATAATACTAATAGAGCCAAGCACACATTGTTTCTTTATGTTTTCTTCATTTTTCAGGTTGAATAAGGAACAAAACATCATTGATCGAAAGGATGTAGGCCTACGTATTGGTCCCCATGGTACTATTTCAATTGAGAAGCCATGTCAATAATTCCGTGAACATGCTATGAAATGATACAGCATTTCTATTACACCTGCCATTCCTATTAAAAAAAATTTACAGAATTTTCGGAAATAGTAAATAGTAAAAAATATGAGGCGGCGGCCAAAAAGGAGGCGGGCGGGGACGGGAAACATGTTTATTTTTTTACTAGGCCTAATTGGTAAATGTGTAATCAATTCATGATCATTCAGCCATGTAAATCCACTTCTTGGCTCAGATATTAGCACAGTGAGTTGTGACTTTTGAGAAGGGCAGTTTTTGTCTTTCATTTGAGCTCATTCAGCCATGAAGTCATGGACATCTTTCATTTTCAAACACCACTTAGGAAACAGTCATAGGATTATTTCTAACTAAGTTTTATTGGTAAATCTTGAGAGGGGGACTTACTTTTGGTGTTGTGTTTAATATATAAACTGCGCCAATAAAGCCCGGAGGGGGGGGGGGGGGTACTCGGATTTGGTTTGGTCGGGGGTGTGCCGCTGGAGATTCAAAACCCATACCCATTTTTAGGGGTGATTTTGGAAAAATCGGTACCCATTTTTAGGGGTTTTGCTTCATTTTAGACCACATTTTTGCAAATTTTTGCGAAAATAGACCTTAATTTTTGCAAATTTTCGCGAAAATAGACCTAATTTTTGCAAATTTTCGCGAAAATAGACGAACAGGACCCATGTCTAAGGAGTTTTCAGTTGAAAAGCCTACCCATAGCTAAGGATGTCTCATGAAAAAACGACCCACTGGAGCGGCACGTCCCCGTATGCCTTACATATACGTGAGTATGGTTGAACCCGCCAATCCGAGGACCTTTGTCCCTACCAGCCGGCAATGTGAGGACAAAAAAAAATGTGAGGACCTTTTTTGAAGTCCTCTCATTTTTCCTGCATAAAAACGTATAGAAGTTGGGTCCTTACCCCCCTAAGGGTGTATGGCCATGTCCTCCATTAGGCATCAATACGCATACCATACAAAATGAACATCAGCATTAATTGTGTGATAGGCTTTTATTTTACGACGGGTATTCATAAGTTAAAAGTTTAACGGGTCCGCCGACGGACAAGTTTTAATCTGTCAAGCTTTCGTCAGATCAGGTACAGGGCGTTGACTCTATGCGATAATGAACATCGCAATAATGAGTTAAAACACATTGAAAAAGCATTGAATAAGAATGGTTATCCCTCGAAACTCGTACACAAAGCTATTAGAAGACAAAGTGCTAATTTGAGCCAAGAGTATCACGTTCATGCCATTTGTCAAAGGCGTCTCAGACACAATTTGCCGATTCTTAAATCGTGCCGGTGTTACAACCTACTACACCGAATCGACCAATCTCAGAGTTATTGTCAGCAAACCTAAAGATCCTTACGCCCAAGGGTCGTTCACCTTGGTGCGTGTATAGCATACCATCATGCAGGAGAGAGCGGGGCTAGTCCGCCCTCTAATTTTCAGGCTTGCCTAACGGACTCATTTTACAAGTTAGAAAGCTATCTCTTCCAAATGAAAGCTACGTTTCTTAGCTACATACCCCCATAGTTTCAGCACTCGTACTCTAGACCTTTTAGTATGCAGGAGTAAGGAAAATAACCAACAGGGCGGACTTACCCCACACTACTACTCACGCCGGGGCAGGTTCGCCCTCATGATGGGTAAGCTCGTCCGGCTTCATAGGCAAGTTAAATATTGCAGAAACTATCAGTTATTCCATGTAGAAATTGATTAAAAGACAACTAGACCGTCACAACTATGACAAATTAGGCCATGTGGCCCCAACATATGAAATGGACACATCATGTGTCCATTTATTATGTTGGGGCGAGTCCGCCCCCTTCTTAGCGTGTAATTAGGCATGGGCGGACTCGCCCCGACGAAAATGGGCGAACTCGCCCCCGGGGCTCATGTTTGTAAATCTCATGGTATACCTACTAAACACGGACTGGGGAGTTTTTAGCTGCATAATATGTTAGGCAAAGTCCTTACTTTTTGAATGACTATAAAAGTTAGAACCATCGCTGTGATGTCTCTAGATTAATGCACCATTTGCAATGACAAATAATTTTACTTACCGTAAATTATTCAAAAACCAATTATTCAATATATATCCTTATGGGAGATGTATCCGGGTCTGAAGTTTTAATAGTTACTTTGCTATGACCGGTGCAATCAAATTACACCAGTCTGATACTTTTTCAACAGTCACGTGATGAGAAACACGTGGTGGGCGGACTCGCCCGCTCTCCCCTAGTTGTGGTGAACAATATATTGGTCAAACCAAAAGGCCTTTAAAGGTCAGATTGTCTGAACACAAAGAGCTACATTACATGGCAAGAAAGATAGCTCGGCACTAGCTGAACATGCGTGTGAAAAAGGTCATGAACCACTCTGGAACCAATCCAAAAGCATTGAACAGGTTTCCAATCTTGGTATGCCGCTTGTTCGTGAAGCTCTAGAGATCAGAATCAATGAATCATCAACAATCAATAGAAATGACGGCAAAGATATCAGCCGCATGTGGCGCTCTCTATTTCCTATCAACACGATCAATCAATCCCGCCAATCGATAACAGTCTTGTAATTTTTTCAGCCAGGTCCGCAAATGAACCATACCCTGCTCAAGTTCGTAACGGCGTCAAACGATCTCTACAGATCAGTGACCGCACTACTGTGCATTAGACTTACATATTGTAGTCTGTAGTAGCCAAGGGGCAGTCTCTACGTTATTTCCATTGGTCAAGGGGCAGTCCATTTGAGGTTCTATCAGAACCAAATTTATATATAGTAGGCCAGTGGCAACCTACGTGTAGAGCTCTTTTCAGAGCCACTATCTCTGTACAGTGGAAGCGGCAATCAATTTGAACGGCTCTTTTCAGAGCCACCAATTCTTTCACAAGTAGGAAAGGGCACCTACTCTCAAATCACCGGGCAAGGGGCAGCCCAAATGATGATAACAAGGGAAGTGGCAATCTCTGTTTTGTTTTTATAATAATTTGGTCCTGAAGAAGTCAGAGCTAATCCTGACGAAACCTTGACAGATTAAAACTTGTCCGACGGCGAACCCGTTAAACCTTTAACTTATATCAGCATTAATTGTCAATAACAAAACAAAAGGGTCAGAGATGTGAAGCATAAATCAATATGGTGTTTTTTGTCTTTTGTCCTGATTTTGATTTTGATTTTGTCTGTGTGTGAGTTCCCTCCTGGAATTGAGGTGAATAGGAGCTTTTGCAACTTTTAAAATTCGACCTTAAGCCACTCAATTGCCCATAAATCCGCCAAACAACATCGTAGCGCAACAAAAGAGCTGTCAAAATACGCAGAAGATAACTGTAAATCGATTTTTGTTTTTGTTTTTTGTGGCATACTATTTCAAGTTCCGATAAAACCGTGTAAGTGTTTAGATACTTTATTGGCGCAGCTAAGAACCTTTTATAGTTCTTTATAGAACCTTAAGAGCTCTTAGGGTTCTACATACAGGACAGAAAAGGATTCTAAGTGGAACCCTTTTTTTAGAGTGTTGCATTACACTCGTTCCAAATTTGACCTTATGATATATAGTTGTTACTCACTGAAAACCCAAACTGGTCAGCCTGACTAACTTAAAGCTAGTCCAGATGGTGTCTATATTGACTAGCTTTAGCCTAGTCCAGCATTGCTGTGGTGTCTATCTTGACTAGCTTTAGCCTTGTCCAGCATTGCTGGACTAGCTTTACGTTAGTTGCACGACTTCTAAGCTGGACTAGTTTATGCTAGTCGCTCGACTAGCTTTAAGACCAGATGGTGCCTATCTTGACTAGTTTTAGACTAGTCCAGCATTGTTGGACTAGCTTTAGTCGCTCGACTAGCTTGATGTTAGTCCGTCATAAGCTGAAGTAGTTTAGGCTAGTCGCTGGAGTTAGTCCAGATGGTGTCCATCTTGACTAGCTGTCCATCTTGACTAGCTTTAGCCTAGTCCAGCAATGCTGGACTAGCTTTACGTAAAACGCTAGGCTAGTCGCTGGAGTTAGTCCAGATGGTGTCCATCTTGACTCGCTGTCCATCTTGACTAGCAATGCTGGACTAGCTTTACGTAAAACGCTCGACTATATTAGCTTTTATTCTTTGACCATTACTTCGTAGTAATGGTTGTACAGTGTATGTTATGTTAGCAGAATGTGCTATGCAGTGGTGTTTCTTTCCGATACATGCATGTATGTATTTAAGAGTCTAGTTTAATCATATGGCCACTATTTTCCCCTGGTCTTCCTTCAGTCTCTGGATGACCTCTCTATACATGATCACCTCGGACAATAATTCTCTTTCAAAGCTTTAGCAGGTCTTATACCTAATAGTGACTAAACTATCATCAAACTTCACTGATATGAATAAATATGATAAAACTGAATGGTTTCTTATACTTCGTCATTTGTTTCTATCTGTGTAGTTGACGTCTGGTTTGGGGTTGAGTTGGGGCATTTATCAGCTGTATCTGGCCGCTCTGTTTGAAGACTTATGTAAGTATCGATTTCATCATTTATTAATAGTTGTACGGTTAACATTTCATTAGATCCGATGTTTATGGTATGAATGAATCCGTTTAAAAGTTTTATAAGATTATAGAAATATAAACGTTGGCATACATTAGTTGACAGTTTTGCCCCCGGGGATTTGCCTAACTTCTATCTTAAAAGAAAGAAAATGAAGCTTCAAAGCATATTGTATAAGCTTGGGTTGAATTAGTCCAGATGAAGTCAGAGACATTTCTGACGAAAGTTCGACCAATAGAGTCATCCGACGGCGTACTCGTTTAAACTATTCTTCTCGTCACGATTGCATATTTTTCACAAATCGTCGCTGTTCTGACATACCGGCACATCACAACAGAAATAAGTAAAGAGATGTGCCGGTATGTCAGAACAGCGACGAAGGAAGTTTTTGATTTGATTTTTTGAATTTTGTGAGTGCTGTAATTATTGAACTATTAATCAAATGTATATAAAAGTATACATTTTTGGAAAGGAAATGGATCAGAGAATCCAAATTTGGCGTCAATTTTGACCAAAAAAGTACATTTTTTGAGAAAATCACAAAATTCACTTTTTTGACCCAATTTTTTTTGAACAAAGCTAATAAAAAATAATTTTGAGAAAAAAAATGGCCAAATCACTTTATAATGATGTTAAGACACTAATGAAGGGTCGATTTTTTTTTTTTTAAACCTAATCTAATATTTTTGAAAATGTTGACCAAAAAGTGCCAAAAAACGTGAAAAAATTGATTTTTAATTTTTTTTAACACTTTTTTGTCAACATTTCAAAAAATATTGGATTAGATTTAAAAAAAAATAAATCATCCCTCCAGTAGTGTCTTAACACCATCATCAAGTGATTTGGGCATTTTTAACTCAAAATTATGTTTGTTAGCTTTGTTCAAAAAAATTGGGTCAAAAAAGTGATTTTTTTTTGGTGATTTTCTCCAAAAAAACCAACATTTTTGGTCAAAAATGATGCTAAATTTGGATTCTCTGATCCATTTCCTTTCCAAAAATGTATACTTTTATATACATTTGAGTCATGGTTCAATAATTACAGCATTAACAAAATTCAACAAAAAACTTCCTTAAGTCCCCCCTTAAATCAATTATAAATTTTTTAAATGCTTAGTAGATTTAGATATCAATGTGATCTTTAAATTTATATTGGGTGTTATTTTTATAAATGATCTTTCTTCTATTGATACCTTGTTATTATTTTATTTCAGTAACCAACCCATCGTACACCCATATAGCATATTGTACTGCCGTATCGTTATGGCTGTTTCACGTGTTTACATGTCTCGTATTACTGATGTCCATATGCAGAGTAGGTATTTCACGTTATTTTCATGTAACCTTTTCACTTTCATATGTTTTTCATAATATTTGCATGCACGAACATTCTTTTACGTAACTTTCTCAATACTTTCACAGTAGCTGACAACTTACTTACAACCATTTTTCGTACCATAATTGACGTTATACGCATCTTTCACATTCTTTTAATATTTTTGTGTACGTAGCTTCACTCGTCTTTCAAGGTACTCCACAAAACTTTAATTGTTCTTTTTTTCACGTTACTTTCACGCTTTCTTTCCCGCCTTTTTCACGGTCTAGTATCCCTTAATCATGTTAATCGTTTTGTAGAATATTCACGCGCTTATGATGATAATGATCCCTGCTATGATGGCCACTACATACACACATCTTTAGTATGTTTAGTTTACGTCTAACTTTATTATCTTTTAACGTAACTTTCACTCGTCTTTCACTGTATTGTCAATTTGTTTTGTAGAATATCCGTGTGTTAATGATTCCTTATATGGTGGCTACCGGTATATTAATTCTGGCACAGTTTTCCTTGGGAGCATTTCATCTCTATATGCAAATAATGGTGAGTGATATCTGCGGAATGCACGGGTTTTAAAAACACCCTTTAAACCCTTTGGGTGATTATTCGAATCAAACAATATAGCTATTTTTTAAATATTTTAAAGTGTTTTTGATTTCATACCAGTCGAAAAGTTGGAATATTAAACTGTGTTATATGGAAAATAATTGGATGTGTGTCATCAAGAGTATTTCTAAAAAGATTTGTTAAATTCTTGATTGGTCTGGTCCATCATTTCAAGGGATGCAATCATGACATTATCATTCGCAAATATCTCTATGTTAAACGGTAAAATCAAAGAAAACTATTGTTTATTCATACCAGTAGCTCGCAAAAAGCTCTCGAGCTTTCAATTGTTCTATTTTCATATTATTTCTATTTTTACAGGAAGACCCGAATTCCGTGGCTCTCATACCGTTTATCTCAGTAACAACTCTACTTGCAGTTAGCATATTAGATGTAAGTTATCTGAGACAATTAAAACTCGTCTCAGTCAGTCAGTAAGTTATTCTATACACATGCTTGGAGTGAAAGTGATCTCCGCCTTTAGATTGAATTAAGAAAGATTGGTTTTTCTACTCAAATTATCTTGATTCTTCTGGAGTGAAACCGGGAGTGAAACCACAGATGTGTATACCCAAAGAGTGAGATAACTCACTCTTTGGGAGTGAGTGACCTTTCACTCTTATTTAGTGGCCACCTGCAATCCACTCCTCAAAGAGTTAATTTTTCACACTCTTACATTAAAGAGAATGCTGTTTATCTCAATAATCGCATTAATAAAATACGTGATCATCAAAATATTGTATGATCCATTAACTAAAATAAAAATTATTAAGAAATTCGCGAATTTTTTTTCTGTCTATAATGTTGTACCTCGCTTAAACTCTTATAGGCCTAGCTTAGTTTGTAAAGAATACTCTATGTCTTTCTGCAGATATACTGTTTACTTGTGGTGATATCACGTTGGCAAGATATCAGAGATGACGAAGTGGATTATAATAGAGATAGAGCGTTTTCAACACACGTGAGTACTAGCAACCAACAGTATAATAGGACACTTAGTCTTGGTTATGGTGTCAAAATCATCCCATATATTAAATTTGAAGTGTAATATTTCACTACGAGTTGAACAAATGTGTTGCTGAATCTCTTCTCATAATTCATGTTTCCTACAACAACTGTACACTATTAAAAAGCGTTGTTTAAATTTTAAACAACCACAAGTTAACCAGTGAATCGCTTAACGTTGTTTACAATGTTGCTCAAAATTTAATCAACTTGTTTAACATTTTGAGCAATATTGTTTAAAATGTTAAACAACGTTGAGCGATCCACTGGTTAACTTGTGGTTGTATACAATTTTAAACAGCGTTTTAACAGTGATCTGTGAGTTCAGTTTATGCTTCCGATGTGTTCTGCAAAAATATGTGTTCTATATGTGTTCTTGTTCTGAACACTTGTAGAACACAAATTATATGTGTTCATTATATTTGAACGCAATGGGCTTGTTCAGTTTATGTGTCCGAGGTTCTGCCAAATTTGCAGTGTAGCTTATTATAGCCGATGTACTCTTATGGCGGGTAGTCCGACTTCCTTTCAAACAAAACTTCTCAATTGTTTTGTTAATGGATTCACTCAAGTAAAACGAATCCTAATATGGTCATTAGTCTTTAATTTCTAACAGATATTGACACTTGATCTCTTTATTCATCTTAAAAATAAGATAATTTGGATGGAAATGTATTTTCATTTTGACACCTTTACTCTCGTATTTTAACTGGAAACCATCCAATTCTGTGTACTTTCTCATAGCACCCACATGACATGGGCTAATTTAACTCTAAATTAACTAGAT
The DNA here is from genome assembly GCA_035610835.1 of Ophiura sarsii. NCBI lineage: Eukaryota > Metazoa > Echinodermata > Ophiuroidea > Amphilepidida > Ophiuridae > Ophiura > Ophiura sarsii. The sequence goes on from CM069451.1 coordinate 51,767,413, forward strand.
ATATCAATGCGAAAAACTTAAATCACTGAAGTATAATTGTTATTAATGTTTTTCTTTTAAATAACAATATCTCAAGAATATCTCAAATTCATCTAAACAAACTTTCAAGAACTTTCCATTCATTTCATAACGCTAGAATACCAAAATGCTAACACAGTAGTTCGATGGATTCCCAGTGTTTTCTCTCAATTTGCAGTTTGTAAGGTGTCCTAATACTTTTGGTTAAATGATGAATAAAAGTAATCCTGCATGAAACTTACGGTTTGCAACTGTTACGTTGCATGTGACACTTCATCAGGCAACTGACCCGCTTATGATGTTTGGTCACGCGATGGATGAAGGCAGCCCCCCCCCCCCCCAAAAAAGCCCGGTCCTGTAGCTGAAATCGTTGTCCTCCTGTCTTGTTCAAAGAATGATCCGCTCAACTTTCTCCCAGATATATTCTTTCGCTCTTCACTCGTCCCACATTCCTCTGGCCATGGATTACCCAACAGCAGGTCAGTTGCCTGATGAAGTGTGATGGTTTCACGCGCAACGCGCCGCAACGTATTAGTTTTATTTAATTGATGATTGAGAACCATCATCTTTAATTAATGTTTAAGGAAAGGAGTCTCTCATTTGTTTATTTTCATTATTGTCTTTGCTTTTCTCCAATAAAGGAACTGCTGGAGTCATCGCCATCTAGAAATTACTGACGAAATAGGATAGACAAAATACACTATACCATATTGTGCCTATTCGGAGACTTGGCTCATCTCAAATTCTATAAATCATTCCTGATTTTACACTCTGAATTGGGATCTTTAGGATAAACTTCTTCTTCTTCTTCTTTTTTTGGGGGGGGGGGGGCAAATTTGTGCAAATAAACACAGGTCCCCTCTCAACAGTCCGTCATCTATAACATCGTAAGGTAAAACATGTTACCAATTTCCTAAGTGTTGTTTGAAAATGAAAGATGTTCATGACTTCATGACTTCATATGCTCAAATTGAAGACAAAAACTGCCCGTCACAAAAGTTTATGAATGGCTTCTTACTAAAAGTACCTGTGGTTGAGTGCAGTTTAAAATACCAACCAAGTCAACATACTCTAATCGTTCCGTTCCCTGTATGTCATCCAACTTTCTTGACCAAGGCTTTGATGCTTTATCTAGGGTAATAAATCATCCCCTCCTACACCATTCATCTGAATTATTTCACACAACCTGTGTCTTGCCAGCGTGCTTGCTACCATTTCCACCGCTGTTCTAAGCATGGCTCAAGGCTCTTTAGTCTGAGTGTAACTAGAAGCCCTATATATTACTTTTGAAAAAAGGTTGTTGTGTTAAGATATTCTAACTTTTAACTTCAATTTGTCATAGAAACTAGTGCTATATCATACTTTGTAAAAACAAACGTTCAAATTTCGAGGAAAAAAAATCACATTATATTATCCGAAGAGCAGATTTTAGTTTTAAAACTAGCCCAAATCTGGCTGAAAGTCACCATGTGTGACAAGTCATGTGGCAAGACAGCAGCGCGTGCGTGCTTGCTACCAGTTCCACCGCTGCCACACTCGAGGTCCCCCAGCATGTGGTAAATTATAGCGTTGGATGGATTTTTTAATTCTTGGGTGGAACTTACTAATACTAGCGTCATGGCCAGTTCAACCTGTCAGACTTGGGCTCAAACTTTACAGGCAACTGGAATGTAACGTGTGTAATCAATTCATGATCATTCAGCCATGTAAATCCACTTCTTGGCTCAGAGCTTAGCACAGGGAGTTGTTAGGTGGTCAGATTTGATAAACTTTGGTGACTTTTGAGAAGGGCTGTTTTTGTCTTCCATTTGAGCTCATTCAGCCATGAATTCATGAACATCTTTAATTTTCAAACAACACTTAGGAAACAGTAATAGGATTATTTCTAACTTTGTTTTATTGGTAAAATGTTTACCTTACGATGTTATGACGAACTGTTGAGAGGGGGGGGAGTTATTTTTGGTGATGTGTTTAGTTTGAATAGTCTGGATTTATTTTTGTCTTGTCCTTCATGAAAAAATCATGTCAGATGGTTTCACTTTGTGAGAGTTGTTTTTATCAGTTTCTAAACTCACAATTCACTCATTTTGAAGTAGTTTTATTATGTCTAACAGGGACTCACTGTTTTGGTGAGTAAATAGTTGATATAAACACAACTACAATATAGGTTATCCATGTAATTGATTAGCATCCATCTTGTCGGGAATAATAACTGTGTTTAAGCATAGATAATGATGCAATGAATTGGACGTCATGCATCAATTCAATTGAATGTAGAATAGACCGGGTGCGATTCCCCTTGTATAATCCGTTACGCATGGCAACATGGATAACCTCTTTGGTAGAATGTCTTTGGAAGATATGAAGTAAACTTTTAATGTTAATAGAATACATTGATTCTATCGTAGAGATAAACGGGCCAGGCATCAAAGAGTGTACATGTATCGTAATTGTATATATACATTAGGCCTACATGCCTATTTAGGAAATACCCAATTCAGGAAGAGACAATCTCGCTTTACCATGTTTACGTGTGCATCTTTCGAGCATGATACATCAGTTTGGAGTGTGGCATTTATGTATAATAGTTAAGGGCGTCCTCTGTTGCCACCGAAATTCAGTAGCATCAGGAAGTAGTGTTTAAAAGAGTGTTTTACATATGGGTATTTTCACAGTAAAACAACACAAAATTCTAACATGTCAAACAATTTCAATTGTAATTCTTCGATATCATAATTTTAACATCAGCATTCCTTTTCACGTGTTGTAATAGAGAGATAGTTAAAATAAATTTCAACTCTCTATTTAAAACTTTTGAAAATTGACTTACAGCAAGTCTATGGGAAATATAACGGGCGTAAAATTGACACACATTTTGAACTGTTACATTCTAAAGACTGTAATTGAAAAAGTTTACATGCTTAATTCCTGGAAATGTCAGCGTATCTAACTCTTTTGTCATTGTCTATATGTGCAGCGAATTGAAACATTGTTCAATATCAGCATTAATACAAGAGGTGCTCTGCAAGTTTTGGCAACAGTTTACAAACATGTTACACCTGTTATAGCCAAAAAAAATGAAGAAAGGCTGTTAGCTTTACAATTAACTAACTTGACTTTTTTGCTATGGTTTTGAAGGTTGCTGACCATTTGTCTTTCAGTTTTCATGAAAAGTGATGATTATTTTATTTATTTTTGTCACGTCATGATTTCCAAGACCCAAATTTTGTCATATAAAACATAAAAAGCTCAATGGCGTTTTGGATGATTAATGTATTTTGCTGATGTCTGTATTTCGTTGCAATATTTTTATGCCTGTATTTTCGATATATATATATATATATTATTGTATTAAGCTGTTGTGCATTGTAAAGCCGGCTTTTTCAGCTTATGCTGCCTGCTGGCTATTTTTTATACCGTGAATAAAAATTAATATATATATATATATATATAATGGTCATAAAATAAAAACGAAACCTGCTATAAGGCTGAACATTTCAGAACTATCTTTCCTTGTCAATATCTACTACATTGTAAAAGTTACAAACAGTGCTACAAATACCTTCCACAAAAACAAACATGAATTTTCAAGACACCCACGGTGTTGGTTTACTGTGAAAAGGCCTATGTATGTACATGTACATGTATGAAGGAAATGAAGTACACTTGCGATTCTAGATCACCGGGATAGCGTACCATTTCCAGAATAAAAGAGCATAATATAAACAGGAACTAACAAAATAGTTGTGTCCTTTTCACTGTCATGACTGTGTTCCTTTTTTATTATTTTATTATATATTCATCGTATATATATATATATCTATATGCAGTAGGGGAAATACCAACATGACTTTCCACCTGGGGTTGACGATCATGTGTGTCGCAGCTCTTTTAATGATATTGTATCTAGTGGTTGAGTTACATGCTTTACAATGCAGAGGTCCATGGTTCGATTCCCACTAGGACCACTTTTTTAACTGATTTATTTCTTTTTGTAAAAGTTGGGTTAGAACATAGACGGTAACCGTCTATGGTTAGAAATATTCTAAGTCCACAAAGTGTGTAGTTCCTAGTCAACCCCGGCTGGAAAGTCATTTGGGTACTCCATCGCTGCATATATAATATATATACATTGGCTAGTCTAACCAGAAACGGTTGTCAATACATGTATTTTATATTTTTAGATAATTACCAGAATATTTTACAGACCACTGTTTATGAACATTTCGTTTTTCATCAAATTTAAGATCATTTAATTATTATTAATATTTTGTTATTATAAATTTGAGATCGAATGCAAGCAAAATTTGAAATCAAACTGTCCTACCAAATTTTGAAACGTGTGTATTACCATGATTACTATATATATATCAAACTCAAAGACATTGTAATGTCTTTGGCATGTTTGAACGATCCGAATACACTAATTATCAGGTCTTGGACGGACAGCGATGTGCCAATTGATTCGACATACAGGGTGACCCCAAAAATGTTAACACTCCGGGCACATAAGATATCTTAAAAGGACAGAAACACACGGGTCTAATCTTGATGTATTATGAAAGCTGAGTAAATAAGCTTTCATTTGCATTTTATTGCGTTCCAATTGGTTATTAAGAACGGGAGATATGCTTCAGCAAACATGAGGAAGCAAAATCGGCTTGGTCCAATCCTCTCATATGAAAGTGAAGCTTTTAAAATGCACGAAGCAAGAAGCAACATGATTAAGTCACACACACACACATCAGTTTATCTCTTCTTTGTTCTTTTCAACGCATTCTTTCGATTATTTTCAAGCTTAAAAGACATAAATAAATATATTCCACATAAATTATATAGGTATTTTGTCATGAGTTCAAGTTCTATACTCTTTTTCCATGCGCAATGGGTAGCTGTCAGTAAAGCAGTCTTTAAAATTGAAATTGAAATATTTCATGTTCTTTGTTGAAATGGTCCATCCAATTAAATAAATTAACTAATATTGCACTGAAATAAAACTAGTATTGCACTGAAATTAACCATAAATGTCTTTTAAGCTTAAAAAGAATCGAAAGAATGCGCTGAAAAGAACAAAGACGAGATTAACTGATGTGTGTGTGTGACTTAATCATGTTGCTTCTTGCTTCAGGCATTTTAAAAGCTTTACTTTCATACTGAGAGGATTGGACCAAGCCGATTTTGCTTCCTCATGTTTGCTGAAGCATATCTCCCGTTCTAAATAACCAATTGGAACGCAATCAAATGCAAATGAAAGATTATTTACTCAGCTTTCATAATACATCAAGATTAGACCCGTGTGTTTCTGTCCTTTTAAGATATATTATGTGCCCGGAGTGTTAACATTTTTTTGGGTCACCCTGTACTTCCTCTAGTCACTGCTAGTGTTGGTCAATATTTTTTACTATTGACCGCAATAATAATTTTCTCATTCAAATCTATTAACATCCATATAATTCGTGTCACATTACCATTGAACCAATCTGATGTCAACAATCTGTATATAATTATTAAGGTGTATTATAAAAACGCGCATCTATGTGGCGCATTGTACAGTGTCTTCAATAGACTTGTCGACTTTCATTGTTGTGTCGCCTAAACGATGTTTTGGGGGAACTTGCCAGTCCAAAATGATGTGGGGTGTGTGTGTGGGGGGGGGGGGGGGGTCTGTGTGTATGTCTATATGCAAAAGGGCTTACATCCATTTGAATGGTTTTGAAAAAACAGCATGAAAGTATTCTGGACTTTGAAATATTAATTATTATGTGTATGATGAAAGAGGTCATAGTATACCAATCAAATACAGTATGTTTTTCAAATCAATCACTTTTTCTTTTTTTTTGTTATTAATATTATGTTCTTTATTTTTCAAAAAAATGGATGTAAGCACTTTTGCAAAACATTTCAATAAAATGCACACAAACAGTTCACCACACACACACAAAATCTGTCACCAAATTAAAAATTGGAATGAACAAATGACTTTAATGGTACACACAATTGATATTAACAAGGGGCTGTGTGGGTAGGGGCTTGCGGGCATACAGGCCTATAATGATGTATCCAAAGCAGATTTCAAAAATTGCAAAGTATTGACTTGATACTTATAACTTGCGGGTTGCACAGTAGAACTTCATTTGTGAGATACCTGAATCAAATGTGCAAAAAGCCTACTTCGAATCAGGGGTTATGGGGGAGGTCTAGGGAAGGCAGTCATACAACAGCTTCCTTTTTGAGCACAACCGTTCATCTTTTGAAAAGCATTGTTGAATGTGTGGGCCAATGTGATGAGGTGTTCTCAGCACCAGCTGAGTTCTTTCTAGTGGGATACATATAAACACATGGAAACATTAAAACAATCACTATCACCGAATTAAACAGTAAGGGGCGGGGTGTTGGGAGGTGCCGAGGGGACAAAACAGGAACAAAACAAGAACAAGAATTCCCTTGGATAGTGAATTTTAGGGCAGTATAATTAATTGGATCCAAGTCTTTTTGCAACACATTTTATATGGACGAAAGTCCTTTTGCATAACGACTCGGACTTCTGTATTGAATTACTATACACGGGGTGTACGGTCTACCAACATAACATACTATTCTATATACTGCCGGTTATAACTCATTTTTGAGTAAGCCGGCCCTTTTGCATATCAGCTCTTTATATTGAGTGTATGTTAAGTTTTGAGTTTTTTGGTCCCATATATTTAAACAGTTGAAACTTGAAGTCCAGTTGGAATCAAATTGGGTTATCATGGTTACAGGTGTAACCAATTGAGTGTAACATGGAAACTTTTATAATTTAATGAGGTCAAAGGTCACATACCAAGGTCAAAGGGAATGGGACATCTCGTCTTTCGTATTTAAATTTACAAACGAGTAAAAGTATTATGTAATTCGGACTTTCTTATTTGAACAGTTACAGAGTGTTAACTTGGTCAACGTTTAAGATTAAAACAAGCTTAAATGAATGTGAGATTTATTTAATTCAAATTTCAAATTTTAATGCAAACATATAATGTGCCCTGATATGCCAGTCAATAATTTTACTATTGACCGGCAATAAATGTAACCGTATTGAACGGCCATAGAAATTTTCCCGGTATTTTAAAATTAAACATACGCTTAATTAATTAGGCTATAACCAACTCATCCAAATAATCCAAGCAGTAAAAACAAGTACACTGCGCCAATAAATCTCGAGTCGATCGCATGATGCATGGCCAACGTAATCACGGATCCTTAATCAGGAAGGTTTTATCAACAGAACTACTAAGAACTATTATATAACGCATTAAAATATTCTAGCCATCTGATTGGTGGATACTACATCAGATAACACAAAATAGTTTGGTCCATTTCATGCTTGACGTCACTTCGCGGTCATTTTTTGTCTTTCGAAAAGTACTATTGACCGGGCGGTCAATAGTACTTTTTGAAAGACAAAAATGCCCTGCCTCGTACGATTTTGCCATAATGGCATGGAGGATCGACTCGCCTGTAAAATCTTGTTCATGTTTAATTTGATCAAAATTGCTCACACAAATATTGTCATGCGTTATATAAAACAAGTATGGTCTGCTCTTTATTCGTGAAATGGGGTGAACTATAATTGTCCCTCGGTGATCTGGAGACCTTAGCCTATTTAGTATAATAGTAGGCTTACGGTCTCCAGATCACCTTAGGGCAATTATAGTTCACCCCATTTTAATCATGAACAGTCCATAGTTGTATACTATAACGCTTACTGTCCAAAAGAATTACATTCTCATGAAAAACTATAGAGGGCTCTCTTTGAAAAGACGAGGTCTGTCTCAGACGATGTCGGTCACGATTTGCCTAACTTTGCAATTCGTATTGGTTTAACACGTAATCGCGAATATCCGTCGAAAAATTCTTAATGTCACATTCCTAGGTACAACTAAATAAAATAATCCCAAAACCAATGGAGTTGGATAACCAACTCCACTCTTAGTGTCCTTTCTTTTCATTTTTGCAAGTTAAATAACAATTCTTGAACATGGCGGGTAAGTTAAAATTAGTCACGTGTTTAGCTCGAAATTTCATATTATACACATCAATTTTGATGCGAAATGGTAGCAAATGGATAGTCATAGGCAATAACATATAATACTTGACGATATTCTGGCATCATATTATAGTTTTATGATTATTGGGGAAATAACGACATTTCAATAAGGTATTAGGTATTTGTTAAAGGGAAACGAAGTAGCCTGGTGCCCTAGTGTTAAAGGTTTTTAAAAAATTTTACTTCAGAATTCAAGATGAACATTAACAATTACCATTATTGTTGTTTCTACTCACAAATACACAGCAAAACTTGATTAAAACAATACCATCGCTATTTAATACACCTTTTCTTAAAAACGCCTCTATGTAAATATAGTTCACGTTATTTATCAGGCGGCGTGCTACGGGGGGACAACATCTACTGTAAAATGCTGATCACGGCTCTACCAGCATTTTGGAATCGACGTTTTGTTGTACAAAGAGGGCTGATTTTTCTTAATCCTTATAGGTGTAAGTTCATACATGTAATACAATTGTAAAAATGCACAGATCCCAGTTTTTATCATACTGCCTTTAATTCTTCGCCCCCGAAATTGCTGACCCGGCTCGGTGGCCGAGTGGTTAAAGGTGTTGACCTGTATTATTTTTATTTTTATGCGTGAGTTCGAATCTCACTGGGGTCACTTTTTCTTTTGTCTTTTTTTTGTAACAAATCGTTGTTTGAACAGTTTAACATTATAATTGCTTTTTTCCCTCTGAAATATGACATTTGAATTAATTGCAATATTATATAAGAGAAATGTACGGCTTTTTAAGAAGCACGGCAACGGCGGTGTGTTCTTACGATACCATCACGTGACCAGGGGTCTTGCCACAATGATTTTTTCGTGACCACCATCGTCTGGTCTGTCCAAGGCATTGGTCTGTCTAACCTTATACTTTCATTGAATACTGAAGTAATAGAATCACGAAAAAGTACCCATCAAATCCCTTGAGATATATTATCAGATTCAGGGTTTACAAACATATATCTATATGAATATCTGATCATGTTTTAAAATTTACAATCAGAGCAAAATAAATTCTTTATTTTTTATTTTTCCTGAGGTGTATTAATATCACTCCCGAGTTTGTAAAGTACGTGAGTCTTCAGAGGAGGAGGATAGTCTTAGGCTATACGTGACAAGCAGCGACTGCATGACGTTTACAATTATAACGAACTAAGAGGGAGACCAGAATTACTGGTATAATTTGCAGGTATATCGAATTCCCGGGCGCGTCCCTAGCTTATATAGCTCTCAGCTAAAGTTATCCCAAGTTAATTGGCATTTTATTCTAGCTATCTTGCTCGCCGGGGTAGCATTAGCAGCCAGTACCAGCGATTTTTTAAAACTACATGGTTGTTATAAATAACACTGTACGAAGTACCATGGCTCCGCTAATGTCAAGATGTTGCTGTTGGGATGTACGGACGGGCTCGTTTGTGAGCGGGATTTATACCCTGGTAAGTTAACTATTTCTTTGTATTATTCTGAGAAGTATATATGAAAAATGTGTCACATATCCGTGAGATAACGGTACATTTTTTAAAGCCCTCCAATCATGTTAGAATGCAGGGGCCAACCAATTTAGTATGCAAATTGCATGTGATTTGCATATCATCAATATTCAGTATGCGGATTACCATATATTTGAATACACTACGCACGCGCCATGACCCCATTCAACCTGGTGTGTGAAAAGTTAGAAAGTATATAATTTTTATTTTATGATAGTTTATGTAACTCATAGACGTTAGTTATATTTTGGTGGAAGAAAAACACTTCAGGTTCACATAAATAGAAATGTGTGGTGTTTGTACAATCGGTTTTTAAACAAGCATTCCTCCTTCTTACCTTTTTGAAATGATCATGATGAACTAGCATTTATTGTTTTTTACGTGACCTTTTTACTTCACCTATTTTAACATGGCAGAAGTGAGGACCTTAATTTTACAATGACCGCCAAATGTCAGCGTTTAATGACCCACAGTAATCACAATACTACACAGATCACAATCGCCCATGTTTTACGGAAAGCTTCGTACAAGCAATCACAAACATTTCTCTCATCATCTTTATGAAACTGTCAACGCTCATCACAAGTCTAAATGACGCATATCGTAATCAATTTAATGATCTTATATTTATCGCTTGTATCATTTATAATCATTACTATATTCTAACCACACTGAACTGTCGGCGTAACGGGCGATTAGAAACACGTACGGGTAGTTTCCTACGACATGTGTATAAAACTGTCAACATACTCCAGATCATGATATATATAAACATCTCATCAGACTGGAAGACGGATCTTTTTTGAAACTCTGATCAATTACGATGGTTCCCTACCTGGAATTGACCATAGTCAACTCAAATCTCGGTGGGACATGGACAAAGGGATCCAGTGGCAACACGCCGCACTGTACTCACATTACCTGACCACGCCTAAAGGTCATCACTGATGAGTTGAATATAGCAACAGTAACCATCAGTCACCAAAACAGTCGTGTATTCATATCACTATCATACAGCGCAACTAGTTGTAGGAGCCGCGCTAAAGGTCTTCTGTTTGTCATCATGTTAATTATTTCAAGACGTACATTTCCTCATTGAATTTAACACTAGGTCTGTACGGAAAAGCAGGTGCTGGGACCTCAGCAGGAGAGGCGCGACACTTATCATATTGCATTATACTACATCTATCTTCAGTGCTGATAACAATGCGTGATCGCGATCAACATATTATTATGTTTACAGCACGGGATACCCAACTATCTTTAGTCAGTTGACAAAGACTCGATTTTTTTGTAACTGAAACAATTAAATATAGAGCGCAAAGCGCGACGACCATTGAGCGCCAAAGGCGTGAGCGTCCGCGGCGTCATGGCCGTAGGCGCCAGAGGTTCACATCAGATATTCCAACAGTACAGATATTCCCAGTAGTTTCTTTGGTTATGGATCACACTAGACGGTCTGTAGCACAGACTTAACTATCTTCCACTGATATAATGAGTGATACATCCGCAATGATAATCTACATGTACATAAGGCTGATGACAATAACCCTCAGCTATCTTCTGCTGATAACAACAATGCATGGTGTCAACATTAGGCTATGATATCTAACCCTGTTTATACCGAAGTGGCCGGGTCACATTAATTATGTTAGCAATAGGCCTATGTGTATACATATATAACACTGCCCATATCAACGTTAAAGCTTAGTTATTGCTGAGAACAATATTTGTTACCCAACAACCCAATGCCCTATAAATGTGCGCTACATACAAGTTCACTCACTTATCCTTTCCTTATGTGTGTAACATCAACATTAAAATATTTACCTACTAATGATATAGTAACATGTTAGACAACATCATCATCAGTGATCATTGCTGAGTGATAGCAATGCATGTTAGTTCAATCTAATGCTGCTGATAGCTAATGTGTATCAGACCCTCTGCTATCTTCTGCTGATAGCAATGCGTGGCAAAGTAGCATAAAGTTATTAAAGAATTGTTCATAGTGATGTATATGATATTACAACTTATACATGTATACAGTATACACACGAGGTTGCTATTGATGCATTTTCCACTAACATCAGTTTATCAACTTACTGATATAGAGTAACAACCACAACAAATGAACATCTGCGACAAATAAACTTGTCTCGGATTAACATTAACAATAACAAGCCATTTTTTACCAACCCTAAATCTAAGCAAATTTGGATAAATACAAGAAAAGGTGTGAACTGCTAGGAAGATATGTTGCTTGTACTGAGAGGGCGGAAAGCAAAGTGCACAACAACATTAATGTGATGATACCTTATCCACTTAACCCCATTATATGTCAGCATCGCCTTAAACAACTATTGAAAATCAATCGTAAAGGGTGGTCTATTTGCTATCAACATTCCATCTTGTTGTACGTGTGTGTACAACTACAAGGGTATTTAATGAGAAGCAACATCCTATACCACGAAACGAATTACCTTAAAGTCTAGTTGCTAACAACAAAAATACTATAGGCCATATACCTGGACAGACAAGAGGTGTCGCATCGCTCTGCCCATTCGCTTCTGACCTTAAAGGGGTACTAAGAGAGTGTTGAAGGCTGCGCCCTCGATTAGAATAAAAACCAGGATTTCTACATTTTTACAATTGTATTACATACACAAACTTAGAGCTGTAAGGATTAAGAAAAATCAGCCGTGCAATAAAACGTCGTTTCAAAATATTCCATCCCCGGCTCGGACAACATTTTATGGTAAACAGCATTACGCTATTTTTCTTTTCGATTCAAATTACATACGTTATTACATAGAGGGCGTTTTTAAAAAAAGGTTTCAATAAATAGCGATGATTTTTCAACATTTTAAAACATTGTTTTAATCAAGTTTTGCTGGTTTTTTTGTGAGTAGAAACAACAATAATGGCCAATTATAATGATTATCTTTAATATTAAGTACATTTTTTATTAAATAAAAGTCTTAAACATCTCTTAGTACACCTTTAACTTATACAAACTGTTACTTGTGTATAGTGAAAACATGGAATTGGTAAGATCCTCGAAAAGAGAAGGATATAGGTCTCCGTCTAGTTTTAAATTGACCACCCTATTCTATTACCGAACTATCAATCGCTCCATTCACTGGCTCCATGGACTCTGTAGTATATATAAGTATAAGGATTTATAATGGGTAAACCATAATTTTATTTCAAATGTTATGACAACTTGACCTCTAGTAGGTCTACAATTTGACCTTTCGTGACATTTGCCATTTTTGCTTATATTATATATATGTATAGAAATGTATTGGTATGGTTTTTACAATGGAAATTATCGCAAGAGGTGCACAACAATTTGTCATGACAAATTCAAACTTTATGAACATCTCTCAATTGGATAAACAAGAGTAAGGTTTTCTTTTCCCCCGGTCCATTCAATGGCAATTATACGTGCGTGTTTTTCGAGATCGCAGCAATATATACAATACTGCACCTTAACGATGAATAAATGTTGAAATATGAGTTCTGCATCTGCACCTAATTTGCCGAATTGCGAAAGTATTGCTGAAGCTACACAATCTGATAATAGTTTAGTTTAAAAGAGCTCCTTTTCTTATGCTCAGAAATATAAGATAGCATTTCAAACTTGGACATGAACCGTGAGATTAAACTCATGATGTGCTAAAACTGTGCTCCGAGATGTTAGATATCCGCGTATAACTACACCGTACTTGAACTTCAAGACTTGAAGTCCTTTACAAAGTTGACTACGAGTAATTTAATTGCAACACACACGCGAACTGAACTGAACTATGTGATCAGTGCTCTACCTGGTATGTGAAGAATTCATAGCCTCTTCGCCATCTCAACATGCACCTTTGACATGAAATTGAGCTTGATACACATATACAAACTAACTTGTGTTTTATAATATTGCATTTATAATAGTCTATAACATGATAACTGTGCCAACGGTCCTAAATGTATCTGCAACTCAATTCGGCGTATAAATATAAGCCTGTCTGTATGTCAATATATATATGAACATACAGGGTGATACCAACATGTTTTTCTTGGTATTCCAAGGTAAATGTGTGCGTCCAACATTGTCCAAATGGCTAATTTAGGGAATTGTTACTGTTAAAATCGATGGATAATCTGTCAAAGTCCCTTTCAACTGATGATACACATAGTGGTATTGAAAGGGGTACACCTTTTCAGAAGGATTTCTCAAAATTGGGTGACATCATAAAAACAGTTTTCATAAGTAAGCCCATGACATCTTCAGAATTTCACGAAGAAAACGTTTATACTTGTTTTAAGCCCATTGTAATCTGGGGACAACTTTAACGAATCTTTTACAATAGTCATAAGCTAGATTATCTGAGATTAACATTAAACATATCGTAAGGCGACGAATAAACCCTATTCTACGGGCCCAACCGACACATTTGTTCATATATTTTTGTGTGTGACATAGAACAGGTTTTTTCGTCGCCTCATAGTAATAGAAATAAGGCAAAAAAAATGATTGTTATGTTGTCCTCGACCGCCCGCTCCGGATTTAGGGCCGCTCCGATTTTTTTTTTTTTAATTCTTTTTAAAAAAATCAGATTTGTTTTCTTTTCTTTTTTCAGATTTTTTTTTCAGATTTTTTTTCAGATTTTTTTTCAGATTTTATTTTAAACAGTTTAAATGGCATTGAATATTAAATTAAGTGTTTATAACATATATGTGCGACTCTCAGAGTGATTTCAACTTCTTGTTGGCTGAACTTTGAGCTTCCGCTGGTAAAAGAAAATTAAAAAATGTTTTTAAAAAAATCCGCCCGCCCGCCCTCCTCTCTGAAAGCTGTGGAGGACAACATAACTTTTTTTTTGTTTTTGGCCTAAATGTTAATAAAGAAGATCAATAATGCATGACAGCCGTAGACTTTTATGTGGATACAAATATTTTTGACTGTCATTTTGATATATTAGAGTTTATATATTTCAATGTCAACGCCATTTTCACAATATATGCACAGGGCCCTATTAACATTTTAAGATCTTCTTAAGGGAGGTGTCAACCCTTTTGGCGCCAAAATTTATCAAGCACTGTAACTTTTAAATTATATATGTGATGTTCATAAAAGTATAATTTTTTTTAATGAAATGAGTCAGAGAATCCATTTTTGGTATCAAATTTCACTAAAAAATAGTGATTTTAACTTTTTTGGCGCCAACAATTTTCAGACAACCTAACAAAATCTGTTTTTGGTAAAAAATTCCAGAATTTCACAAAAATCATCTAAAGTCAATTATGTAGGATAGCATTTTTTTTTTGGCTTTACAATGTTTAGTTTTGAAATTATTGACCAAAAAGTGCAAAAATGTTGTTTTTAATCTCAAAAATCACATTTGTTTCATCTGTCACCAAATGAACAGGTGTAAGCCAGTTCACCCTGGGTGAACTAGCCAGAGTGGACCTTTGCCTTTAAGAAGACTCTAATATGAACTCTTCTTAACTTACAAACTTAACATTAATCTTAAATTCACCTTTATGAATTAGGGCCCAGGACTATTGCAGTTTAAGAATACCATATCACAATTATCACAACAATTAAACAAATTCTATCTCGGAAAAAGTGTACCCATTATAGAATAATTATTTACCTTTAAACAATTTTCCATTTTCACAATTTATCATTCCACAGGTTAGCGTTCTGATAACCGTTTTCTACTTCATATACCAGTTCGTTGTTGTTGGTAAGGCAAAATCATCCAATACCCTACGTAAGTAGTAATATACTTTTACTCAAATTGAGTGCATCCGTTATTCTTTGACAACAACCATGACAACAAAGTCGCAATTAAATGTTAACGGTCTTCGTGACATCTCATGAAATGTTAACGACACTCATGAAAAGTCCATAGCGACTCGGAGTATGCTCACTCACAGATCTTGTGGTTCATAACTCACATGAAATGCTCACGACTCTAGTAAATAACAATGGCAACTGCCCACCAAATGCCCGGCGTGACGTCACATGTCATGTCACCCCATCTATAGAGACAGTGATTTCTTCACATCGCTTTTCATCTGACTGAAAATAACATATCTGCAATAGCTGTTCCGAGTTACATTTAGTTATGCCAATTGCTCAGCTTATATAGCCCATAAACGATATAACAACTGGCTTATAATAGATGGATCTTGTGGCACAAAGCCCTCGATTTAGGCAATGTCTTATTTGGTTCACGTCATAAAACGGAACGTTCGTACTACACGTAGCACACATTTGTAATCTTATTTTATAAAACAACATTATGGGCCATGCATGCCACTATTTAAATCAATAGAAATAACTGCATAATTATTTTAAAACTTATATGTAAAGAAAAATGACTATAATTATATGGCCTATATTAATGAGAAGGATCACCGCCTTCTATCGCAGTTCAAACCAGACCTCTTGTTTGATGATGAAGCATAAAACACAATTGTTATGTTTGTGTAAGACCACTGATTTGAGGAGTAAAGTTTACCTTTTCCAGAATAGCTGGTGATAACTACACATATATTTCACTAATTTGTGTATTGTTTATAATACTAGTTCCTCAAAGTTTTACATAATTTTACTGTTTTTAATAATGATCTTAACGACGAAATTTGTTTTCTAGTTCCATTATCAGCCAGTGAAGAATCTTACGGTAATAGTGTGGCGGCTATGTCTGGTATTGGCTTCCTAATTAATATCTTCATCATCGTGGCTTGTATCATACTGTTCCTAGGCATAAACAGAGTAAGTCTTATAGGTTGAGGCATAAACTGATTAAGGCGTGGCTGCGAATTCTATACGGCAAGTATACGTGACATTTACTCTGTGACGTTGAAAGAAGAGTGATATATCTAAATAGATACGGTATTTCGCATAACTCACTATAAAAATACTCATGTAAACTTGAACCGAGATCAAAGCAGATGTTCTCTTGTCCGACCACTACCAGATCCAACTATAGAAACAAATTTCACGAATCCGTTCGCTGGCTGGTGCAAAATATTTTCATGCGTCATCGTTAAGAGTAAAAGTCACTTATAGGCCTACTCTAGAATCCTAGCCTAGCCTATATCCTCCATGTCGTATATAGAAGAGGCATGCATTGCGCTGCGGAGTGTGGTATGGCTACTACAATAGAACCCAGAGTATTGATTTTGCCGCTCCTCCTAAATCTTAGGTTGGTCTCGATATTATTGTTAGTGGCCAAAATAACAAGAACACGACAGCAATCTTGAAAAGGAAATCTCATCATATGATTTAAACTTTTCATGGATGAAAAGTTGTCAATTGGCTTGTTCCGTACTCACAAAAATTAGTATGCAGGATTCAATTGGTACAGATATTTCTGTAACCCTGAGTCTATCTATACATCATGACAAGTTAAGGCTGGTTAGAAATGTTTGTAGGCCCTGTTGGCTGTTGGGACAAGGCTGTAAATTGTATTAACAAATATCTTAAAGATATCTAGAATGCATCATAAGGGATTCCCATGATTCCGGTAACGCTAACATTTCTCCTAAGACCTTGCGTATTTTTCCATTGATTTCAGGACAAGAAATGGATGTTGATTCCATTCATGATAGCTAAGGTTATGCAACTCCTGTTGTTTACAATCACCTTCTTAATCTTCATATATGCCATTGTAATGGTAAGTACATGTAGGGTAAAGTCGCCAGTTTTCGGTCAGCGCCTAGTTTCGGTCACTTTCACCAAAATCGTGTAATTGCATCGGTCGTCGCCATTTTAAAGCAATACCGGGCATGCGGCGGTTTTTAAGCCGTCCGTTTATAACGACGAGGTCATTTTCATTACACGATTTGGGCGAAGTGACCGAAAATAGGCGCTGGCCGAAAACTGGCGGCTTAACCCTAAGTAATGATCTTTCTGTTCCATACCGTTTAAATGTGTTTCTTGTCGCGGGGTGCGAGCTGTTAGTGTGTGTGTCGACGTGTTTGTCGAATCGGACACCACCTATTTTTGTTTGTTTGTTTGGGCCCAGGGTTTAAATAGGAAACCTGTATAAGGCGCCCGGGTCCATTTTGGGGGATAGAACCCCACGCTCTCTCTTCCACCGACGAAAAGACAACAACTCGGACAATATATTTGTTCCCACTTTATACAATTTATTTATTTATTTACAACTGCTACGCCGATCACCAATAACCACCACTCCAACAGATACAACCACTTACAATCGCTACAGACAAAATTGCAGTACACTTTTAAGACTCAAGACAGAATTTAAAAACACACAGACACTACAACTTGTAACACCTCGGGGTGTACCTGTTTAATAATGATACCAAGAAAATGGTAATAATTTTTAGGCTTTTTTGCCTAAGTCAAAGACCACTATATCAAAGATTGTCACAGTATTTGCAGCCTTCTTCCTCCTGACCATATTGGCTTGCGTCTACCGCTCCTTCTTCTGACCAGATTGGCTTGCGTCTACCGCTCCTTCTTCTGACCAGATTGGCTTGCATCTACCGCTCCTTCTTCTGACCAGATTGGCTTGCGTCTATACCGCTCCTTCTTCTGACCAGATTGGCTTGCGTCTACCGCTCCTTCTTCTGACCAGATTGGCTTGCGTCTACCGCTTCTCCTTCTGACCAGATTGGCTTGCGTCTACCGCCCCTTCTTCTGACCAGCTCTTCTTGGGTGTTGACAACCTATTGGTCTCATTCACATTCCATAATTACCCATAACATTGTCCAACCCATTAGATCCCAAGGCATGAATCCCCAGTAAAGTTCTATAAATTGCAATACACATCCCAAAAGCCTATTCAAAATATCATGATCTTAGTAATTTTATCTCATCGTCCAAAACCTTCTAATTGCAACATCGAGTGAATTTAACCATTCCAAGATATTATGCGCAGGCATACATCATAATAACTTTTACAAAATATTCCAAAAATGTTAGGTGACAATCAGTAATTAATTTAGTAATTCTCTGATTTCCAAGCAAATGATTATCAACATTTCCATCAAATCTTGAATTACATAACTGAATATAATTTCGTACATTACCGCCATCATATGGGTATTATGATGGGAATGACGAAATTATTATTTGTACCAATCAATTTTAATTTTTTTACCTTTCTGTTGCAAACGCCTACAAGACTCTCTCCCGTTCCTATATTACAATCATACAAGAGAATAGGCCACCGATAATTAATCTACTCACTACAATATCGTACTCTGGAAGGCACAGCGTCCAGCAGCAGTCGATTATTAAATTGAGACAGACGATTTAAGAAAAGAAGCCTACGCGTTTCATCTAGCCAAGTATACACAATCTTAGCCTATGATCGTTCCGCATTTGAACCGCCAATGTTATCATCAGTCTACAAAAGCGCACCAATTAGCACTGACGACATTTAATCAAATAATCCGCTAATTCTATCAATATCTAAAAGTGCGCCAAATTTAGCTGACTACATTCTACAATTAATTTAGTCACCTACACGCCATATAATACTCAATCGAAAAGTTGCACCGACTAATTAAATCGCACAATCATTCTACGTTTTTGATATTAAATCCTCGTGAATTTAAAGAGTCAGCCCATAATAAATAGGCTTATCACAATTGTCTCCAAAATTGTCTCATCCTCAACTCAATGTGGCCTACAAATTCGATCACAACAGCATCGTCATATCCGCGCAATTTTGCTCATAAAATACAATACAAGTTTTGGATAACATCTCATAAAATCGTCATTTCTCACTCATCAGTAGGCTTATCAGATATAATTAAATAATAAACCCGACACTAAAATGTCCACCGGCCTCAGCATGCCACCACAATATCATATATTTAGTTTTTTGGAAAACGCATCTACAAACATGATCATCACCAAAGGCCTACGTTTATATGCATCACTACATTATTTAATAATAAAAATACATAAGCCTAGGCTTATAATTCATAGGCACAGCTTTATCTATAGCTCTTTTGCACGAACACAACGAATTAAATTAAACCCGCCATGTGTTCAATTTTACCAGAGTATTTTATTAGAATAAAATAGAATCACAACGGTAATTTTGCAACGTCCAAATGTCTATCTAAATCACCAATCATCACATTAATTTAATCACACAGCTCAAGAGCACTGCACAGTTCTTAACATCAATAACATTTCCATAGGTTCGCCACAACAAGGGCAATTTGGTTTCCAAAATGTGAAACAGAATTTGTGAAACCGTCACATGCCGCATCATAATTTTAGAAAGGCGTTTTCAATTTTTGGCATACATGGAATTTAACTCGCAAGTTTAAATAATATTCTATCCAGGCTGTAGTTTTAAAAATACTGACACAGTCAGGCCTACATTTACCCACAACAACACGCTAGTCTAGCGTCAACTGGTTTTAACAACGTTGTAATCGTCAGGTCTCGTCAATTAATCTGAACACTCATAAATGTACATTATTTTTAGATACGGATAATAAAAACAATTATTCTAAAAACTGTCATAAAAATCTCTTGCAATTATAATCCGCCAGATCAATCGAAAATACACAAATCAATAGGCTCTTTCAAAGCCTACAATACTAAATGTGGATGTTTTGAATTTATCAACCATCGAATAAATCAAGAAACTATTGATTCAAAACATGCCTACGATATCTAAAGTGCTCAAAAAACCACCGTGTCCCTCGCCATCGCATACACACTACAAGTTTATAATTTTAATAAAAATAGAAGCCCAATTAAAGAGGCCGTATTTTATCTTTTAATTATAAAAATACACCCACAAATATCTCTGACGGAAGTACGAAACCCACCAATCTATTTAACATGATTATAAATGTGATGCATTCATATTTGCGGAATATGTTATTGATTGGATGCTAAAAGGATTAACTCACCACTTTAAAATCCTCGGATATTTCTCACAATGTATCGTCACACAAAGACTCGTTTCCAACTGTCCGCTTCAAAAACCCAAATCGCAATGAGGTACCTTTCTGCCATGCGTGCGTGCCCGGACGGAAGCCAACGCGCGCGCGTCGATTGGCTAAATCGCTAATTGATTGAAATAAAAGTCGCTGGTATATCCCGGCATGCTCTAATTAATGCAGTAATGTAATATGAACAAGAAGTGTCCTTAAAAACAAGTAGCTCGCACAGTATGGGTAATAAATTGAATTATAATTTTTGCAATTTTTCCGAGTGCCACGTCATGCAATGTTTTCGATCATTTTCTGGATTAGGTGGTAATCGGAAGGCCTATTATACTACGTTTGTATGTAGGGGAGATGCGGGAGAGTTGAGCCATTTTTTATATTTTGTGTCACCATATGCGGAAGAAAAGTACAAACCTGTAAAAAATTAGTGTAAGATAAACTTTAGAGTGTTGTTTTCGTTGTGAAACAATAACAGTTGGGATAGCAGTTAAGGCTTATTTATACAAAAGGTTTGAAAAAAATTGGTAAAGTGGCTCAACTCTCCCTACAGTATGGGAGAGTTGAGCCACCATACAGGAGAGTTGAGCCAGCATGATAAGTCAATGGCTGGTGAAAAAACCAAAATCATATTTTTTCAACTTTTGATTTATTAATCCTTAAAGTAAATATGGTGCTCATTTGTTATTATCATGGCACAAAATAAAATTTTCTCTAATTTATTATACATTTTTCACCTTTAGTCCAAAAATCAAAATGTTACTACATGTTTTCCCTATGCTCAACTCTCCCCATGACTAATGGCTCAACTCTCCTCATGGTGACCATTTTGTAAATAACCCAATCCTGTCTGGTGTAGAACTTTTGGTAGTTTACAATAGTTCTCTAAAATAATGGTCATATATACCCCCTTCAATAAACAAATTACCGCTATTATATTCTAAGTCTTGCTATGGGAAAAAAGACAAAACATTTATTTGTCTATTTTTCACTCAAAAGTGAAAAAAATGATTTTGTTTAGTTATCTTTAATACTGAGCACACATGACAGTAGAGTTTAACACTAAGAATGTCGTATTGATGCTATATAACAATATATGCCAATATAAATTTTAGTAAGTTAATACTTTTCGAGTTATAGGGGGTGGTTCAACTCTCCCGGTGGCTCAACTCTCCCGCATCTCCCCTACCCTAGGCTATAGTCTTTCATAAAAGTGATTGTCTGGAACAGTGCATCCACTTTTGCATGCAATTGTAATATAGAATAATTAATTCAACGTTATATATTGCAAATCTCTCTAGAAGAACAACCTCTCAGCCCTCACGCAAACATCAAAACAGATACTTCCATACAAACACCTCGGATCACAAATTGATGTCCTCGCCCAATAACCTCATATCATAGGTCCCTATTGATGACTGACCTATCAGAGTTTCCCCCAACCTCAGATCAGATGTTCCTTCATATACTAAGTTCAAATCAATACGTGCATTTAAAAAGCCTCCAGGCTTCGCACACATGTACCCCCCCCCCCCCCCCCGCCCCCACACCCAAAAATATCCGGGAGGGGAATACAACATTTCGTCCAATAGTTCAGAATAATTGTAATCGCGTTTTGTTCAAATTTATTTTGCCCAATTAGATTTTCGTCCAAACGTTACTTTGTCCAATAAATTATCGGTCAAACAATGATTAATCAATCCAATTGATTTTTGCCCGATTTGTTTAAAGGTGTATGTTTCGATAACAAAAATTGGGCTATGATTTTATTTTCACATCAAGATATTTTGATATCAGAAGAATCCCCATATGCATATTGTTCTCATTATGTCTGTAAAATCTAAGGGATCAGAAATGTTCCATTTAGAAATTATACGCTAACATGTGGTGAATTACTGCCAAAGGTGGTTAATCACCAGCCAGTTTGTGTACGTACTACTCAATGGGAAAATATGTTGTGACCTTGTGCTTCTAAAATAAGAACCATTGGAGTTATGTAACTTAAAATTTGGAATGTGACAATTTTAAGGATTACCTTCCATGTAAATAGAAAACATCAAGTTGAAAATCGGGCCAGCAATCAGAACATCTACCTTTAAAGCAAAATCAGTTTCGTCAAACAAAATCCGTCCAAAGGATTTTCGTCCAAAGCAATATAATAATAATAAACGTAGGCCTATAACAAAATATACACAATAGAATTGTGATAGTAAATTCCGTTGGAAAAAATGGCCCCAAATTGTTGGCCAAAAAGCGTTGGATAAAAGAAAATTGCCATGAGCAATATATATAATAATAAACGTAGGCCTATAACAAAATATACACACTAGAATTGTGATAGTAAATTCCGTTGGAAAATACATGTATGTCCCAAATTGTTGGCCAAAATAACGTTTGAGAAAAAAATTGATCTCAATTAAGTTGGACCAAAATATTTTCGGACCAACACAAATGGATGAAAACTTCTTTGGACCAAAATATTTTAAACAACGCACGTATTTAGTCAAAGTTGTATTTGGAAAAACAAACATTGAACGAAATGTACTATACACACGCCGGTAGGGATGTGTTCATATGGACACCATGCTACTCTAGAGGGCGTCATCATCTTTTTTCAAAACATGAATCATGTGAAATCGGATTTAGAGTAATTTAATTTTCATCCAAATATAAAATTGTTCATATCTGACAAAAAAAATTGGGCGACACATGATTTCAAATTTCCGTTAAATACCGTATGTTTTGTATAGCATCATTTACAGAACATGAAAAATGTGGTTTCTTAAAAAGAAATTAAATGGGTTCCCAAACAGAAAATATCGTCACCAAGATCGGATCTGGAGTCATTTGAAAACTACCTATTATATATCTATACTAAATTTGTCTCTTTTTATTTCTTCCAGAAATTACCAGAGATTGACGTCTCACTGATTCTCTATCTAATCTGCGCCATACCTTTTGTTGTGCTCGATGTAAGTATTAATTTATTGTCATAAACTTTCGCTAATATGTTCGATAATCTAAAAATATGTGTGAGACATGGTCTCAGTAACTCAGCGTGATGGGGTAGTTCACAATACATAATGTACAGACAGTATAGATAGGCATATAGGATCAGTCTCAGAACCAGGGGTCGCATTCTGACGCGTCTGCGCGTCCTAGACCTCTCACTTTCTAATAGTGACGCGTCAGGTTTCAAATTGGAAAGACTTGCGGGTCCCGATCAAAATTGAAGGGACCCTTAAATTGGACGATGTATGGAAATGGAAACCTTAATAAATTCTGTAAATTACATATCCATCCTTTGCTCACAATATAAATTCATTAAAACTGCCCGTAAAAAAGTTAAAAAAATTAAATACCCAAACTTCAGGACCCCTCAATTTCTTAGGGGACCCCTTAAATTTGTTTTTTTAAGTCCTACGGGGTCCGGAAAAATGCCATGGGACCTCTCACATTTTTGATCCAGTGCTATCCCTGCTCAGAACTCACTACTTCGAGACACCGGCAAGCTTCCCTGAACCAAAGAGGCCTTCCTGACGAAGTCAGACGAGCATAACGCCACTTACAAATTCGTTTCTCGTAGCCCCCCCCCCCCCCCCCCCCCCTCCTCTCCTCACTTTCTGGAATAAGATCAACTTTTTATTATTCAATTTTCAAAAATTTCTAATACTAAAATGTTAATGATGTTGATAGGCTAATTGTGTATTGATCTTGACAAACTACATTCACTTTCAAGTGTTTTTATAGAATTCTTAGGGGTGTAACCCTCATGAAACCCAAAACTACTAGAAAAGACTCACCGTAGTTTCCTGATGCAGTTGAATGATGCTGGCAAATATATTTGGCATAAAAATAGCCATATCTAAATGTCATATTTAGTACAAAATTAGAATTAAAACCGCTCTCTCTCACTAATAATTATTTTAAAGTGGCCTAATAATCGCTTTTGTTCCCTATTATATAGGCGTTCATCTTACCGATATAACTGCAAGCTGCATCTGAGAGCCAGCACTCAGTTTCTCCCTTTATTTCGTGCTTTGCTTTCGTTCCGATGGAAAGAAATTCATTAAAATCTATATCGAGTGCAATTAATTATTATTTACCTATTGTTTTGCGATTCGTGCACATTAACTTAAAAGACAAGAACAAAGATTCGGTTATGATTTAAATACTTTTATTCATGACCATAAAAAATATGATATACCATAATGACGAGTTATGACCAATAATTTGTCCAAATATCTCACCTGAATTGCCTGAATCAAGTCAGTACTTTTATTCTCAATTTACAGGTTCTTTGTTTGATCTGCGTAGTCTCTCTTTACCAGTCGTACGTGGAAGGCGTCAACTTCGACTAAAGGGGTCAAACAGCGTTAAGACGACTAAAATAGTAGCCTACCTCTTTACATCGTCCCCCGAAGTCGGATTCCATGGATAGCGGCCAATAGTTCTCAGCATGCAGTTGCTCATGTCTTGAATATCCGATCTGTATAATAATACGGTATTTAAATAAAGTGCCTTTCCCGAGAAGTTTCAAACTTCAAAGAATCACTCACTTCAGTATTCGTATGTATACACTCACAAGAAGCTTTCCCTGCGAGTTCTGAAGTCGAGGTTGATGTGCGACTTGCGAGACCGATGGCGATATCATTGTCAAGATTGTGACTTTGTGAGCAATTTTATTAAATGAAATTGTTAATAACTTCTCATCACGTGGTTAAATATAATACCTACCCAGCGCTCATCTTATCTAGCTGGATCAAGAGGTATAATAATAGGTATCATCACCTTAACCTCATGAGAACTAATAAGCCGATTGGCTGTTTAAAAAAGGATATCTCATATCATTAATTGAGCCAATCAGAGATGTCGTTAGAATTGATGGCAATCTAAAGAGCAGTCATTATTGGTCTCCTTTTTAAACATGTTCAAAAGTTCTATGCTAAATGGTTAATACTCAATGCATTTGTCATTTGACAAACAAACCAGGCACATTGTAACAAATATATACATTTGGATTGTAATGTATTCGGTTTGCCGTCATAAGTGTCTTACTGGTTTCGTGACTATTTAACACTATATCAATCATGCATATATAGCGGCAGAAGCACTTTATCAGTGAACCCCGAGAGTTAGCCGTGGAATCGAATCGTCGTAGTCACTGCACTGCTCTGCATGTTTATTGCTCCATGCTAAATGTTGATCGACGTTTCATGTTAGATACAAAATTTAGTAATGATCATAGAATTGTGATTTTGTTCTTATTTTTATAGCGTACCGGTTTTAATGGAGAAGATCTTTGAGATATTTCCAGATATTTATATACAAAAAACACGCACTCTAAGAAAAAAGAGGTTCTTGGTGTTCCTGAAAGCAGAACACTCAGTTAAAGGTTCTAACACTTTTCAGACTAACCAATTTATAGTTTGATCAGTTTCAAATTAGCAAAGCCTCCTTACAGAGCAGCGAATGAATGCAAAAGGACAAGGGCGTGCTGAAGGCAACGTAGACTACTCCATAGTCCACTTAAACGAAACTTGTATCCGTTTCAACATCTACAACAACCTCAAGTGGATCCAAATTAATATCTGGTTAGTCAGGTCTTTTATCCCCCAGAATATACCAAACCTTGACACATGGATTGTTTTGTCTGCTGTTATCAGTTACAGAATATAAACATTAATTTACTTGTGGTTTGTGGTTTGGTGTCTTGAAATTGCCATGCCAAACCAGTTTTTAAATGTTTGTGTTTTAGTCTAAAATCTTTAATCTAGCTTTAATCTAGCTTTCCCCTATGTTACTGAACAATGCACAGAAACCAAACTATAAACTTTGCAGCTTGCGGGATTGAAGTTTACATGTTTATATAAATTATAGCATGAGAAAACACTAGCCCGATTTGGGATAGATTTGATTTTATACAAAATCAAATGTAAGTAACTAAAATGTCAAACATCAAGTTCAAGTAATTTTACCAGGCAAATGAAAAAAAAATATTAAAAAAATGAAATAATACAAAGGACTATGGCATAGTCTAAAGGCAACGCTGCGTACTGTGCATCATATGCGTGCGTGTGACAAAATTCTCGTACGTGTGGCCATGCGTGTGGCCATAATCTCGCGCGTACGTTTCGGGATTACTTTTGCGCGCGGAGATATCAAAAACTGATTTTTCTCGCCAATTTGGAACTGATTAAACTATAATAGGTTATCAACACCTTATTTTGGTTTATAGTGGCTCTTTCCAGGACTGTTTTGCCCGATTTGGCGTAAAGGAAAGCTCGGAAACGTTTGACCAGACTGCCAAATTGGGTGGGTTTTTTTAAACTGAAAAGAGTCCACATGTTTTAATACCTTGCCACTCTCCATTTTGAGAACGTATAGATCCCAGATATAGTATAGCAGAAAACGATCCCCAGATTTCAAAAGTGAAAGCAAAATACCTTAGTCCTAATAGTAATACACTAGGCATTTCCTAGGTTTTTATATCTTTTTTGCAGTGTACATTATTATTAATAGCCTGGCGAATAGATCAGTGATTGATTTTAATAAAATAAAATAATGTGAATTACATTGGACACAAACTGGGGACTCATTTTTCGTAAAAGCGACAGGATAGAGGGGAATATCTATAAGTCATTATTCTCTGAACAACATACCAAGTTATTTGTTTATACGATGGGGTATCAAAAAGTTCTTGACATCACCCAGAATTGAAGGAGTCAGAAACTTTTTTCGTTTGTTTGTTTGTTTGTTTACACGGTCGGTCCATACGGACACACACACTTGGGTCCACACTTGAGACCATGCTCAAGCAAAATGCTCGGGCCAGGCTTGAAAAGCCTATATAAGCATGCTGGCTGACAGAAATAGGCTATATCTTGCCTCACGTCCCGTACGGAATAAACCGTATAGCTACAACGTATCATTAATTGGTTTGAGCATGCGCACT
Source organism: Ophiura sarsii (assembly GCA_035610835.1). Classification (NCBI taxonomy): domain Eukaryota; kingdom Metazoa; phylum Echinodermata; class Ophiuroidea; order Amphilepidida; family Ophiuridae; genus Ophiura; species Ophiura sarsii. The sequence goes on from CM069451.1 coordinate 51,794,931, forward strand.
TGAGTTACGGGACGTCTATACTCTGTTTGGCCATCTCGAGACAGTGACGTAACTGAACAGGCGCAGCTTTTACGCACGCGTGTGTATCCTCCGCCTTTCAACGCTCGTGTTTGTACGCCAGCGCCGCGAGTATACGCGCGCGTTATGTGATGCAATTAGTAGAATACGCGGTTACGTCACTGTCTCGAGATGGCCAAATAGAGTATAGCCAGACATTGCCCAGAAATATAAGTTAGAAAAGATGGAAGAAAAGAATGAAGTAAAAAGAGCTACTTCCAACAAATAAAGTTAACAATTTTGCTGTCAGCCTTCGGACATGAGAAAAGAATAGTTTTTTTTTTTTTTTTTTTTTTTTTTTCCAATTTGTTCTGTTTACTTAACCATGAAATAGATTGCAGTATTGATTTATGCCTCCCATCTGACCCTTTTATTTTGTTATTGACAATTTATTTTTTTATTTTTTTATTTTTTATTTTTTTATTTTTTTTAAAAATTCCTTCTTGACAGCTGACATAAACATAGTACTGTCACTTACTCAGTGACCTTAAGCTACATACACCTTTTTACATGGGTAACGTATTGACAAATATATTTAAATGAAACTTATCCGTTAATCAGTGCAGAGACTTTTCCATTTATGCCATTTTTCCAGAAAAGTATTCAAGTCTGAATTACATGTGGCTTGGTATTTTAGAATATTGTAATAATACTTAATTTCGTGTTTGAAAGTGTCTAAATCTGGCTGTTTTTCTGTCATCTTTGCTCTATAAATATGGAATTTCGCCATTGTCATTATCAATGTTAGGGTGAAATCCAAATTTGATCCAAAAAGTATTGTTACTGGATTCATATTCAAGTCCACATTTGTTTGACCTTTAACCCACCTTTTAAAGATATTCCAGAATGATTTTGAGATTTGACAAGTTATGAAAAGATGCGTAATTGTTTCAGAGGTTTTTTTTACAAAAAGTGCATAAGTCATCTCCTCTAATATTACATTTTAGCAAAAGACTATTCGTTCCTAAAATACTTTGATTGATTCTATATTGGAACCATCTATACTTTGTGTCATCGGAAAACTTAAAATTTAAAAGACATATTTTTTTCCACTCCCTATTTTCTATACCAAAGTCTAAATTTGCCACTTATTAATGGATTGTTTCATTTTCTTTGATTTTATAAAGACTTTGTAGAAAAAAGTACAACCTTTTCGCTGTTTGAACAGTAGTTCCACGTTACTAGGTCTAAAAGGTGATACTAGTTTCGACCCATTTAATTGACTGATATTGAAGTTTGACTTAATTGCTCTTATAATACCATTATACTCTAGGAAATTGGTTTTCACTTGATAAATTTCTTCGAACTCGTCTTTTGACATAAAAGTCCCATTATCTTTCAGTAAATCATTGATAAAAATGACACCATTTTCCTTCCAATGAGCATAGTTTATCGATTTACCTCCAATTTTTATTTTATCATTCCACCACAAATATTGTTTTGCAATGCGATTGAAGTCTAAAACACCGTTGTTAACAATGCATATCAAAGATGACCAAGAGAATAGAGTATCATACCAGAACTTGTTGTCTATCTTATTTTTTGTTGCATTAAAATGGAAAAAACCTGTACAACAAATATCGTCTTTTTTGGCATTTAAACATAATCTATACAATTTTATCCAACTTTTTTCACCTTGCAAAACCCTTCGAATCCAATTTATTTTCAATGCATTTATATGAGATTCCACATCTGGCATTTTTACACCTCCGTTCTCATAATTTTGCACAAACTGAGATCTTTTTATTCTGTCTGGCTTGCCATCCCATACATATTTAAAAATCATATCATTAACCGTTTTTATGAAATCTTTGTTCGGGTTTGGAAGCATTTGAGCAATATAACTTAACTTAGGTAGGACCAAAGATTTTACCACTACAACTCGACCCAAAACAGTTAGATTCCTTTTTTTCCAACTTAAAATCATTTTTTTCATCAATTTAAGTGACTTATCATAGTTCTGTTCAACCATTTGTGTCAAATCAGTATTAAAATAAATTCCTAAAAAATCAAAATGTCCATCAAAATTCCAGGATATCTTGACATTTTCACACATTTTCACAATTCTGTTTTTATATGACCCAATCCATGATACTGCTACTGTTTTATCTATATTGATTTTTAAACCCGACATCTCACGGAAAATTTTCAAAGTATCAAACTCATTGAGGCCAGAATTTCCGCACATAAAACAAAGACATAAGGCGAAAGAGGGTCGCCCTGCCTACAACTACGTTGAATTTGAAACGGTTTTGAAATATTCCCATTTATTAACACTGACGAAAAAGCATTTTTATATAGAGTTTGAAACCATTTACATATATCCGTACCAAAATTGAAGGTTTTCAAAGTTTTATATATAAAATCATGTGATACGGTATCGAAAGCTTTTTCAAAGTCTATAAGTAATAGCATACCAGGTATTTTTTTGATTTCCGTATAATTTAACAAGTCATAAAGAAGGCGAATATTTTCTCCAATAAATCTGTTTGGAACAAAGCCAGTTTGGTCCTCTGAAATTAGATCTGGTAAAACTGATTTTATTCTGTTAGCAATACAAGCAGATGCTAATTTATATGAAACATTTAAAAGTGATATTGGTCTCCAATTCTTCAAAAAATGGCGAGGTTTGTCACCCTTTGGTAGCAGAGTAACATGGCCAGCTTTTTGTTCTTTTGTGAGAGAGCCTTTCCTGAACCCTTCATTTAATGAACGAAGAAGAAAAATGGAAATGTCGTCCCAAAACATTTTATAAAATTCTGCTGTAAAGCCATCCGGGCCTGGAGTCTTATTATTTTTCATGTTTTTCAAAGCAAAAGAATAGTCTTGATCCAATCTCATTTGCCACGCGTTATGTCACCCTTCAGACATCTTTTAAAAGTCACTGTGCAAAGTCACACATTTCTCCCCCTATTTATGACCTGTCCACAGACCGACATTGTAGAGCTCCTCAGACTGACCGCCATTGATTGATCCTCAGATTGCCTCAGATTGCGTTATTCCCAAAACAGCAATACATTGTTTAAAGTGTTGACAGAAAGGGGTCATTAGAGGTCAACCTGTGTACACCCCATGTTACCCACAAGATTATTGTCACCAAGCTTGTTTGTAATGGTAATTATTACCTGGTTTTTGGCATTTTTTGCTCTATAATTCAAAAAATATATAAGATAATAATAATTAAAAAAAATATGCCTCCTATAGGGAATTTTATTAGGATTATGATAAAACTAGTATGACAAAATTTGACAAAATATCTTTTGAGTTATCTTGCATAAACCTAAAATTGGTCAAAAAACATGTTTTTTATAATTTTTTCCAAAATGGTCAATTTCATGTTCATGGTTGGATTCATTGAACCGTTTCCTTCAAGAAAATGTATACTTTTATATAGATTAAATGAACAATAAAGAAGTTACGGCAGTTTTACGGAGGCTGTACCTGAGAGTCTCTCAAACATGCAATAAACACTAAAATTACCAAGAAAGATGTTTATGGTTAGCCACACAAATCTCTCAAGTCATTCGTTAACATGTTTGCTTAAGTGTAATTAATTTACGCGTGTAATCAATAAACTAATTAGGCGTTTAAATGGAATAATTTTGAACCACTTTTTGTATGCCTAATTAAGTTATGTAAGGTTTCAAATTAAACCTAAATTATGCATAATAAAATGGTTAACCCACATTTCTCCATTTCATTTTCTTTTTCTGTAATATTAATCAAAACTTTAGATACATTAATTTTGCAACATTTTCTTACAATAACAATGAATTCCATACAACTGTGCACAGACTTGGCAAAAGTCTATTTATAGTTGTTCAGCCATGCACGCAAACAATTGAAGGAATATTCAAGGATATGCCCACGCTAAGGGACCAACGTTGTTAAAATTCGCGCTACAAGAAACTTGAAATGCCATTCAATAGTGTGCAGTCAAGGGTTTTAAGCATAATGGTGTATGTTACTTTAGGTGACTTTGTGCTGACATGCAAGCCTGTACAAACAGGTACCATGATAAAGCTGTTTTGATTATTTTATATGATGCACATATTTAGGATTAAAATTTTCATGGTTGTACAACACTCAGGAGGCACTATATTTATAATTCAATTGTTTGGTAATTTGTGCTCTGTTGCGCTGTAGTATGTTTGATAATGGAACATAACTACCCCACCCAGTGTTTTTATAGAATTAAACTCAAAGACACGCGCACATGGATAATGTGTACATAATGTCCAAATCGATACTAATAGATGCAATCGTTCAGGTAACGAGAGTGAATAATTATATCTATTGATAATTTCACTAATTGACTCATGGGGATAATAGACTAACATGACGATTTTGAAAGAACGACCAATTCCGCATACGATATTTATTTGGTTTTTAATAATATAGTTTTATATCATTTAGAGTGATGGAAGAATAAGACGTTACAAAACACACGTTCATATAGGCGTTTATCATGTTTATGAACATACAATTTCAAATGTGCAATACATTGAAAGCGTTTACATACACAGTTACATTGAGGCCTCAAATGCCGTTTTTGACTAGATTCCTAGTAAAATAAGATCTCACTGGATTTTCTCAGTCAAAAAATACCTAAAATTAGCAATATTTTGAGGTAATTTTTGAGATCTTATTTTACTTGGTATCTAGTCAAAACGACTAGGCATTTAGTGTATATAATAATCACCCGAGACCGATGTCTATCTTATCAATTTCTAACTTATGGTATCAGAACGGAATATCAAAATGTAGCTAACAGAATTCCCAAACGGTATGGCCCTAAGTATATCATTATAGAACGATCATATTTTCAGTTTTGACTTTTAGTATTTTTTGTCCTAACATTTTCATATGAAGATATGGTTTTTTTTCACACGAAAATGTATACCAAATGTTACTGTTGCTACATGTGAATCATCAACATCATGTCGCTTCATCTACAGCATCAGCAATTCATTTGTAACATCCACCATAAACAATAGTATACAAATACTACATGGTTAGAGGGGAAATAGTGCTATCTATTTTCCCGAGGTACTGGCTACAGGCCTACCACCCCGAACCCGGAGGGTGAGGGGTGGTAGGCCTGTAGCCAGTACCGAGGGAAAATAGTGTGCCCTATTGCCCCGATCATACCATGTAGTATTTGCTTTATTACACCTCACTGTGACTCTGGGGATGAGGTTGTAGGGAAATAGTCAAAACTACCACACGGGAAATAGCTCAATTTCTTCAATAGCTCAATTTATTATCACTGTGGCCAGCTCAATTGACCAATGAAATGGCAGGATGTATGCCTATTATCTCATGAATATTTATGAGGTGTAATAATATACAAATACTACATGGTAGAGGGGAAATAGTGTGCCCTATTGACCCGATCATACCATGTAGTATTTGTTTTATTACACCTCACTGTGACTCTGGGGATGAGGTTGTAGGGAAATAGTCAAAACTATTTCCCTAGGGAAATAGTCAAAACTATTTAACTATTTCCCTAGGGAAATAGTATATAGGAATTGGCCAATGAATTGCCATGATTAGTTCATGAATATTTATGAGGTGTAATAAAATTGTTTATGCATCCACCTGTCAACAGCAACAGCCAGCTAAATATCCTGGGTTTGTGAGTGTTTCGATATCACTTTAAATATAAAATGAGATTTCGCTTTCAGCTAGAAAACCCATTCACACAATTGTAATATCTTAAATAAAATGTACAACATTTTCTAAATTTTAAAATTTAAGACATATTATTAAATCACCGCATACTTACTAAAAATACTAGTATTTACTGATCTCTTTGGTTGATATACAGTAAAGCTATCATGAAAACAAGGCTTATAGGGGGCTAAGATTTTCATTTATAAAAACAAATTCTCGTTTCATTAAAAAAAAAGACATATATAACATATTTCAGATAGTAAAACCAAACTTGCTTTTCCTACTTGTAGGGTACAGTACATAGGGAAAACATTCAAACCCGATGAATAAGATTTACACCGCTTTTCATCATGCTACAAACAATCTTAACTTATTCTTAGTCAAAGAGCTTGCATCATGACTATACGGTATACATGGTATAAGCTTTATAAGCTTTTGTCCGTCAACAGTAAAGTGTTATACCATTTTGTAAACAATACAATGAATTTAAGTCTATGCCTCCTATACTACGAAGAACGATACGAATTTCAAATTTCACTAAATACCGAATTGAAAGTAGGCCTATACATTTTTCGTAAAGGATAATATTTTAGTAAGATTTCTGTTGGACTTTTTTTTCCTCGGCACTTAATTAAAATAATGTGCGTACATTGTATTTGATTTGGATGCATTTTTAAAAGCTCAACCCATTTATACTTCAAAATTGATTGGAATTTAATATTTTACACGTTCAAATCTGGCATTCAAAAAGTTAATAAAAAGTTGATGTAATCCTTTCTAAATGTTCATTAGTTCAACTTAAATAATAAAAATTGAGATTTACAATGTATTTCACGATTGTAAATTGTATGTGTCTTCGTATTTTGGCTTTTAAAGCTGTTATCCTGGAATAAGGACGTGGCGAACATACATAACAATGAAAGACTATAAAGATATAATTATAAATAGTGATGCAATGATATGATTATAAAAAGAAGAATATATACTTACAGTTGCATTTAATCATAATTACAAGAAGAATGTAGAAGATAATAACGATATTTTAAGCACTCATTATAAAGACATTATAAATGGCAATTCGAGATTCGAGTTGGAAAAATTGTATAGGCTACAGGGTGTCCCAGAATGATCTATACCGAGGTAATACGACTTTTCACTGTATGAAAATTATTAAAATTATACAAAACTTTTTCATATATATCTTGCGCAAACGCCCAGCTTTCTTAGGAATTTTAGATTCTGAAAATCGGACATTTCTGATGGAAAATACAGACTTTTTTGTAACGATAGTAGATTTCAATTTTTTTGTCGAAATGATCCATTATGAAAATCGATAAAGTCACTATAACCTTGTAAACATTTCTGAAATGTTATTCGCATTATTATTGCATCCTCTTCTTATTTTAATTATATACCTTTTTGATAACAATCGATTGTTGTGTGCATATAGAAAACAAAGCTTTGATTGAATAGGGCAGGATTTGTTTAGCTTGAGTGGTTTTAACCTTCCTTTCTTTGGCGGAAGTTTTGAATACTAAGTATAACTTATGAGGTGTGGGGTTCATTGTTTGAAATGCTGGCAGTGCTAGAGAGAATAGCTGTAGTACAGATGAATTATGTGAGCCAAAATATGAAAATACGTTTTTCATCGATTCTTGCCACAGTGGAACAAAAAGAGGTATCTCACTGAAATTAAAGGAATATGAAACATTTCCACCATCATATCGCAAGTGTTTAAATTTGAAACACTATTTGTTTTATATTTTTGAAACCCGGTATAGATCATTCTGGGACACCCTGTATAAAAAGAACATACATTTTATGATAAATATACAGTTTAGTATTATACTCTTATGTACACACTTTAAACTTGCCATTTCAAAACCGTCAATAACCTATAAGTGATGCCACTATAATTTAGCCAGTCGGGCCGATTGGTCTTGAACCATTATAGTGGCGGCACCAGCATCAAAATGTTAGGGGGAAACGGGGGTGGGGCACATTTGGGGGAGGGCAAAATGCGCGAAAATGTTGGCTTTTATTGTAAAAATGGCCTGAAATTAGCGTAATTTTCTGAATTGGACATTTCAGACCACAATTTTGACACAAAATCACAACATTTAGGGCAGTTAAAAGGCGGAGATCATTTACTCCACACAAAAAAAGAGTTTTTTCTTAATGTTTTCCTTTATTTTGTGTTGGGTGGGGCAGATTTATTTTGTTTACTCTTCAGTGGGTCAATTTTTTTTTCTCGCCTGGATAGTGGGTCAAGGTTTTTTGTCTCCCAAAAACTTCCTTTTCATCCCCCCCCCCCCCCTGGATTTTAAATGGTGCGTCCCTTTTCGAGCCTCGATTTTTTGCGCAGTTCGGGGATCCCATGCAGGCCAAATACGATTTGAACCATTATTTTGACTAAGACTTACTGTATCATGTGTATAGACCCTAATCTGTCCCTTTGCCCATGTTGTCATATTTTCGGAGAGGGGGAGACCCTGACTCAACATATTTTACACCAGTTATCCCCGTCACCTACTCCAAGTCTATTATAGACCATTTCACTAATTGAGATCGGAAATCTTCGGAAAAACAGGTCACGTGGAGTAGGTGCGTTGCGCGTTATTCGCAACAGTTGATCGCATTCACAGCATTGTCCTAAGTTGGTTGTCCGCCTAGTGATTTACTATGTTAACATACACGCGTGCACACATGAGAAGTAAAACGTGGAACGAGACTATTTTGTGTTTTTATCAACAAAGGCGTTGACCGGCAAATTCCAAATGTATCGAGCAGACGATAAAAAGTGAAAATATTACCCCAAATCTCTTTCATCTCACCGTTTGTTGTTACTGAAATGCCGCAACTTCAACTTTGTGCGGGATACAATCTATCACCAACACCAGCGCAATCTACCACTCGGGAAGACGGGTGAAAAACACGTTTGTTTTTCTCCGGCACATGGCCATGACCTGTCAGGAGCTGACAGGTCATGTAACCGAGCGTCAAATCACTCGGCTAATCGGAAGGCATTCGGGTGGTCGTATATTTTCGGATTTGAAATGGTCTATTGACTTGACACATCCTTTAATTCATACACCGGACTCTGGTTCCGCCAAGACTGATGATGAAGATAACCATCATCTTATACTCATTTTCTTTGAGTTATTTGCTAAACTTTCATGAAAGGATTGAAAATAAGTGACGTTTCACTCTTTCTTGAGAGTATTCTCTAAAAAACGGCTCTCTATATAAATTATAATGACAGCCATATTCACGCCTTTGGAGTGATCCTCAATTCACTCTTACATTTAGAGAGATGTAGACTAGACAGAAATAATGAAAGTAATAAATTGATCCGAGAATTAAATTCTATTCTACGCGAGTGTGTTCAAAACATGTTTTTACCAAATGTACACTGAGAACTATCCCACAATGCTATGCATTTATGACCTATAACATCAGGTCAGTAAAATATTCCGTATCTTCTTTGCTCATGTATTGAGTTGCAATTGAGTTAAGTCTTACATACACAATATTAATCACACCGGAGTGGGTGAATCCTTCCCGTGATCCTCCTGGGTCGTCGGTGCTACACGTCGCGTTCGGATGCTTGCACTTGACGGGTCTTTAGCGGCTTCCAACTGGACTTGCTTCGACTTCGCTGATGTGTCTGAGTTTGATAATTTGACTTCATTTACACATGCTGATTCGTCGTTATGGCTGCAATGTTTCAACGAGAAAAAAACCCGAGTAGTTATGAGACCAAATTTAACACTCAAGTGCAATATCGTCAGCCTGCTTCGATAATTGCCGAACTCACTTTTCAGCAAAATTGAGTTTTTTGCATAAATCATGACTTCATTACATTATGCACATGCTGTTATAATACCTAAGTCATTGACCAATCAAAAGTGTTGATAAATGAAGAGCTTTGTTGCAAAAGGGCCACCAGACCACTCCAACATGTTACTCATTTTGCATTATTGAATTTGCATTGACAAATCCATGGAATTACTCAAATTATTGTATGGCTGTGTTCATCTGTTTCTATATGACTTGGATTAGTGCATCCATGCACGCTAATTGAGGCATCAACAATACCAGTCACATTCCACATAATGAATACATCCATCAATAATGCAAAATGAGTAACAGATACACAGGTAACAGGTTTCATACTTTTGTTGTTTTCTAAGAACTAGAAAAAATGAGTAGGCAATTATCGAAGCAGGCTGACGATATGTTGTGTTGTGTATGAAAGGGTATTTAAAGTCTTTGGGTTGATTCCCGGGGTTGATTGTGATAGGCTTTTAACGTTGTATAACGTCAAAAACGTCCTTTGGTAATACCAACGTCTTTGAGGTTATTAAAACGTCAAGACAACCGAAATCAAAACCAAGACGTTAATAAACATTCATTCCCACCACCAATGTACAATAAGCGATATTTTCAATTAACATATTTTTTCTATGACACCACAGACAATTATTGTCTGTGGTGTCATAGAAAATACGTTATAGGCTCTGTGATGACATGGCCGACGGGAATTTACTCATCATAATCTGTCTGTATTATACAAAGAAGGTTCACTTTGTTAACACTGAACATTCAAAAATGTGAACGTTTAGGCCTATACCATACCATCGTTAAATCCAACTGAGAATCTACGTCACACAACATAATAAAGGTTTGGCCCAGTTAAGTCTTCACAACATTGAAAAAAATCCCGATAAGCATTTGCTTCCTAAAAATGTGTACACGCAAGTATAGGAAATTCTATAAAAAACCGCCACAAAAGGAAGCAATGACCAAATTAGCAATCAATACGCGGATTTAGGGTTTCCCTAGTGTTGGGCGGTATCGCGCTGATGTTGGTACGCCCTACTTCTGGTTTTACGCTAACGTGTGGGATTGCATTGAAATACGCTGATAACCAGCTAATAACGCTGATGAAAACAAACAACACTACGCCGTATTCGATAGTTTTAACGAAAAAGAATAATTGTTTTACATTAGTTAACAGTTTCCCTCTAAATTTTAGGACTTCAAACTCTCCAATAGGCTTGCACCTTGCCAGAAAAAGACCGACATTTTGCCGTGCCCAATAGACCATTTCAAATTGAGATCGGAAATCTTCGGAAAAACACTCACATGGAGTAGGTGCGTTGCGCGTTCTTCGCAACAGTTGATCGCATTCACAGCATTGCCCTAGTTGATTGTCCGCCTATGTTTACATACACGCGTGCACACATGAGAAGTAAAACGTGGAACGAGACAGTTGTCTTTATTTAGCCGATTGCTGCATACATTAATTTTGTCGACTACATGTACAGATTTGCCGACTATTTGACTATTTGGGTCACACCACCCCCCACACACACCCCGGCGCGGATCCAGAAAAGTTTAAGGGGCCGGGGGGGGGGGGGGTAATAAATGAAATTGATAATGTACCAGGTCACAGGTCACTAATAGGTATATCAAATAATGTGGGATCGTTTCAAAAAATCCTTAAAATCGTGATACGTGTCTCTATTTTAAATAGAAGTTGTCAAAAAAACATAACATTTTTGGTATCATATTAAAGACAATTTATCCAGCTACCGAATAAAAAAAGAATTAAAGCCACATGTTTAGCAACAGTAAAGTTATCAATCTAAACGTCGAGTGAGTCAAGGGTGGGAGCGGTGGACGAGGAGCCGGTGGACGAGGAGCCCATAGGTTTGTACACAAAATAGCGGAAAACTAGAACTTTTGAAATTGATGCCATTTTAAAAGTATACATAGGAAAGTTTTCAAACTTCTCATATGTGTTAATAACATGTGCCTGCTACTATGAATACTAATATTGAATTGTTATCTAGACATTCTCTACTAGAATATGATGTTCAATTCAGGGAGTGTTTTAATGTAAAAAATACACAGTTTTATTCATTTTATTGATTAAACAATGGCCAAATCGCAGTCTCTCTATTTCATTTGTGTGAATCTTCAGTCCTTTTCTACCCTGGGTAGTAAAACATTTAACTAAAAAAGCCAGAAGTGTTTCTTCACAGAATTGTTCATAGATTTATGAAAAATTTGCTATTTAGACCTATTTTGGACCACCCTGTATTCAAAATAAAAGGAACTTTAACGATATTCATGTAGTTCATTTTGATAATCATTTTCTTTTAAATTAAATGGTCCATGCTAACTAAATTTCATAGAATATTATATACAAACATTAATTTTATGCATTATTTCATTATAATTTTAGACACCCTGTACTTTTCCTGTGTACATTTTGGGCAAATGATTCTTAGCAAATTTGGTAGCACCTTCTGCGGTTGTTCTGATTTTGGTGACTATTTTCAGCTAAACCCTAATTGTACAAACTACCAAACTATTTTGTGAGGAGCAAAAACGATCAAATTTGTTATGTTCCACCCTGTAAAAATTGTACACACCCTGTATAATTTGATTCTTTTTTGCAAAAATAAAAAACCTTGAATCTTAAGCTTTCCAACAATATATAGTTTGTGGGTCATTAAGTATGTAAAACTTAAGTTTTGGTCCCGTTTAATCAGAATTGGTGCATTTCTCAACATTATTAGAAGTGAAACTTTTTTTTGGACCAGTTTGTGACTTCTGACCACCATCCAAGCGGTGCTGCCTCCGAGCCATACTTGGACAGGGGGTGTCTTAGGGGGATGTGCCCCCTCACCCCTCAGAAGTAGAAGAAAGAAAAAAAATCAATTTTGGAACTCATTTGGTGCGATCTGGTGTATACTTTTGACCAATATTTTATCGAAAAGTCGAGCCCCCCCCCCCCCTGTATCCGCGCCTGGCCTGCACACACCCTCTAGCGACGGCCCTGCCACCCGACTGGCAGTAGTTTCCCCCGACTGGCAAAGAAATTTCCCCCGAATCCCCCCCCCCCCCCCCCCCCCCCCCCCCCCCCCCCACTAAAGAGATAAAGAAATAAAGAAATAATAAGCCCCCGATATTTCACACAAAATTATTTATGTTTCAGTCCCCTTAAATAATAATTAGACACAAAAAACAACGTAAATAAACCTAAAATACGTCATTTTAGGACTTTGATGAGCTTTTACATTGCCTCTAGATTTAGTCCTGTTATATCCAGTCCCCACTGGCATGACTGGCTCGGTAAATTACATGACGCCTAGACTGCCGAATTTTGCAACTTTTTGGCATTTTACGCGGAACTTTCAATGGATATTTCAACTTAATGTTGCACTTTTTAATTCTGGCCGAACCCCAAGGATAGTTTAGGTATACTATCTTTATTTTTAATTGTGAAAGACTTCTGTACTTCAGGGGTGCGTCGACCATGAAATCTTCCGAGTTTATTTTGGCCGATCGTCCCATTTCAATGCATTTTCCTAAGTAGCGTAAAACCAGAAGTCTGGCGTACCAACATCAGCGCGATACCGCCCAACACTAGGGAAACCCTAAATCCGCGTATTATATTGATTTCTTCACATTCTATTGTTTGCAAACTCAACACATTTACATGTTTTGATAAAGTATGTGTTATTCATTTATCAAAACACATATTTAATCCAAATAATTAAAAGTTTCACAGATAAATCAAGGATAATTCTGTTTTTGCCTTATATCTCAAAAGCATCAAAATGGAGTTACTTCCTTTTGTCGCGGTGGGGCAGACGCACTGTGGAAGCCACGGAAGGGAAACTCTCACATTGTGATAGCTGAGTGACAACCTTGACTCTCACATGGTGATAGTTGCGTGACAACCTTGACTATCACATGGTGATAGCTGCGTGACGACCTTGACTATCACATGGTGATATTTGCGTGACAACCTTGACTATCACATGGTGATATTTGCGTGACAACCTTGACTATCACATGGTGATATTTGCGTGACAACTGAAAACAAAATGAAAGTAAAGTGACAATAATTCTAATCTACGCAACGCCATAAGAAAAGGTACGTGACACTCAGATACAAATTGAAACTAAAGTGACAGCCGGGTGACATCATGGTGATTGCTGCGTGACACCAAAAAGCGAAAACAAAGGAATTAAGCTATATAACATCGACGTGAAAGCGATAGTAAACGTTAGATGATACCTATACCTGTGCCGGGCGCGCGGCATCAAACATTAATTTAAGTGATAATAATAAGGTAAACGCTAGGCCTACGTGACATCGAAGTGACAGCCGTGTAGCAACAAACGCAACCGTAAGAGCACATTAAAATCACAGTAAAAGCAACCGTAAGCTGATCAAAATATTCGTTTACACGGTGAAAGTCTAATAGTCTATTATTACGGGCACTTGACAATACTGGAATGCTGTGACAGTACCACAAAATGACAGCTGCGTTACAACACATGGAAAGTCAAGTACTGGTAACAATAGCGAAGAGCAGAGCAATCGTGAAAATAGAGTGAAAGCCACGTGACATTACTGTAAGTGAGGCTGCGTGACAACATACAACATCGTAAAAGTCAAGAGTGACAACATACAACATCGTAAAAGTCAAGAATAGAGCAGTCGTGAGAATACAGTGAAAGCAAGTGAGGCTGCGTGACAAAATACAACCCTGTGAAAGTCAAGAGCAGAGCAGTCGTGAGAATAGAGTGAAAGCCACGTGACATTACTGTAAGTGAGGCTGCGTGACAAATAACAACACTGTAAAAGTCAAGAGCAGAGTATTAGTGAGAATACAGTGAAAGCCACGTGACATTACTGTAAATGAGGCTGCGTGACAAAATACAACACTGAAAGCCAAGAGCAGAGCAGTCGTCGTGAGAATACAATGAAAGCCACGTGACATTGCTGTGAGGCTGCGTGACAGAATACAACACTGTGAAAGTCAAGAGCAGAGCAGTCGTGAGAATACAGTGAAAGCCACGTGACATTACTGTAAGTAATATGGTGCATTACTGTAAGTAATATGGTGCATTACTGTAAGTAATATGGTGTAAGTCATATGGTGCAATTTTCCATTGCTCGGTGTGTGTCTATGAGTTCAAAGAGGGTGTAAGTGTACTCAACAGAGTGGAGACTTCAGTGGGCAGAGTTGGGCTCAAAATGAACGCTGCAAAGACGAAGTACATGTCCTTCAACCAGACGCAAGTACCTGTGATCACCACAAGTGAAGGCATGCGCCTTGATAAAGTGGACTTCAAATACCTTGGAGCCTGGATGAACAGCACTGAAAAGGACATCAAAACACGCAAAGCAGCAGCATGGAGAGCTTGTGGTAAACTTAGTCAGTTTTGGAAGGCTAAATCAATATCCAGAAAGCTCAAAGAAAGACTGTTCATAGCTACAGTAGAATCCAGTGGCGTAACAGCCGGGGGGGGGGGGGGGGGCAGGGGGGCACAGTGCCCCCCCCCCCCCCCCCTGAAGGTGCTCAGCAGGAAATTCAAACCTACCCACCAGGAAAAATGGGGGGAAAGGAAAAGAGGAAAAGAAGGGGGAAAGGGAAAGAAAAGAGAGAGAGAAAGGAAAAAGGGAGGAAAAAGAAAAAGGAAAAGGAGAAAAAAAGGGGAAAGAAAGAAAAGAAGAAAGGGAAAGAAAGAAATAAAGAAAATTTCGCCAATTTCACTGTTGTGTTTTTTGTACTGCGAAATGTTGTGGCCGCGCGAAATTTTGTGACCGTGCGAAATTTGTGACCTTGCGTAATTTTGTGACCGTGCGAAATGTTGTGACCGTGCGATTTTTGTTGACCCTACCCCCTCCGCCATAAGTCAAGTAAGTAAGTCAAGTAAGTGTACTGGTTTTTGTGAGAGTTGTGTTTCGTTAAGTGAGTATTAAAGTTTAAGTGGAGTATGCGTGACTGTTTGATGTGTGCGGGCTCGGGATTTTCAAGTTTTGTCAAAAGCACAGCAGTCGTGAGAATTAGAGTAAAAACCACGTGACATTACAGTAAGTGAGGCTGCGTGACAAAATACAACACTGTGAAAGTCAAGAGCAGATGGCAGTCGTGTGAATACAGTAAAAGCCACGTGACATTACTGTAAGTGAGGCCTGCGTGACAAATTACAACACTGTAAAAGTCAAGAGCAGAGCATTCGTGAAAATACAGTGAAAGCCACGTGACATTACTGTAAGTGAGGCCTGCGTGACAAATGACGACACTATGAAAGTGAAAGCCAAGAGCAGAGCAGTCGTGAGAATACAGTGAAACCCACGTGACATTACTGTAAGTGAGGCTGCGTGACAAATTACAACACTGTAAAAGTCAAGAGTAGAGCAGTCGTGAGAATACAGTGAAACCCACGTGACATTACTGTAAGTGAGGCTGCGTGACAAAATACAAGCCTGTGAGAGCCAAGTGTAGAGCAGTCGTGAGAATACAGTGTAACCCACGTGACATTACTGTAAGTGAGGTTGCGTGACAAAATACAACACTGTGAAAGCTGAGAGCAGAGCAGTCGTGAGAATACAGTGAAAGCCACGTGACATTACTGTAAGTTAGGCTGCGTGACAAAATACAACACGTAAAAGTCAATAGCAGAGCATTTGTGAGAATACAGTGAAAGCCACGTGACATTACTGTAAGTGAGGCTGCGTGACAAAATACAAGCCTGTGAAAGCTGAGAGCAGAGCAGTCGTGAGAATACAGTGAAAGCCACGTGACATTACTGTAAGTTAGGCTGCGTGACAAAATACAACACTGTAAAAGTCAATAGCAGAGCATTTGTGAGAATACAGTGAAAGCCACGTGACATTACTGTAAGTGAGGCTGCGTGACAAAATACAAGCCTGTGAGAGCCAAGAGTAGAGCAGTCGTGAGAATACAGTGAAACCCACGTGACATTACTGTAAGTGAGGCTGCGTGACAAAATACAACACTGTGAAAGCTGAGAGCAGAGCAGTCGTGAGAATACAGTGAAAGCCACGTGACATTACTGTAAGTGAGGTTGCGTGACAAAATACAACACTGTGAAAGCTGAGAGCAGAGCAGTCGTGAGAATACAGTGAAAGCCACGTGACATTACTGTAAGTTAGGCTGCGTGACAAAATACAACACTGTAAAAGTCAATAGCAGAGCATTTGTGAGAATACAGTGAAAGCCACGTGACATTACTGTAAGTGAGGCTGCGTGACAAAATACAAGCCTGTGAGAGCCAAGAGTAGAGCAGTCGTGAAAATACAGTGAAAGCCACGTGACATTACTGTAAGCGAAAGGCTGCGTGACATGCATGCATGACTGTCGAGTTATTATCGGTATATGATGTCTGGATTTCTGTGGAAAATAAATTAGATAATCCGATGAATTTCTAGAAAGTCTTTGGATTATCACAGACAGTGGTTTTCATTTGTTCAGAATCTCAAAGTTCGTTGATTACAGCGTTCGAAGCACATGAACATGAAGTGGTTCAATTAATAAAATCATAACATGCTATAATTTCTGCTTCATACAAATAAACGAAATGAAAAACCCCACAAACATATAAACACCCCTATACACCAAGCAGACCAACAAAAACACATGCGTAATATATTGTACAAAGTTGCATTAATACAGTTTCAATGAAAATTATGAACCGAGCTTTTTATAACAACAAAACGGGAGCAAGAAATACTATATAAGACAAGCTAACCATAAATGGAAAATAGAGATGCATATATAATTGGTCCATTACATATAAATTAATGTCGAGAAAGATTGATTTCGTGCAAGGATATTTGAGCAAGGCCAGACTTAGAAGTAGCATGTAGAATATAAAAGCGCGCCACACAGACCAAACCAGACAATATTATAATTGATACACCTAGTATTAAACTGCATGGGCATTTAAATATTATCAGTATGTTGCAATTATCTCAAAGATGCCATTATGAAATACATTACAGCCGTGCATTACTAAAATGGTAGATGATTCGAGCTTCGTTGTATTATTCCTTTTCCACCCTGCCCTACCATTGCATGTTTTCAATGGAGACTTTTTTAAAAACGCAACAAAAAAACCAAGACAAAAATGGTGGAGAGATAATAAAAAAATACCCGTATTTTCTTAATGACGATAAGCTTAAGAGCTTTGAAACGCGCATTCTATATACTCCATTTTAAGAAATTGAAGCATATTTCCCCAAAAGAGGCCATTTTTGGCAATACATTGCAAGCCCACGCATTTCATTTAGTCTTCTTTTCCGATTATATGTGAGGCTCCTACTCTTCGTGCACAAACAGACATGACTTAGCATACATAAAGTATTAGTAGCATATATGCAATTAAAAATACATTGAGTCAAATTTAGAGATGATATGAAACGGCAATTATCAATCAATTACTTAGTGTACGAAGTTTTGGTTCCAGCTACTTGATCCATTTTAATGCCGTTCACTCTGTGTAAGTCATGATTTGAGGAGAAGTAGTAATGCAGGTGCCCCATAGGTGCACGATGTGGAGCAGGTGGATGAAACATGTGAGAGAATGAATATAGATGGGTTAGCATGATGGTTAGTGATCTTTATTTAGAAAGCAGATTACAGTGCATCTAAACACACCAGCGAGTTTGCGCATATTTTCGGGAACACGAATTTGTCCGGAAAAAGACTAAAATGAGGTCATACCCGAATTTCATCAAAAATAAAGAAAGTGTACACTACAGGGTGAGTCAGAAAGAACGGGCATTTTTTTTCACAAAAGCGTCACAAAAAAATGAAGGCGTGCATATTCAAAACCAATGATAGCGCCATAAAGACCTGCAACTTGGCTTTCATTCAAAAAAAGAATTTTAAAAATCGACCATTTCGTTATCACGTTACACTAATTTTAGTAAAGCCTCAAATTTTGAAGCCAATCCACGGAATGCCGGTATTCGAATTCCTTAATGTATTCTAATGAGGTTTGCCTCCTGAATCAGCAGAAATGCCTCCTTTTACTTTTCTTTCTTGATTTCAGGCTTTTAGTTTTTATTACTCATAATTTCACAGTTCTATTTATTTCCGGTCATTTTCAGTTTTTTTCACTAGGTTCAGCCTTTTTTTCACTAGGTTCAGCCTTTTTTTCACTAGGTTCAGCCTTTTTTTCACTAGGTTCAGCCTTTTTTTCACTAGGTTCATTGATCAGCATCTCTGAACCAGGCAGCCACCAATATTCTGTGATATTGCCATTCCGTGGATTGGCTTTAAAATATCGGGTTCTATATACTAAAATTGTTGCAACATTATGACGCAATGTTCGAATTCAATATTTAAAAAACAATGTGGTCTTTGTAGTACTATAATTGGTTTTGAATATGCAGGCCTAAAATGTCTGTGGCGCTTTCGCCAAAAAAGGGCCCGTTCTTTAGGTCTCACCCTGTACATAATGTAATTTCTTAATGACTGAGGTTTTTCCATTTCCTGCGACACTATCGTCGTGTTCCCGTACATCTGCGCATGATTCTACGCACACATGTGATCATCACGTCCTCCAAAATGATAATTAGAATACGCACGCTCTCTATAGTTACGGATGATTTGGCGGTTTACCACCCAGTGGTTCCATTTCTTCTGCGGCAGACCTTAATTTAACGATAAAACATGTGTTTATAGGACAAGAAAAGCTTAATGTGGGTGGAGAAAAGAAACTGCTGTGGACGTGTATACACTGTTAAAACACTGTTTAAAAATGTGTTGTTTAAAACAATCTACCCAACATTGTTTAAATTTTAAACAACATTGGTCAAATATACTTTGATTTTCATAAATTTAACCAATAATTGTTTAAAATTTAACCAACATTGTGCAAAAATATTTTAAACAACTGTTGAGCGATTCACCGGTTAACTAACAGTTGTTTTGTTTAGAAATTACTCAACGTTGTTTAAAACATGCTCTTTAAAACAACTTTTAGTTAACCGGTGAATCGCTCAACAGTTGTTTAAAATATTTTTGCACAATGTTGGTTAAATTTTAAACAACTATTGGTTAAATTTATGAAAATCAAAGTTTATTTGTTTAAAATGTAAACAATGTTGGCTAACGTTTTTTAAACAACAAATTTTTAAACAGTGTTTTAACAGTGTATAATGGCCGCAAAGTGTGTGGTTTAAAGGATGCTTGGCAGAAAAATTGAAGTTAGATTGGCAAAAGCAAAAGCTATCTGCGATTTGCATCTACAACTACAAGCATGACAAGCACGATTCGCTGAGTGGCTGTCACGAGCTTCCATTTTGGGCACAATTAGGTGTTGTTGTTGTTATTGTATGAAAGTTTGAAGGGACTTGCTGAATACGCTGAAGAGATGCCATAATGTGTGGCACAATGGTTATTATTTTCAGTCGATAAGCGAGTCATTTATCAATGTTTAAATGATTTCCATAAACTTGTTTTCTTTTCATGTGATGATATATGTATTTTCCATGGTATCTGACAACGCGTGATTTTGTCCCGGACAGCCGGACATCTTGTCGTTTCCTGTTTGTGTTCACGTCACAGGGAATAAAGTCAAACATGATTACAATATGAACCACATTCATGGGATTATTATAAATAATTGTAAATAATTGTTGAAAATCATTTCGATCCCAACCATAAATATGAATACAAAACAAATGTTCTATCAAATTAAACATGCACTTGGTTTCCATGGCGTATTCACTTTCATGACGCTATAGTCACAACTTTTCACGACCTTTCACCATGTTCACGATATTTTCACGTCATGATCATTCCACGTCCATGGCTTTCATTGGTCTTTTCACTGTATATTTTTACAAGCTTTACATCTTTGACGTGCATGGGTCTCCGCGCCCGCGGTCTACTTCCACTTCACCCAACACAACACACAATGATGAGGTATAGGTCGCATAGTTCGTCAATATGAACAATAATCCGAGTATTCTTAAATCCCGATTTCATTTATAAAATTAGTGTTCAAACATTTAATATACAAAAATAGCAAAACATTGGGATACGACGTAAGGCGTGGTTTCCATTCTAGATGACTAGCTGTTGCGCGCGGTGCAATACGAGTGTACTAGCTGTATGCAACAAAAACAACAACAGCAACAAGATCTGTGATTTTACAGACAACCCCACACACGCGACTGTCTACAGTGGGGTTTTCAAACCAGATATAACTTAATAAGATGACTATAGTAGGCCTATCGATCGGTCAATATTACGCTATTGTCTGTGAATAGCTCTGAACTACCTGGGTCCAGGAAAATACTTGAACAAGTACAAAATATGTCAATATTGGTAATTAGCATTGACCGAGTGAACCGATTGATTGACCCATGGGAGCTCTCTGTGGAGATCGACAGTTGCCGATTTGATTGCAAATGGTAGTCACTCAGTTCATTAACTTTGTTAATGTCTGTTGGGCTATTGTTCACATTTGCTCTCTATATACAAACACAAATCCAATGATGGGTTTATTACGGGAATCTTTTCAGCATTACCACGCATAACTTTATTACAACCCACACAACACCAACATTATTACATTTTGCACGCAAAGTGTTGCCATCCGGTGCGGATACCTCGCCTTAGACTGGATCCTCCTGTCTTCCCGATTTTCCACACGGCCCCTGCGAGGGTGCTCAAATGTATTTGGTCCGCCATTTTTAAAGATGGCGGCCATATAGAGGGACGCGGGGACCCAGTCTAACCTCGCCTATACGTACGAGTAATCCAGAGACAAACATTGCCACACAAACTGAACATAACGTGTTATAACGACTCAACCAACAATTCCCAACAACAGTGCCGGGTGCACTTTGGTATTTAATACAAAACAATTATGTTTGAAAACGTTTTCCATCTTAAAAAGAATGCATGCAAGCAGAACTTAACAATGATGACATGTGAAATGAATGATGAGTTTTTGATGTCAACAAACGTCAAGAGAACATGCAAACCTTGTGTCGGTGGTCTGTCCTCTCGGAGTGGATAATGTGTCCAAGTGAACTTCACCAGATTTGAGAGAGGCGTTTGTTGGGTAGTGGGTAGGGGTGATAGTTTGGTCGCTAGTCCTAGCGTTTCGTACGCCAAAGTTCGAGTGCACAATTGAATTATTTAATGAGAAACGGGGAAAGGGTTAAAAAGAAATCCATTTTAAGCTTATAGATAAAATCTACATCGACTACATACATACAGGGCGAGTAAGAAAGAATGGGCATTTAAGCGCTAAAAGCCCCATAAATTGGCATTCAGTCACAAAAAGAATTTTAAAAGTCGACCATTGCGTTATTGTGTTATACTATTTTAAGTAAAGCTCCCAATTTTGAAGTCAATCCCTGAGACGGTCGAATTATCAAGCCATTCTTCAATGTATTCCAATGAGGCTCTTTTCAGGTTTTTTTCTTGAATTCATGCTGTTTCTTACTTTCTATTCATTTCCAGTCATTTTAAGATATTTGTATCCAACTTTCATGTGCATTTTCAGGGTTTTCACCTGTTTCATTGATTGGCATCTCTGTATCAGCTAGCCAACAATACTATAATACCGGGTTCTACTAAAATTGATTTAACATGAAAGCCAAATTTAAATACCGTATGTAGTCTTTTTAGCTCTATCATATGTTTTGAATGTACAGGCCTAAAATTTTGTGACTATATTTATAGCTATTGCTAAAACGCGCCCGTTCTTTCTGACTCGCCCTGCAGAACAGTCTTTGTATTTTAGTACGCAACACGAACACCAATTGTACACAAATAAAGGGAATTGAAGACTGAAGTTGACGAAAAATGAAACGGTGGTTAAGAGATTGCACAAACAGGTAGGCTAATACGCTCCTGTCAATGACAGTACAATTATACAAGGCAAAGAAAGATACCTGAATGCCATATGGTTGTATGTAATTAAGTTCAATTCAGTATAGCGAATATATAATATCTCATCCATATTTTTCTTACTTCGACACATTTTTTTCATGTGGTTATTGCATTCGGAACTATATTATTTTGACTCTGTCTCTTTCCAAACGCAGAGTAATTTGCATAAGTCATATATAGGTTGGGCGGAAATAGCAAATTGTCGGTGGTCATGATGCTTTAATCCATTTGATTTTGATAAACCAACCAATGTAAAGTAGAGTTTCTTTTTAAACAATAGTTCCGTCAATAATTGTCTTGTGTTAAATAAAAACACCGAAACGGAAACTGAATATGATACAAAGTTGCACATGCTCAGCTATTTTGAAATGATCCGTTTTGAATCTATTATAATAAATGATGTTTCCTTTGTACAAATACTGTACCGCTGATGTCAAGCTAAAGCTCACATTTGCTATAGTGTTGCAAGGGTCGTGCCGACAATGTGCTTTCCTTTAAACTCAACTACACTGAGCCAAAAAAGAAACTTATAAAAAAAAAAAAACTTATAAAATTTTAACAGATCACCAAATAAAATTCTGTGCATGAAAATGTACCAAATTTGGATACAATATTACTGCAAATGACAGTAATATTGTATCCAAATTTGGTACATTTTCATGCACAGAATTTGATTTGGTGATCTGTTAAAATTTTATAAGTTTTTTTATTTTTATAAGTTTCTTTTTTGGCTCAGTGTATATGCAAGAAGGGGAGCATTCTATATGTACACACAAGCTTTCATATACTTCATTCATGTTCAAGTTCCTTTAGGCGTAGGACATATGGGCATCCTCTCATTGGGGTTACATTGACATCATGGTCTTTCCTTGATCTACGTATATAATTATATCAAAGGTATAGACGTTCCGATCACGAAGGGTTTTTTTGCCCATCAACATATTTTGATATCAGAAGAAACCCCATTTTTTTCTAATTATTTCTGTAAAATATTTGGCGAAAGATATGTTCCATTTAGACGTTATATGCCAAAGTGAATTAGTGCCAAAGGTGGTTAACCACCCGGCCAGTGTGCGCACTACTCAATGGGCAAATTTCATGTCACCTTGTGCTTCTAAAATTAGAACCATTGGAGTGGTTATGCAACTAAAACTTTGAAATACGACTATTTTAAGGATGACCAGTCATGTAGAATAGAAAACATCAAGTTGAAAATCGGGCCAGGCAATCGGAGCACCTTTACCATGTTTACCTTTAATTTGCTCATTAATTATCACATAGATAATGTCTCTTACATAGAGACATTCAGGCACACTCACATATATTTCACATTAACAGTGTTACAATGATTACGGTAGAAGAGATTGACTCACCTTTCCGTATTCTCGCTGTCATTCTCCTTCTTACTCTCTCGGCACCAACAGTTGATATGGTTCCAAATAACCGAGAAACAGCCACATATCCCCAGACCCCATTTCTTCGGGCAGGGATCGCCGAATATATATTTGAATAAACAACGAATCTTAAAGAGTAACAACTTGAATAGATGTGATAATTTTTGCATTGTGGTGGATTTATCTTGCGGTTTGGGCTTCTCATCGTCACCTATCACACACCTGTGGGAATGATGGGAAGACCAAATTTACATTTTATATGAAAGACAATTAATTCAAATACAAAAAACAAAAGAATTACAAGCTATAAATAAACTGCATTGACAGTGTTTTGGGATACAATAATGAAGCTCGGAAATTTCTAATATAGCTTTGTATCCTATTGATTGAGATTACACCCTATTGAGCCTTCATTAATAAGGACCAATTGAGTGTCACTTCAGATCAGTTTGTATAGTAACGTGTTCATCCGTCACAGGCTTCGATAAGTGTTTAAATGTCACTTTGGCAACGTGAAAACCCAAGCTGACGTATAATAACTGACGGATTGCGTCTCCATTTGACAATGTTTGAATGCCATGAGCTTCTCTCACACAGGATCATGCAGACGCATTCTTCGAAATTATTTTTTTGTCGTTTTCTGTGATCAAGTATGTATTGATAATGCTAACTGAATGTGTTAACTAACATTCTTTTATAATACACAGTTTTCGTGTACTCTTGTAATGTCTTGTAAGTGTTTCTTGACAAATCAATACACTCTTATTGTAAAAGAGTGAAAAACCGTTCAAAAAGAGTGAAATTTCGCTCTTACAAAGAGCCAACTGAGTGACTAATTGTTTTGAGTGACGTTCACTCTTCCAAAAGCTCTTTTGAGAGAGTGAACTTCACTCTAAACGCATGTTGGTCATTCCATTTCCATCTCCAAAAATCAGTCCTTTTGAGCTGTTTTTCACTCTTTTAAATTTAACATGTTTATAGCCTACACAAACAAAGTGGATTTGGTGAAGAAATAGTTGAAATTTAGCGGTGAGTATATTCTTTGTGTAAAGGGCTATAACAAGGGAGTTTCAGATTATCTTCTTTTCTAATTAATATAATTGGCAGCACGTGGTTTGGATGGATAACCGCTGTGGATGTAACAGTGCTACAATGCGAGTTTGACTATAACACCTATAGGCCTACTTGATGCTTCTTGGTGTTTTTTTCTCTGCTAAGTCTTGTTTTGGTTAATCTTTTTGTCCGCAACTACTTATTATACTCACGCTAAAATACACAGAATTATTAATATCACCAGAATCAGCAGGAAAATGATGATGAGACATATGCAATATCCAGGACATGACGGTGGCTGTGGAAACTCCATACAAGGAAACTTTGGGGGCGGTTCCAATTCCGTGCAGCGGCAGGCGGGTGATGGTGAAGATACACATGTCCGTGGTGAATGTCGGAGAACGGCCCAGGAGTTGGACACAGGTCCTGACCTGCACGATTACAACGTAAAGACAATTAAAGGTTTTAACCAAACAGAACAATAAATAACAACCAAACAATTGCTAAGTATAAATAACTAACTCTCTGATCTTAATAATAATTGAGGGCGGCCAAACTTATGTATAATGGATATATAGTAAGACAAAAAAGGCCACATATAATATGAATCCAGATAAGGGCAGCGTAAAATGAGCGATGGTTTTTCTAGTTATTAAATACGATTTATTCCGCATGGTTGATGGGATCACCATAGACTTGAAGTGTTGGATGGGGGTTGCAGTTTAAAATAGTCATGTACTCTGTCTTAGGTGTGCTAATGACGAGGCCGATGTCGGCTGCTGCCGCCGCTGTTCTGGCTAGCTGGGCCTGTGCCCGCGGAATTGAAGATTCCAACAAAGCAATGTCATCAGCGAAATATAAGTCATTTAGCAACTTGGCCAGGTGACGACTGGAGCGACGAGGATGTGTTAAGACTCCCGAATCTAGCTCTGATGTGGCCTTCTTCAGTAGGTATAGTCGACCAATATAACAAATAGAAAAGGAGCCAAAACATCTCCCAGCAAAACTACCGTGAAGACATCAAATGGGTCTGAAATGTTTCCATCTATACCATTACAGCGCTAGAGTTGTTGTATAGCACACTTATAGCATTGACTACAGCTTCTGGAATTACATAATGTCGCAGTGCTGAGAACATTACCTTTCTGTCGATGGAATCAAATTTAGGCTTTCTTGAAATCGATAAATGTTACCGAGCTGATAGTCTTGGAAACCTTCCATAATCCTTCTGAGTATGTGAATTTGTTGGGCACAACTTCTCCCTGGTCGAAATCCCTATTGGTTGTTCGATCCTCAGTGGAGTCGACTTGGTCACGGATCCTATTTAGAAGGATCCTGTTGTATACTTAAGCAGCAATCGAAAGGAGGGAAATTCCCCGGTAATTGGTCATGAGGCTAAAGTCTCCTTTGTTGAGCAAAGGAACAATAACACTGTTGGTCCATTGGCTAGGTGGTATGAGAGTCGTGTAAACTTCTGCACAGAAATTATGGATTACATCTGCCATTACATCGCCGCCACTCTGGAGTGCTTCTGATGTGATCGCACCAGTGGCGTAACCAGCGGGGGGGGGGGGGGGGGGGGACAAGCTTGTTTAGAGCCAAAACGTAGCTCAATCGTCCAAAAATAGCTGTAAAGTCGAAAATGTTCGCGCGCTACGCGCGCATCTCTTGACTCACAAAATCTTAGGAGCCCCCCCCCCAATGAAAAAGTCTAGTTACGCCACTGGATCGCACAGTCAAGACCTGCTGCCTTGTTGTTTTTCATCTGGGCGTATGGCTTTCAGAGTCTCCTCGTGTGTAGGTGGAAGATCTTGGATTGGCAAGTCATGATCAGCAGGCTTGGGCAGATCAGATGGTGTTTGACCATTGTCATTGTTGAGCAGAGAGCTGAAGTATTCCTTCCATTCTGCAAGCAGATCGTTGTCACTTGTAGGGGACGTACCATCTCTTTTCTTGACCTTGATGCTCGGCTTTGATCTTTCCCTGAGAGATCATGGATACTTTTCCATGTGGTGGTGTAGTCACCTTTCATAAAATTGTATACTTCTGCCAATTCCAAATTGGCAAACATGCTCACATCATCAGCAAATTAGTAAGAGCGCGGGCCAGGGATGATTGACTCATTTGCCATCTGAAAGCCATCGATCTTCACCCATTTGCTAATGAACTTTTGTACAATTTCTCTTCTTTTTACTTCTTCCATGACTGATGCATGTGTAAGATGAAGCCAGTTCATTTCTCCAATGCCTAAATGCAACCAGGGTTTTAAAGGCATATTATGTGATCTTTTCCAGAGAGCGCCCTCTATTCATGATTGTTTTTAGAAAGTAGATTTTCTTGCAGATTTACATTTCTGATCATAAATCGTACATATATTCCAAGTTACAGAGCGATTCGATTCCTAATTACCTCAAAATCATGGTTTTAGAGGGAATTTAGACTAGAGTAAAATAAGTTGTCGGACAAAAATCGACATCCGACAGTTTATTTTCACTCTAAAACCATGATTTCGAAGTAATTAAGATATCGTA